>JAUMJL010001019.1:0-625000 GCA_033558185.1 Dromococcyx pavoninus
GCCCGCCGCCAATGGCAGCGCGGCTCTTTGGGCAGAGTGGGTGATGTCATCCCTGCCGCGGGGGTTCCGCGCGGGGAGGGAGCGGGGGAGCCCCGCCTCCGTCGGCCCCGCCCCCCCCCAGCACTGGGGTTCGCGCGGGGACCCTGCGTGGCAGTGGTTGACCTCTTGCAGCCCTATCTGCACGTACCTGCGCCCGGGACTCCTGACGAGACCCCCTCCCCACAGTCCGCCCGCAGCCTTTCCCTCACACAGCTCAGCCCTGGGGACACCGGAGAACCCCCTCCAGTCTCTGGAGCCCCCCAGCCGTTGCTCCGCAACCTTTGCCTCACTCATATCAGGCCCAGGACTCCTTCCCCAGAGCCCCTCGCAGTCTTCCCCGCACTAGGCATCCCCGTGGGATCGCCTGACTTCTCTGGAGCTCCCCGGCCGCCCCCTTGCAGCCTTTCCCTCGCATATCTTAGCCCCGCGACCCCTGCAGCGCCCCTCCCTCGACCCCCGGACCCCACGCACACCTTTCCCTCACACACTTCAGCCCCAGAACCCCCTCCCCAGAGCCCCCCAGCTGCTCCCCTGCAGCCTTGCCCGCACACCCCTGAGCCCTGGGACCCCCGTGGGATCCCCTCCCCAGCACCCCTGGCTGCGTCCCTGCAGCATTTCCCGCACATATCTCAGCCCTGGGGCTCCCCCTCTGACCCCATCACCTCCCCACTCCGCCGACAGCTGCCCCGCAACATTTCCTTCGCGCTTCTCAGCCCCAGAGACCCCCACCCGCATACCCTTGCAGCCTTTCCTTCGCTCACCTCAGCCCTGGGACCCCCTCCACTCTCTGCAGCCCCCCGGCTGCTCCCCACAGCCTTTCCCGCACACACCTCAGCCCCAGGACTTCCCACAGGACCCCCTCCCTTCTCCAGAGCCCGCCACAGCTTTTCACTCACACATCTCTGCCCCAGGGACCCTACCGAACCACCTCCCGTCATCCTCGGAGGCCCCCACAGCCTTTCACTTACACACCTCACACCCCAGCCCTGGTCCATGCATGGGACCCCCTCTGCTCCCCGAAACTCGTGGAGCTCCCAGCAGCCTTTCCCTCACACACGTCAGCCCCAGTCCCCAGAAGGAACTCTCTTCCCAGAGCCTCCCGCAGCCCTTTCCCTCACACACCACCTGGTGCCCTCCAAGGCACCCCAGCAGCCCCTGCCTCGGGCACAATTCGATCCTATCAGGGACCTCCTTGAGGCAAACCTGGATCCACCTCGGTCACCAGCATGATGCATGGGCTGCATTAGGAGTGGAAACGAGACCGACCATGTGGTTTGACATCCAGAGTGGAAATGAGACTGTCCACTTGCTTTGATATCCGAGATCATAGGAGGTGCATCAGATCAAAGTGTCCTATGGAAATAATCCCTCATAAAAACCCCTTGCGATAGCACACGGTGGAACAGCAGCCTTCAAAAATACCACTTCTGCAGCAACTGATCCTTCCAGTGCCCTGGCAGGAAACATCTCGTGTATGATGAAAAAAGTGAAAATGGGTCTCTTGCCCAGGCTGTATAGCCCCAGCCCTTGGTGCATTCCATTAATTCCTTCAGTTCTTCAATAGCAAAGTATTTCCCTGAGCGCTTCTAAGAAATAAATGATGAAGATTTCCTCCACATGTCGATTCTGTCCATTCCCAACTCAGCACAGTGAGTGTGTGGGATTGGGGTGTTCACCCCATCCTGAAGGACTTCAGCCAAGCAGCAGTTGTGTGGTACAAAGCCCATTCCTCTTCTTGGAGGCCGGGGGTCGGAGGGAAGCTGGTAGCAGCCACTCTGCCAGCCTTTGGGTTCGGTCCTTGTGCTGGCTATGCAATCATTGTTTTTTGCTTTCTACTCAAAAATTGCATCTTCCTTAAACTGTTCTTACAGGCTCACTGACAGAAAAAGCATCTTCGCCCACATCCTCACCCTTCCCTCATGGGCCTTACATCATTTCATAGCCAACTATTTTTTTTCCACTGCAGTTCCCACTCTTTTATTTCAGCCTTTCTCAGATGTTCTAGCACGTTTTATTTCCATGGTTTCATTCCGTGTTGCTGGCCGAGGATGGTAGAAGGAACTCCGTTAGCTAATGCCTTAGGCTAGGTGCTGCATTGGAAAACTTGTCCTCTTCTGACCTTCTGCTCAATCAGCATAAAAGAAAAGCTACCAAAATGTGCAATTGATGCCCTTGTGCTACAGAAAATCTCTGTCCACAGGCAAATAACTAGAAATGGATTCAGGGCAAGTAAAATGTAAGTACTTATGGAACCTGAAATAGAAATTTGTCTCCATTTGCAATTAAATAACTTCCCTATAAACACTAAAATCTGTTGGAAGGGAAGGATGATGTGATTTGTCTGTCCTAGAATAGTGATTTACTAAGTTGTCTTTCTGACTGCACTGAACAATTTGGGCCCCAGTCTACGTTTTGGGAAATGTAGCAAAAATTATGTGTATTTAGCTATAAAGAGAGAAGGACGATTTTATTTTCTTTCACACACCCACACGTAAGATCCAGATAAACTTGAATAAATCCTGTAAAGGAAATAGTCCTTATCTTAAGGAATTGTGGCATCTCTGTGATGGCTTAGAAGCAATTCAGGGAATGTATCCCTTGTTCTTGGCATCCAGGCAAGATGCTAGAAGAGCTGCCGTGTAAGTGAACAACAAATAGAGGGGTAAATGCTACCACAACTGTACAACAATGGGATATGTCCAGAAATAATTGTTATAGATTAGACTGCATAAAAATATATGAAAACAAAAGGAATATATCACTTTGGGGAAAACACCACTTCGAATTCTCCCAGAATATTTCCTAAACCTGTCAGATTTCTTTGTCGGATTTGGCAATCATGGAAACATGCTTTAAACAAAGCACAGTTCACTCCAGCACATTAAGAGCATGTGATGTACTTTCATGACACAGAAAAGAGTTTACATGAAGCTAGGCTTATATAATTTCAAAAACTTTTGTTGCATAGTTAAGGAAGAGTAACAGCCAACTAAAAAAAAGATATTCTATGAATTCTAGAGACAAATTATTTTCATGTCTGCACAGTTGTTCTGCAGAACAGAAGCATCCCAGGCATGAAAGAGGTACCTGCACAGTATGTGAAGGCAAACACATGTCTTAAAACTGAATCTTAAAATAGTTACTGGAACCATTAGTGTCACAAGAAAATCCTGGCTGTATCTCCAAATTACAGGAGGTTTTTAATGTTGGCAATATTACTCCTAAAGCCATTTATTTGGCTCTATCTGAAGAAACTGCTAGCATCTTCCACCAGGTTTACTTTGCAGGAGCTTGTCATTTGTTCTAGACTTAATAAAACATAACAGGAATGACCTTTCAGCAGTTTAGAACATTGATATTTACATGTATGTTTTATCCAATAATAGCTTTCATACTTCTAATTTGGAAAGAAATCAAAGTCTACAGGACTTGATAATCCAGTTCTCAATAGATTTGTCATTTGATCATCTTTTTCTTCTTTAAATGTCAGAAAGATAATTCTATTTTTGTTGGAGGTAGCAGGAGTTGTATGCAAGTACTAATTCCCTATATTCCACCTCAAAATTTAGTTTTATTCCACCAGTTTAAGGACAAATTTTAACTTCCTAGTAAGGAATTTGGAACAGTCAGGCTTGTTTGACAGCTTAATATGTGATTTTGGGGAGGTGAATTCACTCCTGCCTTGGAGACTTTGTGCCTTCACCAATTGGGTGTGCAACTACCCTATCTAACTCAGAATAACTGCACAGCAGAACTATGTGCCCTCATTCACATCTAAAAATATAGCTTGCACACATATGTCTTCCAGTTTTCTTTTCCCCTTCACTTCTCAAACATTGTAAATCCCTGTTCCTGTAATGCCTGCTGCTTTCTCCCCACCTTCCTCAGCCGTCCTAGATCTCTCCAATGTCCTTCCTTTCCTTTCCAGTTCTTCTCGAACAAGAGTGAGCTTGTTCGTAGCTCTGGAGTTGCTCAGGAAAGACCTGATAGTAAATTTCTTTATCAGAACACACCGATTTGATGCAATCCAAACAGTGCACACAAGTAATGTAATTTCACAGAGATACTGGTGCATCCCAGCGCAGGAACTCACCCGGTTCCTCCCCCTGGTCAGCCTGGAGCTGCACCACTGATGCTCGTGTGGCATCTGCTAGCACAGACTGCCTGAAGCAGGAACCCTTTGTGCTTCTGAGGTGTGAGCCTTGCTGGCAGCCAGCGAGGCAGATGGCTGGGAAGTTCCCTTCCTTTTCTGCAAAGAATTTATATATTCAGGATTTTTTTTTCCAGAATAACCCAGAACTGCAAATTACCGCTACTTCCTATTAGACAAGAGCATTTTGCACCACACTGCCTTACAAGATGCCCTGTTTCTTCTGTCCTGATGCTCACTGTTAGCTAAAGGCTTCTTCCCTCAACCCTCCCTGACACTGCTGTTCTGATTCACCCTGCCTATAACCAAGCGAATGACAGCAAAAGCCATAATTAGAAAGCAAGCGTCAAAACATCTCGCAGTAGAATATATCTAGATGTTGTGTATGATAACCAGGGGACTCAGTGAAGCAAAATTGTGCTTCAGGTAAGCAAAAAGACAAACACCAAATTATTTTATGCTGGCATGGAGTGTTTCTGTGCTGCAACAGAATTGCCTCAGCCTGAGAGCAAAGATTACATCTAGTTAGTGATGTAAAAGTGTAGACGTCGCTCTTATGTAATTCTCTTTACCCTGGTAACTACTCACTCTCAGGCAAAGCGCTGGCTCCCATTAGGCAATCCAAGCTCGGCTTATCCACGAGCAGAGATGTATGCACTCTCCAGATGGTTATTTCTCACTAGCTGAACTTCGAACATGCAGAACTTACATCGGCTCCTCAAATCCTGCTCTTGCTATTGCTTTATTCAGTGTTTTCAGGCTTTTTATGATCAAGGAAGATTGGCAACTGAACTGAAACATTTAGATAAAGGGCAAGGAAGAGGAATGCACAAGAATCCAAAGGAAGTGCAGTTTTTGACGCCACTGAGAACAGCATATGTTAAATGGTTAACTGATTTGTTACCATTTTTCCATCCTCTCTCTGAGTCAGCATTCACACCCAGTAAGTCTCATACTTGTGGCTGTTTCTCCATTCTAATTTGAAACATAAAAAAGCACAACTACAGCTAGATCACTATCCCCCCTGTCCCAATGAGGATGAGGTCAGAGAAGGTATAACGCCCCAACCAAATCTGTCCTTTCCCACCACAACTGCTGGGTGTTGTTACAGGCTGCCACCCTGAGCAAGCTTCAAATATTTGCCACTGACCTCAGGGCAAGGAAGAAAGGCAGGGCCCTTCACCGTCATTACCACATGCTCCCGGTCATGATGGCAGAGTCACTGCCCTCACAGTAACCTTGGTCTGGCCTCATGGCTGCATCCACTGGGAAGTGGCTTTACTAATTCTGCCCTATCTGTTGGCTCAGTTTTTAGATTTTTCCTGAAAAATAACACCCGTCAGAAAAAAAATTTGAGAGTCACAAGTCATGTCATGCACATGGATCAAGGCCTTCTCCTTTTGGTCTTTTTTATTAGAAGAAAAGTGAGAGTTTATCCCATACCCTGAGCCACCAAACACGTCGGCACAAGGGGCCAGGAAAGAACAACCATAAAGGAAAGTAATCCTTCCTACCTTGCTGTCTCTAACCCTGGGAAGAGATAGCCATCTTCTCCCAGAGGATAGTCAGAGGTAAGAGAAGCTCACAGTGCACCACAAAACACTCATCCACACATTCCTCCTCTTCTTCAGCTGTGGGGCTGTCCTACTGCAAAAGTACCATCGATCTCCATGGGACCAGCGATGGGCACCTCACACCTCTCTGTGTGGTGTATGCTCAGCAGAGGCATTGGGTGCATGTGTGTGATTGTTCTAGGGAAAAAATATCTAGGAAACAGAGATAATAAACAAATATACCAAGGAAAGACTGCAGAAATATGACAAAAGTACCTACTGAATTATTATCTCCTCAATCACTTTGAAATGTACTTCAATAGCAAAAAGAAAAAGATTAAAAGTGGGGAGCACTTCTATTGAAAGCTTCAACATGAAGCTTTTTCTTGCTTTCTGTCTGGTTCCACAGGTAGCAGAAGAAGGTGCTGAAGGAATAAATGCATTGGGATAGGGCTTTCCAATTGAAGGGTTTGAGCCATGATTGGATAATCCTAAACACTTTCCTCAGCTGGGCAGATGCTCAGTAGGTGAAGGCGTCTGTGCTGGATGGCCAACAGAAAAGTAATGCACATGGAGGAAAATGGGAGACTGGGAGGTGATGGGGGTGGCTGTTGTCCAACGTGCTCGTTTAGCATGGTCCTGGAGGCTCTGGGAGGCTGCAGGATCTGCCTGTCCCAGATGGTGAGCACAGCGTGGCTGCTGCCACTGCTCTAAGCATGCATCAGCAGGTTTATCACAGCAAAAGAATGTGGGGAGGGGGAGGACAAAGAAAAGAGGAGAAAAAGACGGAAAGAATTAAGGAAAATGTGAAACAGTGTATTAAAAACAAAGGGAAAAGAAAAATAAAGCAGGAAAATTCAAAAAGCTCTTTGAATGCAGTCTTAAAAGAAATCATGAGGGAGGACAATGACAAGTAACAATGCAACTATAAAAGGAGGCAACAGCATGGGTCCCTTTAGGGAAATGTAAGATATTTGTAAGGACTTGAGACAAAAATCCATGAGACTAAAATCCATAAACTAATTGCTGTATAGAAATGTCAGGCCCAAAGAGGATGGATTCCTCTGTGCAATGGCCAGCATCTCTCTTATCCTCAACAAGGAAACATTTAAACAGTACCAAACACCAGGACCGCCCCCCCAAAAAAAATGTTTCTGCCAGCAGAAAAAGAATGCTGGGGTGAATGCAACGCTGACTCCTCTGGTGCTGCTAGTTGAGGCTGGGTAAAAATACCTCATCGCACAATGGCTGGTTTTGATGCCTTAGTTAGGTAGCTTCCTCCTCCAAGTACTGGCTTTTGTAAGTCCCTCCTATGGCATCACCCCTCCCCAAATATGACATGAAAGTCATAGATGTCGCAGCTCAGTGGCTGCTGGTTTGGCTGTGAAGTCCACAGCCAAGTATACATGCATTTTTCTGCTTCAGGTGAGCACCCCACTTTTCCTACGTAGCAAGGGAGTCTTGTCAGGTGGCATTAATATGCCCCAAATCCAAGCTCAAGTTAGCAGCGGTTGGTGAAAGGGAAAGGGAATTTATTATAAAAGACGGCTATGCAGGAGCTTACAAGGCAACAGAGAAGGGACATTCTGTATTCAGTTTACAGAACACAGTGCATCATGCAGAGCATAATCAGTGCCAGCTAATCAGATTATTTAATGAGCCAGAGGGAACAAAATCTATCTTCGAGTTGACGTAATCCATGATAGACTGCTTAAGGATTCTGGATACACTCACTGCCCTTACCTATTCATTGAGACTTATCCTTTCTATAAGCAAATCTAGGATTAAACACATTTGGTTCAAATAAAAAAAGAAAACAAAACAGGTAAGAGTGAGACTTCACAGGAGCGTAGCCAATGGAGCGCTGCCAGTTGCAACTCTACTGATCTAGCAACATAGTGAAAGAATAGTGGTAACAGCAGGGATAGATAATGTTATTAGTGGAGACCTTGTAAGGATAACTGATGACGCTAAGGAATACATGAGTCTGGAATTAAAGTGTGGAAAGGATGTTTTTATGGAAAGTCCTAAATTTTGGAAGAGAACAAAATTTTTATTTTAAATCAGTCCTACCCTGAGCCATAAATTCTTATTACTTTAATACTGTTGCCTTATTTTAGAGATACGTTCTGCTAAAAATCTATACCTTCTCCCAGCATTTCTCGCCACAAATAGGCAGTTTCAACAACTGGATAAAAAGTAGCTTTCAGTCTTATTCCTCCTTTTAATCTTGCAGAAAGCCATTTAGCATGATACCTCATAATGCTATGCCTTATTTACAGGTATAACGAGGGGAAAATAAGTCAGAGAAACAGAAGAATAAATCATCCTCCCACTACATTACTTTCCTAGAAGGATAATTCTTTGATTGCTTTTATTCCTAACTTGAAAAGAAGTTAATTTAGTGATTGTACATTGAACAACTATTGTTTACTTGTATCAGGAATCACAGAAGCTGCTTTACCTCCCTTTATGCTAAAATGATGGGTAGAAACAGAACAAAATAATTGCACTAGAACATTGTCTAGGATCACTGTCTCCCCCCCACTGCACGAAGAATTGCTGAAGCAAAGCTAAGACATTTATCAAGCAGCAGGAGCTCATTAGCTTGTTGTCAGTACTCTCTCCCATTGATAGCTCTTATGTGGCTATCTAGTCTATAAGCAGCATTATAAATAGTCTCTTTGTAGCACGCATCTCTGCTTTCATATAAAAAATATATTTGATGTCTCCTAAATAATCCTTGTCACCCTGAGAAATACAGATTTTCTGATTCAGGAATGTGTTGCTTCAGTATTCCAACATGTCTTGCCTAAGCTCTTTGAAAAAAAGTTTAAGCTTTAACTGCCTCTGCTTCCATAAGACAGACAGCTCTGGAACCGTCTGTGTTCAGGGACAGGTTCAAACTTACACAGCTTTAACACAAAAAGACAATTTAGAGTATATATGGGGAGTGCATACAGCTGAAATTGCTTAAATATTACAGCAGTATTACTCTTCCTTAGATGTCAGTGTAAAGGTTGAGTATTAGAGAATTCAGAAGCATACTTAACTGAGGGGTAAACGCCTGTCATAAGCCAACCAGATCCAAGTATAATCATTTGCCTGTACATCTCATTACTGACCAAGCAAAACAGAAGCAGAGAGGGAGAGCCATTGACTTAAGTTTGCCCAGAGCAATTCAGGTTAATCAATAAAACCAATTTTACAAAATTAGGCAAAATGTTGAGTTCCTGCTGAAGTAATTGGAAATTGGTGGAGCCACTCAGTCACACAAAGGTCAAGTTCCTCCACTGTAGACTAAGCCTTTACAAACATTGAAATCCTTGACTGAGGGGATTCACATGCTTCTTTTCTTGGACATTGCATTGCTCTCCTTGCAATGCCAGGAGTGTCATGTAGCCCAGTTTCTCCAAAACTTCCCATCACACATCTCCCTGTCAAGACAACTGCTACAGTTAAGGGGCCTGGGAAACATTCAAGACCCAGTCAGAAAGTTCAAATTTGGATCTTTGCCCACAAGCCATATTTGATTAGTATGGAAAATCGTATTACACTGAGTGTATTAGTAATATTTATTACACAACTGATGTAGATAGAATCCAGACTACATGTCAAAAACAGAAGACTTCTTCAGATGCCTGGGGCTGATTACTTGCATCAAATTAGGAAGCCTGTTTCTCAAATGGAGCAAAAATCTGTGTGGACTAGTACTTTCTTACCACTCTGTAGAAGAAACAGAATTTCTGTAGTTTCGTTTTGTTCCTGTTCCATAATCCTGCCATCTTGGTTTTTGATCTTGATCTGAGTATACTTCTTGCCCAGATAGCTTGGTCTTCAAGAGATTTCACATTGTCCTCAGTGAAAAGGTCAAGTGGAGCTGCTCTTCCCTCACAGCTAACATCTCCAAAGCTGAACTGTATTCATTTCTTGGATGTTTTCCTCTCATGTAAGAGAATATTCCAAATAAGGTCTCACTGCTGTATTGTTCAGAATCAAAATAGCTTCATTTTATTTAAGTTTGATAACCCCTTGAGAAAAGTCCCTTGGACTTTGACTTCCCTTTAGAGCGGTTGACTGCCTCGGCACATGGTCCTGTTAGCTCTTCTCAGTTAAACACTGTTAAATCACAGTTCTGTCAATGTTTTAATGTTTTTCTTGGAATATTTTCTTTCTGTCGTGGACCTCCTGCCTCTGGAGTCAAGTGATTAAGTTAGACTCTGAGGTTTTATTTTCAAAGTAGACTTCTAATTCTCAAGGCAGTGGAGAAAAGTGTAAAATATGGACTAATTATAACCTCAGAGCAATCTGAAGGTTCAGAAACTAAAGTTAAGACAAAAAAAGAACCACAAATATGGGTTCCTGAAACTCATTATTTAAAAATGTATTTCAGATGTTTTTGAAAATGGCAAATTTGTTAAGATCTTTTTCCCAATGTTTTTGACTGCCAGTTCCAAAATGCAGAAGGCATTTCTTTTTGTGCCAGGGCTGGACCACTATCCTTAGCTTAGTACAGAGGAATAAGTCGCTCAGGATGAGGCCCTTACATCTGGTAGCACTCACAGTCTTCCTGAAACATGCTAGGAAAAATAAAGGATAGCATCTATGTTCTGGGTTGCATTTTGAGTAGTTATGCTATGTTTAGCTGGTTTTCTCATACAGCACGATAACTACGTATCCCTTTGCAGTGTGTCCCAGAGGTGACTGTGCCATAGCTCCAGCTACAATAATTTCTTTGATTTGTAGGCACTGTCTACAGTTGTACCCAGCTTTGGTGTTAAATGTGTATCGGGTAATGTCATGGAACTGTACAATGATTCAGTAGGAAGGGATCTCCAGAGGATTTCTGCTTCACTCGCTGCTCAAAGCAGAGACAACTTTAAAGTTATATTCAGCTTGAAAATCATACTGTGTTGCTCAGGGCCTGGTCCGTTTGAGGATGGACATCTCCCAGCTTTTCTGAGCTCTGTTCCAGAGTCTGACTGACATGGGTTGGTTTTTTTTCTTCTTATATTTAGTCTAAGTTTGCACTAGTTGTCTCCAAAGCATGTATGCTTGACCTCTTTCCAGTGTTGTAAGCCTTTGTGGAATTGCATTTACTTGTTTCTGGGTAAGAAATAATGTAACTAGAGATCGTGCAGCCCCATGATTGCTGAGGCTGCATAAAATAAAAGAGATTCTAGATTAGAAACACAAACCATTAACCTAGAACATCAAGAAAAGCTTGGCTTCTTTTTCTTCCAGTCTAATACTGAAGGGACCATGACAAAATCATGATTTATTTTATATTTATGATACAAGTTTATAACTAGAACTGGTTAAAAGCCATTATTTGTTTTCTGCTTCAATTTTCAAAGTTCTAAAATACTTCATCCTGCAAAAGGAAAAATATTAAAAACTTGCCTGAAAAAGACCAATATTATTTAAAAGAAAAAAATTAAATAATCACAGAATTTGGGCCTTTTGTTATTTACCCTGGAACTCTGGGACTTGCACTCCAAAGCTCTGTGTGATCTCTTAAGGTCTCCAGTGTCCAGGCCCAGCATCCCAGCAAGGCTGCTCCACAGATGGACTCTGAAGTGATGGGGACACCTTATCACAACACAGGTTCCTCTGTCAAGTCCAAGTCACCTCCCAGTCCTCCTGGCAAACTGGCAGTGAGTTGACTGGAGCACTTTTTAGTGTAGCTCCAAAAATGTGCTGAAACTCATTAGCCTATGCAAAACAGTTCTGTTTCAACAAACTGCCATTTCCTACAAAATCTGCATTTTTGGAAACTGTCTAGCAAACAGTATTTTCCCATCTAAAAGGAAGTATTTTGCTTATCATCTGCGAGCCACCTCTCCGATAACCATTTACCTGCGAGCTATTCTGAGATGACTTATCTTCTAAATGCAAGGAGAAAGCCACATACACAGCTCACCACAGTTGAAAATGTCTCAGTACATTTTGCTGCATCTCAACTAGGCTAAACAAGTTACATCCTAGGCAGACTGATCCCTCAGGGGAATACGAACAGTCTAGTTCAAACTACAGACACATTATGAAGACCTAATTTAGTCCTGATGTTTTCAGAGACATGTGCAAGCTGGTTTTCACAAGGTCACCCCTGGCAGAGACAAGAAATTTTTTACCATTAGTGTCAAGACCTCAAGTTTTGAAAAATGCTGTTGCCTTTCATCATCATCTGCATGCTATTTTTTTCCATCTTACTTGCATTAAATGGTCGGTAGAAGAGGCTGTAATTTATGCAACACTCCACACAGCTATCTCAGGGGTTACATGAAATGCAGCCACCTTTGTTTTAAATGCTGTTTTTAAATAAATGGTCTCAAAACCACTGTATAGTTTTAAAACTGAAAAGGCAACGGAGGCTACCTGATAGGGATGGAAACCTGAACTGCATTTGGTGACAAATTAAATCATTCAGCCACAAAAACAATGACTAAAAGGAGATAAAGAAATAAATAAAAAGGGCATTAAAATAAAGACATTTTGATGTTCTTAGGCATGTTCACTCTCCTCTTATATAGAATAATTTTAAAAGGTGAGTCCTGATCCTGTTGAACTGTCCTTAAGAGTTAGCACTAAACACACAAGAAAATTATTTACATCTCCTTGTCACTAATTACCCCTCCTTGGTACCCATTTCCTCAGGTGCTCTGTTTTTCTCCATCACTGTGACAACACTTCCCACACTAGAGGAAATATTTAGCTCACATCTTCCTATAGAGTAGCATTTTCCCCAGTATCTGCTTGAATTGTTGAGTACTTAATTTGTGGGGTATTTTTTAAATGCTGATCAAATTCTTTTGGGGGGAAAGATACTTACAGTATCTTAAAGAACGGCTATTCTTTACAAATCAGGCCCAGGAAATATTTTGTCTGTTTATACTATGAATTGGCAGAACTTAGGCTTCTGTATCCTGAAATGTTCTATCATCTCCCATTAAACCAACAGGGAACTGAATCTTTGTTCCTACAGATCACAAACGAGAGCAGGAGGGAAGTAAACATCCAGTTAACTTTCACCTCACTGTCTTTGCTGAGATCCATATCGCATTATCTGGGTCTAGTTCATCTGAAGCATCTCAGCAATCTCCTTAGGAACATAAGGGAGTATATCATGGGATTTTTTGTTTTGCTAGGCATCAGTTTCTCCGCAGTGCTCACATCCTTCTTGGCTAAACTGATACATGCTGATGGATAAAGATCTCTATAAAAAAAAAGTTATCTTTTAACCTTTGCCTGGCCAGAGTGATGTTTAATCTTATGTTTGCACAGTGTACCATAAAAAAGAAATGGTCAGTGGAACTCTGAGGGGCTCAGTGAGCCATTCCTCAGTCTATTATTCAATGCTAAGTTACAAGGAAATCTTCCCTTTCAGATAAAAAAAAAATTAAAAATATATGTTTTATTTTGGCACAGTGACATTGGTGGCTGTGAGTTCTGGGGTCTGCCGATTTTTTCCTATAAGATTTCTAATGGCAGCAAAAATTCCTGAATCCTGCATTTGTTGCTATTCTGCCAGGTGCAGGCAGAGCCGTGAGGACGAGGCCCACAATCCTGTGTCAGTCTAGTAATAAGCAGTAATAACAGACTCTAAGCTGTCATAAGAGGATATGACCCAGCCTTGTTTGGGTAATGAAGAATTCAGCCACTTCTGATGGCTGTCAGCTGAGATGATCTCAGAGGGAAGGGAATCTGCCCACAACAAATAGCCTGTTGCCTGCCCACAAATACCATTTACTCCTCCACAGTGATGTCACCAGCTTCTACCGTCCCAGCACCTCTTCTCCACTGTACTCACTGCGCACAAGAATTTGCATTATCCAGCATAATCCCTTCAGGGGCAACCTCAGCTCTCTCCTGTTCTGGACCAGGTGGTCAGAACTGAATGAATTTTATTTTGTCCTAAATGTGATGGAAGCTCTGTGTTCTCGCTATATCACAGCTTGTGCGTGCGGTGAGAATTTTAACTCCCTGCAAGATTTCCCACCCTTAAGGATTTCCCATGCCCACATATGGACTGAAATAGGCTTTGTACAAGCGATGGAGTTTCTACAAGTCTTTGCATTTAGGGGGGCAGGAGTGGTGTACGAGCCCTGTTGCCCAGCCTGCCCTGGGACCAGGCTGAGCTCTGAGCCCTGAGTAGCAGGGCGAGCAGCTTCCCCATTTTTGTTTAGGAAGTCACACTAATTACAGACCTATTGCCTTCTGCATTTAAGCAGACAGCACTAATCCCAATGCTATTAAAAATCTCAACGTTTCCAGCTTTCCTCAGGAACAGTGAGTGAAGAATGGCTATTCATGGAGCAAGCTCACACCCTGCTCTTCTGTGGCAGCACCGAGCAAGTGGCAAACACTTCATGCTCACTGTAAATTCATATTTTGCTGGCCTCCTTACCTAGCAGCCAGGCCAGAGCAGCCTGGAAGAGGATGTGTGCTCCTACTTCCTACTGTGACAAAGAAAGTACCACAGGAGGGCACAAGCAAAGTGAGTCATTCCTGTGATCATTAATTAATTAGTGCCCTGCTGCTCCTCCAGGCAGGCCAAGCAGATTACACATGACAAAATTGACATAAACAAGTAGAAAATTCTGCTCATAAAGGAAATTGGGAAGGCATTCAGTCCTCAACATGCCAGAGTCCCAGGCAGCAATCCAGCCTGCTCCCTTTCCAGGATGCTCTTAGCTGCTTGGATCCATTAGGCATCTCCCTAGTGAAGGTGGCGTTCCCAGATTAGAAGATGCTCAAAAATTACTCTCACTGGTAAGACAAATGCCTCTGTCTCCAACCAAAATGGGTGAAGCTTTAGTGTCTAACAAAAATCCAGCCAGGGCTGCCACTCACCAGCAGGTACTCTGTGTTTCCTGGCAAAAAAGTAGTCACCTTTCCAGCCAGCACTGTGGTGGGGAGTTAATGGCATTCCCTGCATTTTCATCTCCAGATTTCTGAGGTGCCTACCTCCACATCCTATGCCAGAAGAGAATAGGATGAGTCTGGTGGACAGCATCACTGCCATCAGGATCAGGAGCCTTCAAGTTGCTAAGAACATCCTGAATGGGGTAGACAAGAGCCCCCGCTCTGTCTCACATCCCTACCCTCGTAGAACTGTGCATCTTTAAAAATATTGCAGACAAACACAGGTGCAGAAGAGTCCCTGCCTGCCCTCACAGTCCCTGGCAGCTTTCTGTCTTGCTCCCCAAAACTCCTGGCAGAAGGGAAGCAGGGACTGGGCACAGCACAAGACAGCAAATGTGAATGATACTCCCAAGACCATTGGGCTGCCTACCAAAGAGAACTGCCAGGTGCTTGCTCTTCAAATTGCTTGATATATTATAGTAAACAAAGATCAATATCAAGTACATGGTTTCCATCCCTGTTTTAGAACATGAGCTTGTCCAGAGCACACAGCATCCCACTGTGGCTACACCAAGGCACAGACTTCAATGCACAGATGCATCTCTTGAAGGCAGATCTTGCTACACCATCTCAATCCTACTCTGCCTTACACCAATGAAAGGACTGGAGGAGTTAGGAGAGTACAGATAGCTCTGCAAATTCTGGGTCCGAAGTACAAATTCTGCTGAAGTACAAAAACACCCTTGGCAGGGAAAATACAGTGGGGTAACTCTCTGACCTCCATCTGCACAAATCCACCTGGCAAATGAGAAGACTCAGGCCTCAGAGAAGGGTACATAGCCCCAAACTCACTTTACCGAGTCTGTGAGAGGGTGAGTCGTTTTCAGACTTATGGATAAAGCCAGAACAGAGAAACCAAACCTTGTTGTTAATCCCCATGAAGGTGAGGTCCACCATTCTTCCAAGTGCTGTAGGCTCAGGCCCAAACTCTAATTGCTTTATTGTTAGTGTTACAATGCTCTGTGATAAAATCTCCAACTACACTGTGCATTTCCCTGGCACAGTTTCAGAGCAGCAGGTGCACTTCGAGGTCTGAGCCATAGCAGAGCTCCTCGCGGCTGTCCACGGCCTCAGCACTTGGGGTGCACCCACCAAGTCTCTGTTTGGCAGTAGCCACATAGCACCGAGGATGGCAAAATTTGTTCATTAACTTCTCTTTCTGGACCTCTGAGTTAAGGATGAGACACTGTACTTAGTAAGTAAAGTGTATGAGGTCTTATGGCTACAAAAAATTATTAATTTGACTCGTTAATCTAATTCCTTAGACTTTTTAGGGGAAGATTAAATGAATCGCATACAGACAAGAAAAGTCAGCGCAAGGGAAAGAAACATGGAGGCTTGGCAGAGAAAAGTCAAAATTGATTTAAGAATAATGGATAAGTCTTTGCAGTGACCAGAAGCTAAAATATAGGTGGGGAACCGCAAGGAAATCCCATATAAGACTACAAAAGAGCACACTTTGTAAATATGTCAGCTCTGGGAACCATGGCTTGCTGAGAGGATTTCTGTGATACATTCACATTTGTGCATATGTGCTTCTGTTTTCTTAAGTACAGATATTGCTTTGCAAGGAAAGACCCAGAATTATGATGTTTGAAAAGGAAAAGGCTAAAACAAACCTTCTGGTAGGTCACCACAACGTCTGGCAGGTCAGATGGGAGATTATCTTCCCTTCTTTATCCCATCAGTTATGCATGTGGCCAAGGCCACAATTAATACTCTTATATTTTCTGCAAATCAAACTGGGGAAAAGATTCATTTTCAGATTTTTGTTAATAAAAACTTGGGCAAGTCATGTACTTAAGCAGAAGTTCTCAGAAATAGGCTGGAACACAGGTTCCCAAGTCCAATTTACCTGATTTTAAAGGCATTTGAGACACTTGACAAAAAAATTGGTTTCAGAGTTTAACCCTTACCCACGCAGAGGAACTGTGGAGACCTAGGGCAGAGTAGGGTTTTAGAGATACTTTCAATCGAGGGCTAACCTTTGCTTTGTGTAAGTGGACTTTTCCAAAAATCTCAGAGAACAAATTTATAAGGTCAGCCTCCCTATTTTCTTCCACAAAATAGGCTCTGTTTTAACAGTTGTTACGTTTAGCTGTTTTGCATGACTGCATTTCCACTCCCCAATCACACATGGTGCCCCAGCATGGAGCCACGAACAGTTTGATACTTTAAAAGGACTACTCTCCCCTAGACTTCACAGATTTCAGATTATAGCTTATCAGGTAACACCCTCCCCTAGTCCAAACTGCAGCTCATTAGATTTTCTCCCTTTGCTCTTGTACAAACCATTGAACAACCCTGTCAAAAGCACCAGGTCATTTATACTGTTTCCACAAGCGAGGATTAACCCAAAAAAAAAAGAATCAAGACCTGGTCCCATCTCTTCAGGATTTAATAATCCTTTCAACATTATGACACTTTGAAAGCCATTAACTTCTTAGTCCACCTCACTTTCAGAAATTTTCCAGCCCAATTGCCAGTAACTGCCTTGTCTAAATTTGATATGACTGTCATTTCTCACTCAGACCCCTTGGACACTACGGATCATGGACCATTCCAAGCTGCAAGATAGATAGTACATTAAAATAATCCAAATAAACCTTTCTGAGAGAGATCCTTCTTTCACTGGGAAACTTGAGGATGGGATGAAGAAATCATCAGACCACATATCCAAAATAAGGCTAGGGCTGCAAGGGGACCAGTAAATTTAAAGCAGATTATCCCACCATTAAATGGGTCCGGCCACCAATGCAGTCCTGCAGGAACAGAGTGGGGAGGATAGGGGACAATATCTGGACAAATCCCTGTCCCTTGACAAAATTTGGGCCTGGCTAGAAGATATTTTGTCCATCAGACACCAGTCAATTTCCCAAGCAAGCATGTTCCAGGCCTGCCAAATGCTAACCAGGCATCTGCAGTGGTGGGTGACTGCACTTAGTTTTTTGGGTTTTGTGCTCAAGAGGGAACAGTAGTGCATGTATAAATGAGCAACAGCCTGGGTTTTGGCTTATAGATAGCGTTAGTGGTGGTCACACAAATGCCATTGCTTGCCCTTTAGTGTGTTCTGGTGGTCAGTTTGAGTCTATCCCTGGGAGTGCAGTGGCAGACAGTGCCTGTCCGCTCTCTTCCCAAGCAGCAGTAGCACTGCTTCCCTGTCACTGATTTTCACAAAACTGCTGGGAACTGCATGTGGTTTGAGCATCGCCCTAAAGTGGGCAGCCTGTCCAAAAGCCAACCAAGGTGAGCAGTGAGCCCAGCAAACAGCAGGCAGGGGGATTTCCTTGGAAAACCAGGCTAGAAAATAACCTGGCTCTCATGAGGGCTGTACATAAACACCCTATAAACAAACGAAGGCTGTAACTCCACATTCCCCGGCCAGTAGTCTGAATGACTGTCAGCATCAGCAAAGGTGACATGGTTTCCAGGTTAGAGTCCAGCCCTGCCTGCTGATCTGTGGTACCCGTGCTGCCTGCTAGACACATCACCAAAGCCTTTCTGCTACCCCTCCAAAGTCTTCCTGCCACCCCTCCAAAGCCTTCCCGCCACCCCTCCAAAGCCTTCCTGCCACCCCAGCATCCCTCCGCTTTGCTCTCCCTTAGCTATCCTGCTTTCTCTCCTCATGAATAAAACAAAGTTATGTCCTGGAACATTTTTAAGGCTTTTGCTTTGCAGAGATCAATTTTTTCCCTGCCTGACACCAACTGCATTTTAAGAGGTTTGCTGTGCCATGCAGGAGTGTATTTATTTCCACACGGAACCGATGGGTTCCATCATCCCCTGCCTTGTGCTCAGTGTTTCTCTGCAGCTGCACAAATCTGCAGTTTGAAACATTCCATCTGCTTGACCCTCTCATCCCCTTCTGTGAGGGATTTTAGAATTTCTTTCTATGTTTCTCTGCTGAAGCAGCAGCAAGCTGGATTTTAGATTGGCTTCGTGAGGGGCAGGCAAGGTACAAAGGCTGTTTGGGCGGCCACCCAGACAGAGGGAGTCAGTGCAGGGTCTCAGAGATGCCACAAGAGGTATGTCAGATACCCAGGACATGAAATATTGCTAAGATCTCTGAAAATGAGTATTTGGCAGGGGGGGTGAGGTGAGCATCAGCATGTCGTGCTGTGGCAGCAGCTCAGTGATGGGGTTTAGCGTAATCTATTTCTTTCTCTGCTCTTACCCACATAAAGAGTGGATACAGTTTACTATCACAGATCCCAAACTGAGAAGTTTAACAGCTTCAGCACAAGAATTACCCTGAAGTTTGTCTCTAACAAATACACATCGGTGGTCAAAAACGTCATTTAACTGCATTAACTGCTGTGTGTCCCACTGCATCCATACCTCCCTCACCCAGCTCCCTACTCTCCCCCGATGCATCCATCAGGTCTTTTCCAAAGACATTTACTAGCTCTTTCCCTGTTCAAAATCCTAAAATAATTGGCAGTAGCTATTTAAAGCCCTTCACAGAACGGTGCACCATGGGTACAAACAAAACCCTTCTAGGTCAGCCGAGCCTGGCTGTTTATAAACAGGACACAAAAAAGGGACAGTCACATTGCCCGGATAAGCACAGAGACTCTCCCTCACTAAGAACATCCCTGGAGATTTGTGTAGTCAAGCCCATTGGTCATGCAACTGCACTTTTATCAATCTGTCTAGGTCACACCTAGAGCAGGCGCTGCAGGTTCGGCAGCGCTCGGTGTCCTTGGAGGCAGTTGCAGCTTAACTGATTTAAAAACCTCTTCAAACACGTCGGCAGCTGCCAAGGGAAGAGAACCTCTACCTTTTCTGGGGTTTGTGGGATGCTGCAGTGCTGCTGCAGGGGTGCAGCCTGAAGGAAACACAGCAATGCTGGTCAATGCAGTAGATCAGCAGCCCTGGGCTTCATATCCAGCCAGGGAACATGAAAACATAGGGATGGAAAACAAGCAAACTCCCTGAGTGAGCCACAGAGGCATCTGAGCTGTAACTCTGGCCGATGGTTTACTCTGGAGTTTAAGAAACCATAAAACAGATTGCAAAAACTTTTTGCAAATTGAAAGAGGAATTACAAATACAGATAATTTCTTGCCACAAACATTATGCAGAGCACAAATGTCAGCAGAAAATCTTCAAAGTGATGGTTAAGGTCACTCCTTTAAATAAATCATCCTGGTCTTGAGAAGCCCTATGGAGCTTCCAGGGAAATATGCATCCCGGCAAATTGGATCTACCCAGGAAGAGAAGACAGGTAATGACCACTCCTTTCAATGCTGCAGGAACTGAGAGTTTAAATGGGACCAACAATAGCTACTCCTTTTTATAATCTCTCTGATGAATAATGCAGTGCATTCAATAAGACTATGGGCAATGTGTTCCAAAAAACTGATATCGAATACCAGCGGCGCTTGTGGTCCTAGGACTGCCTGTTCATTCAGAGGATAAAAGTAGAGATGGATCCACTTAACTTGTGCTGGATTTGCACACTCGGGTGTGCTGGGGTGCACACGTGCAGCACCTGGCACATTTAGCCATGTAGGCATCTAGTGCCCACATACAACTGCGGGGCTCCACCTGGATATCACACGTTACATAGGCAGCCATGCAAATACCTCTTGCACAGCAACGAGGAGAATAAAGGGCACTAAATTACTTCCACCCAGCCTCATGGCACACCATACGGGCATGAGCAGATCAAACAGCCGATCTTTCAGCTTGGCTTAAGGACCAACAAAGGGGCAGCTGATTCGGTGGGTCTGTATCTGAGAATTTATCTGAAAACATAAATAATTAGCTGGCAGATTGGGTACCAGGCAGGAGGTGATGTCCAAGCCACAGAAACACATTAACATGGGTTATATGGGACAAAGAGTCCAAGGCTACGTGGTCTGGATTTGGTTGCATGGCAAGCTGTGCCACTGTTGCGAGTAAAAATCATCCATGGGTGAAAGGAAAAAGTGATATGTAGGGAATCCTTTTAATATATGCTTTAATATTTATGCATTGCAGAGCTTACTATAAACTATTTAAATGTCAAAGAGAGAAAGCTTTAGGGATAATGCAAGCATTGCGAGTCACACAGGGCTTGCATGTCTTCTGATTGACTTCCATAGTCATTACACTAAAACTATTTGCTGTTCTTCCGGAAAACAATTGGATTTGAAAAGAATAAACTATAATTATTTTTTAAAGTACTATTACTCAATCGTCATCCTAAAGCTTCTGCTGACCTTCAGTAGCACAGATCAGATCAACACAACGCCTTTTAACCTCAGCCTACTTTGAAATATTAATCCTTATGCACGACACAGCATTATTATCCCCTTTCTGGGGCTGGGGAAGATGTGGCAGGGAGATGGACCGAGCTGTTGGAGCTGCAGCGAGCCGGGGGTGATGCTCTACAACAATGTTGCAAAGAAAACCCCTCGCGTCAGACAGAGTTTTAGTTCTTGCCAAGAGCAGAGAAAGCAGATTGGAGGCAATGATGTACTGGGCAGAGGAGGTACTGGGGCAGGAGTGAGGTTCAGTGCTCACCTCCTGGGGCAAATCCAGGAGGGTGGCACCACCCCAGTGCACAGGAAGCTGACCAAGACCATTACAAGACAGAAACGCTTTTACTGTAATGTCTACCCTTTTTTGGGGAAAAAAATATATTGGTGTTACAATATTCTGATGGTAAAATTATCTGTGCCATTTTTTTGCAGTTAGCATTAAAAAAAAAGCTACATTGGGATGCAAATCAACCTGTGATTTTAATTATTTTGCTTTTTTTAAAAAAGAGTAGGAATGGGGAAGGTTTCTAAGTGAGAGAGGACTACATTAAAAGAGGGAACATGTGCTTTGTGATTATCATAAAGGATGAGAATTGTTGATTAACCTCAAACTATGGCAAGAAAGGTTAATTTTGGACTGAAATGGCTTTTCTCTCAAAAATGGTTTAAATAGATAATTACGATCAATAGCAGATTAGATTCTATAATGAGCTCAACTGAAAATGGGTGGTAGATGTGTTCACATCCTACAGAAGTGTTAGATGGATGAAACAACCTCCTCCCTAACTTCCTACGTCTCACCAAATACTCTGCAATCAAGAGATGTTGCCAGTAGCAACGATGAGCATTTCACCTGTTTGAAGGTCTCTCTTCCCTTTGCTTTAGCTGCTCCCTGGGCCCTGATCCTGCTGCATGTAGTGCATCACCAGCAGATCTGCACTTCATGGCCTGTCCTTTCTTTTCTACCAGACATGCAAACAGAGCCAATGGGGGCTGATACTGACCTTTACAAGATGCCTGGGCACTGCATTTCTTGCTGTGCTCATTTGGCAGCTCAGTAACACCAAGTCCCTGATGTCAGGGTAGAAAGAGACAGGGTAGAATGGAACAGGTAAGTCAGTTGGAAGAGACCTACAGGAATCATCTAGTTCAACTGCAATGTGATGGCATGGGTTAGTCCATTAAAAATAAGGAGCTCCAAGTAGTGAAGCTGCCCAAGGACTCTAGCTCATCTCTCCTTCTAGATATAATATCAGAAACTGCCAGGTCATATTCTGGTAACAAATGTAAATAGGGAGCGCCATACATCTTTCATCAGACGTAAGCCAAGTGACGTAGGGACCTTACCTTCTCCCATCTGTGGCCAGAAGCTGACCTTCAGGTTTCATATCTTCAAATAGATGCCATTCCCTGATGTTCAAAATCCTCTCACCCCAGTCAGTTTCACTGAGTGAAATGTTTTCTGAAGATTTTATTAAAATGTAGAAAACAAAACAAAAACTGCAGCTGGGATTTTTAGTGAATAAATGATGTCAATCATTTTAAACATCTTTAAAAATTAAGCTGTTCTATTTAATAAACCCAACACCCTCATCCATTTTTACCAGTGAATCTTCTCCACGAATACACTTTGCACTCCTCCAGCCTCCTCCCAAGGGAAGGCAGCCAAAGCCTTGCTGCAGACAGCAGTTGTCAAGACAGTCTCTGATTTAAATAGGGAGTAGGTCATTTAATGCTCTACAGATGGCAAACAGCACATTGCATTTCACCAGGAGATAAGCTGGCAGATGCTGCCGACAGGCTGGCAGCAGTGGGCAGGCTGCCACGTCACACCATGGCCACGCTCGGCTCTGTGCACCCTCTGGAGTCAGCACACAGCACCCAACGAAGACCTACTCTTCTTCTCCTTGAGGACACATCCTGCACATCCCTGCTCTCCGTCTTTGCAGTCGTTCCGTTATTGATGAACTGCATCGTTCATCTGGCCAGACTGCAGTATAGGTGGTCAATACCAGCTTTACTAAACATTACTTGCTTTTCCTCAAGGTCTTATTTCAGTATAAAACATCCTGAAAGACAGAGATCCAAGGGATGACAAATATGCTGATCTGCTCTTTCAGCACCTGCTGAAAAGTTGTGCTCAACTTTATTCTATTTAGTACTTTTTGGGTTCTCTTGCCTTTCACTCAAATACAATTTTTTTGATTGTTATTCTGAATCCATTTTTGAACTGACAACTCTGAAAGACTTGAGTCAATGCCTTTTGTAACTAAAACTAAAAAAGAGTAGATTGAATATCTGCAGAGAAGTTTGATGGAGCAAAAAGAGCATCAGCACAATAGCAGATGTCAGTCTGTGAAAGTATTTCTGGAAAAGGGAAAATCACTGAGTGTTCGTATTAGAGATGTTTTGATTATAATTTCCCCCCACAATGACTGTGCAGTTACAGCTAAGTATTATTCACAGGTATTAAAAACGATCATTGCCAAAAAAAGAGAAATAAAGACAATGTAAGGCAGACCAGCACCTTCTGTCAGGCAAGGTCCTGGGCCACCAGTTACTCCCTGTGTAAGATTAATCAGGTTATACTCATGAAACGTTGTATCTAACAAGCCTGAAAATGTAACTGGAGTTTGCTGCTGTTGGGCGGTCCTTTTAAAGCATTAATATCTTTTTTTCTAGATGACATGCAAGGGTTCTCTGTCTTTGGGCTCCTCTTTCAGAAACTAAATCCCCTTTTTCACCTGACAATACCCTGCCAAAATGTAGTCCTCTGATTGCTGCTGGGCAGTGTGTCATAGAAAATTCACCCTTTCTTTGCACAGGATTTCTTTTAAAAATGCTCTTTTAAAGGGAAAAAAAAGGCGATTATGAGCAGAAGCCAGTGGAATAAAAACGAGGTTACATGTGCAGATAATACCCTCAAAGGTCTGCTCGGGCCATCCCTCCTGAGACAGTATATGATGATGAACAGGACTTTGAGAAGGACTTCTCTGGTCAGCTGGCAGGACCACCTTCCTTTCTTTGATTCTAACCCTGTGTTGCAAAGACAGACTTTGGATGTTCACTCTGGTGCAAGCAGAGTCTGTTTCAAACATGACGTACATCTGCCATGAGAGTAACCAAGGTCCACGAACACAACTCGTGCTCACTCCTGCACAGCCCAGAGCTCTCCCATAAAGAGCTGTTTGACTCGTCATGCCAAACGCTTTAGCTCTGTGCTCCTCAGCAGAGCTTTCTTATTCCTCTCTCCCTGCTGTCTGAAGAAGACTCCTGCAAACACTTTCAGCTCTGCCCATACATGCTTTTTAAGTTTGGGAGTACTTCAGAGGAACAGTTCATGTGGAGCAGGTTGTATGAAGTTTGCCCATGGGTAAGCAAAGCTCAGTGCATGCAAAGGGTTAGCTCAGACACACAGAACCCATTTTTGCCTGCTTCCTCACACTGGAATTAAATCACCACTTAGTAAAGAAAATTAGAAAAGAGCCAGATGCATGTCTGCCTGACTCCCAAGATGTGGCTAACTTAATTTCATCCAGCCATGCAGCCACTGCCTGAGCCCAGATCCACGCCTTTGCCCCCAGCCCATACCAGTGTAACTCATCACTACCATGCAGGAGAAGGGTCTTCCCACGGGACTCCAAAGGATGCTTCTGCATCTCCACATCCTTCTGGAGGATTTAACCTTCAAATGAAAAAGGTCATATGGTCTGTGTTGTTCTGAAAAAATGAAAAGTTTATCTTCCTTTGCCCACTGGATAGGCTTCAAGACCTCCAAGTGAAGCCATTTCAGATGCTCCCCAGCTCTTCTATGAGTTTTCCAGGCAAAACAGGCTCAAGCTGTGATCCAGGCAGTGAAAGAAAAGAAAACTGAGCACAGATTAAAAAAAAAAACCTAACCCAAAGAAACTCCACCAGAACCCCCAAAACCTGAGCCATTTTAGGCTTTTGACTAAATG
Organism: Dromococcyx pavoninus; assembly: GCA_033558185.1. Taxonomy (NCBI): domain Eukaryota; kingdom Metazoa; phylum Chordata; class Aves; order Cuculiformes; family Neomorphidae; genus Dromococcyx; species Dromococcyx pavoninus. The sequence goes on from JAUMJL010001019.1 coordinate 24,875, forward strand.
AAGACAAATAAGCATGAAGTGGATGAATACAAACCCTTGGGGGGAGAAGATCTTTAACAGATGGGTGAAATCTCTCTGAAGTATCTTTGCTATTTAGTTAATGTTCTCACTACGCCACGTGTCCAGAGAAGTTACCTCCAACTCAGTTTCTTCTATGGCCTTGAAAATCATAGATGAGCTTGTCCTGAACACTGGGAGTCCACCACTGAGAATCCTGAAACCTGCCAGAAACTTTGAGCAAGTTATTAAACAGAAAAAACCTCTCATCTCCTGTTTTGCAACTTCAAAACAGTATTCATAAAGAGAATCAATTCTTCAGCGTTCCTGTTCTCAGCTAGAACTAGGCTGGCACTTTGCACTTGAACAGATAATTTAAACGCTCGAGTCTCTCACTCACATCATATCAAAAGTGCAGCACCCTGCAGCCACAATGTATGTTGTAACTCATTCTTGGAGACAGATAAAAACCATAAATGCTGTTCCCAGAGATCAGTTCCATCTACAAAAGCTATCCATCCAAGTAATTACATGGACCCAAAGTCCTACAAATGCATTACATCATCAGCTGGTCACATGCAAAATTCCACTTTCTTGCTAGAAACTGTGTCTAATGCAGTTTGGTGGCTTTCAGCTCATTCCAGATCACTCATTAGTCCAAAAAAAATCCCCAAGTTAAAACAAAGCAACGTTCTTCTCATATTCATGAGGGTCATCCAAATTCTCAGATGTATAACTTCACCAAAAAGCACTCTGAGAGTTGCCAGTGAATCCTGAGTTGAGTTTAAAGCACATTTACTACCACAGTCTCATAATCCGGAGCCCTGTTGACAGCCCTGTAGTGATCCATAAATGGAAATGAATTAAAAATTCTCAGACTGTTCCAATTCAGAAGGACAATTTGTGGTGTTATTTTCAGCTGGCTTCTGGGAAAACAAAAAAAAAAGGTACAGTCCAGTTTGGAGAAAATTCAGGTTTGAATGCCTTGACTCACTGGATTATGTTGGCTACCAAACCCAACTGGAGCCTGCAGCTGAAAGACATGGTTAGGGTAGACGCCTCTTCATGAATTAACTCAATTTCTCTCTCAAAAACATGCTAGGAACTAATGCCTGGTGCCCTACAAGATTTCTTCCTGCTCCTTGAGCATGTCAGTCTGCTGTCTTAGTGGAGGTTGGCACAGATTTTGTTTTGGAAAAGAGATCTTCCTTGAACACTTACCAGCAGACACGAGTTGTGAGACAGATCAACGTCAGGGTCATCCAAGGTGAAGAGGACATCATCCCAAGTTCACGTTCGAAGTGTGCAAGCTATTTGCAGTCTCCTGCAGTTGATCTCCAAATATAGGCCCTGATTCAGTGAGACCCTCTGGCACGTGCCTCCCCTCAAGTACACAAACCGTCCCATTGCAGGTTGCAGCATAGGGCAAAGCTAGTGATTCAGTGTTGGCCTGGAGATGCCAGCCCTGCTTCTGCTCTCCTTTCATCTTGGGAAAATTCAGAAGAAAAATAATTATGCAGAAGAGGGATGGAGCTGACTTGGGATTTTTGCAGCCTCAGTGGGAGGGTAAAGCTTTGGTTGCTGCAGTTCCCTAGGAGGGAAGGTCGCTTTTGCCAGCAAGATTATTTCCCTCCCATCCCAGGCGCACGCACTGTACAATCTGCCATCACCACTTTGGATGTGTCTTTCAGCCTGACAAATAACTGGGAGAGCACAGCTGATGCTGGGAAGGAGAAGCTAAACACAGCCCCACCAGTAAACACAGGCTGCACAGATGGCCTGAGGCCGTCTCTTGGACTCAGAAGCCGAAAGCTTCCTTATTTTTAGATCACTTTACACAAATGGCACCCTGACTCGGAGGAGCAAGGGCAGAGAGGGTTTGGTTGAGAAGTCAGGCTCCATCATGGTGGCAGCCCTGACCCCCTGCTTCGCTGGGAGTGCTGCTTAACCAGACAGGTGTGTTAAGAGAGACATTTCTTACTTTATACCCCAGCTACAATTTCCCCTTCTCCAGCGGTGAGCATCCCACCATGGGGCCATTTCCCCCAGGATGCAGCTGAGTCACTGCCAGGATGGACCCAGAAAGCCAGGAGCCACCCTGGTAGAAGTGTCTGGGGCCTCCAAATGGCCTCATGGAGCTCTTTCAGGGGTGAACTAAATGTGAGTACATTTTGTCTGTGTGCACTTGAAAAGATTTCTTAAAAATCATATTCTGGCAAAAGCACCAATCACCCATTAGCAGCAGCTGGCCATCTGGAGAACAGGTTTCTTGGAAAATCAAGGTCCACTCCACTTCCACACAGGTGCTCTCACAGACCCTGCGGGAGGAATTTTAAAGAGAGGGATACTTTTTTTCTTTTAAATGACTGGGTTCTGATCTTTTAGGCTGGCTCTGTGTGTCCGTGCCATCAGGAGCATCCTCCCTGCAAGGTATTTCAACAATCCCAGCTTAAGTCTCCTGCTTTAGTAGAAGGAAGATACCAATATTTGCAATGCATTAAAGTATTGTAGGGAAAAAAAAATCCTGAAAAAAACCCCACAAAATGAACCTTAATAGGACTTTAACAGCATGCCTGATAAGCAGGTCAGAGTTGTTAGCAGGTAAACAGAAACAAGCAGAGATTCAGCCATGCCCTCAGACCATTGGAGGTGAGCTTGAGATGCAAAATCCTGTCTGTCATTTCTGTGTCTGCATAAAAAACAGCAGAGTGCACACTGGGATGGAGCCTGGCTTCATGATTTATCTCATTTTGAAAGCATGCACAGGGCTATCCTGCAAGGAGAAATATGCCAAGCAATACACAGCCATCACTCCAAAGAGAGGAAGACTTCTTTTAGACTAACAGCAGAGCACTTGTGCTGCTGCCCGCCCATGTACAACAGTGTTCAGGCTCCCAGGGCTGGGCAGGTAAAAGCCAACCCCGATGATGCCAATGGTGCCATGGTAACAGTGGGATTCTCCCTCAGTGCTCAGCATTACCTGTGCCACCGCAGGGAATTGCCATGTTGTGGCTTCACTCCACAAACCTTCCTGTTGCCAGCAAAAGTGTAAGATTGTGGTGAGGTTGCGTGCAGCCAGAAGAGTTCCAGGTGAGATGACTGTGTTTGGAAGCAGGAGAGGAGACACGATTAGCAGGACAGTGTATACAGGAGATGCTAATCCCACATAAGAACGGTTGCAGAGCAGCTGGGGCCCTGTTCCTGTCCAGCAAAGACAGGGTCAATGGCCAAGTCCACAGCAGACCTTGCACACCTCTGTAGGGACAGAGTTGAAAGGCTGAATTGCTCTGAGTTCAATGCTGGTAAAGGGGGCACTCTTTCCTTTGAGCCTCTTAATGTATTAACTATCATACATGTCCCCGACACATGGCACATGCATCCAGGTTAAGAGCTCAGGATGAAGCAGCCTGATGCAAGCCCTCTGCTACTGAAAGCTGTGCTTCATCCTTTCTTCATCACATGGGACCAGCAAGGGTTGGTTTGGATTATTTTTGTGCAGAAAACTGGCTTGAGAACAGCTGCTGGTGTCCCCTATGAGCACCATGGTGGGAGAAGGCTCCAAAAGCCTCCCTCATGTGGAAGACATCCCACCACATCCCCTTGGGCATCTCCCTGGCACCTCTCAGGATTAGGAAGGAATTAGCTAAAACTGAAGTTAGAGACACACCACACAGAAGGACACTGGATTTATAGAGCTTGCCTGGCTCAGGGCACAGGACCGTGGATCCCAGGGTAAAGAAAAAAAATTCAGTCTTTTCAGCTCCTGCATGCTGGATGGATGTTGGCACCATGAGGCTCTCTGCCAACAGCTCCCCTTTGTCACCTGTGCTGAAAGCAGGAGACAAGATGTGTATATACCCTGGTGCCGATAGCCAGTTGGTTCATTCTTGAGGAGCAGCAGGGTCAAGAAGGGAAGTTTGCTCTTCGGAGATGTGGAACACTTCATTACTCAGAGCAGTGTCTGTCTCCTGCAAAAATAGCAGGCGCCTCCCATTCTCTGCAAGTTCTACACAAAAACTAAAAAAAAATAAATAAAATCAAGTTTTGGAGCAGATACAAGTCAGACTGTGCAAGGCTGGAAAAGATTGTGTATGAGTGACAGTTTTGAGAAGGAAGCTAAAAGGAAAGCCCTTCTGCTGCCACTAAAAGCTCAGGCTGTTGCCATGCCATCAGATGCCAACCATTTCAATTCACGAGTGAGGTGTTTTGGCACCAGCATCGTCCCAAGCCTGGTCCTCCTCAGTGAGCGATAAAGCTACGTCTTTATATCCCTGGAGGCTCATCTGCTGCTCCAACAGCCACTTCATAAAAGTGCGTATGTGTACAAAAAAGCATAGACTTAAAACGGTGTGGTAGAGGTGCCTGACAGCAACAAAATGCATCATTTTGCAAGCAGAATTACCTCTCTGAATTACACACAACATATTTCTGTCCATCTGGAGATATTACTGGTTTTCGTTACCTGAAATTTAAAACTAAATTGTGAAGGTATTTTAAATGAAAAGGGAATGAACATTCATGGTTTTGCAGGTGATTCAAAAGACTAGGTTGCAAAACTCTGATTTGTCCCTTTCTAAAAGGGAATCAAGGTATTAAGGAGTTCTAAAAGACTCACTCACTCTCTCAAACAAATAAGGAATAAAGCCTAAGAGGAAATAAAAATAAACAGCTAGGTTTGAATTTAACGCTGCATTAATAAAGCTGTAAAAGGATTAGGTTAACCTTGAAAAACACACATTCAGTTTGATTCAGCAGCTTGTTTGGGTTTTCCTCCAAACCACACAGAGCTGGTAAGAGATCTCTGTTTGCATTGACAACAGCCTGGTCCAGAAGCCATGGGCAGGGCAAAAGCTGGTGGCTCAGGAAAAGCAGCTGGCAAAGAGATACCATACATTTGCAGATGGGATGGGCACTGGTTTGAACAGGTTAGATGGAGCTCTGTTCCCTCGTGCTTTGGGTTGTGTGAGTAACTGTGATGAACACACATTAATGTGAAACCAAAAGCAATTCTGCATCTTGAGGGAAGTTGCACTCCATTGTTGTCCAAGTGTGATCATTACGGCTTCATTTGCATTTACTTAATTAAAACAGCTTCAGAGTGCTGCTGCTCTGCTTCTTCACAGACACTGCACTCTACTGGGGATAAAATCTTACCCATTTCCTTGGCCTCACATTACAACTAAGAGTAGCCCTCATCCTTACTGCCACAATGCCATTACATCTTGCATTAACATCGAAAATGAAGGCCTAACACTTATTATATGCATTTCACCAGACAGTATGGGCCTGCCCAATTTATGGTCCCATAAAGACTGACAGATTGTAAGCTCTTCAAAGCAAGGACAACTCAAAGAAAACGAGAGACAGTCTCAGGTACATAGAGCAGGACAGGATTGGAGGAAGGAAGAGTGGAAGGAAAGAATGCATTCAGCAGATGCATTCAGCATCCCGTCCCCCTAACTTCATAGTGTTTTGAAACCAAATACAACCATGCAATGGGGAAAAAAAAAAAGAGATCAAAACAGTTGTACTTAAAAAGAAAGACAAGAACTATAAACCAGAGAAAATAACCTTCAAGGCAAGTTGAAAAGCCATATTCTGTGAAATCAAGATTACAAGGGACTCAATAGTGACCTGTTTTTCTTACTGAGGAGGGAATTCCCAGATGTGATTCCCAAGAGCAAGGGATGAAACACGCTATAGTGGGGTTTCTAGGACAAGGTGCATTAAGGGAATCACTTGGCTTTCCATTTCCATGTGAGTATTACGAATGTGTATTTCTGCTGATACAGGCTATAACCCATGCTAAGCTGAAGATCAAAGCAATCCTACTCCTCTGCCTCCACTGCTGTGGTTGCTCCGGTGTTACATAAGGACTTACTGCACAACTGGATCTAGCAAAAGGAGCTCCTGGTGTCTGGAAATCATTGACTCAAAGGAGGCAAGCCAATCAAAAGCCTGGGGGTTAATCGAACACCTGGTGCTTTTCAGATGATCCTTCTCACAACACTGAAGGCCAAGTCCATTTTTCAAATCCTGTCAAATCAGTTGCCTTCCTTGGGAATATCAGCACAGAATTAATGACTGAGATAAGTCTCATCCCCTGTTCCCATCGATTGTACATGAAGCATCTACAGACACTGTAAAAACTCCCACTACTCAATATTTTTTTAATGCTTCACCTGCTTTCAATTGCAGGCACTTTGATAAATGGCTTCTTTGCTGCACAGGTAAGTCGCTCAGTATGAACTATGAAAATTACAGAGATTTTTCACTCAATCACTGCTAAAGTGTCTGTGCCTTTTCCTGTGCTGCAGCGCAGGAGAACTTTCTCAACTATTCTTGCAGATTTACCAGCTCTTCCAGCACCAGGGCACAGATACATTTTTGGAGATGAGCTCAACAGGCATAGTTTTAATTTAAGTATAAGAGTTTGAATTCAGGATTTTAGTTCAAAATCATCAGCTCAGCAGGATGCAAGGAAACATTTCCCTGCCAGCAATCTGTGAGAGAGCTATCAAAAATGGGAATATCAGTGCTAGACTTCATGCATCCATCATAACATGGCCATTTTTATTTCCTAGGGAAAGGCATGGTAGCTGGTGTTACCAGGTAAGGATCTCTTAAACGTACCAAAGCATACAATGCATCTAGATTTGGACAATTAGCAACCGTATATACCTGGCAGTGTGAGAGTCACCCCCTCCTCAGTCACCTCCACTGAGTAGCCAAGGGATTGACCAGGAGTAGGAGTCTGTGTCAAACCTGCTGCTAAAATAAAAGCCTTAATCCCACCAAAGCACCTGTATTAGGCATTCGTAAGGATAACCAGCACATCCCTTCCCTCGCTCCGTTCTACCAGGGCTTCTCCATCAGGATGAGGAGTGTAAGGGCTGTGCAGGTCCAGGAGGTGGGCACCCCATGGGAGCTCAGTCCCCCAGGCCCTCTGGTCAGGCTACCTCCTCATTTTCTGTTCAGGGATTTATTGTATGGCAGTTTAAAGTTTGAGGCAGGATCTAGGATTAAAAGAGCCAGAGGTGTCTCTTGCTGAAGTGTGTTGGAGTAGTATTCTCCACCCTCTCTCTGAATTCTAATAATCCTGTTTGCATAGAGGAGACAGTTCTCTTTTTGCAGCTGCAACACTGTGCAACTGTCTTCTACTTCTATACCAGGTTCTTTATTAAAATAACTCCCTGTGGTTTCCCTGGGCTCCTTGCATTACCCAGTTATCCTTAACAGCAGGGATATTGCATTTTTCATGGGTCCTGCGAGTGTATGACATCCACCATGGATGCAATGTGCAAGTGAGCGTTTCCAGTATTAGAAGAGAAAGAGTGACCTGCACAGCAGCACTTACAGAAACAAAGGCCTGAGGAGTCCAGTGTTATGAAGAAATTCAGGGAAAATTTCTTAAACTCAGGCAACAATTACAGTTCTCATCTAAAGGAGAGATACAAGTGGTTTAGTTGGGAGGCATGGGTGGGTTTATCACAATTCAGCTGCGTAGAGGTCAGCAAGAGACAACCACTACTTCCTGCACCTCAGCAATAACGTGGATTCTCCATGAATTTCAGAAATTGCTGATTGCTCATATGGTGTTTGAAACCCATGGGTGAAAGGGTGATATTGGAAACAGTGCTCTCAGTCCATTAGGAAATACAATGCAAGAGACAGACTGTAAGAAGAGACAGTGGGAGGACTCACCCAGCATTCAGTTATCAGCTCAGGAATCAAGACTCCCACCTTCAGCTCCATGGCTGATACAAAATGGTACTCATTGGAAGTTCAGCTTTCCATTCTTTCAAGTGTTCAGGCTGTGTTAAATTTAACATCACTACGTTAAGAGTTATTATTAACAAGTGACAGTTACTTTAATATACTCAGAGTCAGCAAAGCATTAATCTTTCTGCACACTGAAGTCTTGTTATTTTGCTGGCATGACAGCCAGAAAATGAATGGTCCAGACCTGCAAGGGCTCAGAGAAACTAAACGGTGAGAGGTCCAGACGAGAAGCTTATCATGTCAGTCTGCTAGTGGTCAAAGTTGAGGGTCACAGTCCTGCTCACAGTCCTTTTTCTGGATGTTCAACAAGCATTGATGGGTTCCTAACTTACATCACCTCTCCTCAGATCTGACAGGTTTATGAGCAATTGCTTAAGAGATAAATGCACATTTTCTCTAAGTAGGTGTTTGTGCTTCACACTAATTGAGTATGAGGTGTCCAGGTAACCTCACAGTGATGTACCACATGATGGAGGAGTAAACTCTGACTTCTCTACAGGTTTACTTCAGGCAAAACTGTTTTTGCTGAATAGAAGCAGTGCCTTTGGTGCTGTCTTTCAACCAGGAACACTTGCTGCTAAGATTAGAAAGTTACAGCCACAGCATTGGAGCAATATAATTCTGTTTAATGAACCTTTCAATGACTCCTGAATAAGAACATCTTATTTAAGAGGGCTCCATCTATGGCTAAAATTAGCTATTCCATATTAGTACTACAGACCACCAATGATGTCTGCTCACAGCTTCGAGACAGAAGCAATAGCAGCCTCTTGCTCTTGAAAATGCGTTAGAAATCACAAACTGGCACAAAAAATTTGTTGGAACAATCTGCATAATGGAAATGTCTTCTGAAGGGAAAACCCTTAGCATTACTATTTCCTCTCCTTTGGAAAAAACATTTACCCAAAGAAAAATGATGAACAGGAAAATAACTATGGTAAAAGGGTTTTTTTTAGTTTTTTTTAAATTGCTTATAATGGAAGAATCTCAGAACACCTGGATGTTTTTTCAATTACTAACTTGTCTCTTGAGGTTTTTCAGATTTTTTCTTCTTAATGCCTTCTCCAATAAAGCCAGAGGAAATAAATATGTAAGCCACACAAATCCACATGAAGAAAATGACCCACTATTCTCTTTGGCATCATAGGAATACTGAGAGCCCTGATGCCGGCAGAGCAACCTGGCACGCCTTGTGCACCATGGGGCCTCAGGAGAGCCAGAGATAACTAACCCAAAACCCTGCAGCGACCCATGAGTGTCACAGAAACAGCAACTTTCCTGGCCTTGGTGGCCTTGAGCTCCCTCTCAGAACTCAGCGGGCATCCTTTCCCTAATGAACCTAGAAAAGGCAATAAGGCATTTTCTTCTCATTCAACAATGCCAAGGAAAAGGCAAGGAGCTGCAAGTTAACTTCTCATTTAAAGGTCAGAAAGAGGAAAAACTTCTCTGTCATCATTTCCACTGGCAAACAGCCTGTTGCAGGATTTAATTCTAACCCACCTGAGTATGGTGGTAGGTGCTCACAAATCCTGACGTAATTGAGATTACAGCCCCCTCTCTTAGCTCTTAGCGATTCAGCTGATCTGCTTTAACATCCATCTTCATTTGCAGGACTTGCCCTGAGAAGTTGAACTTACAAGTCTCTCAAAATTAGGAGAAAGGTGAGCTCCTAATGCACATGTACTGAGGCTCAAAGCAGCTTGGAGCTCTTGCAAAGTGAGCCTCCTCCTCTGCTCTCTCTGCCTTGCAAGCCTGCGGAGTGCAGGATTTGCTCCCTTTGGCAGCAGTAACAGAGCAGCATGCTTACCCCCAGGACTGCATGAACTGTTGACCTGCCTTGAGGGTCTTTTGCTCTCCAAGGGGACTGGTAAGCACTTCTGGTCATTTGGGAAACACAATCCATGTTCAGAAGGACTCAGAGGCTTTGGATTAAGGTAATTAAGGTAAAACTACCATTAGATTTAGGGGAAAGTGAAGAATTTTAGCTTTAAGAAAAAGCATAGAAAGTAATTTCTTCTGAAACAAACTGCAAAAATGAGAGCAGTGAAAGAGCTTGCAAGGCAATTGTATACCACCCAGCCTGAAGTATGAAGATTAGCAGCCACTCCCAGTAAGAAGGTGCAAGGACCATCCTTTAGTAGTTCTAGATATAAGTAGGAAACACAGGTCTTTGTCCAGGGTCTGTGAAAAAGCACGGTCATCTTAAAGCAGTGGCCTGAGTTGGCAGACCTTGGACATGATCTACACATCCAATCCAGCTGCTGGGCTGTGCAGGGCACACCAATTGCTAGTTTATAATAGAAAAAGGAGAACAACGAATGTGGCTCCAAAGCAGGAGCTACCAAGTCTCCATTGTTTCCTCCAGACTCTCAGCTGCCATTCTGAACTTGGTAGCATCAGAGCATTGCAGCCTGGTTTCCTAATAACATTGAGATCTTACACCTCTCCTAGCCCCTCTGCCCCTCATGAACAGTGATCAGCTCCCCTGCTCCAATTTTGTTTGAGGCTGGTAAGTACAAGAGACAGCCCTCTCCACTTCCACCAGCAGGAATAACATGAGCCCTTCCCAGTGAGGAACCTGCAGGTATTTTTGTTCACAATAAGGGAAACTCTTATTTTTTAATCCTGCTACGCAATAGAAGGTTATTTACAGGTAAGCAAGTATGAAGGGTAAGAAAACACAGGAGTCAAGAATTTGAAGAAACATTCTCACACTTTGTTAGATGATGTGTGAAATGTGATGCAAGTGAGAGCTTTGCAGGAGTCCTTTGAAGGTAACAAATGCAGACTTGAACAACACCATGTCAGGATCACTGTCTTTTCTAGTCACAGGCTGGGAAAGATGTCCAAGTATTCAGGAATTTACTAATGAACCCCCGTCATTAAACTTCTGTTTTCTTCCTGAATCTGTAAGCTGTAAGAGTGAGCAGTATAAAGGCATACGAACATGCAAATACACAAACATAAGTCTGTATGATTGTAGCAAGGTGGGTGTTGGTCTCTTCTCCCAAGTGACAGGCAACAGGACAAGAGGAAATGGCCTCAGGATGCACCAGGGGAAGTTCAAATTAGACATCAGGAAAAATTTCTTCACCAAAAGGGCTATCAGGCACTGGCACAGCTGCCCAGGGAAGTGGTTGAGTCACCATCCTTGGAAGTATTTAAAAGACGGGTAGATGAGGTGCTCAGGGATCTGGTTTAGTAGTGAACTGGTACAGTTGGACTCAACGATCTCAAAGGTCTTTCCAACCAAGCGATTCTATGATAGAGAAATGTGCATGTGAAACCACTGTAAACTTCCATACCAAGAGAAAGTCAGGGGCAGATTCTTCTCTGAGGAAGCCGGAGAGATCAACACCTTTCAAGCTGATCCACAGACTGCTCATAGGCAGCAATGGAAGAACCAAGCAAAGCAAGTCTACAAGCAAAAGGCTTAAAATAAACCTTGCAGGTGTCTGAGCATTGAAAGAAAGCAAATTTCCAGACTGAAAAATCAAAGAGACAGCCAAGCACTGAACAGGCACAAAGGTGCATCCTTTCATGTAAGACAGCTCATAGAAACAGTAAGGAAAGCACCAAGAACTGGCCAGGCAGACACATCCATCTGCATGTTCACCTGCAAATAAAAAATTCACAGCCATCTACCCCTGCACCTAGAGAATCTCTCTCCCACAGTAATTATAAGGAGAGTGGTGGATATGACAGAAGATGCTGCTGTCAATTTCATCTGAAGTAATATTGATCTCTTTAAATGCTCTCTTCAGCTATAATCAAAGACATTAAGTCCAAATAAAAGGAGCCAAACAACAGAACACGAAGTGTATTGATCTGATGCTAGTTACCTTAAGCATGGTCTGAAGCATCTTTCCACTTAATCAGTCTAATTCAGTCTTCACTTGCTTATCTTATTTGACGCTACACAAAACAGTAAGAGCGTCCCTTGAAATTTTAACTCGGAATAGGTCAGAGCCAGTGAGAAGTCCCTGAGTAGTCAGGACATGCTAGAAAAGAATTCAAAACCTACACAGTCACAAATAGTCCAAAATTCAAGATGCTCACGCTTCTTTCTGCCAACATTCACCACTCCATATGCAAATACAGGACTTGGAGTCTCCCATAGTGTCAGTCCTAGCTAATCTCAGAAATACTTGGTGATGCTTTCCTTTGTAAGCATATGTGATAGTTCTAACTTATTGAGACTTTATGGCACATTCCTGTTTTTCTAGCTTTAACCAATCGTGGGCATCAAAGTAAATTTGAAAATAAGGAAAACAGTAATTTTAGGTTTCTCACAACAATAAAACACAAGAAAATATTTCATTATACCAGAGAAACTACAGGATTTTGAGCTAAAAGGCACAGACACCAGTTTTTAGTGGCTTTTCCTCAATGCCACCTGCTTGTTAGCAAGTGGACATTGCTACAGGTCTTGCTGATGGGTTTTGTGCTCCTGAGAAACACCAAGAGAAAATCTTCATGAATCAGACATGGAAACCTGGTACCTCACAGGTACAAAGCTCTTATTTTCTTTAGGATTAAAAGTGTTCCCTATTGCCTTCAGATGGATCATACCCCAACAAAATTACTTTTAATAGGACTATAATGAAATCTGCAAAATCCATTCACAGGTATTTTTACCAGAATATTATCTGAATTAAAAATTAAAAAAAAAACCATAACAAACCACCCTTTGTTCTTGTCAGTAAGCAGTTACAGTAAATGAAAGGACCAGCAGACAGACACTGGCTAGAAGGCGTGATCACATTACTGTTCCTCCTCCAATCACAGAATCATAGAATGGTTTGGGTTGGAAGGGACTTTAAAGACCACCCAGTTCCAACCCCCCTGCTATGGTCAGGGACACCTTCCACTGGGCCAAGTCCCATCCAACCTGGCCTCACTTCTCTGGGCAACCTGTTCCAGTGCCTCACCACTCTCATAGTAAAAAATTTATTCCTAATGTCTAATCTAAATCTCCCCTCTTTCAGCTTAAAACCATTACCTCTCATCCTATCCCTGCATTACCTGGTAAAGAGTCCCTTCCCAGCTTTCCTGTAGCTCCCCTCTCAGTATTGGAAGGCCACTATAAAGTCTCTCTAGAGCCTTCTCTTCTCCAGGCTGAACAACTGTAAGAAACTACTCCTAATGTCTGTCATTAGCCTAGTGGGCTGCTGAGACCACTGTGTATCACACTCACCTTCTGCTACCCAAAACACCCGTACTCGTGTGATGTATTTAGAGTGCTAACGAGCTAGCTGAGCAAGAATCATCTTTTGAACCTGTGTTTCTAGATCTCTCGCACAGTGATCTACAGTCAGGGCTTACACTGGGAAGTTATGTTGCTCACCATCCCTGGAGAAGCTGGATACAATCACCAAAATCTATTCCCTATGAAAAGTCACACGTAATGGGTAAACCCACCACTTCCATGTTTTGACTTTTCTTTAAGTAAATGTACATTTAGACAGTTGCTATAAATAAATGTGTCCATGAAGGACAGGGTCTCTTTCCATTGCATGTGGGTTTAATAATCAAAGCAAGACCAAGAGCCACAGATATGTCTTGCCTTTAAGGATTTCACAGCATCTCCATGTTTCATAATGAATAGACAGCAATATAAGCACTATGAGGATTGAAAAAAATAACTGAAGAACTGCTTAAAGAACAATTACAATGGGTGACAGTCACATTGGAAAGATGCATCAAGACGAAGATCCCACAGCTCTGCACCAGAACTATACTCGCATTAACATCCTAAATGATGGAATTCAATCAGCACAAGCTTATTAAAATCACAGATGGTACGATGCTAGTAATAGCTGCAAGTGTAACACAGTACTGTAATAGAAATTTTAAAGTGATCTTAAATGAGCTGATTTGGAAAATAATTTAAGGAAGACATGCACAGGAATAATGAACTGCACAACCTACGAAATGAGGAACAGTTATATCCAGAAAAGAAACACAGGTTTACTGTTGATTTACATAAATATAAATACCCACACGCATTAAATGTGCGCAACTGTTGAGAAACAGACAAGAATTATTTCAGTACATACCGTAACACGACTAAGTTAAGACTACAACTGGAATACTGCATCTAGTTTTGCAGTTCACAGTTTAAGAAATAGGGAAGAACTGGAGAAAGAAAGAAAAGGACTCCTTAGAGGTCTAGATATCATAACCTAAAAGGAAAGACTGCAATAACTGGGATTATTAGAGAAGTGTGAGGAAACCATTTCAGTCTTCAAATGCACATAAGAGGCTGCTGAGGAAAGGTAAGCAGAAGGCAGCTTAAATCAGAGCAGTACAAATTAGACACAAGGAGAAGCTTCCTTGCAGGAAGGTTTGTTAAGCACTAGAAGAGACTTCCGTTTTCAACTGGTTTTTACCTGGTTATTGACCTTCAAACACCTATCAGAATCGATACCAGTATATGTAAAGCTTCCTTGTAGCTGGGTGATAGACAAAATGGTATCAACTGTACTTACTGTAACACCATACTTCTGGAAAAGCAAAAATCAAGGCTGAAGAGTTCCTTCAGTCAGGTCAATTAGATGTCTCTTCAGTAATAAAAGAATGCATTCCCCTCAAGTAGCTACATAACAGCACTCCATTTTTGGCCCACAGTGTGAGAACTGTGGTGGGAGACTTCCTGATATCTGGCACTCCCTGTACCCTCAAACATGCTACTACATGTATGAAATTATTGCAGTGATCTGGCAAGTAAAGTCCCAACTGTAGTGTTGAAGCTGTAATCCTGTTAACCAAAAGATTGTAAGAATGACGAGCTTTCACACAACACTAATGCAGGGATTTGAATCAAATGCCTCCTTTTCCTCCAGCTCAGAGAACGATTAGCTGCAACATTTAACTCACTAAAACCAAGAAAATTCTCCCAATATTGAGAAAGCAAGAGAACAGAAGGCCAGCTTCAGTATTTAGCTACTCACATCTAAAATTGTTACAGAGATACAAGCTGTGTATTTTCTTACTTCAGCCCTCTCACATGATTAACTGCTCAGGCATAAATTTTCAGTCCAGCATTTTCTCCTCACTGGGAATATCTAGAGGCTAGCACCGACTGCTCTTCCTTCTCCTTCTCTATCCTTTGCCATATGGGCTGGGATCAGCTCCAGTCACACTAAATACCCATCTCTATTTCTTGCTAGTTCATGTAGTAGCAGTTCCCTGGCTGTTTCATCTACAGCCAAGCAGGAAACAGCAAAAGGACTCGTGCTAATTCCATTTTTCAAATGGTCTGTGGCTGATGCTGGCTCTTTACCTTATCTTTGAGGTTCAGAGAAGGATGAACCTTAGCGAAGTGGGCTGACAGATCAAACTTTGCTCTAAAATGCTCATGTGATAACATTACCTTGCTGCTTGGAAAAAATAAAAATATCCAATCACAGCAGCAGAGGGGCCTATTGCATAGTTTAGGGTGTTAACCCATCCAAGTGATCTTTTAGTCTCAGACACAGCTTTGTATAACAAGATACACAAATAAGAAAATACTTCTTGTAGCTAAAATGAAAAAAAAATTAATTCTTTTCTTATCATTTCAAAACAGGGGAAAAAGGAGCGTTTGCTGAAATATGAAATTTGCTCATGAAATATTATTATTTTCTAATATTACTTCCCATTTGCCTGTTCCTCGCTCCTACTCTACCTTCAGTCTTCCCTTGCACTCACTAATTAAATTAGATCAGCAATAGCTCCTTGGAAACGTCCAGGCTCTTCACAAAACCTATCTACTGCTAAGCAAAAGTCTCCTGAATTTTAGGAGTGTGGAAGACTAGTGTGGAAACCAGCCAAGTAGGCTCACACAACAGGTCTCACCAATTCAGAAAATTATGGAGCACCACAGAAGTGATGGACGTACACTTATTACCAGCTTAACCTACCTGTTCTAAATACATACTATGAAAATTTGTACTACTATTACAGAATGCAGACCTGACTCTAATAGAAACATGGATTTTTAATGGGACTTATTTGCAGCATCTAATCAACTGAATAGTAACATAGGTCTTCAAAATTCAGCAGGAGTATAGCTACTTCATTCAGAGCTTCACTGGAACAAGAAGGCTGTTATGCTTGTATTGCCTTAAATAAGTCAGAGAATTACCTAATTCAATATCACCCCAAATTAATCCACTCACTACACTGTGAGGGCAATATTTCATTACCTTCATAAACTTAAAACTAATACAAATTGTAACTCATATTTCAAGTATCATTTCATAACCAATAGGCAGGCAAATTCCAACAGTAATCTGCTTTTAAATACCTTCTTTCATTTTCCAGCAGGTACTCCTGAAGACAGGAATGACTTCAAAATAGACTTGCAGGAATATTTAGTTTAGCAATGAAAAGTGGTATTTCAATGCTGATCACATTCACCACCAACAAAGCACATTACAAAAAAAATGCTGACTAAATTAGGATTCAGTAACTATGAAGTGGGAGAGGAGGATAAAATGTGGATGTTCTCCCCTAAATCAGCGGTGAAAAACTTGATATATCCACTACAAGATGCGAGGTCACCCATGTAACACTTCAGATGGTCTATATCAATATTCATCACTTAAGCACTCATTTCCCTTCACCCAGTTTGTCTGGCATTCAGTAATATCACTGAACTCTAACTTAAATGGTGCTGGGCTTGTACTTGGAGAAAGGACTAGGGAGTGGGAAAGGGAATAAAGACTTCAAAAAACAACTGACAGCCGCTGGCCTGCAAACACAGTGTCCTGCTTCTATGTAATACTTCAAAAGAAATCTCTCCAGTGTTTACATTTAATTTTTCCATTCCTGACTTGCTCTACTATTTCTTTCCTACAACTGATCTTTTCCTGCCTTTCTTCCAGAGCTGAGTTTCTCCTTCTCTCTCTACAGCTTTGTCTCTTGCCTATGTTTTAACTTTTGTCAAAAATGGATGTACCTGCAGTACACATGCTTTCACAGCTCAGGTATAATTCAGTATAAATCCACCATATACCCTTCCTAATATGATTTTTTTCCTATAAGCTATCAGGAATACAATTCAAAATAAACCCACAAACCATTTTGTCCTTACAACATCTCTTTCTGAAACAACAAAAAAAAGGCAATTTACTTATTTCTTGTTCTTTTTCATTTTTCTTTTGTGCAATTTGCCTTTTTAACTTGTGTACATCAGCTGTGAAAAGATTCAACAACACATTCACTTTTTTCTACTTCTATACATACTCCCCAGGAGAAAAACATAAGATATGCTAAGATTTTGCAAAAATCCAGGAAAGACCTCCATGACAACATTAATAAAGCTTCTACCAGACAAGAAGCTGTTAAAAACATAAAACTAAGAGCAAGATTGAACTACATAAGAGCATAATATTCAACCTGAAGATTCTTTTGTTGCCAGTTCCCAACTGCTGCATGACAGGAAAAGTCTTTCCCAATTGTAAGAAGATTTGTAATAAGATCCAAAGTCAGTTCTTCCACTTGGTGAAAGTGACTTGACCTTTTTGTTTCCTATTAGTGATCTTACCTACTGTTGAAAAACATTAACTATGCTTGCAGTTCCGTATCTAATTTTTAGTTTATAAAGTTTAAATCCTCTCACTAATTGACGAATAATGCAAATACATGCCTCAGCTGCTTTACCACAAAACTTATTCCCAGTCCTGTAACATTCCTGGGGAAACAAGACACTTTAAAGATAAAAGTTTCTCAAGTTAGCTAACACCTAAGTTACTTTTAAGCTCTGTAAACAACATAGAGCATCATGATTTACATAGTGAAAAACAAAAGAGTCGTTCTTTTAACAGGTAGGAAGACAAGCCCCTGATGACATGACATTTTCCATTTTTCCAGACACTGAGAGAGCACAAAAGGATATATGTACTCTTGGCAAAAACAGCTTTAGAGAATAATACCATTAGCTAATGGGATAGACATCTGAAAATAAATTCTCATGTCTTCTGAAGCCAGCATGAAAGCTGGCTGCCTTCTCAATGCAAGTTACCCATCTTACAAGGCAGGTTAGGAAGTGGCAGCTTCCACAGCAAAACAGGAGTTCTCCAGTGCAAGCAGGATCAGGGCATGGTTGGAGCAATGACTGTCTTGCTCTCCACTACATGTCAACCAGCAAAGCTAAGCTGGAGCAGAGACACAGATCTCTTCAGGGCTGATGTAAGGGGAAGGCCTGGAAATAAGCTGTGACTACAGCACAATTACAAGACATGTGCGCTCCCAAGGTAGCACGGCTACGCTGCTCTTCACATAGGACAAGCTGTGAATTGACAAGCTCACATTTAGCAGATTTGACACAGAAGGCACTTTCAGATATTTTGCTGCATTTGGAGCAGAACTCACTTGCGCTCTACACAAGACACTCAAAAGTTTTAACTAACAGATGGTGCTTTAATATCTCTAACATCTCCACATTGGCTATTTGGAATGATACAATCCATTTATTTGAAAAATCAAGTGGAAACTGGTTCCTAAACTACATCATGTAAGTAATACCTGAATAGGATTGTCTGATTTATACCACTACCCTTGGAAATGCTGTCTGGAGACCAACTGCTGACTACAACAGATGTGCAGTTCACTAATTTTGATGGAAGTGGAAATACTTTTACAGACTTTATGAATGGAAATTTTTGAACATTCTTATTCCTTAATTATTTAATGGTTACTACATGTGTCAGAAAGCTGCACAGTGGCTTAAAATGAGTCTCTTGAAAATAACGAACAAATTCCTCAGTTCTGGCGAGAGCAATGTTTTTGATGTGTGTTTCAAGATCATTGTGCTGCCCCTCTTCCCCTTCCCTCCCCCAAACAGCAATGAAGTGTTCTGGGCACTTCGTACATCCACACTGTCTGCCTCTTAGACATAATCCATGGAATAAAAGTGAGTACAGCAACTCAAACAGACAGTTTGTGGTAAATATTACCCAGACTTTTTGAAAAGGAGGTCATGAGGTAACACTCAAAGAGATTCCTAATACAATTCTTACAAGGGCAACGATCACCAGAAGTGGGGTGGACTGTGCAAAAATACAGAAGGAAATGGAACATGCAAGACCAAGGAGACCACAAAGAAAACCCAACCCCTCTATAAAATGGGCAAAGAGGAGAAAAAATGTAGCGATGCAGGAAACTTGCCTTTCTCTAGAAATGAAGCTCTCAAGAAACGAGGGAAGAAAGATCAGGTAGACTTAATTCATTAACAACACTCAGAAAAAAATGTGCTGTCACTGGTCTCAGTGTTGTGCTTTCAAGGCACTTCCTCTCCCGCACCCAAAGCACAGGAAGCCTCACAATAGCTCACTTCCACCACCAGTCAGGTCAGATCGTGTGCCAAGACTGCTCATTAAGGGGAAAATTAAACATCCTCAAGACCACCACATACATACAGTCCTAAAGTGAAGTCGCTTCTTAAGTGGAAACATCGACACAGGCACAAAGCAGCAATTTGTGTGTTCTAACAATATCTGCCTGCATCTCCTTGCAAATGAAGTTACACGTCACCGGCTGCAGCCAATGGCACAGTTACATAAGGCTGCTCCTCAGCCTACGCGAGGGCCACAGCAACTCACCTCTGTAAGCAAAATTGCCAGCATGTCTTGTCTCTGGAAGCGTATTGCCAGATGTACAAGTGTGTACCCAATGTCAAAAGCAGAAGGGCGGTTCAGCAGGCGCACTTCGTCTGCGGTAAGCTGGTGGGCAATGTCTCCTCCTGATGATTTGTAAGCTTCAACAGCAGCTAAATCATCTTCTCCAGGTGACATGACACTTAACTGAACAGGAATAAAGCCAGCAACAAGTTATAAACCCTTAAACCGTAATAAAACCTTTTTGCAAAGGTGTTTTCAGGCTTTCGTGATGCCTTGCACAGCTGCAAGGCAA
Organism: Dromococcyx pavoninus; assembly: GCA_033558185.1. Taxonomy (NCBI): domain Eukaryota; kingdom Metazoa; phylum Chordata; class Aves; order Cuculiformes; family Neomorphidae; genus Dromococcyx; species Dromococcyx pavoninus. Next base: position 44,552 of record JAUMJL010001019.1, read on the forward strand.
ATCCCATGGGGCTGTTATAAAACGCTCCCTAAGGAGATCACCTGAAATTTGCTTTTGTCAGTCCAACCAACTCTAAAGCAGCGTATTTGTAATCCACAAACTCTCAGACCTAAACTGTCTGTCCAGGCAGACCACACGCAGTTCAATCCAGACGGAATGTTTCATAGCTAAGAAAATGTTAAAGCGTAAATCAAGGCTGCGTTTAGGAGGTAACACAGCTGCTTACAGTCATTGGCTCTCCCTCTTGAAGATTGCTGAACAGAGAAACCTTTAGCCCCACAGCACAGAACTGTGATAGTTAAGGGCAAGAACATCATTAGAGAAGCATCAGCTACATGACTATGAAGATGTCAAGATAGGACCCAAAGAAGGTAAACAGAAGTATCTGAGCCCAAACACAGTAACCAAGCTCAAGACACAGCTGGAATTGGATGCTTTCTTACCACCCTTAGTCATGACAGGGTTTCTGTCAACCCCATCTGCTTTTAAAAGTGAAACACATCACCTGCATTCTCCACTCACTCCCCCCAGTCAGTCCACAAAGTCGAAGCACTGGGCTCTAGGTTTCACAGATACTTGCATCCTCTGTTACGTTGCTACTGTTTCCAGGTTTTTCCTGTGTAAAGTTCATATTCTTTCCTAGTGCCAGTACCTCACCACCAACTCCCTCCTCTCTCCCCTTCCCCAACAGACACTAACAGTCACAAAAAGAAAGGGAGTGCATTGATGCCACAGCTCATACTCAAGTTTCTTGAAAGAGTCCATTACTGTGACTGCACTCCAGAGGGTCCATTTCAGTCAGATGAACTCACAGCATTGCTTTTCAGACCCCTACATCTCCTCCGAGTCCTGCACAGCATAGGATTCGCTCTGAAGCAGCCGTTCACCAAAAGACATTTTGCTCCTCCACCCATCAACTCAGCTGGGGACTGAGCTCCCACTGCTTAGGAATGTTGTGGTTATTTCTTGCTCCAGTATGCCCACTGTGATACAAGAAGTAGTTACTATTACAAAAAGTGGAATATTTTGATTTAAGCTAAAGTTTCATGTAAGTAGCTGTATGTTTTGAAAGCTAGACAGAATGTCCCTCTGATAGCATGGTTTCTATAGCATGTTTTTTTTTCAAATAGTGTTTTTCCAGCCACTGTTCAGAGGAAAATGATAATGTCTTGTGTTAAGTGTGATATGTGCTGAAGAGACATGTCTTCTATAATCACTTGTGTTTGCGGTGTTTCCTTATCTAGAATGCAAGGTCAGACAGAGAGGTGGCTCCAAAGTTTCAATTAGCAAGAGATTAGGCTGTTGTGAAGTTCATAACAACATTAAAATGAATACTTGGAAAGTAATGGAATATGCTTAAGATTTCAGGGAAAATTTATACATATGCATGTAAGTGGGAAATATGTTCTGTCCCCAGCTCTTATCTCATTACGTAGGATTGATGGAAATCACTCCCTCATGCATCCAGCACTAAAATAAAGGATGCTGCTTTCTGAAACTCCAAAACAAGTCTTAGAGAGTTTGTTTGCCAGCATTTTCAGTATCAACTGCAATGCTTCTGCCATCAAAAGAAGCTCAGCCAACCACAGCCCGAAGCCTGCTGCCCACTCCCTTCAGGCATTTTAAAGAACTCCATCGTGATTTCAATGGCAGAACCACTGTTATCTCAGCCTTTTCTTTAAAGAGACGAGGCACCTTTCTTTCTCTCCACTGTAGCACTCATCCACCAGAAGTGAGGTGCAGAAATTTCCTCTCATTAATAGAGACATTACCTGATTTGCAGCCGCTGTGTGCATTTACCACACCGTGGTTACAGGCACACTTTAATCCTACATAACTGCAGCATGGATTTAAAGTGTAACCCTGCTGCCCCCACATCCATCAGCTTCTATGTCGACACGAGTGTTCGCAGTAAGCCAGCTGAGGAATCCTCACCCGGTTTCTACAGGATCAGCTACAACCTGGTTTGCAAAGATCTGCTCACACCACCACTGCTGCAAGAAACAAGAAGGATCTGGCCCTCTTGCTTTCCAAAACAGCCCAAATTCCTCTGAGAGAAGTGACTGTCTTGCTAAACCCTTAATTCTCTTTCTAGGTCCACTCCCCTCACTGACCTAAATGCACCACACAGCCCCAGCCCTACATAGTTCCCCTATAGAGCAGCACAGTACAGACTGTGGGTTTCTCTGCACATCAGGTTTCTTGGGAGTTACTGCACTTGGGCATGTTGCAGACTGCCTTGGCCTGGTTTTCCTTAGTTAGCTTTGAAAAAGGATTCAGCTAAATTGGAACAAGCATTCCAAAATAAGACTGATCCAATAGATATTCTGGAATAACTTCACACCTCACTCCAACCCAAATTATCTTTAAAACGTTGTCACAGTTCCATCGGAGATGTGCTTAGCATCTTTGTCTCAATGTAGGTGTTAATTTCTTGCCAAAAACATTGAGGCCATACAAGGTTGGAGAGAAGCAACTCCAACAAACCTACACAGTAGTGGCCCAGTTGCAGCACACAAAACTAAGTGCGTCATAAGAGAGCACTTCACCATTACAACATAACCCAAAGAGCCTGCTCTTTTCAGAGCAGCAGCCCAGCAGGATCTGACGGTCATCAGGCACCCACTACCTGGGACAAAGGACCCTCCTGACCACACAGGCCTTTGTGTCGCAGAGAGGAAGCGGGGTTCCAATATGAGAAGTTGGAGGTCAGAAGGAGGGAGACTGCGTTTAGGGGAGCAGTGAGTGATGGATGGAAGGAGGTTGCAGAGAAGATCTGCTCTTTCTTGCCACCTTGCACTGTCATTAGATAAGCACTTGGTCAACTGGAGACAATGCCTTATCACAATGCAACATGGGAGTTTCACAAGCTGCAGATGTCACTTACCCCAAATCCTAACATGATCAGAAAGTGGAAAAAATAGTACTAGATACACACGAAGGATATTCCAAGTTACATCAGCAGATAAATCTGAAGCCAGTCGATCCACATGCCTCAAGACCCAAGACAAAATCAGGAATAAGCACAAGAAGCTTCTCCAAGGCTGAGGAAGCTGCACATTGATGTGCTGCTGTACTTCTAGTGCCTTCTGCTGGGCATTCAACACCGACTGCTGTTTAAACATGGGACGCTGCATTAAGCAGGGAACTTGTTTAATTCGGCCTGGCAGCTTCTTTATTCTCCCACAATCCAAAGGACGATAATTCTGACAAAATTTCCAGGTGCTTTTCACAAGCTAACATGCCAATGGGTCCACTACAAAAGGCTGAAAACTGCCTCTCTATATGGACAGTCCTGTCACCACAGCCTCGTAGGTCAGCCCTCAGCTCACAGACTGGTGTGACAGGTCACAGCGTAGGGCACAGCTTCTGCACCCACTGTGTGGGGCTATCCCTTCGTTCACTCAAAGAAGAGCAGTGAGTGAGAGGGCATTGCTTTGCTCCTGGGCAGGGGCTGGGGGAACCAGCTGGCTTTGGTCAGAGGAAGAGGAAAGAGGGCCAGGGAGCAGGACAGAGGTGGAGAAAGCAGCACTGGGGCGGGATAGAAAGAGTGAAAAGAAAGGCAGAAAGAAGGAGAAAAAAGAGAAGTACTGGGAGCCCTGCAGAGGGACTGAAGGTTAAAAATAAGGGGCAGGGAGCAGCACAAAGAGTCAGAGAAAGAGATAAACTGGAAGGAGGATGGGGACAGTGAGGCACAGAATGAAAAAAAAAACACTGACAGCGAGCAAGACAAAAGAACAGAGAGAGAAAGAGAAGGAAAGAAGGAGAGAAAGAGGAAGGTAGGGACACGGAGTAGCATGTAATGGCTTTAAATTGGAAGGGGGAAGATTTAGATTAGACATTAGGAAGAAATTCTTCACAATGAGAGTGGTGAGGCACCGTCACAGGTTGCCCAGGGACGCAGTGTATGCCCCCTCCCTGGAAGTGTTCAAGGCCAGGCTGGGTGGGGCCTTGAGCAACCTGGTCTGGTGGGAGGTGTCCCTGCCTGTGGTAGGAGTGTTGGGCAGAGGGGTGCAGGACAGAGAAAAAGGTTAAAAAAAAACAGTGGGAGAGGGAATAGGGCAGAAGAATGGAAGAGGCACAGGGATAGTTTCCCAGCAGTGTGGGAAAGACGGGAGGGCAGGGGAGGGCCTGAGTCACACAACAGGGGCAACAGGGATGGAAAGAGTGACGACAGGGCCCCCATGGCCTGGGACTCACAGCAGCTCTCACTCTTGGTGCTCCCGGGAGAATTTGCCAGTTCAGATGCTTCTTTCTCCTTCACTCCTCCTTTCTGCTTGCGAAGCTCTGGTTGCATGGTTGTCCTGTAAACTAAGAGAACACAAAGATGTCTCAGAGCTCTTGCAAGATGAGGCTTCCTAGACACGAAGCCTTGCTCGCTCACACCCTGCTGGTGCCCTGCCCTGCTGCAGACTACGAAGAGGGATCCTTTCATACCTGGAGAGGCAGCTTCTCTCTTGCCTGTGGTGGGAGGCAGTTGCCATCTGGATGACCTTCCATTTCTTCCTCTTTACCTTTGTCTGGTCTCACCAGGGTCAGTGCGGCAGCTCTTGTCCACAGCCTGCAAGCGCTTTGCCTGTCTCTGTGCCCATTTCTGGGATCTCTGGGCACGGGTTTTTTTTGTCTTTTGCCTTGTTTGGGGCGCCTCTGTGTTCATTTTTGGAACCTCTGCGCCCATTTTGGGGCTCTCTCGGGCCATTTTTGGGCAAAGCCAGCGTGAGGCAGGACGAGCAGCAGCCGTGTCCTGGGCGAGGGAGGGAGGCGGCAGAGCCCGTTATTCCCGCAACTCATCCCTGGCCGCACGCCCTCCTTCCCACTGGCTGCTGGAGACGCACCGAGGACAGCGTGTGGCCACCGGGACCGCGGCTGGGGTGGTCCGGGGCTGCGATATGGGGCGAGCGGGGCAGGGGCAACCGTGGCGAGTGGGGAGTAGGGAGGCGCCGGTCTCGGCTCCCGGGGAGCTCCCGCCTCCCCCCGTCCCTCCCGCCCCGCTGCGGAGCCTCGCTCGCCCCCCGGTGCCCTCGGTCCGACCCGCAGCCCTCGCGGATGCCCCCGACCCTGCACGCATCGGTACCGGTACCGACGGCCCCCTGAGCGCCCTCTACCTGACACCACCCCCGCACCCCCTCCTCCGGATTTTGTATTTTAAATCGCTTTATCTTTTAATTTAAAGTTCAAGCGCGCATCGCCAGCCGGGCGAGGGAGGGGATTGTCCCGCTCTGCTCTGCACTGGTGCGGCCCCACCTCAAGAACTGGGTGCAGTTCGGGTGCCGCAGTGTAAAAGGACATAAAACCACTGGAGAGCGTTCAGAAGAGGCCAAAAAGCTGGTGAAGGGCTCTGGAGGGGAAGTCGTATAAGGAACGGCTGAAGTCACTTGGTCTGTTCAGCCTGGAGGAGACTGACGGGGACCCTCATCGCCGTCTACAGTTTCCTCACAAGGGGAGATCGAGGAGCAGGTGCTGATCTCTTCTCTCTGGTGACCAGAGACAGGACCCGACTGATCTGCAGGAAGATGCGCTGGAGAGGGTTAGGTTGAACATTAGGAGAAGGTTCACCCAGAGGGTGGTGGAGCACTGGAACACCTCCCCAGGAAAGCATTTACGGCATCAAGTCTGAAATATTCCAGATGAAATTGGGGTTGTCCTATGCAGGGATGGGAGCTGGAATCGATGACCCTTGTGAGTCCCTTCTAGCTCAGGACACGGTGATTCTGTGATTCTGTAATTTAGATATACAAGAGTTGGGTTTCTGTTTTAAAAATTGATATATCTCTTTTTAGGTTTTACATTTTAAATCCTTTATATAATATAGAAGATAAGAGGGTTTATTTTTAAATCCTTTTATATAGCTAGATTGATATTATTTTTAATATATCAATATATATTTTTAATAAAGTAAAAATGACAGTTTTTTCTCTCTGTAATCACATCCACATACACAGTTTTTCTTTTTTTACATCCATGTATACAGTTTTTCATAATTTTTAACCGTCTCACCATGAATTTTCAGGCAGTTTTGGGGCTGTAACCCCCCCCGTTTTGGGGGGGCAGAACATATTTCTTCATCCCCTGATCACCTGCTCTTTCACCGCATCGTCATGCGCGCACGGTGACGTTGGGATGTCCCAAGCGATGTCATCACCCCAGATGCCCCCTCCCTTTCTTTTCCAACCCAACAGAAGGGGCTCATCCCCTTGGCATCAGCAGCAGAGGCAGTACCTAATTTTGGCCACGCGGTGGCAGCAGCAGCAGCGGTGATGTCGTACTGCAGTATCATATTTGGCCAAGCGGTGGCAGCAGCAGCGAGTACCCGGCACCCGCGGACGGGAAGCTGCGCACGGCAGCTGCAGTACCGATTCGTGACCACCAAGAGGCAGCAGCAAGCGGAGGCCGCGCATCTCCGTTGGATTTGTCCATATCCTTCTCTTTTTTGTCCGAAGACGCATCGGCAGCGCAAACTGGGGGAGTAATTGCATAGGGGGAACCATCTCTTACGGTGTAGGTGGAAAGCATTTGGGGAGAGACAGCAGCTGGAGGATGTGTGGGTAGAACAGTGCATGAAGAGATGTGTATGGAGGTGTCCTGTACCAGGGCCTCCACCCGGGATCATCCGCAGGGATAACTTCCCTGGGATGGCCTGCAAGAGAGAACCCGCTTCGGAGAACTGACCCGCTCTGGATAATCCACACCGGATAACTCCCAGCGATGCCCCTCAAATTGCCAGACACTTCCACTTTGACTCTTTAACGCTTGGACTCTTCAACAGTAGTAGAACTGCGTAATTTTTAATCTATAAATCTGTATCTTTTTGCTTTCAGCACAGCTTTGGATTTATGAGCATTGAGTTTGCATTGCAATTGTGCAGTGGGGGCTTATGCAAATTATAAGCACTGCATTCCAAATGAAATTAAAATATGTAGTTATCTTTCCCCTGAAAACTAATTTAAAGAAATACATGTTATTATCCGTATCCCGTTTGTGCTGGAATGGAAATAAAACTCAGATAAGGAGTACTTTGTCATAAACTCTAAATGTGGAAGAGACTTTATCAGGTAATGTATCATACAACTTACCAGAATATTAAATATTACTAATCGACTTACTAATAGGATATTACCAATTAGACTTTATATGTTAGTAAAATAATACAATATTTTAAATTTTAAAATATGAATTCATGCTTTTTTATAGTTCATGAAATTAGAAGTATAGAAATACAAATAAGTTAAAATATGGTCAATACTCCATTAAAGACATTACAAGATCCAAAATGCAAATTGAAAAATACTCGCTTGTTCTGTGTAAGAGATACCTCTCACTGGTCTGGCACCTGTGTGGCTTTTATTTCAAAAGTAGGCAAAGAATTTTAGAATAAGGTTTCCATATTGAAGTAACTTTCTTTAGTTGATAGATATTGGCAAAAATTGTTACAACAACCACATTTTTAAAAATAATAATATATAACAATGCAAAATGGATCCAACTTCGAAGTACATTGTAAAAATACTTTGGAAAAACAGACTTCTCTTCCCTTATTTCTTTTTTGATTATTTAATTCTACACTGTGCAACCATTTACTCCTAAAAGGATTAGCTTAAAGGGTTATTTTAGATTTCTAACCACTTAGTTTAGTTCTTTCAGTTCATGGATTGCTGATGCCTACCCCTTTTTCTAAAGAGGTCCTTCTTCCTTAGCCAATTATTTTTCCTGCTGTTGGACCCTGCCCAGCATAGGCAGCTGTACAGAAACTCTTAAGAATCTACAAACAGTTGCTGAATTTGGATCTGGATCCCTTCCAGCGAGGAGAAACTATAAAATAGAACTGGTTGTGTTTACTACAGCTGCAGTACGCCCAAGAGAAGGGTTGTTTCAGTCACAGCCACAGTTTGAAAAAAAAGATTAGAAATAAAGAATACAATCTTATGTTCAGTAATTGTTTCAATTCCATTGGGTTACAATGATGTGGAGGAGTGAAAGTTTGATAGGAGGAGGTTTCCCTCTGACTTCTTTACTTCATTCCTTCATCAAACTTCTAACGTGTTGAGGGCTTTAATGGAGTAAAATTATGAAGTTGCTGCCTGCAATGGCCTTCAAATGTTAAGGTAAAAATATCACAGTTCTTTATAATTTTGCCTTGTCTGGAAGCAACTCAGACAATGCACTATTAATATGCATCTAATATTTGGTGTTTGGAAGATAGGAGCCAGGATTTTGTTAGTTTAGATTTTGCATCACATTTTGCTTTTTATTCATTGACACCTCATTAATACTAACAGGACCTAAACACTGGGGAGTTAATGTATCAACCACAAAACCTCTGTGAAATGGAACATGAGAGCTGTGTTTCCAAGGGCCACTTCAATACTAAATGCTTCAATTTCTGGGTGAGCATCTTGGTAGACCTTGGTCTAGGGCTTCTTTAGTGCAAAACACATGTTCCAGTTGCTTTCATTATTGCCATGGGCGTAGCGGGCACTTCTGCAAGAAAATCTGGTGCCTGAAGTTGAGCACCCAGAAACGTAGGATGCTTTTGAAGATTTGACTTTGTATCTTACCCAAGTTCATCATACAGCTATTTTATAGCAGAAACAGGATGCAAAATTCTGGATCCCAACTCTATAACCTTAAGTTCAACGCACCACAGCAGTGTGGGCCATTAATTTTATCATGAAGAGGATTTTTTTTTCAGAGTGAGAAGAAAGAAATGGAACTGGAGTATTTGGTGTACTGCTTCATCATATCTTGTTAATGGAGTATTATGTTGACATGACACTTTTTATCCAGCATAGAAGATACACCATCACAAAACTGGTGCTGTCAACTAATGCAGTGAGTTTAATTCTGAATTCTCCTGTGTCTCTGCTCTGAGCTGAAGAATCAGACTTTTAGCCTTATTTTTAGCCTTTTTGAGCTGCTTGGATTAGGGACTTGACAGGAGCCTGTGGCCTTTCTGTTATGCTCTCAGGAGCATTAAAGTCACATGTGAAAGGGAACAACAGATGATTAATTAATGAGGGTAATCATTAGCATTCTCTTTTCTGCTGTTCCTCCGTAAAGGCTATTTTGAGGGCACAGAAGCATTAATTTACAAACTTAAAATTTACAAACTTCAGAATCATTTTACACAGAGCTTTTTATCGTGATTGCTTTTTGATCATCAACTCCATCTTGATATCACTGATGGATTTGAACACATCAGGAATAACTTTATTGGCAGTTAAACTCATGCTCATGCAATTTCCACATATTAAAATTGGAAGAGAGGGTGGGATCAAGGCAGAGAGAAAATGTATGTTGCTTTAAAAACACAAGAGTGACTTAACAGCTTGTTGGATGCACAGAACAACAGAAGAACTCCGTCTCAGACGTTTTCTGAACAGATTAGAGGTTTCCATAGTGGTAGGAAACTTTACAAATAGTAAATTGAATATTAAGAACTCTGTGGAAGAAGAATTCACTTAAGAGGGAGTATATGTTAAACTGCAAGTAATTAATTAAATAGGTCTTCAACAGCAGATGTCACTGAAGCCTTAAAATTTAAGAGAGGAGTTTAGCAGGCAGAGGGACTGAACCAAGTGAGTGTTAATTTAACCTTGAACATACTTAGAATGTACTCTGAGAGTCTCATCTCTAGAAGATGCAACAAATATTCTTTATTGCACTCATTATTGTTGTTACCATTATATTTGACTCAGCTTCACTAATTTAGGTCTACGTTTAATTTTTTTTCCTTAAAAGTGCCTTTAATATTAATAGTTCAACTGTATCAGTAGTAATATGTGTATGAGGTATTAGGATAAAGATTATTTCTATTAGCCTTCAATCTTCAGCCCCCAATTCGGCTTAGCCTGTTCCATACCACCCTCAGGAAAGAATCTGTTGTAGCCTTTTAAATACATTCACTTAAGTACTAGTAGTGGTGTTTTTCTGTTCAGAGATCCTAGTGAGAAATTATGCTTAAACTGTTCCTGCTCCCAGAGAGACTGAGAACCAGTGAGTTCTGTCTGTCTGGGGGCCCTGGGGCATCCGCACTCACGGCTCAGCTGCGGGTCTGTCTGGGTCTGCTCTCTCCCAATGTGGGTCAGCCAGCGGCTGCGACTTTGTCAGCTCAAACGCTTGTGCTTTGCAGCCTTGTGATTATATCACTGGGGCTGGTTGCCCCAGTGACCTCAATCACTCCAGGACCTATTTCTTCCATTGCTGAGACAGGGCTGAGGGAAAGGGCGTTGGCAGAGAACCCAGAGAAAGAGTGTCCTAAATAATGATATTAGAGATTAGTCCCCATATTTATCGCGTCAGAGTGATATTAAGCTGCTAAGTTGTCCCACTTTTCAGGTCTTTTTAATGAAGCTGCTTAAAATGGAAGGAAGCTTACTAGCTGTATTCGCATCAGCCCTGACTGGCACAGCCCAAGACAAGAGAAGTGTACACAAACGGAGTCAGACTGATTTTTTGGTGCCAGTTTTTAACCTTTCCTTATATTCAGACTGTTTCTTCCTCCTATATTAACATAATGGACATGCAATTCAATTTTCTAACAAAAAAATGACCCAGGCGCTCTGACTGCTCTAAAAAAAGTGAGTGGACAGTCACAGTTAGGGTCAGTATTAATAAGCCCAAAAAATCCATATGGATGCAGTTATAATACATCTACACCTAGTTATGTCTCTAAGATGCTGGCATTTTAACCATCTTTTGATCAGGGTCTCAGACACACCCTGCTGAAACTTTCATGGACGAAGCTTAGGAGAATGAATATACAGATTTTCATTTCATTCCCTGTTAAGATGATTTGCACGAGAGAAATTAGATGACGGTATAAATATCACAAGCTTTCCTGTTAAAACGTGTAATGTGAAACAGGCTAAATTCCATTCGATTCCTCTGCTTGAATTAAGTCTATGAAAAGAAACAAGTAATGTTTCCCAAGCTCTTCTGTATAGTTTCCTAATCCAAAATGTCTGAAAGCATCATTATTCATAATAGTAATTCATTCCTTATGTCTAAAAATGATCTGGAGCAAAAGATCAAATAAATACCTTAAATTAAAATCCTAACCTTGAAGTGTAAGAATTGCAAACTGTCCAATGAGATAGCAATTACAGTCTGAATCAAGAGGTAAATATGATGGATTTGGGTGTAGTGAAGAGGAAAGAGAGAAAACCCAGGGAGACATACACATCCCCTCCTCCCAAGTACGTAAGGTTGGATGGTTGGATGTTGCACAAAAGCTCCCATGTCCTGTGATGTTTTTGCCATCACGTGGCTGAGTAGATCTTCCCTTCTCTCTCCCTCTTCTCATCACCTCGCACAGCAGCGATGGCTCTGCCTTTGCTGATAATCACAGACACATCACTTGATTGCCCAGTGCAACATAGGGAATGCTGAGCTATGCTTGATTACAAAGATGAATTATGAGACCTCACCTGGAGTACTGTGGTCAGTTCTGGAAAGACACAGATCTGTTGAAGCAAGTCCAGTGGAGGGCCATGAAAATGATCAGAGGGCTAGAACACCTCCCATACAAGGACAGGCTGGGAGAGTTGGAGCTGTTCAGCTGAGAGGAGAGAAGGCTCCAGGGAGACCTTATAGTGGCCTCCCAGTGCTGAAAGAGGTTCTACAGGGAAGGTGGGGAGGGGCCCTTTATCAGGGAGTGCAGGGGTAGGATGAGGGGGGACGGTTTTAAGCTGAAAGAGGAGTGATTTAGATTAGATATTAGGAATAACTTTTTTACTGTGAGGGTGGTGAGGCACTGGCACCGGTTTTCCAGAGAAGTAATGGATGCCCCCTCCCTGAAGGTGTTCAAGGCCAGGTTGGATGGGGCTTTGAGCAACTTGACCTAGTGGAGGGTGTCCCTGCCCATGGCAGGGGGGTGGAACTGGATGATCTTTAAAGTCCCTTCCAACCCAAACCATTCTATGATACTCTCTTAATTTTAGTATTTTTCATGTCAGTGAACAAGTGGTCAGAAAGCTTTCCTCTCTGTCCCTCTATCTCAACAGAGCTGTACAAAATGTAAGTTAAACTCAGGCAAATGAAGATAAGAGCTGGACATCATGCTTTCTTCACTCTGACAGTGCTGTGGTGGAAGTAACCTGGACAGTTCAGAAAAATCTGCCATTAAGACCTGTCTTGGGCAACTCCTACATTTTGCTGCTACTGTTTGAAACTTTGTGCAAAACCTCCTGATTGGTCTCATAGTCCAGGTCTGTATCTGTAGAGTATGAAACTGTTGCTAGGAAAACAGTAAAGAGACTGACTGACTGAGCGACTTCAGACTTCTGCTCTGCAGTCGTGTGTGTGTGTGTGTGTGTGTGTGTGTGTTTTTTTTTCTTTCCTCTTCTTTTCAGTGGCTGCACTGAATTGCTCCAAAGGAAGGAGTACTCCAAGGCACAGAAATAAATGGGATGGCATACAGATGCTGACAAACTATTTAAATGCATCTGTAGAGTAAAATACAACTTTAAGTAAAGAAGTCAGAGTCAATAAAGAGGTAGTGGGTCATAGTGACAAGAGAATTACTGAGGGGATTAAAGTCACATCACAGGCTATTACTGTCATCATTGTATAGAACAGCAATAAAAAACCAAAATCTTGATACTATTTGAGGAAGTAAGTAAGAATAGATTGGAACAACAGTGTATGTACCCAGAGGAAGGGATGTGGCAATTACGTCTGGAGTTTCCTGAATTATGAATGCTCAGCCATTTAAACTAGAGAATTTCTCAAAACCATTTTCATATACAGTGTACTTTAACTGGTGATAACGACGGCAACTATGGAGGAAGGAACATCTGAATATATTCTTTTTCCTTGCTGCTGTTATTCTGCATCTGTTTCAGGCAAAAGGCATTTCTAATAAATCGTTGATGTGTTCCAAATCAACAAAACAAGATAGCGTAACAAATAAAGCACATACATTAAAATACATATTGATTACTGACAAAGTACATTTCAGAACTGATCTGAGTGGTGTTATGTCCAACTGCAACAGCTGTGCCACAAACAAGGATTGTACCAAACTTCTAATTGGCCAAGAAGGCCCTGTTGCACAGCCAACAGGGTCTTTTATGTTTGTTTTGAGACTCACCAGAGTTCCCAGCACTGCAGGACACTCTCCAAAGCAAGGATGCCTTGCCTGTCCTAAATTTAATCTAGTGGAAAAAAATCTTTTAGATTATTGCTGTGTCCTTTACTGACCCTCAGCTCTTACCAGAAGGTTTTAGTGCCAATATCTTAATTTTTCATTTTATGCTGCTGGCTTTAACAATGTGTTCTTTGGCAGTCAGCCATGTCCACAGCACTCTACTATTACAATGTCTGCTCTCTACTGCAGCTGTCCCTTTACTTTATGAACTGATCAGTCAGTAGAACGTAATTTAAGAGAAGAGGAGTAAGTCATGGTTGAGGGCACAAAGTATCAGCTGATTTGCTATATGCAAGTCTGTCCTTCAGAGACTTTTGAACTCAACTTGTCATACTACATGTTTATTTTTTAGTTAGTGCTTAATGTGAAAAGAATGACTCGACATGCTGCACATCATAGGTGAATAAAACAAATGCTGCTCTTGTGGGAATACTCTTCATAGCAGGAGCACTCAGGAGTGACACAGTTGTTGAAGTGAACACAGAGTATAATACTTTTCCTACTTAAATGTTATGACAGGTCTAGAGGGCAGGACAATTTGCAGTCATAATGGCATTAGCTTTAACTTTTAAACAGAGAAAAGATGATCAATTCTTAGGAAACACTTGAATACTAGATTTTCACTTGTAATTGCTGAAGTCTTATTGGGCCAAAACAAACTGTAAACTGGATTTTTAAGTGAGAGGCATTTCATAAAATGTCCTATTTGCCTATAACAATGGTTGTTGAACGAGATGGTGGAGAGAATGGCTTACTAAACTAATGAAAACAAAAACATCTACTGATACAACCAAGGACTTAGTTGACATCATGTCTGGTAAACAAGGGAGGAATAGAACCAGAAATTAATGCATCACAATTGATGTGCTGGCAATTAGAACTAACTAGCAGTAATGGGGGAATGACTCTACTCTTATGTTTTTTGAAGTCATTAAAAGTGTGGGAAGTTGCTGTGGAAAAAGGCTGGAGGGTGGAAGGAATTTCGCTGTCATCTGTGCCATCCTTAGTATCCATGGGATTTGGAGAAGCCCACCTGCTAACCTTCCCTTACCCCCATCCCTCCCTCCTAAAACAACATCTTTACTGGGCCTGATCCAGGGATATACATTGATTAGACGAACCAGAGACAAGGAATTTGGGGATTGTTGTCTCATCTCTACCAGCAAATAAAACCTGGGAAGACCTTTTTTTTCCTTCTATGCCATATTTTTCCTCTCTCAGCTTTTACTTTAAACAAAACAGCATTAGGAAGACACGACTTACTCTGTCTCAATATTTCCATAAGCTGATGGCCTGAAAGCAGTTAAAAGCAATGACTGAAGTAGCTCCACAATGCTGTATATTTGCTAAGTCTCTGAGTAGCCGGTGGGACTGAATGTTTGAATTCATTCATATAAGAACAAGCTGGCAAGGTATATATAAAAATATATACTCTCTCTATATATCTTCATATCTAAAAATAGATGTAAAAAATTAAACCAGGAGAATGAATGATAAACATAAGCATAAAACCAAATTATGGATCTTATATTCATATTCTTAAAGTTAAGTACAAACAAAAAAGCACCAGACCTATAATAATGTAATTTTTTTCCCCTCAGTAAGAAAAGAAACATGTTTGTAGACAGAAGATCTCCAGTATATTCCTTCCTTCTCATTCTTCCCCCAGGCTTCTTTGTAAGCTGACCAATACAGAATTTACTATGCTAATCAAAATATAGTCTCCTGCAGTTTCCTGCATTTTGATATGGAAATGTTTTCTGACTTGTATATATTAAATTCCAGAACACAATGTCGCAGAATAAATGTAAAAACCATTCTCACTAATCTGTTTTTTTTCTTTCTGTTTACTGTATGCACTGAAGAACTTTGAGTGTTATCTTCATTCCCTCTTGGCAATGACCTAAGACCATCTATACAGAGCTTTAAACATATTATTAGCTTTTGAATGAGCAAATTTCATAAGAAATTACATGCTTTACAAAGACAGAGGTAATGGATAATAGGAGCTTTATCTCAAAGGAGTAGTAAAGGGAATATAGTGAGATTCAATTCACAGTCACCAACTGGGTCACATCTCAGTGAAGGCGATGTGTCATTTCTGACAGACAATATGGTCTGCTGGCTTTTAAAAGAGCAACCGATCAAACTTTAGTCTTAGTCTAGTCCTGAGTGATCAAACTGCCTGTGAAAACTGGTTTTCTCAGTGGTTATCAGTATTTGTCTTGTGCGCAGAAATTCTTTATAGAATAAAGTCAAAAGTTATGTTAGTAATTTTGGCAAAAAGGCCAAATACTAATTAGACATGGATCTTGAAAAGTCATTTCCTCTGAAGGGGATTTCTTAGGTTACTGTTGGCAGTACAATATATTCCTTAAAGCAGTCTCTAAGTTGTGCATAAATACAGTATTTCAGTTTTCAGGTTTCTTAATCATAGCCTTCTAAATTTCAAAGAGGCCCAAATTATGCTTTGTTGAATTATTAATCATGGAAAGATCTGAAAAGATCCATCAATATATCGATATATCTGCATTTTTTTTCTTTTCCAAATTACCTTTTATTGTTAGAGTTGATGGTTGCCATCAGCTCTGGAGCCCTTTAGTAAGTCTTGGTGCATGTAAACTGGTATCAACATACTTTTGGGGAACAACTTGGTGAAGAAAGCAGGCAACTGAGTGATTCTGATGACCTTCAGCAATAGTTAGAGATTAGGTATATTTTTATTTAAATACAGACCTGATGAGGATGCAGGAAAAATGATAATGTCTTCCATCCACTATGCCCTTAACCAAAATCCTAATGTTTAAAATATATTTATGAGACCACACTAACTTAAGCAATAATTCTGTAGGTTCATTGGGCTTAAGCCAAAAGCTTATGAGGATGGTAAACATTTGCATATCCATCACGAACCTACAGAAAATATGTGTATAGAATGAATATTTGAAATAAAATATTATCCAAGCTGATTTTTGAATCTACAAGGTGTACCTGGAGGAACAGGACAGAACTAGAATTGTCACAGGACTGAAGATCCTTGCTTAGGCATTTTTTAAAAAGCAAGTAACCTTGGCTACTAAAGCACTAAAACTGCCAGGTAAGTGTTTCTGCTTTTAAAATGACAACGGGCTTCCATGACTCATGAAATATCACCTATTCATTCAGTGGCAAACAAACTGAGAGAGATTTACAAATACCTGTAAACAGAGATTTAGAAACTGATCTAAGGACCACTGTGTTTGTATCTGATACATACATTTTAATTAATTCACTGAATATGCAAACTATAT
Organism: Dromococcyx pavoninus; assembly: GCA_033558185.1. Taxonomy (NCBI): domain Eukaryota; kingdom Metazoa; phylum Chordata; class Aves; order Cuculiformes; family Neomorphidae; genus Dromococcyx; species Dromococcyx pavoninus. Next base: position 60,989 of record JAUMJL010001019.1, read on the forward strand.
ACTTTGCTAAGTACTTAAGACTGGCCTTAGGTATAATATTTTACAGATAGGAATTGTGTCTCCCCAGTGATACTCCTGTGTATCTATCCAACTAGGGAATCCCCGTATTAGCATCAGGAATTAAAAGCAGCATGAAGCGAGTGCAAAGCAGGGGCTCCCACCACACCAGGGTAAAATGGCAGGCCTGTTTTTTTACTTCTCCAATATTTCATGAGATTGAATCTTCTCTTATTAACAGAGTTGCCTTCTGATCTGGACAACCTTCTTCTCTGTCATTTTGTATTATTCTATTTCTCCTTCTTTATAATTTCTTATTCACTTCTGTTTCCTCCCATTTTTGGACCACTTAAAGTCATCAACAGAAATAATGCTTAATGTTCTTATCTGCAGCTGCTTTTATGCTTTCCACAAGCAAAAGACTTGCAGGACACTGGGACTACAAGTGAAGCAAAACTCCAGGGAAAACCAAGGTTCATTTCTCTTAGCTGGAGTCTGCAATACTGTTCAGGATTTAGATGTATCAGCAGCGCGTGCTACTGTTTTCTTACTATTGAAATGGGTCACTTTAAATGCACACTACTGCAGGATGAAAAGTACAGTTGTTTATTCAGGGGATTATACCTGTAAAGAATTCTGTCCTAAAGAAAATTAACATAAAAACTTCTTTACCATCTAATTCCTCTCTTATGAAGTATTTTGGAGTCAGTAGGAGCATTTTGGTTGCTGAATTTTCACATTAATGAGGGTTGTCATCTTTGAAGATCTTCACAGGACTAATACAGTATCTCTTGTATAACGAAAATGCCCCCAACCCCCTTTTCCCTCTGGATACTACAGTGTGTCTTGAGCTAATTATGATTAGAAATTCTGACTCCAAAAGGAGAACTTTTTTCCTTTAAGTGCTTTCCGATGAACATGAAGAAAATTATATTCCGTGCAAAAATGTGTGACGTTGTATGTCTCTTACACCAATGCACATCACTGCATGCATTGGAAAAGCCATAGTTCAGCTAGTGCCATCCTTAGTTTACTAAGTGAATTATTCAGATGAACATTCCCTCTTTCACCAAGATCCTCCTTTACCCACAGATGCTGTATTCAAACCCAGCAGATGTCATCATATTACTGATTGAATTCCCTAAAATACATCTTCACTTTTTCTTGCAATTTAGAGAGTCATCTTGCCAGAGTATCATACCGTTCTTGAAAAAGGATTGCAATGGGTTAGAAAAAAGTTAGCACAAAAAAACCCCAACAGACGTCTAAAAAATGTTTGCAGTCAAATACACAGTTTAAATTTATATTACAGGATGGAAGAAAGCCAGATATTCCCTAAAAGCTTATCCATCTATCTATGCACTCTTTATAGGTTTATAATTTTCTAAGTGCTTATCTAATACTTTTGTTATGTCCATCATTGCAGTTTGAGTCTGTTCTGTGCTTTAACTGCATTCTCAGTAATGAGATATCCTTCAGCTTGTTTGTGTTGTCCTCTTTTTCTGCACCTCTGAAAGACAATCAGTTCAGAACCTCAATTCAGAACCTCTGGTTTTAACCATCAACATTTAGGGTGAATATTTCTTAATTGCAGCTGTAACTGTTAAAGCTTTCTTACACTCAGTGTGTTGGATTTTACATTCTTTCTCTGCATCAGTTTGGTGCGGGATAGAGTTTCATTCAGGGTATTGCATGGTTCACTCCTAACCATACTGATCTTAAAATGAGGAACAGTGGATTCCAGCTTTGGCTCTGCCACTAGCTTACCACTTTGACCTGGCACATTTCTGTAACTCAGTTTATTTAAAATTAATTACAAATAGCCTTTAAAAATATTCTGAGGCTAAGTTCATGTTTGCAGAGCACTGGGGGTTCCCTGATTTCAAAGGATCTAGAGCGCAAAATATTTTTTCACAGCTATCTTTAAAGACTGAAAGAGCAGTTTTATTTTACTGCTGAGTAAAATACTGGCTGGATGTCCGGGCCCAAAGATTTGTGGTAAATGGAGTTAAATCCAGTTGGAGGCCAATCACAAGTGGTATTCCCCAGGGTTCAGTGCTGGGTCCAGTCCTGTTCAATATATTTATCAATGATCTGGAGGAAGGGATCGAGTGCACCTTTAGCAAGTTTGTGGATGACACCAAGCTGGGTGGAAGTGTCAATCTGCTTGAAGGAAGGTTCTGCAGAGGGATCTGGACAGGCTGGATCGATGAGCTCAGACCAATGGGATAAGGTTGAATAAGGTCAAGTGCCAAGTCCTGCACTTGGGACACAACAACCCCATGCAGCGTTACAGACTTGGGGAAGAATGGATGGAGAGATGCCTGGCAGAGAAGGACCTGGGGGTGTTGGTTGACAATCGGCTGAATATGAGCCCGCAGTGTGCCCAGGTGGCCAAGAGGGCCAATGGCATCTTGGCCTGTATCAGAAACATCATGGCCAGCAGGACCAGGGAAGCAATTGTGCCCCTGTACTCGGCACTGGTGAGGCCACACCTTGAGTACTGTGTTCAGTTCTGGGCTCTTCATTACAAGTAGGACACTGAGGTGCTGGAGTGAGTCCAGAGAAGAGCAGCAAGACTGGTGAGGGGACTGGAGAACAAGTCCTGTGAGGAGCGACTGAGGGAACTGGGGTTGTTTAGCTTAGAGAAGAGGAGGCTGAGAGGAGACCTCATCGCTGCTACAACTGCCTGAAAGGAGGCTGTAGCAAGGTGGGTGCTGGTCTCTTCTCTCAAGTGACAGGTGATAGGATGAGAGGAAATGGCCCCAAGTTGCGCCAGGGGAGATTCAGACTGGATATTAGGAAAAACTTCTTCATTGAAAGGGTTGTCAGGCACTGGCAGAGGCTGCCCAGGGAGGTGGTTGATTCACCATCCCTGGAGGCATTTAAAAGACAGGTTGATGAGCTTCTTAGGGACGTGGTTTAGTAGAGGATAGGTACGGTTGGACTCGATGATCTCAAAGGCCTTTTTCAACCAGATGATTCTATGATTCTATGATTTATCCACTTATAATTTTGCATGTAACTTTTTGTCTGCCAGCATTTTCTATTTCACAATGCAGACTGAAGACATATTTTTAGCCATTAAAACACCAGTGATGCTCTTTAGAATTTGTCCTTGAGCCTTGCGACAACCATCTAACGTAGACCCATCATTATTTATTGCATGCATTTCTAAAATATTTCAGTCTCTTTCAAACTTTCTGCTATCTACAGTTAGCAATTATTAACTCAGAGAAAAACACCTTCAACATCTTCCGGTTTAAAAGTACAACAGAACCTTGGTAAGTGCCTTACTAGATAGAGCAGTGATTGAATCTCTGGTGCCGGTATTTCAGGAAACTGTCAGAATCTCTTGGGATAATGTCTTCAGAAGTCCATGAATCAGAGGCAGATGCCAGCTTATAAGAATAAAATTTATATTTTGTCTTTGGGAAAATACAGCTTTCTTACTTGACAGGAAAGCAAATACTTAACACTCATTGCAACTGAATCTTTTCCAGCAAGATTCAGTGTTGAGGAAGGACCTTGGAAACGAGAGTGACAGCTTATCTTCCAACCTATGCTGAGATGGGCTCACTAGTCCCACTTAGAGGTGCATTCACTAATGACCTGTACAAATTATATCTCCAAAAGCCCAGTGTTGCTAGTCAGGAATCATCTAATTATCCACTTACGTTCTCTAGATGATCTCCAATGCCTACAACAACTTTGTTTATACACATAACCATACGCACACATATACACATGTACATCAGGATGTATGTAAATGTTACATGGTATATAAATATGTTTTAATTTATACACACTTGCATGTGCAAGCATAGCTTTCCTGAACAACTAGAGCTAACGAAAGAAAAGTGGGGAGGGAGCAAGTATCCTTCTATGAGACAAAACATTTCCAGATATAATTCACGATTTTTCCAAGTAACTATGATATCGAGCATGCAGTGCTACAGTCCTTGGTGTTCCTGTGGATCTGAGAAACATTAAATTAATTATTGAACTATACTACTTGGATTGGTCACATACATAATTTTGGACAAGGTCAACTCTGTTCTCAGTGAACATGTGACTGCCATGTGCACAAAACGAAGAAAAGTAATTACATCTTTTAATCTGCATCTCTGAGCTTTTTCATTTTCATTGCCTTTTAATATTGAAAATGTAGTCTAATCACAGAAAAACAGAATTTCCTCTTTCATTTTTTATCTTCTGATGCTTTCATGTGTTCAGATATGAAAGATTAGGGTGAAATACATACATGGAATAAAACTGTTTCTGAAGTCCTGAACTGTACTTTGAGAGCACTGTTTGCTAGTGGAGTCTACTTGTACTTTTCTTTAAGTCTCTAAGCTAATTGAAACTTGCATATAAAAAATTTAATATGACTGAAGTAGTGGTATCAAAACAATATCACCTTATTTGAGTTAATTATCTCTGCAGTCTGCTTCAGCTAACAATCAAGACTCTGAAAATGTACTATTTCTCCTAAAAGGATCCTCTCTGGGATGAGAGAAATAAGAATGAATTAACATTTAATTTGAGCAAGTGGGAAGAATTCCCTGTGCCAGCTTCTGGTAAGCTGGAACCCTGCACAACATACAGCTCCTCTGTAAAGCTCTCAGCCAACGACTGTCCCATGGTGCACAGCCAGCAGGGACATCTTAGTGGGCTACAGATGAACCAGGCTCAGGGTGTTGGAATGCGGTCTGCATCTATCAGCTGAAAGTCTGAGCTCTTCTCTCATCTAGCATTTGCAGCCTCCCTATTTCACCATTTCAGGTTGCTGTGGTCAAAATCTCTGCAAAGTTCAGCAGCAGTATAGGATTTCTTTGGGTTTGTTTTGTTTTGGGTTTTTTCCTTGTGACCTCTATTATCTACCTGCATGGCTAAGCAGATTAATTAAGTAAATCAGAGGACATTTTTTAATAATTAATGCCTCCTTATAGTATGCATAAGCATCTCATTTAATATTTTCAGTTACTGTATACTTTTCCACGTGATTGGAATTTTCCCTAAGAAAGGAAGTTGGGATTAATCTATAATTCCGCCTGTCTTGAGTTTCTTATATAGTCTCTCACCATATTATAGAATATCTGTCATTGGTAAAAACAGTATCTAAAGAAGAAAATTATTAGCTCATAAAAGTAATTTTTTACACTCAAACCTTCTAAAGCAAGATAACAAGTGCTACAATGAAACAAATGAGGAGGTAATGCAGGAATTTTATTTTAGAAGAGCTTTGATGGAGCATCACATAATCAAACCATTGCTAGGACTGGTAAAATTATTTGCAGTCCTGGCAGAGAGGGTAACACTGAGTTTGTCTAGAATCAAACTGGTGTGTCTCAGCTGCCTTGTCAGTTCAAGGGAGAGACCCATCAGTGAGGATATGAGTGGGCAACTGCACTCTGTATATTGCATTTACTTGTGCGCTAACAGCCATGTAGAAATCTTTGGTCACCACATCATCCAAGTGTCTTCTCATTCCTAAATATTTTACGAACAAGACTCAAAAGAATCATGTTTAGTTCTTCTCTTCTAGCTGCTGAGTGATGCTGCCCATCTTTCCTGTAGATGAATATTAATATGAATGCTGTACTTTAAGCAGTCAAATGAAAACAAACACATAAATGTGATGCTCTTACTGTATGTGTTCTTTTCCTGTGTGTTTTCTTTCCTTTTGCATTTTATTTCTTAATACGTATAGCTCTATTGCTACATTATCCCCTGCATTGCATGCTGATCGTAAGTAGATTATTACTTATGCAAATCTCAGGATATTGTAAAATGGAGGACAATAGCTATACAAACAAAAAAGATTTTATTTCATCTTTGTTACACATTTTAAGAATTGTAGTATTTGAAATGTTATTAAATAACAAAATTAGCAAAAAATCCAAATTATCCACATCAATCAGTTTAGGATTAGCAGGCATTTAAAATATGATCCTATGTAACAATGTTTACATGAAGATGACCCATAAGACGCTGTTCTGGTTTGAGCTAAAGCAGAACATATTCTCTGACTTTCCAGCTAAGTCTCTTAGAGTGGCTGCCTCTAGAAGTGCTAAGCCTGGTAGTTCGTGGAAAGGTCATGGGCCACTGGGCTGCAGAGAGGCCACTGTTCACACCTGTTTCTGTGCAATCTAGGCCATCCTAGAGTTGGTGGTCGCACCTGTAGAAAGGAGCGGACAGGACAGGTGACTCAAACCTGACCAATGATGTATTTCATACCACGCATGTCATGTTCAGGATAAAACCTGAGGGAACATGAGGGTCAACCCCTCTTCTTCAATGGCTGATGTTCAGAGAGGACCTTGTCTGTCTGTCTTTCTGCCCCTAAACCCATCCATTTGTTGATGAGTCCAGTTCCTGGACCCACTTCCTGTCTGCCGCTGAGTTCAGTCTGGGACCTTCCCTGCACTGATGTATTGTCATCAGGGAGTTTGAATTGGTTTTGTATACCTGTATGTATTCTATTATTCTCTTATTAATATTATTATCTTCCTTTTAATATTATTGTTTCATTAAAGCTTGTTTTAGTGCTAGTATCCAACCCACAAATCTCTCTTTCTCTCTTTTCCCTTTTCCCTTTCCTGTGGTGGGTGTTGGGACTAAAAGCTGCCTGGTTTGGCTACTGACTTGGCCATACTAAATTGGGACAGATGCTAAATATATTTTAATGTTTTTACTGAATTCTACTGATTTCATTGATTTCCAGTCAACTGTGTCAGACTTAAATGAAATATAGCATACACTCATTTCTTTTAACAGATACTGATGAGCATATGCTGCAAAAGAAATGAAAGACAGCACATTTGGATTTTAAAAATGTGCAGTATGATTTTAACCACTGTCTAGAAATGCTTTTCTAATAAAAAAAGGTGACCTGGACTCAGGAGGTTTTGCACAAATTTTTAAAACATTCACACGGCAACTATTTTCCAAACACTCCCTTTCTCACAGCAAACCCATCCTGTTAGGCCCATCCAAAGTAATTTTATACTTCGTTGCTGTGTAATATAATTAACATGTTTGATCATCCAGGCAGCTGCACCCACCTGTTCTGCTGCACCCACATACATTATTTAGACTAATATAGTGTTTTGAAGCATCACTCAAAGTTGGCCCTTAGAAGAAAGGGCAACTGCAGCAGCAGCAAGGCGTAGAAGTTGCCCAAGACAGGTCTTAATGGCAGATTTTTCTGAACTGTCCAGGTTACTTCCACCACAGCACTGTCAGAGTGAAGAAAGCATAATGTCCAGCTCTTATCTTCATTTGCCTGAGTTTAACTTACATTTTGTACAGCTCTGTTGAGATAGAGGGACAGAGAGGAAAGCTTTCTGACCACTTGTTCACTTACATGAAAAATACTAAAATCGAGAGAGTATCATAGAATGGTTTGGGTTGGAAGGGACTTTAAAGATCATCCAGTTCCACCCCCCTGCCATGGGCAGGGACACCCTCCACTAGGTCAAGTTGCTCAAAGCCCCATCCAACCTGGCCTTGAACACCTTCAGGGAAGGGACATCCATTACTTCTCTGGAAAACCAGTGTCAGTGCCTCACCACCCTCACAGTAAAAAAATTATTCCTAATATCTAATCTAAATCACTCCTCTTTCAGCTTAAAACCATTCCCCCTCATCCTACCCCTGCACTCCCTGATAAGCAGACTTTCCTCACCTTCCCTGTAGGACCCCTTCAGCACTGGGAGGCCACTATAAGGTCTCCCTGGAGCCTTCTCTCCTCTCAGCTGAACAGCTCCAACTCTCCCAGCCTGTCCTTGTATGGGAGGTGTTCTAGCCCTCTGATCATTTTCGTGGCCCACCACTGGACCTGTTTCAACAGATCTATGTCTTTCCAGAACTGACCACAGTACTGCAGGTGAGGTCTCATGAGAGCAGAGTAGCGGGGAAGAATTACTTCCCTTGTCTTGCTAGTTACACTTCTTTTGATGCAGCCCAGGATGCAGTTGGCTTTCTAGGCTGCAAGCCCAGTTTCTAGCTGAGGCCTGCTTAACTTTACAGTTTTTCACAGCGTGAATAGACAGCATAATGCATTCAGAGCACTTCTGAATGCCAGCATTGCTAGCCACAGTGTAACATATTGTGGAGTTTTAAAAACAAACATCCTGGATTGATATTTAAGTATTCTTTAAACAATGTTCAGAAGAAGAGTTTGACTTAAACCAGACAAAAAAAACCCTTTTCTGAACGGAGCAGAGTAAGAAGAGTCAGTTCATTGTTCTCTCGCCAAAACCCTAAATAAAGCAACATTGTCTTTGCACATTCAAGGTAGATGTCTGAGCCAATTAAATAATGAAGAGGCTACTAACTGGTAATGAACAGTTCTTCATTTAAATAGTATCCTTTTTAAATGTTATCTAAATATTATTTAGAAAGTAGTAGGTTTAACTAATGCCTGAAAAGGCATTAAAAGCTTAAGCGCTTAACTTGGATTCTTTTTCAAGTAATGAAGAAAAATAGAGGACTTAGTCTTAAATGTGACTAGGTTAGCACGTATTCAGTAGAATAAGTTCGAGCTCATCTCTATGTTTTCCTAAACCTACACAAAAGAAGTGACAGTAATGCTGTACCACTGGAAAGACCTCATCTTCCACCAATTATTTATTGTGGAATGGTACAAAGCTTATTTATCTGTGGACACCATGCATGGAAATAATATATATACACATTTACCAGCACAGTCATGTAAGTACTTTTGTATGTGACATTAGAATACTGTTTTAGGTTTTATTTAGCAAACAAATTCAGCAACCTGTAATACTCATTTTAGTGCATATTTTTAAGGGAGCATAAAAATTAAGTTACTTGTATAGTTTAAAAAGTATTAATACAAGAAGTTGAAAATTAAATAGGTGATTCAAGAGACAGTGACTCTCTAGTGTCAAAATAAATCTTGGAAAATATAAAGGATTTAATCCTCAATGAAAGAGCTATTTGTGGAGACACAATTAAGAAAACATCATTTTTGATACCTGTCAATGAATGAATTTTACAGATAATAATGGTTCACCTTGCTGCTTTTGAACTAGAAATGATGCAAAGAAATAAAATATGTTCATGTATCAGATAATATAAAACCAGAGTATAAGTAGAAAGCAGTTGAATATAGAAAAAGAAAGTGGATACACAAGGTAAAAATCGAATTATAGTGAACAGATTAGTTATCAGCATGCACAGCATATGAACTACCTAGCAAAGATTTTTTTTTTGTCGACATCACGGCACAGGTGATTTTTATGAAGTGATGTGAGAAAAATGATCATCCTTGCTTTGAGGATGGCTTTAACTCAAGCAGATGAACTCAGCTTCACTGTAATGCAGGGGATGGGAAATACTAAGGTCAGATTTTGTAAAGTATGTAGAACTCAGTTACACGGACAAATTTGAACAATCCTTCTTTCATTTTCCACTAGAGTTAGGAAAACGCAGATGCACTTTCAGTTTGCAGGAATACATGAAAGGAAATGAACCCAAAGTTAAAAGAAAGAAAAGGGTTTCCTTTCAAGCCAATCTATGATACAGACGCTGACTGGAAAGTATCCTTATTTGCAACAATCAACAAGGTTCATAGTGTATGGCCAGTTGTTTGCACCTCATGCACATGTTTACATCTCGTTATCATTAACTATCAGCAGGACAGCTGAAACTAAGGAAGCCAGCAATGCTGTGGCTGGATCTCAAAATATGATATTTGTCAGCGCCTGCAGAAAGGCAGTAGGAAATTTAAGACTCTCCCAGTGAGTCTGTAATATAATTTATTTTACTTTTGGGAAGGAAACTGAGATCTGCATTGGGGGAAATTTCAGTGGAAAATGTGAAAATCATATCTATGCTAATGCAGTTGATGTTTACATCAATGCTCAGAGGCTGAGAATGACTGCAAGAAAGGATGACTTTGTGGTTAGATCTGAGTTCATTTCCTGGCTTTGGTATCTCTTCAGATTGGCGCAAAAGATTTAATGTCTCTCTGCTTTCAGCTTGTCTTTTTTTTTGTCCATCCTGTACCACAGGGGAGTATTTATGCTTCAAATTGTTCTAAGAATAAGTGCATTAATGTACCCAGTACATTTAAGTTCAGACAGAGGTATAAAAGGTTCGGTTGTTGTTGTTTATTTTTTAAAAGAGGCCTTTCTGATATCTATGGGGTAAATGTACTGGAACCTTCGTGCCCCACATCTACAAAGGTGAGGAAGCACTTGCAGTGCCTGAGCTGACATCTATAAGCAGATCCTACACCCTGGCAGCACGCCCAGCTTCTCGTCAAGAGGCTGCGGCAAACGATGCTTATCAGTTACAGGGCGGGTTTTTTTCCCTACATGAATATAGCCTGCAGCTACTGCCTGGCTTTCTTCTTCTGGTGAAGCAGGCAAGCAAAATTTAGAAATATTAGCTGGCAAAACTTTTGAGAAGAGTAAAACTTTGAAAATCTAAAGAGGAAGCACAGCAATACAGAAATGCTAAGGCAGGTGAAGATCCCAAACTATGGGAGATGCAGAAGACGAAGTCCCAAACAAGTGCGCAGCTGGCTAGGAAAAGCATTGGGGTACAAATTCTGAGCCAGGGATACAATCCTGAACCTCCTGAACCACCTAAGACAACCAACTTTATGCACCTTTGTGTTCTGTTAGTGCATTCTGATCACTGGCACAGAAAGTTCATAGAATCATAGAATCAGGGAATGGTTTGGGTTGGAGTGGACCTTAAATATCATCCGGTTCCAACCCACCTCGCACTAGAGCAAGCTGCTCAAGGCCCCACCCAACCTGGCCTTGAACACCTCCAGGGATGGGGCAGCCATGACTTCTCTGGCCAATGTGTGCCAGTATCTCACCATGCTCATCATGAAGAAAAGGAGGACTTTGTAGTGAGATGGGTATTGGTCTCTTCTCCCAACTGGCAGGTGACAGGATGAGAGGTAATGGCCTCAAGATGCACCAGGGGAGGATCAGATTAGACATCAGGAAAAACTTCTTCACTGAAAGCGTTGTCAGGCAATAAAACCGACTGCCCAGGGAGGTGGCTGAGACACTGTCCCTGGAGGTATTTAAAAGATGGATAGATGAGGTGCTTAGGGATATGGTTTATTAGTGGACAGGTATGGTTGGACTCAATGGTCTCAAAGGTCCTTCCCAACCGTGTCCTGGGGTGCATCTGCACATCCCCAGCAGGTTAAGAGAGAGGTGGATTGTCCTGCTGTGCTCTGCACTGGTGCAGCCTCGTCTCGAGCACTGGGTGCAGCTGTGGGTGCTGCAGTATAAAAAGTATCTAAAGCTACTGGAGAGTATCCAGAAGAGGCCACAAAACTGGTCAAGGGTCTAGAGGAGAAATCATGTGAGGAACGGCTGAAGTCACTTGGTCTGTTCAGCCTGAAGGAAACTGAAGGGGGACCTCATCGCCGTCTACCGTTTTCTCACAAGGGGAGGACGAGGAGCAGGCGCTGATCTCTTCTCTCTGGTGACCGCTGACAGGACCCGAGAGAATAGCAGAAAGATGTGCCAGGGGAGGGTTAGGTTGGACATTCGGAAGACTCTTCCCTCAGAGGGTGGTGGAACACTGGAACACCTCTCCAGGGAAGCAGTCACGGCGCCAAGCCTGACGATATTCCAGAAGCGTTTGGCCAAGGCACTCAAACACACGGTGTGAGTGTTGGGGTTGCCCTGTGCAGGACAGGAGTTGGACTCGATGATCGCTGTGCGTCTCCTCCAACTCGGGTCACCCTGTAACTCCGCAAACACCCGCACCCGCCACATCCCCGCACAGGACGGGCGGACGCGCAGGGCGGTGCCCAGCGGCCGCGCTGACGTCAGGGCGTGGCGCGGGGTGCGGGGCATGCGCGGAGCGGGGCGGCACCTGCGGGCTCCAAGCGGCGGTGCCCGGCGTGGAGAGAGACCTGGCCTCGGCCCCGCGGTTAGTGCGACGTCTGCCCCTTTCCCCTCCGGGTGGGCTCCCCGTGCCGGAGGGGAGGGGGAGCGGCCGGCGCCGCCGCCCCTCCATCCTCCACCTCCTCCTCTCTGGGGGCTGAGGCCGCCGTCTTGGCCCGTCGACGCTGCGGCATCAGCGGCCGCGCAGCGTGGGGAGGGACGTGTGGGGCAGCCCAGGGCGTGTGGGGCGGGGTGTGGGGCTGCCCGGTACGTGTGGGGCGGGGTGCGGGGCTGCCCGGTACATGTGGAGCAGCCCCGGGCGTGTGGGGCAGGGTTTGGGGCTGCCAGGTACGTGTGGGGCGGGGTGCGGGATGTGGGACTGACCGTGATGTGTGGGGCGGGGTGCCCCACGTGCCCCCAGGCGCAGCCGTCACCTCCGGGACCGCCTGAATGTCAGGCGAGGCCCGCGGGGCCGCTCCCGGCGGGCAGGGCCCCTGTGGCAGTGCCCAGTGCCCGCGGGCCCCAAGGCAGCACGGCCCTCCAGGCCCCTTGCTGCGGATCTCTGCCCCTTCCCTGCCTCCCAGCGGGTCACGCGTCTTCCCGCTCTCCGTTTGTTGGGATGCAGCAGTTGGAAATCAGCTGCCTGAGGCCCTAGTGGCAAAGATGTCTTTATGGCTCCGGAGAGGGGAAGCAGCAGGATCGCCCAGTGTGTGGTTGTTCACATTTAACAAAAAAATAATGTTGGAGTACGTGCTGTAGCTGTGATCTGTTCAGATTTTGCTCATAACAGCAGTAGAGTGCAATGTATGTTGTGATGGTTTCACTTCAGTTACGCTGAGATTTCGCTTTCATCACCCAGAGCCCGCTGTAACGTGGTGTCCTGTCCAGTGTACTTTGGCACACAATGAAAGGTAGGGAACTTCAGCCTTTAACTCTGTGTTGGAGCCAGTTGAGCTGTTTACCTCCAGTGAGAGAAACTTAACCAAGCGGAAGCTTTATTTTGTAGCAGAGCATTAGAGTCCAGGACAGGCAACAAATTAAGATAAGTATTGTAGATCTGGTACATTGTATAAAGAAATTTACCACCTTTCAGGGGAATTGGTTCAGTTTGTAGCATTGGTGCTTTGTTCTTGTAGCAAATTTATTGCTGGTATTTGTAGGCTCTGAGCTTTGATTTTATGCAGAATAGATTATTTTTTGTTAATAAGATGTTATAAGCAAAATGAAGTTGGGTCTAAGGTCTTATTTTGTGATGTTCTTATAACTATAACTGAGAACCCCTTGAAGTGTTCTCTGAAGCTTTAAAAATCTCTCTTCTGAAGTAGTTGAAAAAACAAAACTCTTCATGATATTAGTGTGAGGCAGTAAATATTTACGTTTTCTTGGTGATACCAAGTGAAATTTGGTGGATATTTCCTCATGTAATGACAGCATAACTAAATTCTGTGGGCCCGTTTTGAATTTCATGCTTCCAAGCTGAAGAGGCTAGTAGAACATTAGTAATAACCAACTACTTGAATGTTAACCAAGGGACTACATGAATATACAACTTACTATAAAACAAACATTTTTAAAACTGAAGTTTAGTCTTTACTCACAGTTAGTACTTTTCAGTATAGAAGTCTCAATGTTTGGGCTCCAAAAACTACTGAGTGTTGTCTTCTGATGGTTAAGCTATTTAAACGATAAATATGTTTCAAGTTTAGAAGATTTCTTTTAGATTTTTTGACCACTATAACACGTCTTGTTTTTCACTGAAGTACTAATATATATGAACATAGGAGAATTATTAGTAATGATCTCAATTAACACTGTGATCTCATTTGATATATTGTTATACTAATGTGTAATCCTGTTTAATGTAAAAGCTCACTAGAGTAAAACCAATTACTTTTGGACCTGATCATCCTTTAAGAGGGATTGGTTATTTAGAATAAACCAGTTAAAAAGAAGCATTGGCACCAGCTCACTAGATAAAAAACAGTTATACCATCAGTATTCAGATCAACACTGTTTGCCTAAAACTGTTAAAGTGCAGATCTCTTCAAATGGGAGAGAATAAATGGTAGCCAGTTGCAGCAATGGCTATGATGTCCTCTTTCAGATACTGTTTGGAAGTGTAAACCTCAGCACCAACATCTTAATTAGAAGCTTTCAGGCGGGGTTAAATTCCTTGCCAAAAGGGATGCTAAGAAGATCAAAATACTAATGGTGCTTTGAATAATTAGGTTTAAAATCCTGTATTGTTTCAATTGAAGCAATAATTGGATACCTGAACGCGTGTATGTTACAGTAAAGTTCCCACAGCATTAAGATAATTACTCCAAAGATTAAGTTTAGCTGGTGTAGGTCTTTGTATTTCTTCATACCTCCGGGACACATAATCCACCTCACAAACTTTTAACAAATAGGTGCATTTTGGAAGACATTCTGAGACTGTTGTTTACTTCATGACCAAAAATAGCTTGATTTGCAGAGATCTGGATTTTGCTTGTTATGTCTTCTCTATCTGTTCTAAAGGAGAATTCAGTTGGAGCAGTTCTGCTGGTAATATCTTACAGTAAGTGAAGGAAGAAATTCTCTTCAGGGTGAGGGATGCTAGTCTTTAGTCACTTGGGAACTGGTGTCACATGTTCTCAGTAAAATGCCTTTTTTACTGCAGGTTATTGGGATTTTCATGAGCACTTAGCCCATGATGAGTTGAGGTAGTCTTCTGAGTGCGTTTTAATGGCTTTGATTGAAGCAGAAGCATAGTTAATGTTGGCAAGGTTCTCGCTGCAAGGAGTCTGGGCTTCTTAGCCAGAGGAAAATGGCTGATACCTTTATGTGATGGTTGAACAAGTGATGTGTCTGGAATAACCCTTAAATTGCAAACAATTTCTGAATTTATTCACTGAAGCAAATGAAATACTATGCTTTTAGCTTAATTAGCCCAGATGGCTCGTGACACAGGCAGCACAAGCTAAGCAGTGTGTCATGGGAGAATTGAATATCCTGGATTCAATGTTATGTGTACTTTCAGCTGGAGGTTCAAGAGACTCTTCTAGATAGATACAGAGATTCTCACTACAATGTCAATTTGTGTGGTACTTCACCTCATGTTATTTTGTGAATCATATTAAAGATAGCTTTTATTTAAATTCATTTTTTCTGATTTTATAAATTATTACATAGACTTATTGATGAGTATTTTTGATGATTTGAGGAAAGCTATGTCTTTTAACTAACTTTTGTCTCAGTGAGGCACACTGGTATAGGTGCAAACATGGCAAGGCCAAAGCTACTGCTGTCAGTAGCAGGAGACTTGAGGAAAGGAGCAGAGCTTGTCATCCTGCGTAGCCTTGTTTATCTGTAAATGGAATTTAAAAAAAATCCTAATCTCTCTCTGTGTAAATCTTTCAATCGTGATGAAAGCTCTGTGAAATGGTAGTTTACAAAAATAACACTTCACCCTGACTAAAATTGAGCTCTTAAACAAAACAAATGATACATATCAGTGTCCTTTAAATTCAAGTAAAATGTGACTATAGATGACTGTCTCTGTGTAATTCTATAAGCTAAGGTGGGAGAAATTGATCCTATGGACAAACCGTCTCTAGTAACTGAAGTTACATGTGTCAGTTCCTTTGAGTCCTTTTTTTTTTTTAATTGCAAATATGTGAGGATATGACAGGTGTCTGTGTCTCCTACTTTGCGCAAAACAGACCTTGGTAGGTACATTCAGGTATAGCTCTTTCCGTTCACTTATCAGGAAATGGGTAAGAAAATAAAAATCACGTTTTAAAATACTTACGAGAAGGCTGCCAGTCTGGTGTTAAAAACACTTGATATTTGTTATGCTGTGGTAAACTTGCAAAGTTGTTTGGTACTGGAATATTTTTAGTGAGTTTGGGAATGGATTTATATCCATCGAATCATAGACAGAAGCTGTTGTGGATGTGTGCAATGTCAGTGAAATTTGATAGCAAGGAAGTAGCACTTCGAAGTTCAAAAATAAGCAAATTTCAGCTGAAAGCTATTATATACCAGTATGTGTCTGCTGTATTTTTGGTTGAGGTGAATGTTGAAGAGAAGTCAAACTTAAAAGAATACAAGTAATCCAGTACCTTCTTGAAAGCACATAAATGTGAAGCAAATCAATGAATGTGACTGGTATGTTTAGTAGCAAGGAGAGCAGAAATCAGTGGCTAGTTGCTGCAATGTAGGGAGCTTATGAGTAGTCTTCTGCAGGAATTTGTGCAAGGCAGTGAAATAAGCTTTGAAGTAATTATTAGTAGGGCTCTGGAACTCTGTGCTTAAGGCAGTTGTGGATGAGAAAAGTTTTGGGGGGCTCAAGGGGAGGCTGGACATGATAGGGGAGGAGAGATCTGTGGAGGGTTCCTAAACTACATCAGACTCAAAAATTCCAATGAGTTGAAAGCAGTTATTGAGGAAATCATATTATATGCTTGCCCTATTCATCCTTTTCTTGCTGTGTTTTTTCAAGGCTATGACATGACAAGAAACAATATGAAAACTTTATATTTATTGCCTGGAACTGTATGACTGGGCTGGAGAATTTAATCTGATGTTCAGTTACCATGATCCAAACCCAGAAAAATATTATGATTTATATAATAATACATGTATAATCTTATCCAGAACTCACTTCCTATTTCATAAGAGAAGTTTCAAATATTTTCTTTGTCATTCCTTTTTCTATTCTTTTTTTTTTTTTTTAATCCAGCAGTGGCTGCCTTAACAGTAGAATTTTTTTTTTAACTATGTAGCAGTAGTTTGTCATGTTCTTGTCTCAAGGTCGTGATCTTCTGAAAAAAAAACTAAACTATGTTGAAGTAGCATTGACAATATGTAGAAAAGAAATTCCCAGAACTGTTGGGTTTTTTTTTTGTTTCTTCCTTTCTTCCACCTCGCTGTGTCAAGTCTTGCTCAGTCATCAGCTGTGAACCTCTTTTGTCTTACTGAAGATATCTCAGTTCCAGCAAGTCTATGAATTGCATGCAGTCTCCTTCAACTATCTTTGCTTGTCATTCAGTTTAACCTATAACTAGAGTTCTTAATCGGGCAGCATGTATGGCTGGAGAGGAAAAAAAAAATCTTATGTATTGGTGGTAAGCACAGCCTTGTTGCAAATTTAAATTAATGGGAATTCTTAAGATGCCTCCATAGGTAAACTGTTTAGCAGTGCATCAGACAGTATCATTTCTGTTATCAGTTGTTGTATAGTCCATACAAAAATGTGTAGACAGTATCTTTAAATTGGAACAGGGAAGATTTAGGTTAGACATTAGAAAGAAATTCTTCATGACGAGGATGGTGAGATGCTGGCACAGGTTGCCCAGGGAAGCTATGAATACCCCCTCCCTGGAGATGTTCAAGGCCAGGTTGCATGGGGCCTTGAGCAGCCTTGTCTGGTGGGAGGTGTCCCCTGTCCGTGGCAGGGGGATTGGAACTGGATGATCTTTAAAGTTCCTTCCAACCCAAACTATTTTGTGGTCTGTTAATACCACCATGAGAGGATTTTAGGTCAAGGCAGCTTGGCGTTCTTATATGGAAAAGATGCATCAGATGAATAAACAAACTAAAGGAGTAGGATGGACAAAGTGGCAGTCTAAAAAAGGATTTTTCTGTGTATGATCAGTTGTATTTGAAATTTCCCTTGGCTTCCAGCCTGCCTGTTCTTATCAGCAAGAAAATCCCTCCAGGTTGCATGCATTACTAAGTAAGTAGTGTAAAACAGTAATTGGAAGCTGACTTTTTAGTTTATTACTGAATTGGTGGTGAAGTTAAGTCTTTCCTAGTAGAGCCGGAGATGAGAAGGATATGTTTGAATCATTTGGTGACAGTGGATTGTCCTGAGGGAAGAGAGAGGCTCTGTTTTAAAGTGAAATATTTGGAAGACAACAGCAGGTAATCCCTATGTGTTTGCAGAATGACATTGCCTTTATGTCTGTACTTGGAGACAGATTAAGCTGTTTTGTATGAATAAATTTAGAAAGATTGAAATTACCAACACAAAATACTGTTGCTGAAGGAATAATACCATCAGCAAAAGCAGTAGCCCGTTTCTGTTACCAGTTGCTTTGATACTGACATAATCACACAATTTTTGAAAGGAGAAATTGAGATCCACCATTTTACTTCTACAGAGTTTGGATTGTGGACTGTGATTTATGTTTGGAATTAGTCAATCTTAAATACAGTATAAAATTTAATTTGCCTTTATGATATAATCAGTGATGCTAACTTTAAGACTTTTCTGAAAGGCAGCTATCTACATCAAGTGGATAAAATCAATTTGAATGTGTACAAACACGCACGCATACAGGTATACAATTATGAATTATCTGCCAGGATAGAAATCTTGCCAAATACAAGCAACTGTTAAGACGGCAAAGGAATGTAATTTACTTATAGGTGTACTTTATAGTCAACACTACTTCTGTGTGTGTGTGACTAATGCTTGACTAATACAGTAGTTTAGTTCTTTTTTTCTCTGTAGCCATACAGTTTAGTCTGTAGTTTGCAGAGCATTAGATCTGTAAGTCAGACAGGTAATGAATGTCTCATCTTGGTTTGGTTTTCCCCCTTCTGTTTATTCTCTCAAATTTGGTAATAATTCAAACTAAATAATGTCATCAAAGAATCAAAGCAAATAAAGACTCTTTATCTCTTTACCAACAAAGGTTTTAAGAACAATACATATTTTTGAGCTGTTAAGCTACCCTACTGAAGAAGCTTGGTCTACATGACTTGCTTGCTTTGGTTCTGTTCACAGAAGGCTGTTCTTTTGTAACGTAACAAATGAAGAAATCCACATAATTTATTTCATTTTAGCGAAAGTGTTTCTGTGTTGAAGCTGGATGTATCAGTCATAATTATGTCAATTGTTTCTGCATCTTTTTTATTACACTGTAGTCCATCTGCCTCTTAATGCTTTGAAAGCCATTCTTGGGGTCAATATACTTTGCGTAGTGTTTTTGTCAGCTGTGCCTTGTCTCCTCTGGATTTCCAGTGAAAGCCTTGCTATGTTCTATACCTTGAGTTTGGATGAGTTGTTTGTGCAGGAAGTACATGGTATTTATATGTGCAGGTACAGAGTTGGCATTACTAGTTCAGGTTTAGCAAGATATGCCTCTAGTACGGTTGGATGAGGAGTTGAAAGAGTGCACAAAAGCAAACCTAAGGGAAATCCAGTGTCTGTCAGTGTCTGAACTACCTTTAATTCCTACCAAAAGCATTTTCCAAAATTTTAATTCCTGCCAAAGGCATTTTCGAAAATTTTGACGAAGTCGGAATAGACCTGTGTTTAATATCTGCTGTGACAAGAAGAGTAGATATTTTGAAGAAGGGAATTGATGACTTACTCGAAGAGGATGCATCAGATGATTGGCAGTTTTAGAGACGAGTTGTATCTCGGCAGTGCTTTATTCCACTTGCTAACTGACCTTTGTCCCTGTGAGCAGTTAGGCTGTCAGCACTAATGCAGAAAAGAGTAAGTGTCATTGCATTTCATGTCTCATTTATAAATGGCCTGTAATAACCTGTATTAACATTTAAAAGGAATGTGAAAGTGCTTGGTTTCCAGTCTTTTTCTTCCTTTCTGTAGGCCCTGATACTCTCTTTTATTGGGAGTAATTTATCTCTAACCCCCAAGTATCTTCTTCCATCATCTTTTCTATGACCTGAAGCTGCTCCCTTGCTGCATCTGCCTAAGCATCTGAACCTTGACTGCTTTCTGCCTTTTTAGTCATGTAAGAATTCAAAAAATCAGGGCAAATTTACCTATTTGGAAACCTTAGCAAAGATCTCACTTTTAGTTAAAATTTGCATGCCATTTTATTTTCAGTAAAATATTAAGGGTTTTATGATAACTCAGATCCTATTTTCTTTCAGCCTTCTGGTAAGATGTGATATATAAATCTGGAGTTTAAAATGTATAGTCTCTATTTTACTAATAGGCGAAGCACAAGTGGGCAAACTATTAAAAAAACATAGACGTCTGGGCAGATACACTTAGCCCTTTTTTTTCTTCCTTGAGGTGCCTGACACTCAATGTAAATAGCATTAATGGCAGAGTGAATTGAGTGTGTCTCTAAGGGATGTGAATGGAGTTTTTGATTCTGGAAGTATTCTGGTGGCTCTCCTCTACAAAATAGAACTGCATTTCTCTGTTTCTTTTTGTCTGGTAAGTACTTGTGTCCTCTAGCCTTACAAAGCATTAAGAAACTGTATTCTAAACAGTAACAATGCTTTTAAAGATTGCAAGAAATGTCGTATCTCTTTGCTGTGTTGACTAAAGATACTGTTCAATGTTAGAAATACAGAAGCCCCAATCTCTTCAGGATATCTTTCTTGTTCTCTTCTCCCTTTATCTCTATTCATTATCATGCTCTGCTTGTATTCCTTGACCTAATGCATTCTGACCAACAGTAAATAAAATTCTGCACAACAGTGGCTGGGATTACTGGTTTGCTCAGTGTTTAATAGATCAGACTTTACAAGTGGGAAGAGCATCAGCATGACTAAATGTAAGGGAGGAAGAATAGGAAAGGACTTGCCTCTGAGATGTGGGAATGGCATCTGACAGCTTTGAAGACATAAGAACAAAATGATCTCAGAGAAACAGAAGCGCAAGCATTAAGTGCCTTAGAATTTCTTGCCATAGTTATGACTATGGTACCTTCAAAAGGCAAACTGTCAAGGAAGCTAGTATTTATCACTATGCAGTTTGGACATAGGAAAGGGAGAGATGAAAATTCATGGATGCCTTCAGGAAGCATTGGAAATCGATTCAACAACAGAGGCGATTTGGAGACAGTGAAGACAGGAGAAAGAAGGAAGGAAGGCTTGGAGGATTTTACTGCAGAGCTGATAAATCTTACTGGATCTTGAAGTTGAGAGAAAGCGTGTTTGTTTGACTGAACTGGAGCCCGTCTGTGCAGGGTGAATAACACAAAAGAATATATGACATTTGTAAATGCTCAGAAATTCAATCTCAGAACCACCAGAATTTCTAGTTATGTTCTGATTCAATTTAATTCATAAGATGTGCATGATTTCCTCAGTATTAGTCATCTTTACTTCTTCAAGGCTTGTGCTGCTCAGAGCAGGTGTTTGCTACCTAGATCCCTAGATCTTCTGCCAATTTCTTTCTTTCTGTTAAGCTCCCATGGTCCTCTTAAAGCTGAAAATTTACTTGCAGCCATGCTGTCCATCTTGCAGTGTTCCCAAGTACTTGCTTGTTATGGTTTGAGTTAGTTGGGGTGTTTCTGACTTTGCCTTGGCCTTGGTCTAGAGTTACTGCATTTTCTGGAAAATAACTGCGTGTTGTTTTGGACAGTTTTTCTAGCAGTGATAACATGGAACACTCGTATGCGGTGAGGCCAATGTTTATGCTTATTTCCCCAGGAACTAAGGCCATCCTTGAGCTAGCAAAACCAGCCGCTCCTGCAGGGAGGGGCAGACAGGACAGGTGACCCCAAACTGACCAACAAGAGTATTCCATCTCTTATACGTCGTACTCGGTATAAAATTGTGAGATCATGAGGGTCTCACCCTCTTCTGCAATGGCCAATGTCTGGTGAGGACCTTGTTTGTCTGATAGCTTCTTCTTGCAGAAGATGGATACGGTTGGACTTGGTCTCTAAGATCTTTTCCAAGCGGAAGATTCTATGATTTTGACCCCAGATCTGTGCGTGATTTTCTCAGTATTCATCATCTTTAATTCCTCAGGGCTTGTCTGGCTCAGAGCAGTGCTTGCTAGCGCGATCTCCTGCCAGGTTCTTTCATTCTGTTAAGCTCCCATGGTCCTCTTGAAGCTGAAAATTGACTTGCAGCCATGCTATCCTTCTTGCAGTGTTCCTAAGTACTTGCTAAAGCAGCCTTTTGCTGCATTTGTTGCAGGGGCCTCCCTGTTTTTTCCCTTACGTCATTCAGTACCCCCCATGTTGGTGGAAAAAGGGTATTTTCATATAACTGCCTTTCTGACTAGATTTTTAAGAAAAATAGTTATTAAATTATAATTTTCACCATGGGTCAGTGGTTGAAATGTCTGCATTCTATGTGTCCTGAATAGAAAACTAAATAAATAGAAGCTGTGGTGTTAAAACCCAGAGTGGCACAGAGGTTGTTTTTATAAGCTGTGCACAGTGGAAAAACATGTGCATTTAAATTCATAAAGACTGTGTAGTATATATAGATTCAGCAGATGACAATTAGAAGTAAACTGCGTTCTCTTTGCAAATTGGCAAGTTTGTATCTTTGTGTGGGTGTGTGGAGAAGGGTTTTAGTTTTCATGAAAACCAGTGGGAAGTTAAGAGCAGCTATCTTGAAGCATGTCCATAGCATCTTGAATAGCTGGTTGTGTGTGTCTGATTCCAGCAGGGCTCTCCTTTTAAAGGGTGGTGTAGAAAATAGAATATAAATGTTACTTAATGTAGTAGATTGTGCCTGTCTCAAGCTGTCCACTCATTGCCTGCCATTTGCCCTTCAGTTCCCAAGGGTAGGCTTCACTCATCTTCTGTGCTACTTGAGCAGTAGTTAGCAGTTCTTTTCTTTGTCCCAGTGTAGTGCTGTGGCCAAGAAAGCTTTTCTCTGGAGGAAATAATTTAGGTTACCATTGGAGGAATGTTCTAACCTTCCTGTCCATGCTGTTTGTATACTAGAATTGTGATTTTTGTTTTCTAGGAAGGAATTAAGGTCCCTGAAAATTCTAGCAATGTAGAGTTGGCAAAATAAATACGCATGCGTATTGGAAAACTACTGCTTCAGATCACCTGTCATTGAGCCAACAAGCAGAATTAGATAGTATCTTAATTCTTAGGCTTTCTGTGGAAGGCAAATAATAGGAATATAAGGTCTGGCTTGGGAAGCACGATCATTAAACATCATTGGTTTCAATAACATTCAGCACATGATGGCAGAAATACAAATGATTCATTTACTCAGAGCTTCATGGCAGTTGTTCTATCAGTCTGCCCGCACAAAATACCAAGAAACTTGACTGATGAGTAATTGCTGTTTTCTGACACATGGACACTGATGGTCATAATATTTCTGGATGGGTAAGGAAACTCGTGTACCGCTGTAGCTACCAGCTTCTTAGAGACCTGTGGGAAAGTACTATTTTTCTTACCCAGAAGCAGGAACGAAGTGTTGACTATCTTGCTTTTCCAGCACAATCCTGTTATACAAACATGTTTGTCATTGCCTCAAGAAAAATTATTCACATTGGGAAGGAAATTGCTCCAAGAAAAGTATCTTAAGATAGCTACTCAATGTTTCTGCTTAAGTGGTCTTAAAATTGGGAAGGAGAATGGAAGTTATGATGGAAACTGTAGGCATATCCATAGTTCTGCACAATTGCTCTGTCTGTCACCACTCTGTCATATACATTTCATCCAGCAAGCTGTTTATTTCATGCTGCTATGACAATAGGAGGGAATTTAGTCCCACTTTTAGTGATCTGCTTGGAACTTCAAAGTGCTGTTAGCTCTCTGATGGCATGGATCATAGGGATTGCAATGTTTTAAGGTGCCCAAACATGGAAATGTATGAACCTTAAGCTGTCTTCTGCTCTAATAATAATTCCAGAAGATGTAGTGCAGAATCTCAGATGTGAACTCAAACTTTGCTGAAAAGCTAATGTATAGGAAATGGCCTTTGTGACGGTGGTGTAACAGACTGTGAAAGAGGTAAAAGTGGATGTTGTGTTTCCTAGTTGAAAGTAACATTGGAGGATCTTGTTGAGATGTAAATAATCCTATACCGGAAGCACAAAGGAGAGTGAGAGTGAATATCCTTTTGTTTATCACCTGGATCTTGAATATACTTGAAGGCAAAGATGTAGCAGCTTTTCAGTTAATTCAGATTATACTTCAGAGGGGGTCTGTAAGTTCGGGGTTTTTTTTCTTTTCCCTGAATCATTATGTAAGACTAGGCTTTTTATAATTAGTTTAATTCTGATTAGGGTTGTGTGCACTAGGTAGTGTATTTCCCAAGGCATAGCTTATAAGCCTTGATTGCCCAAATGTCTATTTAAAAAAAAAATCCGTGGATTGCTGAAGTCTAAAAATACTTGGAATTTCTTTATATTACAACAGAATACAACTTGAATTGTTTTGAACCCAAGTGTTGTGGGCTGCAGATGTCATACTGTAACTTGCAGGCACTGTGCTTTTTGATAAGGGTAGTGTAATTTCTAGTAGTAAAGATATGTCTAGATTGAAGATGTTAAAGAGAACTTAATAAAAAAAAATCGCATTTTTTAGGAGAAGTAACATCTGCCAGACATGATACTTTTTAAGTTTTAGTTTTTTTGATGGCTTGGAATTTCAACAAAACAAATGCAACCTAGAATTGAAAAGGTGACACAGTAGTTATAATTACGTAGCTAATAAAATACAGTTAAATATTGCTTGTCTTTTTAATTAAATTATTTGAAATGTTTTAAGAGTTCAGCCAATTTTCTTGAAGATAGTATTTTGCTTTTCCATAGTTAAGGATAAATGAGCAAGCACCTTCCCTGAAGAAATGAAAGGTCTTCGCTTCAAGTTTAATTGTGGCACTTGGTGGAGGAGTAAAGTAATCTAATTAGATGCCCTCATTTAAATTTTTTAGTCACCTAAGAGATACTAGGCAGATGTGAAAAGAGAATTATCCATAAAGCAGCATAGTTAAATTAGCAGCTTTCTTATTTAGCTTTTTTAATCTGGAAAATTTCTTTGCAAAACTTGAGCCTTTTTGTTAGAGCTGGAATATCTTTTGATGCATCTTCAGTGTGGTGCTTGTTGTGGATGAATTCTTTGTGATTTTAAAGACCGTTTTTATGCATGTAGTTAGTTTAGAATAAAAGGTGTACTTTATGTTTACTATATGTATTTGGCAGTCAACATCTTAGACATTTTATGTTAAAGCATAATGATTTTTTTCATTTTCAGAGTGTACAGGTACACTGTAGGCAATCTGGGATTTTTTGGGTGTAGGTACATGAGTGAGATGCCGTAAATGCTTTTCTTAATAGATGATGTTGGACATAATGTTTTTGAGGTAAGTCTGACATTAGACACCTAAGTCCACATGCTTTACGTAGAGTTAAATGGTTTACTCTTGCTGGAGGCTGAGGGGCAATAACTGTGCTTCTTCATAGCTTAGGTGAGGATTGTGTCTTTGGTGTGCAGTACTTCACTTCCTATTTAAAAACTCTGTATTTGTGTATTTTTAAATCGAATTGTGCCCTACCAGTTGTAGGATGTGGATTCTGATACTTTCTCTACTAGTTAGGGGCCCCGAAAAAGCCACATCTCCAGTTTGTTTCTCCTTGAGTCTTTTTTAATGCAGATACACTTCCAGAAGTGCAGCTCTGGGGCAACCTACTCATTTACAAAATCCTAAAGGTACTTGAGTTTGCGTGGATTTAATGCCACTTTGATTTTATCTTAAGTGTTTCTTAGTAAGGTCTTCCAGCTTGCAGAGTGACTCGCATTAAGGTGCTGCTTGCAGTGGTTTTATGAGGTATTTTGTGTACCTTTAATAAGTATAATGTTATTTACTGTGTGTTGGTTCTCATCATGATTAAAAATTTTAAATTTTTTTTCAGTCCTTCTAGCTGTGTAAAGAGAAACACGAATTATAGTTTCAGGGAATAACACCTCTCTTGATTTTTTTCAATGCTCTTGGGAATCTGTAGAGCTACCAGCAGGGATGACCTCAGTAACTACAGGCCTGTCATTCTCGCTTCAGTGCCTGGGAATCATAGAATCATAGAATCTTCAGGTTGGAGAAGACCTTTGAGATCATCGAGTCCAACTCCACCCATTATCCGCTAAACCATGTCCCTCAGAAACTCATCTACCTGTTTTTTAAACACCTCCAGGGATGGTGACTCAGCCACCTCCCTGTGCAACCTGTTCCTGTGCCTGACCACCCTTTTGGTAAAGAAATTCTTCCTGAAATCTAGTCTGAAGATTATGGAGAAGATTATTTTGGGAGTTACTGAAAAACATCTGACAACACAGTCATTGGTCCCAGCATGGGTTTACACGGGGAAGGTCCTGTCTGACGAACTTAATGTCCTTCAGTGACAAGGTCACCCACCTGGTTGACCAGGGAAAGCCGGTCAATGTCATTTTTCTGGACTTCAGCAAAGCCTTTGATACTGTCTCTCACAGTATTCTCATAAACAAAATATCCAGCATACAGCAGGGTAAACACATAATACAGTGGATGCGGAATTGGCTGATGGGTCAGGCTCAAAGAGTAGAGACACTGCAACCCTGGATACATGTGCAGACTGGGGTCTTAGGTGCTGGAGAGCAGCCCTGTGGGGAGGCACCTGGGAGTTCTGGTTGATGGCAAGTTGAATATGAGCCAACAGTGATCTCTGGCAGCCAAGAGGACAGCCGTGTTCTGGGGTGTATCCAGCACGGCATTGCCAGCCGGTCGAGGGAGGGGATTGTCCTGATCTGCTTCGCGCTGGTGCGGCCTCATCTTGAGTACTGTGTGCAGTGTTGGGCACCACAGTATAAAAAGGACCTCAAATTACTGGAGAGTGTCCAGAGGAGGGCCACAAGGCTGGTGAAGGGTCTAGAGCAGAAGTCGTATGAAGAGCAGCTGAAGTTGGTTGGTCTGGTCATCCTGGAGAAGAGGAGACTGAGAGGGGATCTTGTATCTGTTTACTGCCTTCTCAGAAGGGAGGGAGGTGAAAGTGCTGATCTCTTCTCTCTTGTAACCTATGGTAAGACTGTAGGTAATGGCAGGAAGATGTGCCAGGGGAGGTTTGGACTGGATATTAGAAGAGGTTCTTCACCCAGTGGGTAATGGAGCACTGGAACAACTCCCCAGGCAAGTAGTCAGGGCATTGAGTCTGCCAGCATTCAAGAAGCATTTGGACAATGGCGCTCAGTCACATGGTGTGCATGTTGGGAGTGTCCTATGTAGGGGTAGGAGTTGGACTCGGATTATCCTTTTGGGTCCCTTCCAACTCAGGTAATTCTATGTTTCTAACTTATGAGCAACTGAAATTCCACTGTAAGACCAGCGGGTAAAACTGATGAAAACATAAAATCCAGGGTAGCAAAAGCAAGATATCTTTTACAACTGTCTTGAAAAAAACCTAGAATCCTGGGCTTGCAAATACAAGAATAAAACTTGTCTTAAGAGGCAACATTGAAGCATGGAGGCTTCTCAAGACCTTATTGTCTGAATTGCAGATCTTTAATAATTGTGTTTAGACAAGTTCTTATTCTGTAGCCAGGGAAAACAACAGGAGAATAATGTTATACTGTACAAAAGGATAATACAGACATAGTTGTCCAAATAGTAGAACAGATATGTAGATGAGTGTGGAAGAATCAAAATGCAATAATCAAAGCAAGGAGATTGGAATTATCAAGGCTATGATATGTCTGTAAAGCAGATATGGCTTTATAAAATATGTGTGATATGAAATTGACCAAACTGATGTTACTATAAGCTGAGATACAACCTACCTTTATTAAAGACTCTAGTGAAGTTCCTGTATTCCCAGTCAGCTGGATGGGAGCTAATTTCAAGATAGAAGGGAATGGATGAATGCTGTAATTACCATTTTATCTCGTACTTTTGTAGATAGGGTTATGTATTCGTGTATCACTGCTGTAAAACTTGTGAATTCACTTACTAACACTGATATTATGCAGCTGTTGCCCTGTACCTCAAGTCATCTACATGAATAAGATGACGAGAAAAATAGACTAAAGGTTCCATACAAAGATAAAAATCACTAGGAAAGAACATATTTAACTGGGGATATCAGTAGGACCTGGGAAAAAGAAGTGCTGTGGTGAAGGTGCATGAATGACTGTTTTGTACCTCATGACCTAGACATTGGGAAAGCTGAAAAAATAATTTTAAAAAAATAGCTTTTAGTCAGATTTTACATTATAGTTTTTGCAGGTCTGCATTCCTGATCACAGGTGCTGTGTTCTATTGGTGGGGGTTTTTTTTAAATAGTTTTAAGTATGTAATTTAGTGGTTGTAACATACTTAAAAAATTCAGTTTGCTATAAATAATAGGTAAATGGAAAAAAACCCCTCAACCTCTTTTAAAGCTTGTTTTGTAGATTTCAATAGGAAGAAAAATAAAAGTTTATCTACAGTGGGAGTTTGGGGAGGGAGACGTGACCTGAATGCCCATTACTGCCAAATAGTGCTGGTGACTCTGGTGTTTACAAAATTTGTGTGGGTTACTTTATATCGTCATGTTATGGTTAAGCACAGGAATGTAGTAAATAGATGCACATCTATAATAAAATAGTGGTGTTTAATGTGTAGTTGATTCAAGTCTAATACATTTTCTTTTCTTTTTCCTAGATTCAAGCATCATTTAAGGATTGTTGTACCCAATAGCTCATGGAAGAAAAAAATCAAATCAGGGCATCATTGGTTTCCAGGCTGCCGAAATATGGAATGAAAACTGTAGGAGGTGTCTTGCAACCTATGCCAAATGGAGTGGCTGTTAGTTTAGCAGGGAATAATGGTGGCAGAAATTTTGACAAGCACAATAGCACTGCTCGCACGTCTTCCTTTTCTTTTAACTGGAAAAAATCAAATAAATATCAACTTCATGATCAAAATGGGAGTGAGACCAACTTTAAACATAACAATAATGAGAAAGTAATTGATTCTGAGAAGTATGCTCAGTCTCAAGGAGCACTGGATAATGATGTGCTCAGGGTGGATTTGAACAGTACTGCTTCGGTTGCATCAAAAGCATCAAAACAGACCAATATGTTTGTATCTTCTACTGAGGAATTAAACCCAAAGTCTTTGCCTGGGTTCACTAGTTCTGCAAAATTCACCAAAGGTACTCTGTCAGGAAGGACCTCATATTCAGGACTCAGTGCTCCAAAATCACGTTTAAATGAATTTTATGGAAATAGGCCAGTAGTAGATTTGCAGAGACCTAGAGCTAATTCTGTTGCCACAAGGAGGAGTTCAGGAGAAAGCCTGACACAATCTACGGACAATAGCAAGGCTTTTTCATGTGAAAAAATGGTAAGATCACAAAGTTTTTCACATTCCGTTCAGAATTCTTTCCTTCCCACTGCATCTTTAACCAGGTCGCATTCCTTTAATAAAGCTGTAGATCTTATAAGGCCTTATTGTCAAAATCTATCTGCCAGGACATCTCAGAGGTCGACTTTGTTGTCAAGAAATGTGCGTCAGTTGGATGTACCCAATGGAAATGAACCTATGAAGTATGGATTTACCAGACCCTACTCTGCTGTGTCGTCGTCTTGTTCAAAGAAGCCCTCACTGTCAAATGTATCCGGGTCTGCACCTTCTTTTGGATACAGATTAAGCCGGCCTTCTCTGCTGAAGCCTACCAGGCAGCAGTTTGCTGGGAATACTATTGTGGATAGTGGCAAAAGTACAACTCCTGACACATGCATCGTGGAGAACTCTGACATTTCAACGAATATTAATAGAACAATTACAAAAAACAGAATTATAGAGAGCAGTGCTGAAAGAACAGAATCTGATGAGGGCCTGCATGAAAGTATGGGAAAACATGGGTCAAAAGTCATGTCTATGAACAACGATGGAGATGAAATATCTATATCTTCTTTATCATCCTCTGAAAAAAATGATTTGAGTGAAGACCTCAGTGATGATTTCATAGATATAGAAGACGCAGAGAGAACTATACTACTACCGCAAAAGGAGAGCTGCCTAGAAGAGTCAGAGCGCGAGAGCATAACCTCTGTTGAGCCATTCACTTCTCTCAAGGAAAGCGGATCATCTTGCTGTAATACTGATGACTGGCTTGATATAAACATGTCTGGTAAATACTTTGCTATATTCTGTTTGAAATTTCAGGTACTAAATCAAGAATTCCTTGTGAATTGTTTCAGAATGGAACATGGCTCTAGGCTGGCCCACTTACTTTCTTACAGCGTTTTTTTTCTGTGTGACAGTTCTCTTTCTTGGGCATGACTTTGAAGAGCTCTTTTTCTTCAGTGTAAGAATGCATGGTAACTCCTTTAAAACATGCTTGTGTCAGGTTGTAGGATTCCTCTTATCCATTCAATTCTCTGGACTGGTGATGTTTTAAGAAAGGCGGAGAACAACTATAACAGCTCCTGAGTAGTGGGAACAAGTATAGCGTGTCTGATTAAATCAGTTATATTGGAAATGCGGATGTCACTGTTTTTGTTTTTAGAGGGATGCTGTATTAATGGTTTAAAAATTAGTGGAAGACAGAGAAGATGTTTTTAAAAGCCACGTTTTCAATTCACTGATGGGCTTCTCGTAGGACACACTCATGTTGAGAGAAATTATGCTTGAACAATTGAAACCAAAGGATCTAATTTTGAACCCAGCTTCTGTTATGTTAAGAGATACAGAATTATAGAAATTCACAATGAATGAATTAGTGTGATATGAAAGGCTAGCAAAGGTGTAAATTGGAAGGATACTTAGTTGTAGCTGTCATGCCAGCCTGAGGTTGTTTCCTCTAGGATGAGTGAACAGTGCTGTAGAATGCTTTCAGATATTTCTGTTACAGTACAGTTTTGCAAAAGTTAATGCACCAATAATACACATCTTAATTTTCATTTAGGTGTATTGGATTCTTTTTGGAAACTTGACTATTCTTGTTTTCTTTAAGCAGTGGATGACACCAGTGAAAGCACAAAGCATACTGCTGAGAACGTGATTTCGCCAGAGATGAATTACAGAGCTGGATCCTCATTTGAGCTTTCTCCATCTGACAGCTCTGATGGCACATATATGTGGGATGAAGAAGGGTTGGAACCTATTGGAAGTGTTCATCCATGTGGAAGTTACGAATCTTCAGAAATGAACAGCATAGTATGTATTTATATGTATAACTTGCATAGTGTTGTGAGTTTATTGCTGTTTTAGTATATTTTAAAAATAATGTATTTATTTATCTTGATAATTGTTTCCTCTTGCCTCTGTTATGGATGGCTTTTGAAACGTCTTGTTTGGGAGCTCCTCTTTCTGGACAATTAGACTGTTTACATATATTCTTATTAGGAAAGAACAGGTCCTTATGCAATCTCATAGTAGTGCTCACAAAGAATAAATGAATTAATTTCTGCAAGTGGTATGTTAAATATCTCCTACCAATCTCTAAACCTAGGAGTAAAAAAGCAAGAAAATAGCTATTGCATCTCTCACTTCTTCCTTTGTCTCAGTTTTATAATGTCTATGTATAGGACTGTTTTGAACTAAAGTTTATTTTGATTTCTCAGTTTGTTCAAGCATAGAATCTTTTAAGATCGATACCTACCTGTAGCTTACTGTAGCAGGACTCTTTTTATGTCTCAAATGGAATACACAAGATGCAGAACAACCTTGTATTGCTAAACTTATAACTGAGAAACATCATTCAGTTTGAAGAATGGATGGAGAGTTGTTGCAGTGTTGTGCCCCTCCAGCTGAGGTCAGGGAGCCAACCTTGGGATTTTGGTCTGAGTGGGGGAGATACTGTCTGTCCGTCCTATGCCACTTTTTGTTGTTCATATTCCTTTACAGAATCATAGAATTCTTTGGGTTGGAATGGGCCTTTACAGGCCATTGAGACCAACCCCCCTGCAGAAGCAGAACATCTTTGACTCAGTCAGGTTGTTCAGAGCTCCATCCAACCTGACCTTGAATGTTTCTAGGGCTGGGGCGTACTCTAACTCCCTGGGAAACCTGTTCCAGAGCTTCACCTCCCTCATTGTAAAAAACTTCTTCCACGTGTCCAGTCTAAATCTACTTTCCCTTGGTTTAAAACCATTACTTCTTGTCCTATCACAGCAGGCCTTGCTAATAAGTCTGTCCCTATCTTTCCTCTAGGCACCACAGAAAAGGCTATTGAAGTAAGCAGCTCAGATTTATTTTATTAACATGATACTAACAATCAGAACTTCTAATAGAATGCATTGGGTATAATCCATGTGTCATGCTTCTTGTGTTTCAGATGTGGTAGGTACTATCACCACTGCCAATTTGCTAACATAGATAATAGTTTCGGGCTTGGACAGTGTTTGTGGTGCCTGCTCAGACTTTGATTTGTCTTTTCAGTAGGGTTGTTCCCTGTAGCTCAAGAGAAGAATAACAGAGACTTCTCCTGAAAATTGGATGTAGCTATAATTATTCTGTGTAACTACATAAATTCCTGATATATTTTCAGCTTCTTGTGGTATTGTTTGTTTCTGTCTTAAATTATGATGTTGGGATGTAGCACTTAAGAGTTTAGAAATGGTTATTAACATTTTGTGGTAATCATGACCAGCTTGGAAAAGCAGTTTGACTTTTCCAGTATGAGTCATGTAGCTTTATTTATATTTATAGGGGACAAAACCCCTTTAATTTAGACCACTGCAAAAAACATCACCCTTTTCCGAGACACATACATGGAAAACTTTTGAACCTTGTCCTTGATAAATTTTAAATATGGATATTTTTGATACATACAGTATAGTTTATCAAACAAATGAAACACCCTAATTTCCCATGCTTTTGAACTGTGTATCTGGGGTTTTGATATGTGACCTCCATGCCTTAGTTCATGCCTGTGTATGAATGTATAGTCACTACACGTTCTGACTGACAGAGGCTGTTGTAAGCCCTGTGGAGCAGAGGCACATCAGAAGCTTTTGGAGCAATAAACCAAAATAGTGAACAAAAATATCTTTATTGAAAATAAATAGCTTTTAGAGAGGGCACAAAAATGATAGAATGAACTTTACTTGGTTTTGAGGAAGTGGGAAAGGAGGAGGTTGTAAGTAAGACCTACTGCTGAATCTGGAAAGTCATGTGTTTTACTCATTTTGATTTTTATCCTGCTAGTGCTAGTCCAGAATTGCAGTGCTTAATGTACTATGAATTTTTATCTTAAGGGAGAGAAACATCAATAATACATATTTTATTTTTACAAGGTGGAAATGTATTTTCGGTCAGCGTGGCTTTTGAGGTGAAATTGTAACTCTGAAATGTTTGTTAATTGCTTTAGTGTTGTCATTTGTTTGTATTCTTTTCCCTGTGCTTGTTGTTTTTGGTAGATAGCATGATATATCTGATTCTCTTTTTTAGCCTAAAGATTAAACTCTTGTTTTTAATCTGAAGATGCAGAATTTCTGATACAGTTTTTCATTGTTTTTAAATTATTATGTTCTTGAGTAGGTTAACACAAAACTTTGTTTCACGTTTTCACATAAGTATAAAGACAGGTTAAAAATAGAGCTGAAGGTGTTGAGAATAGTTGTTATGATTAGTCAGCACATCATATACTTCGAATACTGGGAGATATGTGATCAAATTATGTAGTTTCTATTTTCTAGAGTGGTGAGGGTAAAAGCAGTTAATATCTATGTGTCAAAATCCAGTTGATGAGAATTAAGAATTTTTGATTGTTTGAGCTAATGCCAGCCTGACTGCCCCTTGGAATTAATATTTCCTGGGAAACCTCCAAAGCAGGTAATAGGTTCTGGAGTTTCTGTGGCATCAGGCTGGGGTGAGTAGAAGCAGTGTAGCTGAATAACAGTTCAGGCAATTGACTGGTGAGTAATCGGCAGTGTTTAGTGCAAAATTCACCTTTTTTGGTTTCCATCCTGCTGTTGTATTGTTAGTCTTTTAAGCTGTATCAACAAATATTAAATGCTTTTCCTAAACTTCTTGGATGGCAGTATAGCTTTTGTTGGGTTATCTTAGATTAGATGCAGTTTGACCATCTTCAAAAAGGCGACTTTTGCAGAGGACATTTTAACTAGGCTTCTGGAATGGCAGCCAGAATAGGAAGACAATGGAAGAAACTTGCTGGCTACTCAATCTTTTTGTTCTTTTTTTATGAGAAGAAAAGCAGATATCTTTGTTCTTCTTAGTAGAGCTTTGCTTTAAGAAAGTGTGTGTGTGTGAAATAAAATAAGTTTAGCCTCTTTTAGGGCAACTCTTCTTTTCTTTGCTGAGCCAACAGTTATGGAGAAAGTGTGCAGTCTGGTGTTGGAAGTTTAAAAGTTACACAAAACTAAATATCCTTTCATGAGATGATGCCGTGGGGATGTAGATGTAAGTGGGTCATACAGGGCTTTTTGAGACCTTGTCACAATGAAAATGTTTTTATACTTTTAATTTTGTAATGAGCTAATTTATTCCACTACCCCTACTTTTGTTCCATTTCCTGCTTTGAAGGCAACAAATCAGTTGACTGATGTTCTAAGAATTTAACTCCCTTCCAGTTTTTAACCATTTGTTTCATTGGTCTTTCTTACACTCCTTCCAACAGTTGGTCTTTGCTGCTAAGCACTGAATCACAGGTGCTAATTCTGCTCAGTTTTGTGTGAGAAGACTGATGCTTAGCAGGGCAGTTGTGATGGCTCTGTAAATTAGCAACATAGACAATATTTGTCTGTATGTATTCTCGCTAAATGTTTAGCTGTACTGTTTGCTCATGTCCTGAGTTTCAGCTGCCTACTTAAACACTTAGCTCCTTTACTACTTCATGGCAGAAAGCTGCTCAACAAAGCAAGGGACAGCTTCTGCTGTGTTTTGTTTGTGGTTTTATTTGTTTGTTTTTGCTTTGCCTTTTTTTTTCTTTTATTACAGACTTTCGTCAATTCTGTTGCTGGCTTTAGGTCAGGGGCCAAGGTAAGGATTAGAATTAAAATGTCTCATTTCACTGCCACTGAGTAGTTACAAATAAAGCTTACATTATGATTACTTAAAAACAAAAAAGCCTTGAAGAGAAAATGAGCACTTAGATTACAAAAAGTAAGGGAGGGGAACCACTAAACAACAAACCTTAATGAGGATCTGCACATTTGCTGTGTCTCTCAAGTTTGAGTTGTGATCATGATTGTAGTGTAACCGTAATTAAACAAAAGCTTTACAGAGCCAAGTTGAAACCAGGATTTTTAAGAGTTTTTGGTCCCATGGATGAATTCTTTTTCATTGGAGGGGAGATTTCATTAGCATTCTGCTTGCTTATGTCTATTCAGTTAATAGCTGAGAGGGTTAGGGTTCACTCAGTACAAGTCTGGTAGCTGCATATCTGAAGGACTGGATGTCTAATGTTCAAAATCTTTGAAATAGCTGCTCAGGACTGAAGTCATTTCACTGCAGGGTGCAGGAGACAAATGTTTGGGTTTTTTTTCCTATTTCTTGGAATGAGATCTCAGTGAATAGTCTAGTATCTCTGTCTTGCCACACTTTTGCTTTCATTCATTTTTGTCTGTAATATTATTCAATATACATATAAGCAGTTGTAGCCTCGTACAGGCATCCCTGCTGTGCTTAATGGATAATGAAGCACAATGTTTGCTGTAGCAAGGTTTGGTCTGTGTTTTCTCCTGTCCATTGTATACAGTAGACACATGAGAAACGTGCTTTAGTATGTATTTGTTCAGACTGAAGCTTTTTTTTTTTGGTACGTCCAAGTTCTTATTTATGTTAGGAATAGGAGAGGTAATGAAGTTTAATGTTCTGAGGTAGTTGCTTTTTCTAAAGGCACAATGATATCCTAATGTGTAAAAGTCTACCAGAAGTAAAAATTTCACCTGAGAATATAACACTAGCTTTGAATTCTTCCTTTAATGCTTTTTAGAGAACGAGTTGTTGTGGCATGGACATTTGTTTTTTCTTTTAAAGCGATTTCATTTGGGGTAAAAGGTTCAGACAGGAAACTTTGAGTGTTCTCTGTATTATTGGGTCATATCAGAAAGCTGTCTTAGAAAAAGACAGATCGAGTTCTCTGACCTCTCTTTACTGTGGATTCTAATAACAGTATGAATATTTGTGCTGTATTAATTTTTAGTGATGTGAATAATGCCAGTATTTTCGGTATATGCAGAGTGAGCATGAATGTAATTATAAGGATGCAGGATTATGAAATAATAATTGAAATCTGGCTTGAAGAGACAGATGTGGTTTAGCTGTTTTACTGAGAATTTAATTGCTTTTGGGATGAAATCTGGATGGTATTGGAATTTATTGACGTGTGGCCAGAATTTTAGTCGAAGTGTGAAATAGTTACTTATTTTTTCCTAGGTAATTTTTGAAATATAAGATTTATTTTTTGGTTTGTTGTATTTTTTCACTTTGTGATTGAAACTTGGAAAATAACAATCCTAAATTAGTTTTTGAGACTGGACAAAATGGTTGCTGGTTCAAGAGGCATAGATACAGTATGTGTGCTGAAATGTGCTCTAGTTAGAGAAAACAAACTTGCTGAAATAATATTGTTTAGTTTAGTCACTAATTTCTTACAGTAATATAGTTGTTTGCAAGTAATTTAGTGTTTGGTTTTTCAGATGACTAATCTCTTGTGTCAATTCAGACTATTAATGTGTGCTTTTCTAATACATTTGCTTCTATAGAGTGAAGCATTCTAGGTATTGTCTTCTACTCATCTTCTGCTGTATGTTGTCTTCTGCAAGCTAACACCAAAGCCATCGTTCTTTTTCTCTGAGAAGCTGGGCTTCTGAAATTCTGGACTGTTTTGTTACAGCTATAATAAAAATACAAGTGCAAGTAAGCTTAAGATAATGTATAAGTATGGAATAACACAGCTATGTAGATATTTAAGGGTTGGTTTTGAGGTAGTGTTTGGAAGACTTTTATGAAGTGTGAATCCCATAGAGGGTTATCTCTCTCTATTAGAGATAGATAACTTGCCCAGTGTGTTTGGTTTTTTTTAATGGAATTATGTAATATTGTGATAGAAGTGTGGAAATCATTATGTAAGCAGTATGATGCTAATTACAAACAGGTAATTGAGTGTCTCTACTGTGCTGGCAGCGCTATGGGATAGCCATTGGGAGATCTTTCAGCTAAAAGTCTTCCTGAATTAAAAAACAACGTTTACAGAGTTGAAGACAGTTTTAGTAGTACACTGAAAGCAAGTTGCATTCTTAGCAAGTTTTTTCTTAGGAAGCAATGCTTGATTTATTGAGGCATTCAGTGCAGAATGTTCAGAAGGTCTGTGCTTCATTTTCATCCATTTAACAGGGTGTAGTGAAACAAACTGTGTATCTTTTCTCAATACAGACATTTCTGGTTTTTCTATGACTTACTAAAAAGAGTAGTCTTGAAATGAGTCCTTCAGGTGCAAGAAGCACACATAAAAAGCAGATTCCATCTGATGAGCTAGCTGAAATTTGATTTGTTGTTCTGCTTTTCTTGAAGTATCATAAGATTTTTAAGATGCTGAAGATAAATCTAAAAGAGAAGTTAAAAAACTGTTCTGATGTAAAAGCCGCATTTTCATGTAAAAGAATATATATAAACATAAGTATTGAAACAAAGATGCTTAAATTTATTTGGATTTTTGTGGTATCTTTATCTAAGCCATTAGTGAAACTCCTGAATTTCCAACACCTAAAGCTTTTTTCCTACCCGTTCTTGTATTTGTTTCTTTTTTCCTGTGAACAGATAGTCCAAACAGGAAAGACTTGCACACCATTTCCCTCTTTCTTTTTTTTACCAATAAGAGACAGAATCAACTGAATATTTTTGTTTACTGATAGGCTGAGTGAACTTGTTATCAGTATAAAAACCAGCTCGACGTATGAGTGGAGAGATTCCAGGTGCTCTCTGCTATATTTTGACCTTTAGAGAGTCTTATGGTGTCTTACTTGTCTGTTTTTAGAATTATGGGTGAATTAGAAATGAATAGTAATACTTGGCATTATCATCAGTAGGTATTATACTATTGATAAATTTGTCCCTTGTGCTCAAATTTAGGTTCTTCAAGAGGAGGGATTTCTTATGATTTATTTCCAGTGTATCACAGCTCTGATGTAAGCAGTGCAGGAATGTGCTGAAATGGCCTCCTCCCAGACCCCATCCTGTGTCTTTCCTGCAAATGTGGAGTCAGAAAGCTTTCATATCCTCAGTTTCTAAAAAAATCCATTTGGTTATGTTTAAGAATCTATATTTGGAAAACCTTAAGACTGCTTGTTTTTGATTTCAAAGACTCAAAAGTTACCTTTTTGCAGTTAGTCCCTGTTTTGAACAGGGTGGACATGTTAAGTTAGTTGGAGAGCATCTGTGATAAGCATGTCCACGATTAAACTTTTGATAGAACACTATGCAAATGCTAAGTAAAACTCAGTCTGTGGTATTATTTGTCTTAATACAGATTTGAGAATACAACCTTCTGTTACCAGGATTCATTAGATATTCTTTTGGCAGGGTCTGGCAGATTGTGAAATTTCCTGCATGAGTTGGTAACTGTGTATCCAGTGTTACCTTTTAATGTGAGTTTATAGCTATTCAGTTTCAATTTTTTCTTTATTCTACCAGCTTTTCAATAACAGAAGGACTTAAGAATTACTCTAGTGTGCTTCATCTATGCTATATTGCTGATTTTTTGAGTTTCACGTTTTCCTTACTTCTAGGAAATCTTCAATCCATAATGAGCAGATAAACACGTTCCCAAAGAAAATAGTTTTAAAGCTGGAGCTATGAACAAGAAAAGCAATATAAAAAACATGTAAGGAAAAAAAAGAGACCTACATCAAACCAATCTAACTGGATTCCTGGACATTTTACAGATAGCTTGATCAAGACACCTAATCTGGCACAGTTACTTTTTCCTTTTCTTTTTGCTTAAATTTGTGACCTAATGAATTATAGGAACATCAGTATTGAATCTTGTTTCACATTATTTCTGTTGCAAAGCATCAGAAATTTAGGGGAGGGGCAGTGCCTTATACATATTGGGGCCAGTTATTTTTGTAGTACACAGAGCTTTGGTCCCTCTGGATGAAATGTGTGCACCCAATTTCAGTCGTACTGTCCCCACAGTTTTAAATCTGGCACATGCTTTAACTTTTCTTTTCAGGAACAGTTATCATTGTGTTCAGGCAGCATTGATACCAGCTGCAATCTGATAGCACCTTATAACTGATTTCCATTCTCCTTGAGACTGGAAATGTAACAAAGTGCCGTTTTTCCACATATGAGGTGATCCTGAGTAACCAGCATTTCAGTGGTTTTGTTATTAGTTCCTACTGTTGAAATGTATCAGGATAACTTAGAATATACAGCAACAGCACAAGGACATGGCAGGGCATGATTTGCTGTGTTGGTAGGAGCTCATTTAGAGACTGGTCAAAATAGAATTACTGAAAAATAATTAGAAAGTATTTAAGAATTGTTTTTAATTAGATACAAGTGTATTAACCTGACTCTAAGAGTAGAATGTGTTAATGCTGTGTAACAATTGTATTCAGATTATGCCAAAACTCTAGCTAGGGTATATCTGTAAATGTAACTGATCTGGTAGCAACCCTACCTATGTTGTTCCTTGGAATTCATAGATTCATAGAATGGCTTGGGTTGAAAGGGACTTTAAAGACAATCCAGTTCCACCTCCCATGCCATGGGCAGGGAAACCTTCCACTGGATCGGGTTTCTCAAAGTCACATCCAACCTGGCCTTGAACACCTCCAGGGATAGGGCTTCTTGGCAACCTGTGGCATTGCCCCACCATCCTCACAGTAAAAAAGAGTTATTAGAAGCCTCCCTGTTTTCCTGTAAGCTGAATCTCACATTAGTAATACAAGTCAGTGAAGTGAGAGTTGTTCACAGTTATTTTTGGCAGTTAAGAACTTCCTTAGCAACTGTGTGTTGCTTTATAGTGTAAAATGCTTCATTTTCTGCAGGTGAACTGGAAAAGTAATGCTGAACTTAGGATATCTTTTCTGAAAACAGGCTGGAGGTAATGAGTAGAAAGGACTGCTTTTCCTTAGCCTCTGCCACTCCTCTGTTACTATTTCTGGTTACTGCTGATAGCTTTCTATTGTTGTGCACTATAGTAAAAAAAAAATTATAAAACATTGTTAAATTTTGTGGCAATTCTGCAGGAAGATGGGTGGAATGCTTCTCCCTGCCCTGTTCAGTTCCTCATTTGCAGGCTGGTTGCCGGAGGCTAGATGGCAGTCAAGGATTGCTGTGTGGCTGCGGGATGATGCCTGCTTAGGAAGTGCTGCTTTTGAATCGGAAAAGTCTCAACAGAATGGTTAGCATTTCTGGTTTTCTTCTTCCTCTTCCATCATCATGCCTCTGAATTTCAGATTTCTTACAGGCATAGACATCTGATTTTGTTAAAAGAAAAAATATATTAAGCAGTGAGCATACTCACAGGGGCTACAGGAAAGCTGGGGAGGGGCTTGTCATCAGGGAGTGCAAGGGTAGGACAAGGGGTAACAGTTTTAAACTAAGAGAGGAAAGATTTAGATTAGATATTAGGAAGAATTTTTTTTTCTGTGAGAGTGGTGAGGCTCTGGCCAGAGAGGTTGCACAGGGAAGTCTTGGCTGCTCCATCCCTGAAGGTGTGCAGGGCCAGGCTGGATGAGACTTTGAACAACCTGATCCAGTGGGAAGTGTTCCTTGTCATGGCAGGGGGGTTGGAGCTGGATCATCTTTGAGGTCCCTTCCAGCCCAAACCATTCTATGATTCTTGAGCTATAGCAGGCGATAATCTAACCTAATAATTTTTTCTATCTACTTTCAATAAACCTAGGTAGAACATGCCATGCTTCTCTAAGAATGGTTTCAAGAATAATAAAGCTTTAAGACCATTAGCTATTAGACATAAAATGTCTTGGTTCAGAACAAAGTTCTTGCTGCATTTGTTGTCACAGCAGCCCTTCCCTACAGAGCACGAACAGAATGATGAAATACTGTTTTGGATGTTTGGCTTAATTATCTTTGATGTGCATCACAGCTGCACCTTCGTATTTGTACAAAACAAAAGTGTATAGGCCAGGTTTAATTTGGGAGTAGGTGTGTTTGGTTTTCTAAGGAAACATAGAGGTTTCTCTTCACAAAACTAGTTGTAAAGATGTCTTGTATTTTGTGATGTGTTTCTGTTGTCCAGAACTAGCATCCTGTGAATTAACTTCTGTTTGATGTGCTTGTAATCCTCATGCTCCCTTCCATGCTTTTTTCCCAGTAAATCCTGGTAGCAAGGTATCTTGTAGCTGGCCACCTGTTCAGCCCCATCTTTGCTGCTTTGTATAGCAGTAGGACTTAGCTTTGCATTTGGGTTGCTGAGATGTGTATCATGTTTTTCTGAACTTCAGAAATTAAGAAGTACAAGCAGCTTTACTTACTCTATAATTCTTAAGTTTGTTGGGCTTGAAGGAATTTTTGACAAAAGGTACAATGTCTGTTCAGCTATCTTAACATTTTTGATGAATAACATCTCAAAAAGAGCTTTGGCTTTTTGATGATAAGTTAGGATGGCAATATTATGTGAGTTTTTGGGAATCAAAAAATACACCTAGTGATACAATAGACCACCATAGTCCTGTTCAAACGGGTCCTCTTCTGGGTATGAAGGGTGTGTTGGATTGTCCCTTGCTACAAGGATTGTTCCGTCGTTTTGATGCTGCCAGTGTGAACACTCCCCCTGCTGGGTGAATCAACTGAAGAGCTGGCTTGAAACTGTCACCTACTTAGAGCGTTAACCATTGGGCTAGAAACTGAGCTTTCTATCCCAGTGTCAATCCCTAAGTCTTATGTTTGAGGAGGATTTTTTTTTCCCCCAAAAGGACTTACTTTCATTAGTCTTTTCTCCCATGTGGTATTAAGCAAAATCAGTATTGCTAAATTTGTAGTAATATTTTCATTGTCGTGGTGTTGTAGTCAAGCTAAACACAGTGTTGTGGCTTCATTGTTGTGTTAACATGGAAACCAAATCTTTTATTTAAGTAGAGTCTCTTCAGTAGTAGAGAAAAAATGAAGGTGACATCTAACCAGGATGTTTGACTACTGTTTTTTTCTTTTTGTGGAATGTCACAAGGACATGTCTGCTTTAATTGATTTAGTGACTTTGACTAGTGCTTTTCTAAGTTTACAAAGATACTTGTAATACAGAGATGCTGATTTTTTTCTAAGATTTGGGATTTTTTTTTTAATTTAAAATTTTATTTTTAAAAGTCTCATTATAGTAATTATACAAAAGACCTATAAAAGTAAGGTATTTTAGAGATGCTGATAGAATTGAATTCGGAGGACTTTTTATTTATGCATATCTATCTATGTATCTATATATTTTTAGGATTACTTAAATGTCAGTCTTTAAGCCACTTCTTAAATTGTTTTGATATGTTAATTGTTTCTAAAGTAGCTTCTAAGTTTGTTATCCATGC
Source organism: Dromococcyx pavoninus (assembly GCA_033558185.1). Lineage (NCBI taxonomy): Eukaryota > Metazoa > Chordata > Aves > Cuculiformes > Neomorphidae > Dromococcyx > Dromococcyx pavoninus. Next base: position 103,032 of record JAUMJL010001019.1, read on the forward strand.
CCAAGTTTGGCCCCGACTGGGTTATCAACTTCAGAGGATTGTCAGAGAAATTGAAATGTCACGCTGTCTTCTGGTATGTGTCTGAGATCTTGTTAACATAAAGACTGAAGAAGAAATCTTATGTGGACAAATGACTTTGCTTCATCTTCCAGCAGTTTCTGAGAAACTGTTTACTCTTCTACTGAAATCAGCTTCAGGTAGATGTAGAAAAATTGACCATAAAGTTTGGCCATGAAGACTAACAACTTTCAAAAATAAGTAAAGCACCTACAACTAATGGAAATAATAAACCAACCCTGATTTCATAGTGATCATTACTGATACTTGCTGTGATACATTCTCCTCAGACAGAATACAGCATGGTACTGTGTGAATAACTAACTGCATGTCTGAATTCTGGCTCTAACATACTGATGATTTGTTTGTACGAAGAGATTAAAGTATAAATAAATGGAATGTACTATAACATGCTGTCATTCAGCACAGTGATCTGTAATTACTGTTGTGTGGTTTAAGTAAACAACTTTAGAAAATATTTACTGGAAATAGTCCAGCATGTTTACCTTTTATAACACCAGCCAGATTTAGCAGTAAAGTTTTTACTAAGTCGGATTACCTTAATGTCAGTTAAAGCTTCTATAAATGCGTTACTGGTAACCTAGGAAATATCAAAACTAGATGTGGCAGAAAGACATTTAAATAGTGGTGCTGTAGATGACACATAATGTTTTGCTGACAAATTTTGAGCTTGTGAATACGCTTTCTGTAGTTTAATTTTTCACCCCAAAATGTTGATATCCATCCTTTAATATTTTTGTTGTTTTAAGGAGATGTAATCTTTTATATTAAATTGCCGATGTGCATTGCCTGTATGGTCTTGCTTGAGCAGGAGAGTATAAGAGCAAAGCAATTGTTCGTGTAGGCTTAAAAAATCAAGATGAAGAGCAAATCATACTGAAAAAAATTCTATGTGTATTCAATTTAAGTAATCCCTATGGGATACTTAAAGTATATGTTGGCTTTTACTTCCATTTTTCCACTGACTTCAGGAGTGCGTGATTATTATTGGAAGTAAGATCTAATTCAGTAAATCAGTAACAAAAACAATTGTTTTCCTTTAACAGCCTACTTTGTAAACGTAGAATAAATGAGCGAGGTCTGAGATCTTGAATTGTGGGAAAGGTAGAGCATTGTTCCTAATATTCACCAACAGCTTGTGCCTGCCTCAGTGCAATTGCTTTCCAAGCAAGGTAGTGTATCTTGGGTGAAAAGAAGGGTACCGAATTGGTAGTTTGAGCTCAGACTCTTCTAAATTCTGTGAACTCTCTGAAATGATATGGTTGAAGGCTGCTTATCTGGAATTGCTTTCTAATTGTGCACTAAGTCCAGTGCCCAACTTCTTCCTTGTTTTGGTGTTTTTTTTTAATTCCAGCGTGATGTACACTGTGTCAAACTTTTACTGTCCACATCTTTTGTGTTTAATAAAGAGGAAACAGACATCTGTTCATCTAATTTGGGCATATTTGTACTTTTTATTGAGTTGCCTTGCCTACTTAGCTCAAGAAACAGGAAAGCTGAGAGTGGGGCCTATTGTCTAGGTGTAGCTGTTATGCTAAATTGAATTTAAGTTGGTGGACTGACAATTTCTACTCCTTTCAGTGGAGTTTGTGATGTTTGTAGCATGAGGAATTTATAGAAACTGAACTTTTTAAAAAGAATATTTTGCTGTTGCAGTTCATTATGACAGACGTGAACTTATATTGAACTTTAAACTTCTTTAGCTTCAGCAAAGGCAGCTGCCCTACCGTACCTCAGCCTTCAAAGCGTTGGTCTTAAGAACTTAATAATTATACCTCTTGCAAAAGGGATTCTGAACCCAAGGGCAATCACTGCAGAAAGACTTTGCACAACATTGAAGCTAGCTTGCTAAATGTGGATTCATTTACCAGCCTTAGCCTTGCCTCTCTCTTTAGTCTTTCCGTATGCAGTTCCTTATTGTTGGGCTTCTTGGCTTACTCGGTTCTTAGACCAGTAGTCATAGATCATCTGTCCCTAACTTAATGCTTTTCCTGGTTTATTGCAGTAAGAGAACAGAGCACTGCTGGCTGTGTTCAGCTGTAGACATTGCTGGGGGAGGGGTTGGGACAGCATTGTAGTTTGACTTGGGATTTCACAGTCCTAAGCTTAATCTTTTTTACCACCTTGAAATTCTAGTATTAAATCAGTTATGTTCACCTTTTAATATGCCTCATTCTTTTCTACTATACAATTAAAATAGGATTTCTCTTCTACTGTAAATTTGAATAAGTGCCGAAGCAGGTAATATTCTGTTGGATTGGAGCTCGTGCGCTATTGAAGGATTTTTATTTCCCATTCTGTTTAAATGCGTTGCCTGGAATCACTTAATGATGATTATCATTGTCAAGTACACCTTATTAACAGTGTTTGTGCTGTGTAGTTAACTTCAGTTCATTATACAGAAGTAAGAAAAACAATGGAAGTCTATAAATATCGGTTTTATATGCGCTAATGTGTTGACGAAACCTGCATTTTGTTATAGCTACTTCCAGATGACATTACTGACATCTACTTTTATACTAAATTTCCCAGTGCTGTCTACTTGGGATACTCAAAGTGAATTCACACATAGCCCAGCTGTTACAAAGACTTCGTATTCACAGTGGTATTTTCCAGCATGGAGTTGCCTCAGCGTGGTGCAGGGGTGTGTAATTAGGGACATATAATGAAATGTGCTGTTGACAGAGAAGTATGTTTGGCATGTCAAATGCTGACCTTCCCTGACATGGTTAGACTTCTGAAGTTCAGACAGAAGACAGTGAAGTGGCTTATCGAGGTTTATTTGTTAACACTTTGACATACTATGTTTTTATATTGTCCTTTTCTAATGCTTTTGCAGAGAGATGCCAGGTGTTTTCAACTTCCTTATATGTTTGTGGCCACTGTTTAATTTGTTATGCTCATTAAGATTCCCACAGTAGAAGAAAATAATACTTCTTCATACTAATTTGGAAGATCAAAGCGTGGCATAAAAACAGTTTATCAAGTAATAAACCAAAGCTGCTTCTCAAACACACCTACGGTTTGCAGAATTGTTTTAAAAACTGTTAGTTGAAAATCTCATTTCTGGAAAAATGTAAGTTAATTGGAACAAAAAGTGGTAAATACATACAGGCAGTTTGTTCTCCCAAATGTTAATCCACATTTCCTTTAAATGGCTTCCATTTCTCTGAAGTTTTTCCATAGTTGGTTCTATTATTATTTGCAGTGTCCTGATATGTAGATTTTTCTATTTTTTTTTCTGTGAATACTTAGAATACTATATGTAAACAAAATAATTTAAGTAGGTCTTTGAAATATAACAAACGGGTGGTTCTGTCTCAAGTATTCCATTGTTCCTATGTATTGCTCAGGTTTTACAAAGTACACATTAGCTATTTTCATCTCATATTCACTTTCTTAGGTCAATAAATAACGTCCCCTACAGAAATGTTGAATGTTTAATATTCTGCGTTGGGAAAAAGAAAATCTTAAAATATACTTGGCTCTTTCCACCATTTGTAGTAAAATACAAAGTGACCTTTGTGAACACTGTAAGAACACTGGAGCAAGAGTTTAGACAAATGCTTGTTATTGTTCTTCCTTTTCACCTACATATCTGTGATAGGTGAATCTAACAAATGGTAGCCAATAAAAGGGTGACTTTCCAAGTGAATATCGTTTTGCAGTGTATTGATAGTCTGTATGCAAGCATCCAATTAAGTATTTAAGGATCACTTTGTTATGCAGTGAGAAATAATAAGTAAACCACTTGTTTTACTTAATATTTGGTAAACACAGTTTTTAGCTTTCTTTGAATAATGATGTTAAATGGAGCCTGGGTTCTCTTATCAAGTGCTGCACATGTTGCCTGGGTGTGCCTTTTCAGTAGTGTGGTGCTTGCAGCATCTGACTGCTTAATAGGCTGAATGTTTTACAGCCTTAGCCTCTTGAGCTTTTCCTGCAGTTGATATTCTTCAAAGATGAGGGCAGGTTTTGTCTCTTTGAAACTGACTTGACTTGCCCACACCGTAGTTGGTTTTTTTTTTAATATACCTGACATGTTATAATATGCATAATTCCATTTAGTATTGATACTTTATTGCATTTTTCTTCTACCGTTAGCATACTCATGCAACATAGAAACAGTTTTACGTAAGCTGTGATCTTAAAGACAAAAGGCAGCAGAGCTCAGTGCTGATAATAGTATAAGTTTTGTTGACCCAATAAGCCAAGATAACATAGATTCCCCCTCTTTCTTTCAATGATATTATGAACTTCAGAAACGAAAGCTAAAATTAGGGGGTTTAATGTATTATTTTCATGAAGTTGCTTTTAAATCCTAAGTGAGCATCCTCTAATTGAGGAGCAGGTGGAGTATTAATAAATAGAAAAATCTTTGGACAATTGCATAGGCATCAGGCAGAAAAACATTTTGCTCCATCTTTGTTTCAACTAGCATTGTTACCGTGTCATATTCTTAGAGGTATGGTGATTACTTTTTGAGTAGGTGACTTAAAGTAAGGTCAATTTTGACCTCTAAAGAGCAGAGGCTGCTGACAGCATTAAATATGTAAACAATACAAATGAAACAAAGCTTTGAAATAAACATTTTGTGGCAATAGGTAAAGTATCATTAAAGCAGCTGTATCTCACATTTTATTTCTTGCAGGATATCTTGAATAATCTTGATTCATGTGATCTTGAAGATGATGACCTCATGCTTGATGTGGACCTGCCCGAGGACCCACCTCATGACAAAGGTTAGGAAATCAACCAACCAAGCTTATTGTGAATCTCTGTTGTGGACCAAAGTGTTTTGGGATGATGTACTCTTCAAATTTTTTTCGTTAAGTAACAACTTTTTTTTCTGTAATGTAGGAAGTGTGGTATATACAGACTAGAGTGAGCTGGGTAAGGCAAACTATTGCCACACTTTATCATATTCCTGGCCTGGAAGAGTTTGAGGCATTTACTTTTGGCCGATCTTGACCTACTCATAAGCATTGTCACTGGTATTGGTTTTACTTCTATGTTTGATGAGGTCTAATACAACTTACAATGAGCAGAAACATTGGATGTGGAGCCCTGTAGTGCCTTACTCTGTACAAACAGACACTGAAAGAAAAAGGGCTTTGTTTGGCATGCTGTTTAGGTGCCTGCTGAATACAGGCATAATTCCGTTTCCTTGAGAGTCCCTTTGAGGTCTTTGGGTCAAGTCTCCTGCATGTGTGTTAGATAAGAAGCCAAATTTGCAGTAAATAAATATGTAGTCTTTCATCTACCACAGAGGTGGCACATCGTGTTTTAAGTGTGCACATACGAAGTGCAGTACTTAATCTTTTAAATCTCAGAATAAGTTTTCCAGAGTGCTTATGTGAAAGGCCATTACTAAAAACAGTGCTGATATTCAACTTTTCAGCCCAGGTAGATGTACCTTTTTTTTTTTGTTTTCCAGAATAGAGAACAGTCCAAGCATTGGTGATTCGTCACAGTACCAGTGGTTATGCACATAAGTGTTCTTTCAATAGTTGTAATTCTAATCCTGTTGGGAAAAAATAAGAAAAACTTTTAAAGTATAGATCAATTTCTCCTAAATTTCCTTGTTTGTAAAACGTGCCCTGCATCTGCATCAGTAATTCCATTTCAAATTACTAATTTAAAAATTGTTAAATAAATGCATTTTAAATGTGAATGTTTGACACAAAAATTAAAAAGTTAATGTTTACCATTTAATCTAGACTCAAATGAAATATGATTTTTACTTCTTTCTTAATTGAATCAATACAATAAATTTGAACCTATTTAGGCTTCAAGTGTTGAGTATCAGTAATGTTTATCGCTGGAATATGATTTGTGACTACGCCAATCTGCCATGTAAGCTGCTGGTTCAGAAGGAGAGACTGGCAGTTTGAGATCAATATTAGCTAATTGCTATTATTTTTGGCCTCCCCCCGCCCGCCCCCCCCAAAGTTCGATTTCCCTACAAAGTTAATGTGGCATAAACTGGGTTTCTCAGCTGTAATTGCTTCTTACCTTGAAATCACTGAATTTTTCGCAAAAGGACTGAAAAGAAGAATTCAAGTCACCTCCAGGCTTTCCCTTAAGTAAATGTGACTGCCTGAGAAGGTGAAATTTGTTCTTCGTTAATATTCTTGTGTCTTTATAGAGTGTCTTAATTTCTTTTTCCAAAGCTGAAAATCATCACAATAAAAATCACTTATAAACTTATTGAGGGATTATTTTGAGTAGACCCCCTTGAGTTTTCATTTTATGAGCTGTAGAAAGGATGCTTCTCAAGCAATCTGTTATGTTAAGTGAACAAGTTTTTCTTACCTAAGCTTTTGATTATTGAAGTAGGTGACAAACTGAATAGTAAATATGAGTCTTTAATAACAACATTTAACAGCTCTTTTTTGCCAGTGCTTTTTTTTTCCTCACAATTGTGCATGACCTCATTGATGTCAGCCTCTTAAGACTTTCCAGGTTGACAGAAACCCTCCTTGTTTCATTCTGAAGTATGGGATGCTGCTTGGATGCTATTTATAGAAGCAGTTCTAACTCAACAAGTATGCAGTGAGTGAGGATGGCAGTTTTAAATCACAGGGTAAAACTGGGCTCACTTCCCAACAACACGCAGGCTGAGAACTTAGCAGGAAGAAAGGCCTGTTTATGAGCGTCTTATGCGCAGCTATGTCTGAGTAGGCAGCTGAGGAAAACAATGTTCTCTTGTGTAGAGTTATTCTCCTAGCAAAGGACTGACAATGTGAGGAAAAACTCCTTGGGTAAGTGAAGGAATAAGTGCTATGGCAGTATGGCAGTTTAAGAGTTTTTGCTGCGTCTGACTGCGGGGATAGCAGTTGTTTTGGCTTTGTTTCTAGTGGTTTAAAAGCTGTTGCCAAATATAACTTTTGTTCCCTTGAGAAGTCTGTGTAGTCTGCTTTGCTTTGCTGAAGTTCGTGTTTTAAAGAGGTTATTTTCTTTGCTTGTTTCAAATCATCTTGTTGTCCTGATAAAGATTGTTTCTCAAGTTGAAAACCAAACAAGATTAATAGAATGAGATCTGTATGTATTAAGCAATGAAGTTGTTCCGATTTGGAATGAAGTGCTGGCCTTTTTCTAAAATGTCGTCTTTCTGTGTGTTTGAACTTTTTAAAGGCCTGAAGATCCTGTCAGTAAGAAAGACAGGAAAATGTTACTTCTGGATTTATTTTTCTCCCCATAGTTCTGCTTCCTACTTTAAACCAGAAATATTATTAAGGCTGAATGTCTGAATTTCTGCTACAGGTTGCCCTTACACTTGTAAGAAGTTTATATTTTAGTAAAAATGTGACATCATTACAGAAGCCTGCTTGACGGTTCTAAAATATGTACTTCTCTTGATCGGTTTAAAAAAATAAACTCCACAGATTTTCTGCTGCATCTGTTACCAGCACATAGGAATATTTTCTTTACAAGATCTTAAGAACACATTTTGTAAGTTTTTTAACTTTGTGCTTTCTGTAGAGGAATATGAGAATATGAGCCGTTACAATAGACAAGACAGAAATGCTAGGCAGCATCAGGAAGGATTCTGGAAAAGAGCACCACAACAGCGATGGAATACGCAGGATCACTATCATCTTGGTCATACTGATCACTATATCCACGGTAAAAATGATTTGAACAGGTAAAGGATTTGTGTCTTCTCTCCCAAACAATTAAAATACTGTAATGAGAAGCACTTAAGGGTCTCAAGTGATGCTGAGTACAAGACATTGTCGGAATGGTTCTGTGGCTATAGATAGCTTGTGTCAGTGGGAGCCTAGTTGAGATAACAATCTCTTTTAAAAATTGCGTTTCTGTCAGTTTTTAATCCAAATATTTGCTACTTGGGTTTATATGATATTATAAATGCTTGACTAAATTACTGTATATATTTGCATGGAAGAAATTACTGTCTTATTATTTGCATTTTGTATTGGACAGCTTTTTACTTTTTAATCTGTTTTTAAATGAAACGTAATCTTGCAGTTCCTACAGGCTAGCTTGAATGAGTGCCTAGAAATCCTGATGGGCAAACTGGTTTTAAGATACTATAGTTGTTAATATGTGAGAGAGAGATGAAAGTGAGAAGGAAAGCCCGGTATTTAAGAGAAATAATAGCATTGAAGTTTTCTGATTTATTTATTTTCTGCTGGATAGGAATAGAGCCTATGTTACACAACACTGCCTTTTTCAAGAAATGCTTTATAGATCCAGTTTGTCATCACTGTGGTTAAACTTTTTTATTATTATTACTTTTCTGTTTTAGGGGATCAAACTACCAGGAGCCTCCTGTTGGTCACTTTGAAAGCGGTGGAGCACCAAACTCTTACCAGGCTCCTAGGAAGCTAGTGTGTTTGCCAATGAATACTGTGATGCTTGAAATGAGTATTTGGAACATGCTCCAAGACTGCACAGCTGTAGAAACTCAGTTGTTGCAACTGAAGAGATTATTGCAGGAGGTGAGCTGTTTAAATGCGACAAAAGCAGTGAAGTGTATTGGAGAGTGAGCCCAGGTGGGCTGATATTCTGCTTGCCTTTGTTAGGCTATTGTCATTTACTTTTATACATCAAATTACATTGTGCATTTTTTAATCTTATTTGAAATAGTACTTTTGCTGCCTTTTCAATGTTTTACTGAGTGCAAAGAATATTAAATATTGTTATTCTGCTTCTCTGAGGAAATAATGCTAGATTAAAAAAAAATCAGTAGATGTGAAGACAAGCTTTTCTTCAAGGACCTGAAGAAGTGGGATTAAAAAGTATTAAAAAATATTAAAATCAATCCCATTGATCAGACTTGCATTCAGCAAGTCCATGCTAAGAGCTTTTTCTTAAGGCTTTGTTTTCCTCATTCTTTTCATCTTTTCTGTGTGTTTTGACAAGAAGTTTAGCAAATCCTGTTGGGCCATCTCTATTGCAAATGCTCAAATTTAACCTTTCCAGTGTATGAAGTCACTGAATTGTCATAAGCTTTTAAGCTTTTTCATTTCACCTCCATAATATGGCAAATTGTTGGACTTGGTAAACTGCTGGTTGACTTAACAGAAGTACAGCTACAAAAATTCCTTTCCTAACTTAAAAAGTCAATGAGGCTTTTGTTGGAGGCATATACAGATTAGCACTGCAAAGTATCTGTATGATATTCTCTTTAATACTAGATTTACTGCTGTTCTGTTGTTTCTACTACATTGTCCTGTTAGAATTTTGTGCCCTAAAAGTAAGACACTAAAACAAAACACAGCAAAAGAGAAAAGCAGACCAACCTTGAGGTTGATTCAAGGTTATGACTATGCCTGTCAGAAATGTGAACGTTTGCTTCCTGTGGTAACAGAATACTGGAGATGTTTTTCCACTGACAAAATCAGAAATACAAAAATTATGTAGTGCCAGAGGGGGAGGTGTGTTCCTAGAACTCATGTCTGGGTAGAGGACTACATAAACTGTGCCTCCCAGCAGTCTCAAGCATACAATTAGTACAGGAGACAGCAGGGAACTTCTTATCCAGAGCTTTAAGTACCTTTAACACAAGGACAATTAAACAACTAGAGAGATGATCTGTGTGTGCATAGTTCATTGTGTCGAGGTGTGTATGTTATAACCAAATAATGTGTGGCCCTGCAAAATACCGTATTTTAATTCTTGAGATGGTTTGTAATAGACTTTTCTAAAAGGTTACAGACCATGAAGCTGCCTCAAGTAGCTCAGATTAAGTGTTTTTAAGAAACTTCAACTTGCAGAAGAAACAGCTACTCATAATAAGGATGTTTTTCAAATTCTGCTGCTTCCTTTGCCAAAAGCTTGATCTTCTCCTCCACCCTCCCTGTAGTAGCAAGTTTTGTTATAACAAGTATTATTCTTCCCTTCAAACCTTGTGAAGCTTACTTTTGTGTTTTCCTGACCTAACCACCCCATTTTCACTTGGTGCTTAGAGAGCTCATCACTGGACTTGTGACTGTTTTATTCTGCTCTCCTGTGTGTTTTCCAGCCTTCTAATTAAACAATATGAATAATAATGTGAAGTGTATTAAGCTGGGAAAACTTTAGACCTTTACTACCTTTTATTTACTCTACAACTAGAATAAAAATTCTATGAAATATTTTTTCATTATGTATTAAACCTTTGCTGAAAAAATTGATCTTTATACTGACAGAAATGAATAAAAATATTGCAGTTTTTTTTCTTACTGTAAAGAACAGAAATATGATTTTGACAGTGAAAACATTAAATAAGCAGTCTGAACACTGAACGAGGACTTGATTTCAAGGCCATGTCACGCGATGGGCCTTCTTATACAAAATGTGAAAAAGCAAGATACCAAGCGCTTTCAAACACTAGCTTTAGTAAAGAAAGCTGAAGTTCTTGTCTTTGCTTCACCTGTATTATACATTTAAATCTGTGTTACCTTTTTCCGGTTATGATTTCTATCAATGTTATTTTACTTGGATAGGTAGAAATAAAGCTGCAGTCACGTCTTAGGCATAAGGTTTCACAGGAACAGTTATAGTAAGATATAGTAATTAAATTCAATTTTATACAATTATCTCTTCAGCTCTAATGTGACTTATGTTTATTATGTGCTGTGCTCTACAGTATACCTAGCAGATTCTTGGGGAAGCTTAATGTGCTGTATTGGATTCGTTGCTGTGACTGTGGCTTATTTTGAATATCACTAGGAACATAGATGCAGCAGCATGAGTTTGGTGTTGTTTTCCTAGTTCTGCTTGGAAAAATAAGTAGTTATTTGAGTAGTTTAGTCTTTTCTGAACTCAGTGTGACCAGGATAACAATGCCAGTGGTAGACCTGCTCTCTGATTACTACTCATGTGCTGCCTTCTTTCTGTATTTTCGAACACTGAAATCAGGAGTAGGAGTCTGCCTCATGCAGAGTGTTTTTTTTTTAAATATTCACTGTAGTAAGTAACAGCCTTCTCTGATTTTGCAGTAGTGGCTGGCTTTTATGGAATGGAAGATGTATGTTCTTCATGCACTTAATGCAATTATAACTATTTACAGGGAAATGTTGAACTACTGGTCAGTGTTCTCACTTAAATGCTTTACGGGAGCACTAACTTTGTATTGTAAAAAGGAAATGCTTTGGAAGTCTAGCTAGTAATTAACATCTGGATGTTAATGCCTCTTAAACATTGATCGAAGTACTTCATGTGCATGATTAATAGTAGATAAGTTTTCTACTCATCTTAAAATTCTCTCCTCCTCAATTAACTTCTTAAACTTGCTGGTCTAGATTGAAGCTACAAAGTTAATGTGTTACAACATACTTATTTAAATAAGAATTGTCTTGTTTCTGGTGCCCTGGAACCTTTGATCTAGGCAAGGATTAACCCTCCTCTGTAGTAACTCCCTCTCAAGACTGGCAACGATGATTCACAACCACCCCAGCTTTATGGTATTTTAAGGAGGACTGAAATGCGAAGCAGTTCACAGAACTGAGATCTGCAAAACCCTTTTTTCTGAGGGAGGCAAATCTTACAAAAAAATGCTTCTTTCCAGCATAATTTTCATGAGTGGAAAAGAAATCCTGTTTTTCAAACATGAGTCTTCACTGTAACTTATCGGATATGCTGCCCTATTTAGGTGAAGAGGTGTGAATCAGGCCCAACCAGCATGGGTTTAGGAGGGGCAGGTCCTGCCTGACCAACCTGATCTCCTTTTATGACCATGTGACTCGCCTGGTGGATGAGAGGAAGGCTGTGGATGTGGTATACCTGGACTTTAGCAAGGCCTTTGACACTGTCCCCCACAGTAGACTCCTAGGGAAGCTGTCAGCCCGTGGCTTAGATGCGAGCACTCTGTGCTGGGTTAGGAATTGGCTGGATGGCCGAGCCCAGAGAGTGGTGGTGAACGGTGTCTCATCCAGTTGGCGGCCGGTCACCAGTGGTGTCCCCCAGGGATCGGTGTTGGGTCCGGTCCTGTTTAATATCTTTATAGATGATCTGGATGAGGGGATTGAGTCCATCATCAGCAAGTTTGCTGATGATACCAAACTGGGAAGAAGGGTTGATCTGTTAGAGGGTAGGATGGCCCTGCAGAGGGACCTGGACAGATTGGAGAGATGGGCCGATTCTAATGGGATGATGTTTAATAAGTCCAAATGTCGGGTACTTCATTTTGGACACAACAATCCCATGCAGAGCTACAGACTGGGGACAGAGTGGCTGGAGAGTAGTGAGGCAGAAAGGGACCTGGGAGTGCTGGTTGACAGGAAGCTCAACATGAGCCAGCAGTGTGCCCAGGTGGCCAAGAAGGCCAATGGCATTCTGGCCTGCATCAGGAATAGTGTGGTGAGCAGAACCAGAGAAGTTATCGTCCCCCTGTACTCGGCACTAGTCAGACCTCATCTGGAATACTGTGTACAGTTCTGGGCCCCCCAGTTTGGGAAAGATGTCAGGATACTGGAATGTGTTCAGAGGAGGGCAACGAAGATGGTAAAGGGGCTGGAGCATAAGCCCTATGAGGAGCGACTGAGGGAGTTGGGGCTGTTTAGTCTAAAGAAGAGGAGGCTCAGGGGAGACCTCATTGCTCTCTACAGCTACCTGAAAGGAGGTTGTAGTCGGGCAGGGGTTGGTCTCTTCTCTCAGGTGACCAGTGACAGAACTAGAGGGCATGGACTCAAGCTATGTCAGGGAAAGTTTAGGCTTGATGTGAGGAAGAAGTTCTTTACTGAAAGGGTGATTGGCCATTGGAATGCGTTGCCCAGGGAGGTGGTGGAGTCGCCGACCCTGGAGGTGTTTAAGGGGAGATTGGATGTGGCACTGAGTGCCATGGTTTAGATGATGGTTGGTGTTAGTGTTGGGTTATAGGTTGGACTTGATGATCTCAGAGGTCCTTTCCAACCTTGTCATACTGTGATACTGTGTGATACTGTGAAGGGGAGACTGGATGAGGCACTGAGTGCCATGGTTTAGATGATTGTGGTGTTAGTGTTGGGATATAGGTTGGACTTGATGATCTCAGAGGTCCTTTCCAACCTTATGATACTGTGAATGAAATGAAGTCTAGTGCACAGTTGTTGAATGCACCAGCATTTTTGCTGAGGCTTAGTAAGTCACGTGTACCTTTTGAAGTACATATTCATTGTGTTCTTTTATTTTTGCATTTGGTGAGATCTGTCAGAGATGTTTGCCTTTCTTATAAGAAACCTGAAGACAGGGAAGAAGCAGATTCAATTGATGAAATACAAAGGTTTCTTTGTCATGTATTGAGTTGTATGAATTGTACCTACAACTTTTTTCTTAGCCCTGAAATAGTTCACCTTAGTGACTCAACCATGCTTGAAATAAACAGAACAAAGAAATCTACAAACAATAGCAAATAAAACTGGCAATTTCTAAGTTTAAATGGTTGGTTATAACAGCTTTTGACAGTGGACACTGGAAACAGTATGGCATTTGTTTGTAGTGATATTTGAATGAAACTACACTCAAAATGCCAACTAGTCAACAGGGGAATAGCAGGTGCTTTAATAAACCTTGATAAACTTGATAAATATTTGTTTAGCATTTTTCAGCTTCTTCATGAACTGTAGATGCTGGAATGTTGGAAGAATTCTCAAGATGAAATCATTAGTACGCTATTAGTAGTGTATTATTTTAAAACCCTGCAGCTTATGCTGTTGGGGAACCACGTGATAGTTGCTGAAAACGTGTTTGTTTCTTATGGGTTGATTTTTGTAATAAAGAAATATACATGTATAATGAAAACCACTGTTGTGTTAAAGCTTAAAGCTTTATATCTTCCTCTGAAGCAATATGAGAGACTTCTTCTGAGACAGAGTACCCTTTATCTTGTCTCTTCTGTTCTTCTATAAGTTCTACAATTTCTCTATTGCATGCGTGCTTTTCACTAAAGGCTGGAAGTAATATCACCCAAAGAAAACAAGGGGGAACGGGGAGATGGAGAAGGATAGGCAATGAGAATGGTACTGTCTGTCTGTTTTACAGAAGACACGTGTTTATGATGTTGAAGTATGTTCCAAGGACTATTATGTATTTAGTTGCAGAACTTCATTTTTCTTTTGGTCGTTTTTTTTAATTTTTAAAATAGAGGCACATAAAATGAGGACATGCAGCTGCTGAGAGGGTAGGAGCAAATACAAGCAAATGTGGCATTTTCAAGCTGGTGCACTGTTCATCAGCAGAAATATTGCAGTAATGAATGTCCCAACAATCTCCAGTAGGTAAACTGCTGCTGTGTATAATCAGCACAGTAGTTCAGAAAGGTTGTGAGGTTTTTTATTTAGTAATTTTTGACTAAATTCTTGTATTTGATACAGATTCTTATTCATGAAGAATTATTTCTAAATGAACATTGTTTCATATTCCGTTTATCAAAAGCAATAAGTCAGTTCTTTAGGAATTTGTAAGGTGAAGCAAACAGGAATTTGTGTGTCATTCATACTGAAGATGTCACTTGTAGAATATCAGCAAGAGAGTGTGTTAAGTATAACCACTCAAAAACACAGTTTTCAATTTGTGACTGTTTGTATTTTGGTGAGTTGATGTATGTGTGATAGAAGGTTATTCCCATAACCTTTAGGTCATGTTAGATTAAAAAAGTGAAGACTTGAGAATATAATGAAGTGCTTCAGTTTACACTGTAGCATTTGGGAGTAGGTATGTAAAAATGTTTCACATGTAGAAAATTCATTGTCCAGGGAAATAAGGTTCACGATAGTGTTAACACTCAGGGCAGGAAGGATTGTTATGTGTTTTACCTACATGTACACTTCAAAATTGCATTTGTTACTCTTACTGAGTTTGTCCTAAAACAGTAAAAACCCTGTTTGTATTTTGAAATTAAGATGGTCTTAATTTTCTCAGTATATTCCCTTTGAAAAGTAAATGAAGCTGAAATTATATTCAGCATGAAATTGAGCTACTTCAGTAGCCGTGGCTGTAAAGTTTCAGATGTTCCACTGGGTTTGATGTATAGGCACTATGTAGATAAATACTAAAATGTTGTTGGGAGGTGGGGAATTCCATCCATTTACACTTATTTTCAGAAGGTTTTCAGAGCAATGTTTTAGTCTTTGAGGTATTCTAAAAGTGTTTGAACGGAATTTGTGTGTGCATTTTTTCTACCAGAACCACCTGTTCACTTTGTGTAGCTATTATTAAATTTAGGAGGATCTTTTGAGTCGTGCAGGGGTATTTTCTAATGGTTTCAGACTTCTGGTGTGCTGCAATTTTATAAGCCACTTTAAAACATACCTTGAGATATGCGACTACCTTAGTTTATTACATAGGGACCACCCAAAACTGGCCAAAAGATGATGCATACACTGTGGCTGAGTTGAAAGTCAGTATAGACAGGAAGTCAAATGAGTTTCTGATACTCATAGCAACAAGAAACAGACTGTAAAATAGTCAGTGGCAGCCCTATTACTTGACTTTCTCAAATGAACATTGATTAAACATTGATTAAACGTTTTATGCATATATGTGTTTTAATATCAGGTTAAAAAATCTATAACTGAAAACTATCTCTACATAACTAAATGTGAATGTCTGCAGCATTAGTCCTCTGTCAGTTTGCATACTGCAGGTTATCTTTATGCCTAAACTGCCAGTAATGTATAAAAATAGCTGTAGCAGGGTTGTATTTGTACTTGATACAGCTAACAAACTGTCCTGAGTTCTTGGTTTTGCAGGCGTCTTTTACACTTGGCACAAACAAGGCTAGTGTGGCTGCTCTGAAGACATGCTTACTGTATAATAAATAATATACTCTACCATTGTAAAAATGTTAGTTGGGTAAAAACCAAGAGGTGACAGCTTTTTATATTGCTTCTTTCAATGTGATGATTCCTTTATAAGGTTTATCCTAATTTTACCTGAAGGTTGAAGTGTATATTCTCTCCAAGTTTCAAAAATTTGATGATATCTTGGCACATAATTTCTAGGCTACCAAAAATAGCATGTGCATATAACCACTTGCATTTGTTTTGCTGATTCTATTGTCTTTTTGCCAGTTCTAATCTCTTATTTGTACGTGGACAGCCTTACTCTGCTGATTTCCCATTACCCAATCTCATTTTAGCAATATAGTGAGCAAGAGAGAAAAAGTAATATAAGGAGAGTTTCATGGATTAATCCTAGCGTGTGTTCACCACGGGATTCTTAAGTTCCCATCGGTAATGTTAGAACTGATTTTTTTTCCAGCTGCCCCGTGTTCATTATGTGTATTAAGATACTTAAGATAGCGGTAAGGGAATTGATGCAAATGAATGTAGTTCTTACTTTGCTAGTGAATATTAGTCAGATATAGCACAGGGCTGGAGCACTTGATTTAAATCACCAAAGAATATGTGACATACTAACTTCCTTTACAATTAGGTCGTAATCTGCTGTTGTAGAGTATTTTATTGCTTTACTTTATCTGCATTTTAATGGGAATAAAAGTACACCGGAGATATCAGTGATAGAGCTTTTGAAAGCCATGCAAGATACTTTTGTCTGAAATAGTTTATCTTTTTTGTTGTTTCCATTGCTATAGTTACTCCTTCACAATTATATAACTGACTGGCACACCTTTTCTTCTGAGTGGGTGCACTGGTTTGAATTGTTGTTTAAAATAACAAATATTGATGGAATATGTTAATTGTAGAACATAAGATAAATATAAAGCACAATATAAAATATAATCTCTTAATCCGTAAATGACTTTGTCTCAGTCTCCAACACCTACTTTGCCTCAGACTTCACCAGTAGGAGAGGTGCCCCTCAGGATAACTGGCCTCTGGAACTCACAGGTAGAGACAGGAAACCAAATGGCTCCCCTGTGTTCCCAGAGGAAATAGTCTATGAATTACTGAGCCACCTGGATCCACACAAATCAATGGGACCTGATGGATTCCATCCTAGGGTGATGAGGGAGTTGGCGGAAGAGCTTGTCGAGCCACTCTCCATCATCCACCAACAGTTCTGGCTCTCTGGGGAGGTTCCAGATGATTGGAAGTTGGCAAATGTCACGCCAATCCACAAAAAGGGCTGCAAGGAGGACCCGGGCAACTATAGGCCTGTCAGCCTGACCTCAGTGCCTGGCAAGGTTATGGAACAGATCATCCTGAGTGCAATCACACAGCACCTTCAGGATGGGCATGGGATCCGACCCAGCCAGCACGACTTTGTGAGGGGCAGGTCCTGTCTGACAAACCTGATTTCCTTTTATGATCAGGTAACCCGCCTGGTGGATGAAGGGAAGCCTGTGGATGTAGTCTATCTGGACTTGAGCAAAGCCTTTGACACTGTCTCCCAGAGCATACTGCTGGATAAACTGGTAGCCCATGGCTTGGACAGGTGCACTCTCAGCTGGGTTAAGAACTGGCTGGATGGCCGGGCCCAGAGAGTGCTGGTGAACGGGGCGGTGTCCAGCTGGCGGCCGGTTACCAGTGGTGTCCCTCAGGGATCAGTGTTGGGGCTGGTTCTGTTTAACATCTTCATCGATGATTTAGATGAGGGGATTGAGTCCATCATAAGTAAATTTGCGGATGACACCAAGTTGGGAGGGAGTGTCGACCTGCCGGAAGGCAGGAGGGCTCTGCAGAGGGACCTTGATAGGCTGGAGAGATGGGCTGAGTCCAACAGGATGAAGTTCAACAAGGCCAAGTGCCAGGTCCTACACTTTGGCCACAACAACCCCATGCAGCGCTACAGGCTGGGGACAGAGTGGCTGGAGAGCAGTCAGGTGGAAAGAGACCTGGGGGTGCTGATTGACAGGAGGCTAAACAGGAGCCAGCAGTGTGCCCAGGTGGCCAAGAAGGCCAATGGCATCCTGGCCTGTATCAGGAATAGTGTGGCCAGCAGGACGAGGGAAGTGATCCTTCCCCTGTACTCGGTGATGGTGAGGCCGCATCCTGAGTATTGTGTTCAGTTCTGGGCCCCTCAGTTCAAGAAAGATATTGAGGTGCTGGAGAGGGTCCAGAGAAGAGCAACAAAACCGGTGAAGGGACTTGAGCACAAGTCCTGTGAAGAGAGGCTGAGGGAGCTGGGGTTGTTTAGCCTGGAGGAGAGGAGGCTCAGGGGTGACCTCATCGCTCTCTACAATGATCTGAAAGGAGGTTGTAGACAGGTGGGGGTCGGTCTCTTCTCCCAGGCAACCAGCAACAGAACAAGAGGGCACGAGCTTAGAATGTGCCAGGGAAGGGTTAGGCTGGATATCAGAAAAAAGTTCTTCGCAGAACGAGTAATCAGGCATTGGAATGGCCTGCCCAAAGAGGTGGTGAATTCACCATCCCTGAAGGTTTTTAAAATAAGACTGGATGTGGCACTTAGTGCCATTATCTACTAATCATGATAATGTTGGATTAAGGGTTGGACTTGATGATCTTGGAGGTCTCTTCCAACCCAGATAATTCTATGATTTTATGATTCTAATCACCACTCACTTCCTTTAGCGTTTTAGAAATGTTTTGGTTAAATAATGTTTGTTTCTTTGTGATATTATTTTGCCATTTATTTCAAAGCACGCTATTAGAAGTTGTTGATAACATACACTGTAAACTGCTGCTTCATCAGACTGTCACTCGCTGGTCATCTGCCCAGAAGGGACAAGCAGTTCCTTGTGAATTGAGTACAACAGTGTTAGGTGAAATACTTGGTATGTTAAGGAGTCAAAAGCCTTGCAGTTTGACTGATCTCACAATTAATTAAAAAAAAAGCCAAGAAGTTAAACTTCACAGTCTGTAGTATGGTATAACAATTTGGGATTGTATGATAGTTCTTCATATGTTTATCTTTTAGTTCTGGTGCTAGTTGTGCATATTTTGGCAGCAATTAACTTGTGAGTATAGGAAGAAGTAAAAATTGAATTGTTAAAAGTTTCAGTTTTATTGTTTTGCTTCTTTGCATCTGGACAATCTCCTTGGTGTTTTTCTGCAGTTTAGTTTAAAATATGTGAGGAGTATTTCTTATGGATTAAAGAGCTAAAAAGATACCTCACGGATGTAGAGAATATGAGTAGGTCTGTTGTGGATTTTCCTCTTAATTAATCTTTAGCATTTGAGCTGCAGTTTTACTCTTGTGGTTTTAGGGAGTTGCCGCCTCAGCCTCAGGGTGGTTTCAGAGAGGCTTTGAGATGCTGCTCTTCTGTTCTACAAATGCAGCGAGGTCATTGGGTAAAGGAACTCCCTTGTAATATCCTCTCAAAATAAAGGAGAAATAGTGTAACTTGTTCGTTTTCTTTTTAAGAAGGAAGCACATGGAGGAGATGGACAGAAAGGAGGGGGGAAGGAAATATTTTTACGCCAAAGAAATGGGAGTTGTGATCTTCCATGATTGCAAAATAACTGTGCTGTAATTATTTTGTAATTTTGTGTCACTTCAATACTGGACACAACATCACGGTACAAACTCGAGGATGTATCATGAGAATGCACCGTCAGTTGTTCAGGCTGTGACTGGACCTCTTCAGGGCTGTGCACCACAGGTTTAAAATACTGCACATGACTGCTGCCTTTTGTTCTGCTCCCAGAGTGTTAAGTGCTTCAGGACATATCCAGGCAATCACCTTTTGGCATCTTTGGTTATTTCTGTTTCTACTTGCTGTGGTTAGTTTCAGGATTCATGGCTGTTGTGGTGGGGGAAGGAAGACTTTTGTGTGATTCTAGCTTTTTTAATTGATATTTAGTTCTAATATGCTGGTTTAGTCTGCCAAGTAGCAAATGTTGCTTTTTTAGTTAAGAATACCTAACTGAAATATTTTGGCTGGATATTTTGGTATTGTGCAGACATGTTATTTGAGCAGATACTGAGGGAAATGAAGCCTTTAAAATAGTGTAGCATCACTGTTCCTTCCTGTTATAACACATTGGAACACAGTGGCCAGTTTGTACTAGATCTTGGTGCAGAATCAACACGCTTTGACATAGCTGCAGCTGTTCACTCAGCTTTGTGAGAAGAGGGAGCCTATTTGTGGTCCTTATTTGAGCACTGTACGCGATACAGCAAGGGAGGCTTTCCTGTAAGGGTAAAAAAAGGAAAATTGACAGTGGGAGAGGTCAGACGTTGTAACAGACTCTGCAGGGAAGTGGTGCATCGTCATCCTTAAAAGCAAGTTTACCAGGGATTTGTTTCAGCAAGTAGTTTGAGCTTTTTGTCCTTGTTTTTTGTTCTCCCAATAGAATGACGAAAATGCGTCACTTCAGAACACCGCATACACAGTTCTGGCAAGTCCAGAACCACAAGAACCTGAGTCAACTTTTAAGGTAAATGACACTAATTTACTCTACAGAATAAGAGATACAAGCCTGTTTAAAAACCACAAAGACTTCTGTGTTACTGAAGTTGTGCTTTGTGCTGCTTTCATGTGTTTAACTGTAAACCTAGCAAGAGTTTATATACTTTATCTTTTCAGTTTTGTTAAAATTGAAGGGTTTATTTGACCTCTGAAAATATACTTACTAATGCTAACAGTTTAAATAATAAAAATAACTTTGCCTTTTGGTATTTATAGCAGTCATGGAAATTAGCAACTTCTTAAAAAAAGAATTGCTGCCTGCTTGATAAATGTTGGTATTGGGAAACACCATTTTTGCTTTGGCGTGTAATACCATACTTATTCAACTACTTCCTCTTTCATTGTATTTATTGATGACTTCAGTTTCAAATTCTTTCATCTAAAGTAAGTTTTCCCTGAGATAATGCAGATATTGTAGTTGTAACTTAAAGCCAGTGTGAACTCCGCAAAGTCAGGGATGTGTTTATTGGTTTAGAAAAGGAAAAAGCAATTAGTGGATATTACAAAAAGAATTTTCTATGCTCAGAGGCTTGAAATATTGTGCTTTTTACAGTGTTACACCTTCATAGCATTGCTTGAGGCTCTTAATGTAAAATCAATACAGAAAGATCACTAAACCTGCACTTAAATAGGGGTATACTACTTGCTGAAGATACAATGAAATTAGAAATGCTTCTTGAAAAGGAATACTTACAATTTTATTCCTTATTAAATGTTATCTATCCAAATCCTGGTTTTAGGTTTATAAGATGGGTCGAAGCTGTAGTAGATCCATAAGCATGCTTCTTCAGCAACCCTGGTTTCTACACTGTTAACATTTAGGCCTTCTTTAATTGCAGTCTGATGCATTTATTGTGCTTCTACAATTGCCTCCCTCAAAATCGTAATCTTAATTCTTAGAGGAAAAAGTATTGTTTTTAAACTTCATAACAAAAATTACTAGGTTTTGCTGACATTTTGAATTGCCACTTCTTAATGGCTACTGTCATGTGGTTTGAAAAATTGCATAACAAATCAGTCTGTATGTTATACTAAAGCAGTAATTAATAACATCTTCAGTGAAACTGGAACAGTAGATGTAAGCTACTGCATAGGAGTGCGCCCCTGCAGGCATAAAATACATTAAAATTGCCTTGTGATGAAAAACTATTTTTAAAAATTTCTTTCTTGCATATTTACCAAATTTTAGTCTCTGAACTTTGCATCTTTATTTCAAGTCTTCAGTTTTGAGTAGAGTGTATTCAAATCAGTTTTGCTGTTTGCCTTCAGTAAACAGTTATGCTTAGGTTTCTAAAGGATTTTTCTTGTTGCTACCACTTCATTTTAATAAGTTCACTTAACCTTTAGGCTTAAGTGGGTTTTGTTGTTGTATTGAGAGGAGTACAGGTAGTATTTGAAGGCTAGGGATGTTCGTATCCATGATCACTTACACAACAAATGAATTACTGTGTAAAAAATACAGCTGATTTACTTACATAACCTGCAAATTTAGTGGATCAGCTCAACTCTGTCTTTTAAAGAGACTTCTGGTCAAGTTTCTTCACTCCTCAGGCTGTACACCTACAGCTATCACGCCATGCGAATTAGAGGAGGAGAGCATTTGCTCTTGTTACTGCCAATAATGTTACTGCTCTCCATGAGCAGCTGGTCTAATGTGTCCTGTAGAGGCCTTGATTTAGGTTGTGTAGCCTCTGCAGAAAACCTTGTATTACCCACTGCTCTGTTGCAGGTGGACGATCTTCGGAATGAGATCAGGCAGCTTAAAGATGAACTGAAGAAAAAGGATGAAACAATCAACCAATTAGAGCGTCAACTTGTAAGTAAAATGATGAATGTTTAACAGTATCTCAGATGTGATCTGGAGAGTGTAACCTCAGTAGATAATTCTTATGAAGGTTTTAAGAGGGCTAGACGTCTAATTCTTTCCTACATTTTTATTATAACAAGTAGATTTGGATTCTGTTTGGACCCACCTGACTCATGGCTGTGTAAGCGTTCTGTTAGCAGACAGGTTCTACGTGTTGTGTGTGCAACCATCCACCTGTGCTTTTTACTTGTGTATACAAGTCATGATGCATGTGCATGGCACTAAGCAAGAATGTTAGTACAACTGTAAAATATATTTTGTTTCCAAGACACTTTGAACATGAAATTCGAGAAGCTGTACAGAAATAATGAGCTAAGATAAGGCACTTTAAGCATAAAGTATTTTAAACTTAGTAAATATCAGGCCTGTCATTCTGCGTGGAGTTTTTTGGTTTTCTTCTCCTTCTTTCCCCTACTGTCCATTAGTTTAATAAAGAATTCTGCTATAGAATTTAAAGCTGAGCAAGGTGGTATTCAAAGTTGATTCTTTCTTAAAGCAAACCAAACCATGTTGAATAGTAAGATTAAATTGACCAAATAAATAAAAGTTATGGGGGCACTTTTATAAATCAGGCTCAGACAGACACATAAGTTCTCAAGCAGAAGTCATGTATGCCTTTTTGCTCTTGTTCTAAGTTAACTTTGGGTTTTACCATATGTATCTCTGCATTTGGTGGTGGTAAATGCAATTGCTGTGACAGTTCCTGTAAAACAGCTCCATGTTTTCAAGCCGTTTCAAGCCACAGCAAGACCTTAAAGGTAAGGTAGATGAGATGCCAAGAGTTACGCACCATATTATGGTAGCTGGAGACAGTCTTGTGTGACTACAATTAAATGTTCGATGTGTGCTTTTATACATACGTGCAGTGAAGACTGACCTATTGTTGTCATACTCTCCCTGTCTAGCATGTGATTGTTCCCTTTAAAACAAAGGTTAAGATTTAGCTTCTTGCTCTGCTTAAACAGAATTCCAGAACACAGGATACCAAAACAAATTGTCTTGTCTGTTAGTATTTTGCATTAAGCCTTGAGTTACAATATGCTGAGTCTCACTGTTACCATCAGCCTTCAAAGGTTTCAAGGAACTCTCTGCTTCCTGGTAGTCCGTGTAGCTAATTTCTGTAGTAACTCAAAACTGCGGTGCAGCTAAGGAACTCTGCTAGAAAGATGGGTAAAACTTAACATTTGTAATTAGAGTTTTAGAATACTATTTGGACCAAAATTATATAATGTATCATGGAATGGTTTGGGTTGTAAGGTACCTTAAAGATCACCTAGTTCGAACCCCGTACCATGGACAGAGACACTTCCCACTGGATCAAACTGTTATATTGTATTTTAGAACGTGGTGCTTTAGAAATTTAAGTAAATCAAAAACCCTTTCCAAAAGTCGATGTGTATTCTAAATTATTTCTAAATATGCTTTGGGAAGAGTAGCAGTTGTGCAGTGCTGTAAATACGAGTTTGTGCAGTTTAATCTTATTGTGCTATACTGGCAAACAATGTCTGATGTTTGAACACTGGACCTTGAGGGTGTTTTTCAAGTGCCTTAGTTATTTTCTAACAAGTTCGCTTTTCTTTTTCTTTCTCTGGAGGCGATTAAGGCCACTAGATGTAACTGCCAGAAAGACAGTGAAAAACCTAGAGGGGCAACGTGCATGTCTGCTGATAAATTTACGCAAACCTCCTGGAGGAGGATTTCTGTGAGTAAAACGTGCCATTCCTTCTTGGGTATGACTTCCTGCAGTTCATTCCCCAGTCCTACGACATTTGCTGTCATACATGTTGGTGTTGTGTGAGAGATTTTGTACTGTATGTGAGTGACGTCCTTCCTGCTGTGTATCCCTTGTGTTCTTCTACAACCCGTTTACTTAAACATTTGTTACATACACTTCTTTTAAATAAGTATTGAAACGTTAGAAGTCTTTTCTTGATATAATCACCTCCACTGTTTAAGTTAGTCAGTCCAAGCTGTATATCTAATTATATGTAAGATATATTCCTAAATCTCGACTTTAAAGTCATAGGTATCTGTGTGTTGGGTTTTGTCCTCATTGAAGTGTCATTGTTGCTGTGCTCACATTTGTTGAGGAAAAGTAGCAGTGTATTCTAAATTTCAGTCAATGAGTTTCAGTGTAAAAACAAAAAGTTTTTTTTGTTTTTTGTAATAATCTGTTTGGTGAATTTGACTCGTTCAAAAAAAATTGGGGTGAGAATCACTGACAAAAGCCATCTTCATTCCCATATGTTGTTGCATGGATCCTATTTGCTTCAATTATATAAAATTACATTCTTCAAGGAACGTGAATAGAATAGTTCAGATGAGAGAGGAACAAGACATTTGATGTTATACAACAATGAGGAATTATCTCTGAATGATGAGCATGGCTTTTGTTGGTCATATGCAAGTAGTCATGGATCTTGAAGCTACTACTGTGACTAGAGAATCCTATACTAATTCTTTAGAAGATTAAAAATGGGTTAGACTTTTTGGTTGTTTTTTCCCTGTCATACTAAGGGTAACTCGCCCCTCTTATCCTTCTAAAATTACTCTTTCAAATAATCTGGTGCTAGGATAGAAATACCAACTCACTCTAAGTTCACCAGTTGCTAGCAAACAGCTTTATCATGTTGAGAACCTACTTTCCAACAGTCCCCTGCCTGATAAGAGCTCCATCTCAAGAGATCAGAACCTTAAGTAGCTTTTAGTTTGCTCTGACTCTTCTGTTCCAGAAAGTATGTGTAATGTCCTTGATGTTAATCCCATTTCTTTCTCTTTTCCTGTTACTTTGTAGCTTTTGAGCTTTTCTGTTGTTTCAGTTTCCCAAGTTTTGATTTTTTTGTCTGTGATGTTCATTTGATGTTTTGTTGTGCTGATACCATTACTGGTTTAGTGGCTGTTGTTGCTTCAATGTTCCCCATTTTCCTATAACTTTCACTGTAAATTCAGAAACGAAGTAGTAACTACTGAGAGTTAGTTGCTAATTATGGAAGCTTTACTTTGAGTTACTTGTGATATTAATTGATAAGACAGATATTGTGGAAGATAGGGAATGTGAGTTGACATCTTTGGTAACAGTAATCATTTAGCCCAATTGTCTGTTTTGGTCAAATTGAAGTGTATTTCTTCTGAATTGTTCAATAGTTCTGTTCAAAAAGACACTTTTTGGTCATGGGGAAATCAGAGTTATGGGAGAATATAATAAAAACAAGGCAGAAGTTCTTTTTTTCTTTTTCTGTATTCATGCTTGGATGTGTGTCTGTAGATATGGATATGTAAATGTGTATTAAGTTATGTGGAGGCTTTCTGCAAGCAAACAGAAATGGATATGGGCTCCTTAATGTGGGATTCCTTAAAGGGGATGACAGTCCGGATGTTGTAGCTGAGTTCCAGTTCTAATGATCAGACCTCATCTGGCTTAATAGTTACTCTGCTAATGTGCATTTGTGTGCTTCCTTGCATAGCTTAATAGAAGTATAATTTTAGAAAAAGGCTTGGTGCAGAATCATTGATCTGGAACGCAATGACAGAAATGGTCACTTGCAATAGAAGGGAGAGACAATTGGCTCTGCTTCTGTGAGGCAGGAGTGGGATAAATAGAAATAGCAGGAGACACCCACATAAAATATATTCTCATTAAAAAAAGGTGTTAAAGTAAATATTTTTTTTGCTTTATTAACGTTCTTGTTTGTTTTAGTATAATGGTCTTGAACTGAGAGGGCAGGCTGGGAGAAATCACATTCATTGGTCCTCAGTGTGGTATGAATTATGAAATGTAGCTGATGTTTAGGAATGATAACGCTTTTATGTAGACTACACTTTCGAAAAACCAAATTATAATTGAAATCTTGGCAATGAGAGTGCAGTTCCTTTGAGGTTTATAAGTGTTCTGCTTCTTTAAGCTTGGTAACAGTTATCAAAGTTGATGAGTATTTAACTGGTTTGTTTTTTCCTGTAAGTGTTGACCTGTTAGTCACTTTAAATAGTGGTGAATATCAGGAAGTTACTTTAGATTAGCGTAACTGGCAAGATTATCCTGACAGTTTACAAATTCTAGCAGAACTCGTACTGTGTGTTGATTCCTGAAGCACAAATAACAGTATAGGGACGCACAGTAATTTACTAATTTATTCAAGAAATACTTTAAATCCTCCCAGAAATGTGGTTGACAAACATTGCTAATGTAATATTCCATAAAGAATAGATGGTAGAATAAACAAGGAAACAGTGTGAGTGGAAATCGGATATTAAAAGATTTCAGTTAGGAATTTAAGACCATATGAATTACAGTTCTACTGTGCATTTGAAATAGCTAGTATTTCTGATCACTGAGGTTGTCCTAGTAAATAGGTGCCTGTCATTAAATGTTTGGTTTTTTTTTTTAGAAAGTCAGAAACTCTTATCTGTTTTTTCTTTATAACCAGGTATTTCTAGAAAATGTCCCATCCTGATGTGACTTTAAAGTTGTGAGGAGTTATTCTCTTCAGGGACCACATAGTTTTTGAAAATACTTCTAGGGGTTTTTTCCTATTTATAGTTAAATATGTACTTAAATGGAAGCTGTGTAACTTTAGATTAATCCTTGGAACTTAGTACTCCATGTAATAAACCTAGTGGCTGAAAATAAATACTTTGAAAATTTGGTGTATTAAGATTTAACCTATTGCTGAGCCACTATCTGCCACACAGTGTTCCTTGTACGCAGATATGCTCGTAGCATTACGTAGTTTCTCGCTGTTTGTACAGACAATGCTAACTTAGAATGAAAGGATTTCTTACAGATCCTGTGTACCGAATCCCCTCCTATTTAATTTATCCCTATCATTTACTTATAATGGGGGAAAAAAACCCAAACCCAACAAAACTAAAACTTGCAAGAAGGTATCGAATGTAAGATTACCTAAGAAATTAATGTTGATGGACAGAGCTTACAAAGCAGAAATATGCAAACAACCATTGCCAGAATTGTCTCGCAGGCTTTGCAACAGCGTTTCTGTAATATAAAATACTGATTTTTATTTAACAATTTTGAGGGTAAAAGGCTTAGATACCAAGTTTATGTTGACATTTGGCTTCCTAAACTGGAAAGGTTGTTTGCAGGTGCTGAGAACTAAAATCAAGCAAGCAAACTGCGCAAGCCTGAATATAAATGAAGATGTCCAAAGTATTCTGGCCCCTGAGGTCCAGTTCTTTAGCTTAACACAACTCCTAGTTCATAGGTGCTCTTCCATGCCCTGCAGCAGTAGATTGTGTGCAGTAAAAGCTGGTTTTCTGCTTGATTTTGGAGTAGTACACAGTGATGAGAATAAGTTTGGCTTCCTAAAGGTGTGCACAAATGCAGTCTTGTCTCTGATAAAATAACAGCAAACAACTCTTTATCTGAGACCATGGATATTCTTGTTCTTTGCTACCTCTCTTCTGTCTTTCTGCACTGAGATACATTCTTTGCTTTCCATTTGCTATTGTTCCAGTTTGTCATTCCAAAGCCTTTGGAGTTTTAGTGGTGAACCTTCATAACAATACAGCTGTCTTTGGGTACTGTTGTCTTTAAGTCTCTCCTTCCACCTTGGCCTGAAACTTTCCATGTACTTTGACTTTGCAGGTTTTGAAGACTCATCACTGTGTTAATCTTGATCTTCATATTCAGCCTAGGTTTCCCTTGTTGTCCAGTGCTCTTCTGTTCACATGCTGTTCTGCTGTAATGTGTGCTCTTGGTGAGAAATTGCTGGGGCTGGAAAAGATAATCATGTTGTGTGTGATTCTGGTGCTGTTCCAGTAGTAGTGCATAAAACGCAGACATGCACCGGAGAGAAGCACTTTAAATCTTTCACAAGCAATTCTTGTTGGTTTAGTGCAAAGCAGCGCATAAGAGTCATGATTTTGTTCTTTTTCTTGACCTGAATACCTTAGACTACTGCATGTCAGAACTAACTATTCATCATCTCTTCTGAACTAGGTGCTTGGCTAGCAAGATGAGACTGTGCAAAACCATTTTATATGCATCAACATTTGAAGTATGTCATTCTAGGTTTGTTCATGACATGGAGCTCTGAGTTTGTATGAGACAATTGGCAGTGCTAGCTGAGATGCACTCAAAGGCTCCAACCGTAAAGATAAAAAAAATTCTTTTTTCCTGCATTTGTATTTTTGCAGCAGAAGAGATTTTTAAAGCAGTAGCTTTGGATATGGGTGTATCCCTGGGAAAACAGCCAGAATATTTGGCTGTTGGCCTAAAATTTCTATGCTGTTGCTGCATAGTAATACTTCTTTTGTCCTGTTCTGGCAGAAGAAATTGCTTTTGTTTATGTAATTACTTATTCTAAAGTGGAGGTCTCTTCATAGCAGTGGAAAACTGTGACCTTTATCCTCATAGTAGCCTTTATTAAACAAAAAAATCGGTTTTTTTCAATGCAGCTAGGGTCAGAACTTGATGAAGCATTTAGCAGCAATTGTACAATTGATCAGGATCTCTGAAGAACATTCATCTTTGTGTTCTGATTTGTAGGCTGCTTTATTTCAGCTGATCTTAATTTTCCACTTGCTAGTCTCCTGTTTTGCCTGGTGTTTCAAATATTGAATCATTTCTCTTTTGGGATGCTTTTGCTATTTTGGAATTCCAGTATCTGGGAAATGATAGGAGTAAGATTTAATTTTAATAGCTGTATGTCCGTAACAGCTGGAGAGAGGAGTTGTTCTGACTGTTGTCTAACACTGAAGTGCAGCTGGAAAGACTTGCAGCAGGCTGGACTTCAAAACCCAGAAGGATCCCATCAAATCTTTGTCTGTTTTTTTTTTAATAGCTGGGGTGAGTCATGTTGTCATCTTCAAATTCTAGCATTACTTGTTAATAGTCTTATAGACATTTTAATAATCAAACATAAAATAAATTGTGATTCAGGCTTTTCTTCTTCCCTGTATTTAGTGGGAAACTGCCACACTTTCGGTGTGTTTCGAATGTGTACCATAATCTGAGGAGATGTGCTTATTAGTGTGTGTTTCTTTTTTGCTGTTCTTTGAATTTCTTGGGAACCTCAGTGCACATGTGACTAGTAGAAAGTGGATGTGGGATGTCTAAAGGAGAAAGTTTTGTAAATTTGCTGGGTTTTTGTAAAATGCTGTTAAAGGAAAAGTCATCATTTCATAAGGCAGACATTTGCAGAAACTTATCTCTTAATGTGCTATATCTATGGGATTGGTACAACCTTTATCATTTGTAAAATTATACAGATAATTCATAATACCCATCTTAAGTTCCCAGTGCTGTCTTTCTTGGTGTTACTTGGCTCAGTTGATGCTAATTTTAATTACCTTATTTGGTGTAGAATTGAACAATGTTAGCTTTTTTTTTTTAATAAACAAGAAATTGCCACTTATTTGACATTTCCCTGTGTGAAACCTGTAAAATCTCAAGATGGCTGCCAGAGGAAGAGTTAGTTCTTCTGATTCTCAGATATTCTCCAGCATCTGGGAGAAGAGAGCTGAACCGTGCCTGAAGAGCAGTTCAGTTTAGCTGGCAAAACACTGAAGTTACTTGCACTTTCTTAATTTACTTTCCCCAGCCAGAGTAATTATTTAATACCTTGAGGAATTATTGAGAAGACTGTACTTAGTTCTGTGCTTTGAAGTGTAATACAGATACTTAAAGATACTGTAATGTACCTAGCATCTACATATTTCTTTGCTTGTATAATAGTATCATAACTGTTACATAGGTCAGCTGGCTTGTACTTGTCTTAGTCTCTCATTTTAGAGAAATGTAAAATTTTCACCTCCTTTCTTAATTTCATGTGTTAAAAAATTCAAAGTATGGAAAAAGTCCATTGCTAACTCAAATATTTACAAGATGAGACCTGTGCCTGATGATAATGTGCTTCTTACTGTCTGAAGATTCGGTTACATTTAGAAAATGGAAAGATTTTTTTGTTATTGTTCCATAATTGAGGATGAAATGTGAACATGCCTTGAAAAATTAAGTAGTTTTTTGTACACTGGTGTGAAAATACAAAGGTTTTGTTAATGTAATGTCTCTTCAATCATTGATTAATCTTGTTCCCAGGGATATTTCTGCATTTAATACCGACTCGACTGATGCCACATATTATATTATTTTGTCATATTGCTTCACTGAAGCTTGTACTGTTCTTTGATGCAGCAGTCTACAAATTGTGTTGATGTTTAATGGCTATTGATGGAGGACTGTAAGAATGTGTTAGGTAATCAATATCTCCATCTGGAGATGAAGAGATTAAAGAAATTTTTTTGTTGTTTCCTTGGATTTTGCTCCAATAATGGTTTTACCTCAGATTCTGAAGAAGAGTAAAGAAATCTTATCAGGTTTTTTCTTTATTTTCTGTTCTGGTTTAAACATGTTCTAGCTGGCAAATTCTAAGACTTGACTAAATGTGTATGTTAAGTTACATCTTAGCAGTATTGAAACTTGGAATAGCAGTGGATAGTACCTAAGTAGATTAGGATAACTGGAAGATCAGGGAAGGCTTTAAAATTCTGCTGGGATAAATAAAAGCAGAGCATTTATTACAAAAATATTATGATGCTTAACGGTCTTTTGGAAGAAGCATGGAAATAAAATACTACTTTGTTTGTTCAGCCCAGCAGCAGATATGCCAGTAGAGAAACTAGAGAGAGCAAACTGTTCCTGTATATAGATGTTTGTTCAGGTATCTTATGCCTGCTGTCTGAAAGAGTAGCTGCACGTGGTTGCCGTTGATATCTGCTGGTTATTGGTAGGCAGGAGGTGATGACAGTTGTTACTGTTAGCACTAATATTCCAGAACTCATAAAAAAATAACGTTTTCAGCTGCTAAACAGTGAAGCGGTTGCAAAGACTTAAATCTGTCTTGCTGAAATACGAAATCAAGATAATGTGATTTAAGAGGGCAGTTCCAACATGGATAGATTTCTTTTAAAGATAAGGGTGTGGAGGAAATGATAGACTGGATAAAGTTACTTTCTTGTTTTGAGAATGCAGCAACTGCAATGTGTCGCTTCTGTGGTGAAACATCTGCCAGGCCAAAGCCTGCGTGGCACTGATGTGCAGAGCTCCCTGACCCTGTAATGGAAGGCTTAAGCTCCGATAGCAGAGTGCAAGGAAAACATGTTACCGATCCTCTTCTGTGTTCAATAATGCTATCAAAATATGAGTGAAGTGTACTCTAAAACACCAGGATTTCCTAGAAAAATCTCTTTCTATGCAATAGACGTTTTTTGTTGCAAGCTAAAGCTGCCTGCTTTTCCAATAGATTAGTATTAAACAACTTACTGCTTGGTGAGACCTTTTTAAAACATTTTTGAAAGCTGTAAAAATGTAATTTTTAGCTTGTATTTTTAACATGAAAGCTCAGCTGCTACACTCTTCCCTTAAAAACATCTTTAACACAAATGTGTGCCTATGTGTTAAATAAAAATGGAGGTATTTTTAAGACTTCTGACTAGTTTAGGGCATCATAATGTCATTTTTTCTCTGGGCTTTAGTAGCATGTAGCATTTTCTTTTACTAAGTAGAAAAACTGGGAAATATAATTATACCTTTCTTGGGGAAATAAAGAATGGTGTGGCTTTTTGGTGTCTTGGTTTTCCCTGTTCTCTTTTTTTATTATACTTCTCCCCCTCTTTCTTTCTGCACAGGGTGGGTATTCTGCTCCCTCCTTCTCTCCCTGGCAGGGCTCATTCCAGGGCATCCCTCGGACTGTTCCACCGCACCGCAGACAGAGTGAGTCTGTACCTCTCACTCATCTTCCTCACCGTGTTCCAGTAGAAGCTTCCCCTTTGCACGCACTGTTCATCTCGTAGTATCCTCCTTTCTCAGGCAGATTTGCAGGCATACACAATAGTCTGTGGCTAACCAAAACGCTTCCTTCAGCCAACGTACGAGCAACTACAACTTACAGCTTTATAACAGTTATTAAGCGCTGATTTACTTTAGCAGTTCATCAGGCAAACCTGAGTAGGCCCTTATTTCCAGTCTTGTCTTAACATAAATCTTGCTTGCTGCATTTTCCCTTTCTCTCATGGCTGTAATATTCTCTCCCATTTGTTTGTGTTCTGTTTGCTCATACGTCTGCATGCATGCATTTGTGGATGTATTCACATAAAGACGTTGCGAATGTACACAAAAATGTTGGTGAGAAAGTTTCGTTCTCACTGCTTCTCACGAGAAGTTTTCTTAACTTTTCAGAATGGCTTCCCTGAAACTGATTTTTTTTTTGGTATTTGTTGTAAAAAGGCTTCTAATACATTGAAGTGGCTGTTGCAAAACTTGCATGATATATTAACATTCTTTATGTGGTAGCTACAATGTGGGCTGATATAAGATGCATTTGTTCTCTTGGCTTGGATCTGCTAAACAAAAGACAATTGCTGAATTTAAAACTGTATGCTTACATAGACATAGCAAAATGGTAAGTGTTATTTTGTGCTTTGGTATTGCATTATAAACAGATAATTGTTCAAATAAATATAACTAGTTCATAAAGCTAAAGTTATATTTTAAAATGTACTGTAATTTGAGAATTACAGTGTGTTTGCCTAGCAAAGCCCAAGAGTGTATTTGGACAAGAAATAAAGGAAAATAAAATCATGAAAACAAAGCAAAGATTTCCAGGGCCAGTGGAGATCTGAAAAGTAAAAAAACTTGGAAAACTAAGCTTACGTTTATTTTGGACTCTGGCAATCTTAATTTTATTTCAATCACCAAAAAAAAATGTATTTTGTAAGTTATGTCTCAAATACTCTCTTGGCATTTCTGTGACAATGTTCATTTAAATAGTTCATCAGGAATTCACAGCCTGTTCCATAGGCTTTTCTCTGTGCAATGGAGGGATGTGCTTCATTTTCCTGTGGTGTTTGATGTGGGATTCTCTGTGTCTAATGAATGTAGAACCCCTAAAGCGGATCATCACATCCTCTGTTTCTGGATGGAGGGCCAGCAGTAGCACAACCTATCAGCAGAGAATTGGAGTTTTAGAAGATTGATTTCAGACCTGAGCAACATAAATGTCACACTTTTGAGTCTTACTGATGAGAGAGTCAGAATGGGAGGCTGGCATCTGAGCTTGTGCTTCTTGTGTCACGTCATACATGTTGACTTTTTAACTGAAGAAGAAAACTTTGCTAATCTCTTACCATTTCTGTCTGCCCATCTACCACCCCACTTCGTTCCTGCACTGATGGCAGCAGCTTCTTATTCAGGGATTCTGTAGTAAACTTGTATTATTAAAGCAGGCTGCATTTTCTAGTATGCATCTTCTATGTTAAATTCTATGAATTTCTAGTAAAGGAAATACAGTAGATGAAAACTGTAATGACTTTGTTGCTCAGGAAAATGCATGCTTCCTATAACTGAGTGTTCCTAGGGTTTTTTTAAAGTCTTTATCAAAAGATAAATACTGAGGATAAAAATACAGTAGAAATTTGGAGGTTTCTTGGAAATTTTCACTGACACCCTTGCAAAATCAATGATTTATTGAAGTCATTGAAGGTTTGTTGACGAGTCCCATAAAGCAGAAGATGACTCAATTATTACTAGCACACTAGCATCCTTCTTTCCCCATGTTACCTTTGCCCTTGGTTCAGTGGCCTTAGGTCTTCTGTTTTGTTTTTTTTTTTTTTAGCTAGTATGGAATGCCAGAGGTGGGGGGTTTAGGTAAGTGGTGAGCTGAGTGTCACCACCAAGAACACGAAAACAGCCTTAAAGTCAATGTTAGTGTTCTTTTGCAAGAATCATAGAATCATGGAATGGTTTGGGTAGGAAGGGACCTTAAAGATCATCTAGTTCCAATCCCCCTGCCATGGACAGGGACATCTCCCACCAGACCAGGCTGCTCAAGGCCCCATCCAGCCTGGCCTGAAACACTTCAAGAGAGGGGACATCTACAGCTTCCCTGGGCAACCTGTGCCAGCATCACACCACCCTCATCCAGAATTTCTTCCTGATCTCTAATCTAAATCTTCCCCCTTCCAGTTTAAAACTGTTCCCCCTCGTATCTCTGCTTGTCCATGTAAGAAGTCCTTCCCCAGCTTTCTTGTAGGTCCCAGTATAGAGAAGATAATGGGAGTATGAAGTAGTTGGTTTTGTTTGGCTGTGTCTTCTGTCTGGACATCTTGAAATTCAGGAGTTTCTTCTCCAGCTTCTGGATCCTGAACCCAAAATGTCATGTGCACTTGTGAACACTGCAGATTTCTTCCTGATGCTGTTGCCTGTTGATGGATACATAGATTACTTACAAGTACTGTAGATTATGAAGACATAAATCTGTAAACTATTCATATTCTGTAATATGATTTTGTTGCTGCTGTACAGGACAGGTAATATATCCCTGCTAGGTAATATTACAATGCTGTCATATGCTCACATTTCTTCTCTATAGCACCAGTTACAAAGTTACTGTACCTACTGCTTATCTTGCACTAAGAACTTCCTGTAACACTGCAGTTTATTAACATGCTTTAGAATTGGATGTATGCTTTGCACTTTTAATGAGAACTAATTTTTAATACTTTCACATTTATTAACTTTGTGTTGCTTCAACAGCCTTGGAAACAATTTGTTTTATTTCATAGAGTCTTTCCCAATAATATGTTGATTTTTGTCATTTTATGAACAAAATTATATTTTTATTATTCCTATAACTCAAATAAGTGTCTTGAACTCAATTCTTACATAATGCTCCGTTATTTTTTCTCTTGGTGGTAGGATATAATTTGATGACTTAGCAAACTTTCTTCTGTACAATTTAAGATATTTGCATTTGTATTTTGGAGCTTTAATATTTGTATTCTAGAGCTTTAATGATGCATCTCTAGAAACACAGCATTTAGGACACATTTTCAGTGAATGAGCTATGAACTCTTAGGTAATGCAAGAATTTTATACAACTTTCTCCAGGCTCTAGCCCCAAGTGCCTCTCCATAAATGAATGCTGATAGAACCTGTTTCGTTACTCAAGCGTTGCAATTGTTCACATCTCTGCTTACCGTGCACTTCATGGTGAAAGTGTTTAGACTTTTTGTATGTAAACATTGCAAATACAGGGAATGTGAGCAATTCTAGCAGGTGACACATAGCTTTATCACCTGCAAGAAAACTGCTTTATGCGCATGGGATGTTAATCAGGTCCAGGCTTTGCTTTTTCATTCCTTTTTTTTTTCCTAAGGGTACATTGCTTAACAGTAGGAGGTGTTTCCAAGCCTTTATGGACTGATTCTGGTTCTTCGTAGGATGTATGAAGTGTTGGTGTAAGCAGAGAAAAGTTGCTTCAGAATATTATCTTTAAGTGACAAGCTATTAAAAATGTCCTGGAACCAGTAGATTACTGTCCTTTTATGTGGACTTTTTTTATTTGCTCTGAGAGAATTGTGTTCAACTGTATGAAGAAATGTCCTAAGAAAAATTCCCCTCTCCCAGATTGAGTGGTTGCAGATTGGACTTTAGGATAAATGCCTCTTGTACCTAACTATAAGTTTGCAAACAAAACTTGATTTTACATGTGATCATATTTGTCTCTTTGCACATATGTATGCAATTTATGGATGCTATTTGTGGAGGAAATGCCTGCCTTAATGTAGTTATATATTAGTTTCAATATTTTTTCATTGCGAAAGACAGTATTTTTCTTTAAGAAAGTTGGAATTTTAATACAGATGATGTAGAAAAAAAATTAATGCTATGCCACATTATCAGTTATTTTACTGCCCCCATGCTGTGGTCAATGGTGGTTTAAAAAAAAGAGTTGTTGGATATCATTATTTGAACTTGTACTCCATAATGTGGAATGCTGCTTGTCGATGTTGAAATATGGGTATAATATAGCTAGCTGGAGGGAAGAAAGAAGAAAAAGCCAAACTGAAGGTATTGGCAAATGATACACATTTAAGGTGTAAAATCTTGATGTTTTCCAGAGGTAGAAAGGGAAGGCTTTCCTGTGTGGCATTTCAGCAAGGCTGTGCATTCAAATGAAGGCCTGGGAAATGACAGCTGATCTTGTGCCAAGGCAGTGAGATAAAGTATGTCAGAACTGATGAGAAAATTAAACACTTACTAGCAGGGTTTGTCTCCCTTCCCTACCCTCCAAATTCAAGAAATCAGTGTAGTTTGTACCCTCTTCAGGCTCTGAATGAAATGCTGGCAAACAGGTTATTAAACAATATGGGCAACATGGTCAAAATAGGTAAGATAGTGTGTCTTATGACATTGTTTTTCATTGTTAGATATCTGACATGTAGGTGCATGGATGCAAGTATTTTTGATGCATACAGTTGTAATCATACTCACAAATAGTCAGCTCTGAACAGTATTTGTAAGATGAACTGTGTTAAAAGACTTAAAGTTATAAGAGCAAAGGTATTCTGTGCAAGTCTTGCTATAAATAATACTTGTACTGCATTACTTAAACACTGTTGCTACCTTTGTTTCTGGAAGGTGGATTAAAAATGAATGGGGGACGTTGTAATTGCAATTTAAATGGTGAAAATTGCAGTTCTGTCGTGGCAGTTGCTCATTGTTTTGTCTTGGTGCTCTGACATCATTGTCCTTGTCTTTTTCTTGTCTCTGCTTTCCCATTATGCCATTGGCAAGGAGTTGAGAAGTTAGTCCATTACTTCTGTGATAAAGCGTGGTACAGTACAACTTCAGATTTCTTCCCATCTCCTCCTCATGCGTTTTCACTGTTGGTTTTTTTGCCCTATGCATGGTGCATGTCTGTTGGAGATGTGCATGCAGTTCTTGGTTTTCCCATTGCTTCACTTCCCTCCTCATTCCTCAAAATACTGCAGGGACAAAATGTCTTTTTTTGTCAGTCTGCAGTAGTATTATATAGGGAATAGAGATGGCGATTGAGGTTAGAGATACAAAGCAACCAAAGTGAAGCTGAAGGGAGTTCTGAAGTAGTGATATTGCAATGGCTGCTGCTGTCATGATCACGCTGATTTAACTGCTTTATCCGTATGACGTGCTCATCTCGGTTTTCCAACACCAAGCTAATACAATTTCAGTGCTTCAGTAACTGTGTAGCAATGGCAATCCACTTTGTGGGTATGTTGTCGTGTTTCTCTGGATGATGTAACAGCCAGATTTACTTGAGAGAAACAAGAGAAAATTTCTTAAGGCAGTGTGGTAGGGACTTTAATTCAGTAATTGAGTGGTGCACCAATGGACACAAGTCTGTGAAGCCCTTGCCAGTAAAGACAAGTCTGTTACTTTGTTCTGCAAAAAGGATCATGTGCACAAAGCGCTTTGTCTCATGTACTTTCACTTTGGGGAGAACTAAGTCTCTATAGATACATGTACTAGAGATGTTTTAGAGTCCCAACTTTCCATTTTAGGAAGAGCCTAAAGGAATACAATGTTTGTTCACCTGAATAGTTTGTCTCTGGGACAGAAATGGAAGGCTGGTTAGCATGACAGTCTGCACCAAGTCGTGGTCTGTCCCACCCTGAAGCGCGCTCAAAGCAATGCAGGTGACAAACTTTTTGAAGATTTCCATGAAATGAATTGCTGTTCCTAGAAGGTGGAATGCTTCTGTATCTTCCTATTCCCCTTCCTTCTTGTGATGGAATTCACCAAGTACAAGTCCTTCTGCTGGCTTTTTTTTTTTGACTAATAACACACGATTTATGAAGACTTCCTTAATAAACATAAAACTTGTGTATAAGACAAAACGTCAGCTGTAGATGAAGGTAATTGAAAATGTAGTTTTCAGTGTTAGGCACCTCGTTAACTTGTGTATTTTGTAATTTTTTTTTTCCTTTCAGTGTCATCTTGAATGTTAACACATGTAGCAATTTGAAGAAATTAAAATCTGTAATCATGATAATTTGACAGACTTTGACTAAGTAGAAATACAAAATTAGAAAACAGTACAGTATTTAAAACAACTTAGCAAAGATGATACCGCAGCTTTCATGTCCTCATGATTCTGAGCACATAGCCATATTTACCTTTGAATTACTGACTTTCTGGATGTTAATATGCTTAGACCTTTTTAAGTTATGAAGGATAATGAGGAAAATAACGTAATTTATTTGTAAGAATACAAAATTGTCCAAATAGAAAAGCTCAACTGTTAAGTAGATTTTTTTTCAAAAGAAATCAAAATAGCATTATCAAAAGCTTTCTGCTCTTGCTGTATTTCAGATGGTTTTGTGTTTAACTCAGCTTTCCATACAAATCTAGTTTCTTCTGTAACTTCCTATTTTTTCGTTTTGCTGATTAGTGTAACCGCGATTATTTGATATAAAGTTAGTATTTGTAATTCTCAGAGTAGATATTTATATGCATTTTTGAAGACTGGCATTTAGAAACTCTTTCTGGGTGAGGAGAATTTTTTTTTCTGACCGTAACTTTCACACATCAGAATTTGACACAATACTGTTTGCTATAAAGGTACTAATTTTTTACTTCAGGTAGAATTAGAGAATCTGAATTATTTGTTGAAGTATTTGTATGGTAATGACTTACATATCACTTTGTTTTCTACACTCTCTTTTAGTAGTTTTGTTTTTGCAAGTGAGGTCTCAAACCAATAAATCATTTTGGCCAACATCTGTCTTGTCAGTTCCTAAGCTAGATGGATAATGACTTCTGTAACCCATTACATAAACACTGAAAAATTGCAAAAATATCTAGAGGATTAATTTTTTTAAGCTGTAACTCTGGCAATATATTGAATTATTAATTGTTCAGTACTTCCTCTGGGATTGCTTGATTAAGAAGGATTTGCTAAGTTAAGCTAGTTTTGGTCACATAAAGAGATATATTTTGATACACACTTGACAATGTTTTGAAGGCTTTTTTTTTTTTTTTCCTTCCTGTCCTTATTCCTCTTGCCAAAATAATTGTGTTCAGACTACTCAACATATTTGTACTGACCTGTCTATCACCTGCTGATGTCACTGATCCAGATTAGACGTTGGCTTTGCTTACAGGTAGAACCGGTATATGCTAAAGAGGAAAAACTGCTGGGAAATCAAAATTAGATTGAGAATTCTTAATGGTTTCTGTCATTGCCATTACGTTCTTGATGAGAAATTTTGAGGATTCAGTTTTCTGTAGTTATCCTGCCAAAGAAAAGCTTAAAAGCTTAAAGAATCCTGAGATGTGCTATAGTCCTAGAAACGTAACAGGACATTGACTTGTACAGCTATCATTACATTCTTCTTGCTTATTCTGAGAGCTAAAAAGACCAGACAAGTAACTGGCTTTCCCTTTTTAGAAGTTGTGGATAATTCAAATGACATTTTTATTCAAGTCCTTAAAGATAAACATTGCTTCTTTTTTACTGACTGTATTTCGCCAGTAGGCAAGTATTATGAGCCTGTTTACTATGTACATGCGATCTATCAATTGTTAAGAATTTAAGTAGTTTAGGAATGAACTAGCTTGTAGTAGTCCAGTTCCCTTCCTTTATAAAGAAAATAATATCATCCAAACTGGAAACTTGCTAAAACTATAGTTTTAAGTTTTAGGGATTGGGGTTTGCTGTGAATTGCCAAATTTTTAATTCTTCCAAGAACTGTATGGTAGTTGAAGGTCAAAGATGTGTTTGTGAAGCTAGCACATAAATTAATCTTTGAAGTCTCTTTACAGGAAAGAGCAAAGAGAAAATAGAAATGACCCAGAAGAGGTACTTGCAGTTCTCTTGTCTGATAACATGTCTGATCAGATTCTGTCCTCTGATAAAATGTAAAATCTTCATTACATTATCTTTATCCCTTGGTTATCAGTGTAGAAGTAGATGCTCTCTGGCTTTGCATGTGCTCTGTTGTACTGCTTTCTTGAAGATGGTTTCTTTATCAGCCCATTTGAATTCCGTTCCAGATAAAGCAACTGCCTAAGTCTAGTCACTAAGCTACTTTACAATGTACCTGTATCAAATTTTCTGACCTCAGCAAGGCAAGGAAAATGCACTGTAAATTCATGTGGTCCAGTAAATGCCTTTCCTGCCTGTACAGTATATAACGTTGATAAAATGTTTGGGATAGTTAACTTGAGTATGCAGTGAATCAAATTTAAGATGAATACAGTCTGATAGCTGTTGCATTTGTTTATTAAGCACTTAAATCAGAATTAATCAGCACTCGTGTGCCATCCTTGCGCTGTCCTGCAGATTTAGGTGAGACCATCAACCATGCCTTTTTCATGTTTCTTTTGTATGCTAATCGGTTTCTTTTTTGTCTTTATGTTGTGTATTTCAGTGCTGGTGTAGTTTTTTCCACTTTAGTTACAAGTTACCTTTATACGCATTCTGTGAACCATCCTGTTTTGCCAAAGTCAAAGTTTTAATTTTAAAAATGGATATACAGCCCATGTCAAGCATCCAGTCAGCGCACGTTGGATTGAGAATTCTCTCTGGTGTTTTCTTTGCCTAATATATCGTATTATTTTCTCTTTAACAGCCTCAAATACTACAGCCTTCCAGCAGCCTTCCCAGTTCCACAGACCTCGCCCAGGGAAAACTAATAAAAATGCCACATATCGAGGCCCACAGCGAATATCCTAAACATGATCTGCATGAAAATAGCAATCATCAGAATCAAAATGCTGCAGATGTCCCTCTCATAAATAGCCTGAATGATGTAAGCTCTGTAGTAAGCATACAGTTAAACAGAAAAGATGAGAATGCGTCATACTTGGAAAATCTGAAAAATGAAAATACTGAAGACCCTGGAGAGGTGACGAGTGATCAAGAAAGTACATTACCATCGTGTTCCCGTTTTCAGACCTCTACACAAGCTGATGCTAGAGAGGTGCAGACTGAATTAGCTAAGAAAGGTCAATCCTCATTAACAAACCAGGCTTCTTGGCCAAAGACTTTAAGAATCACAAAGCCCCCAAATGCTTTAGTGCCTCCAACGATGGCCTGTCTCCCACGATCTGCAAATCATTCCGCTGCTTCCAAGAAACGTGAGCTTCTACCACAGAGTACTTTGACTCCGCTACAGCCAACATCTGGTCAGGGTAACCTGAAGGGTAAACAGAATCAGAAGGTGTCTAAACTTCGCCCACCAACTATGTCCTTTGTTAAGTCTAAGCAAATGAGCAGTCAGAAATCCACACCAGTAACTGCACAGCCTCAGACCTCCAGTTTGAAGACTAACATCCCAAAGCCACCAGTACAGAGAAAGGAAAACGGGCAAACACAGAATACTAGTTTGCATTCTGGGGATAGTTTGCCCCCTGATCGGCGTTCCCGCCTCCCTAAACCAAAGACACATAGAGAACTTACCTGCACCTCCTTAAATGATGCCACGCATTAAACCACTTCCCATGTACTGACTGTCGATCTACAGCCTGCAAGTCCTGAGTGAATATTAAAAATAGCATCTTTCTTTAGTGCTTGCATACTTCATCCTGTTATGCTGAGGCTCATGTTACGAGCTGTGCAGCTTATCTTGAGCGTGTTTTATTATATCGTAGCTCTGTATTAGAGATCATATTGC
Organism: Dromococcyx pavoninus; assembly: GCA_033558185.1. Classification (NCBI taxonomy): domain Eukaryota; kingdom Metazoa; phylum Chordata; class Aves; order Cuculiformes; family Neomorphidae; genus Dromococcyx; species Dromococcyx pavoninus. The sequence goes on from JAUMJL010001019.1 coordinate 144,695, forward strand.
ACAGTCATCTTAGTAATTAGGCAAATACTGAAGTCTGTGGTGACCACGAATATCAGAATGCTGCACTATGTATTTAATGATGTCCAAAATAATTCCTTACCTCTGATTATTAGACAATGGAATTACTATTCAGCTTAACTTCTTGGTTCTGAGCAGTGGAAGGTTAGACTTGCTAGCAGATGTTTTATTGGCCATAATTCTGACTCTATTCCAGAGGCCTATGCAAAAATCCTTGTATTTATAATTATCTCAAGACTGACATATTTAATGTTATTTAATCTGGTAGTTTGGGTGGGTTGTGTTGTTTTGTTTTACTGTAATCTAAAGTTGCTCTGTTCTTTATTTATCCAATTTCTGCTTTATATTGAAAGACTCTGAAGTACCTGACTTGAAATTTTGCACAAACTTTGCCATACATGTAGAATTTTAAACTGTTTTACAGAATAAAACTTGTATTAAAAGAACAACTATTTAAAAAAAATTAATTAACCCCATTTATTTGCTTTGAGCAATCCTATTCTGTCCTATTCCAGAGCTGATACTCTTTAGAGTTTTTCAGAGATATGTATTTTGGTTTTGGGTTTTTCGTAAAATTTTTTTGTGTAATTTCTAAAGAAGTGCATGATAACTGGGAAGGAGCTTTTGGGGGAAATAAAGCAAAAAAAAACCATTTTCCTGCTCTTTAGGAGAAGTATTTTTTCTGAAAGTGGTCTGGAAACTCGTGCCCATCATGGTGCAACTATGGGACCATGACACATGTGCTGTGAGTTAAATACATACATATCCAGTGCAGCTTTCCAGAAATGCAGTACTTGCATCTCCAGTTCTTCCCTTCTTTCCCATCAGTGTCTCTTGGATGTTACTGTTCTTGAATTGTTTTTAAAATCAGCAGTAGATGGCAGTTACAATTACTTTGCTCAAAAACTGTTCCTCAACAGCATTTAACGTCATTAAAATGAACCACAGTAATAGTGTGTTCTAGGCTTTGGCTCTAGGACATTGACACATTGCAGTATTTTCTTTGAGAGAATTAAAGTGAATAGGTATAGACATTTCATAAATAAACTCAATCAGCTTTTATAATATAAGCCATGTAACTAGGGGTATCCTGATGGATACCTTGGTTGGATGGGAGAAGGAGTTCTTTTGCTTATTATTTTGGAGGTATCACAGCCTGATTTAGTGATGTTAAAATTTTAATGTTTACATTTGAAAGTATAGATACCTATCTGTTTGCACCTTTACTGAAAATAAAAGAATGAAGTGAAAAGATGATCAGGGTTTTCATTAAAAAAAAAGTTAGTTCTTAATTATTTTTTTAGAAGAACAGAAAAATATTCTGTGGAGGGGTTTTTTTTGTGTTAAAGGAGCTTAAGTAGATTATATTCTTTGTTATGGCATTTCCCCATTTTGGTCTGACAGATTAGTGAGACGTTGAGCTGGAGACAGCAGGATTTGATTGTGGAGGAGACAGATGGTAGCCAGAATTGTGTGTGTATTCAGCTGCTAATCTTGCATCCCTCCAAAGACAGCTGCATCTTCTGGCTCTTCAGACTTTGCCAGGGAAGGCTCTGTTAGATGTGTAGTACGTCCAGAGTATGAGCAAAGCCTATCAGTAGATGGGCAACTGGAGGAGAAGTAGTGAAGTTTGAAGCTTCACTTCAATGAAGGATGGGGACTTGGGGTTGATGGGTACGAGGGCACTGCGTAGAACTTGTCAAATGGGATTAAGTCTGTATTTTCAGGTTGAGTATCTACCTTACAGAAGGTGCAGCTGTATCATCAGTACTGGTGCAGATTATTCTAAGTGCAGAAATTAAATTATTTGATATCTTCAGGGGGTTTTTTTAGGTTTCTAAAACTGGTTTATTGCCATTTTTTTTAATTTCTAATTCTCTTGTGCAATATTCACAAAAGTATTAAACTACTGTTCATTATGTGTGTCCAGAGGCAATTACATGTTTTAACAAGTGAATAAACAAAGGAGAAAAAAAAAACAGAATTGCACTTTAAATGAGCTTAATTGCTTGGAGTTGTGCCTAAAATAATCTAGATGCCTCCTGCTGTGTGTGGCTTTTGTTTGAAACTAATTTCCCTACTAGTGTTGCTGCTTCCAAGGTAATTCACATCACTTTCACAGAATCAGTGTGCACTCTAGCATGTTTAAAAATATTCATATAGTGTGCTGATTTTTTTCTTGTGCAATGACTTAAATTTAACCATGGAATCTTAAGACAGATGATGCAGCCAGATTACCTTTTCCTTCCTTGAAGCTTGCACTTCTTACTGCCAGTCAAGGCCAATGGCAAAACTTCCCTGGGACTAGCATAGCCCTTAAAGAATAACCTTCCCAGTGTATGTTTTTGTTTGAGAAGTGCAGTATTAGCTCTTAGACTTTCTGGAAATAATCACAAAAGCTCTAAAAGTCCAAAGTGACCCTGACTTTTCATACAGTTAAAAAAATTGGGTTCTTCAACTTTACATCTCATAGCAGTGAGACTAAACATAGCCACTAGACTGCGTCATAGTTAAGTCAAATTTATTTCATTCTGGATCTAAGTGCTGATTTATTGTAGTGATGCTAGTTCTTAGGGACGTGGTTTAGTAAGGGGACAGGTACGGTTGGACTTGATGATCCTAGAGGTCTTTTCCAACCAGATGATTCTGTGATTCTAAAACTGGATACCATTTGCGTGATTTACTTTGTTTGCATGTCACAACCATATGTGCATTCTAAAGTGTCATACTCGGGTAGGCTGCGTGTTGTGGGGGAAGTTCTGCTTTTGCATAGCACATAATTCTCAATACGAACCCTTTCACTCTATACAAATGAGAATCCATTCTTGAATTTGGATTGCTTAGCTATTCCTTAACTTGTTATAGTGGCTTTTTCTGAGCAGAGGGAACTTAATACATGATCCTGGTGGTAGGTCTCAGTATAGTGATCTTATGGTTACTCTATCAAGGAAAATCAGTTGATGTTGTGGTAAAGCTGCTCACTGCGTATGTAATTGTAGAAGCACCACAATAAAACCAATATAATTCCCGTGTCAGTGAAATCTTAAATTCAATACTAGTTAAAACAAGAGGTACCCTTACTATCTGCTTTGTCGTTTTTGTTTGTTTGGTTGTTTTTTTAACCCAGGCCAGAGTAAATATGTATATTGGAATTTGCTTGTAAAGTTGATTTAAAAGAAAAAAGTTGTATGTAAAATTTTTTTCCTCAATGTTGCTCTAGTGAATAAAAATAAAAGTCATAATTCTAATAAGTATCTGTTTCTCCTGACTGTTCACTTTGTGTGTGCTCTAAGTCATTGACTGTGCAGAATTAGTCAACTGTAGACAGGAAATTTTGGGGGAGATTATGCTGATACTTTGTGTTTTTTTCATGGAATTTTCTTTCTCTGGCAAACTTGTAGGTTTCTAGTATGAGACTTTTATTAAAGAAAAAAAGGCAGGGAAACAAAGAGATAGTAAAGCTAAACACTTTACTGTGCTGTTTCTAGATGAACAAGGACTAATGTGGCAGGTTTTTTAAGGCATGAGGTTTCACCTCTGGTACACAGTTGAGAGAAGAGTATTTCGTAGAGTTTTCTTATGTAATTGAGAAGGTTAACTTTAACTAGTTAAAGTTAATTGCTTATGCTATTCCCCCCACAGGAGTCCAAATCACTATAGTGTACACATACATGTAAATGTTCATAAAAAGCTCCAAGTATTATATCAATATTTTGCCCATGGTTTGAATTGTTTAATAGACTTGACAAAAAAAGACATCTGCTCCACTAACTTCACGTGACCTGGACCAGTAGGTGGGAGCTCCAGGTTTGAAATGTCAGTCAGAATTTCCGGATTGGTAAAGGGAGAGACCATAAATACTGCTAATTTAGCTATATTGGAAGTGTATGCACATAAACTAGTGAGCTTTTAAAGGCTTGAATCGGTGAGATTTCAGTGTATAGTAATATGAAAGTCCAGTAATTTCTACAATTCTTTACTCCATTTTGATTGCTACTCAGTTTGACAGACAGTACTAATTGTCCCATGCTACCTTTAACCTCTGCCTTAGTTTCCTTGTATGTAAAAAGCTCAGTTTTAAAGTAAAATAAAAATAAAAAAATAATAATTCCTTACCAGACAAGTTTTGTCAATTTTGTTTGAACTATTCCATTACTACCTAATTTAGCAATTTTCCATCTTTAGAGTCTCACAGCAGTTATTTGCAGGAATTCATTAAGTGTAAACAAGAGGGAATAATTCCACTACATGAGTCACATGCAACAAGTTCTCCGAAGCCCTGTAAGGAAGTCCTCATGGGAATATGTATCGCAAACTACTCTGACAGTATCATGGCACAGAGGCAACCTGTGTCCCCATCTTCATGGAGGATCCTAGAGGTGCACATTATGTTGATACCAGAAGATGTGAATGTGTGGGATACTTTTCTTTAGTTCTACTCACCTTTGGCAGAGTGATTTGAGCAACCAGCTCCTGCATTATTCAGACCTGTACAGGCAACTCTGAGTTCAGTCCTGGTTTATAAACTATCTCAGGTTCTGCTCTGTAGTTTCTGTGGGTGGTTGTTGTGTTACTTTTTTGAACTACAGTACCCACCTGGAAACCCCCAGTTGCAGGTGAGAGCCATTGGTGTGAGTTGTAGAGTCAAAACAGCAGCAGTGAAGCAGTTCTCAACTGCAAGATACACAGCAGAAGGTTGTCAAGCTGAGTTAATTCTGCCAGCATCTGAACTTAGGTTTCTAGAAAGTCTATGATGTTCAACCCATATGCGTACAAGCTTTTGCAGATTTGGTGTTACCATGCAGGGAAGCTTAATTATACATAAACTTTCTACTGATAATACTGCTGTTCATTTTATGCATTTCTTACTTCAAAAGAGTTAGTTAAGGTCTGTGTATGCCCATTATATTAACAGCTATTGAAAGCTCTACGTACAGCATTTCTGGGACATGCAGGGTACTGAAAAAATATAATGTGTTTGTATTTTGTGTTTATATATGCAAAATATGTATTACCTGTAAAATATGCTTCTAATGACACTTATTTTTTAGCTGCTTTGAGGGTGTTAATTTTCTCCAGGGACTATCTTTGACAGTTATTCTATCATGTAATGTCGTCTGATTTCATACAAATATATTTCTTTTAAAGGGGAAAAATGATCACAATGGTTATTTCACTCTGCAGTATTACATGTTGTATGGGCCAGTTATTTGACAGTTATTCTATCATGTAATGTCGTCTGATTTCATACAAATATATTTCTTTTAAAGGGGAAAAATGATCACAATGGTTATTTCACTCTGCAGTATTACATGTTGTATGGGCCAGTGCAGAAGAATTTAGAGGAGACTGGGTGATGGACATTGTTCAGGCTTCCCACACTCTTTTATAAAAACATGCTGCAAAAAATAACTTTACTTTTGCTCTAGCCAGCAACTAGAATGCAAACAATATCACACACCTGGCTTCACTGTTCACCAATCATATGAATACATGAATAGTAGCCAGGCCAATCCACCACTTGCACGTGCTGATCATGCACCCACCTAACACGTAAAAGCTAAGATGTGCCAAACCCTGTGCTCCTCACCACGGATCAAAGCTTGGTGATGCCATGACAATCTCCTGCTTGCTGTGAACCTCCACTCGGTCTTCGCTGGGGAGCCCCAGGCTGATTGTGAGGTAATTAAAGTCCTATTTTCTGATCTTGTACTGCATTGTCTCTGCATATTCTGACCAGTCTATGGGGGTGCAAAGTCCCAATTCCTTACACATGTCTTACATCACTGACACACTGAATCACCTGCATTTTATAAGTTTTCTAGAGTCTTACGCTGCAGTATGAAAAGTGTAGGTACAAACTAAGGAATTTGAGGAGACGCATTAGAAATATACTAATGGTCACAGGATAAATGTTATAGAAGGGCTTTTCAGCTGTTACTGTAAGAGTGTGAGGCTCTACATGCTGCGAACTGCTATGAACTATGTCCTGGTTTCATGAGCTTCAGCAAATGTGTGTCATTCAGTGTTTGCAGGGGAAATAACAAGACCTAAGGGTGTGTGCTTTCTTGGTAAAGTACTTGTGTTCTGGTTTGAGCTAAAGTAGAATCAGTTTCCCGGCTTCAGCTAAGTCTCATCTGAATAACTTCATTTTCTGAAAGTTAACTGCATGCTTTTCAGACAGTGTTTCTCTCTCTAGAAATGATAACATGGGGCATTGGGATGTAGAAAGACCACTGCTATACTTACTCCTGTAGAAACCAGTGCCATCCTTGAGCTGTTGGGAAATTGTAAATGAAAGACAAAAAGGGTTGCACCTGCAGGGACAGGGCAGACAGGACAGCTGACCCCAAACTGACCAACAGAGCATTCCATCCCATAGACATCATACTGAGGATAAAATTGAGGGATCATGAGGGTCACTCTCTCTTCTTCTGTGGCTGATGTCCAGCAAGGACCTCATCTGCCCATTTGCCCCTGATCCTGGATCCTAGCATTTCTGAAGCCAGTTTGTGAGTCCAGCTCCCTCCTGCCACTGATCTTTTCTCTGTGCCTGCTTTGCAGCATCTGTGGTGATGTAGTCATTGGGGATGGGGGCAGTTTCATGTATTTGTGTATATATTTTCATATTTTTTTATTAATAGTATTTTCTTCATTATTATTATTTCATTAAAGCTGTTTTCGTTTTAGTTTCCAACCCATAAGTCTTTTTCCTCTCTTTTCCCTTTCTCTGATGAGGGGGAGGTAATTTGAGCCCGGCAGCTCACATTTTAGCTGCAAATCAAACTGGGCTGGGCTAAACCTTGACAACTTCAGGCTCTGGAGAAGGTTACACAGGGGAGGTGGTAGAGTCACCATCCCTGGAAGTATTCAAAAGTGCTCAGCGCTCAGTACAGGTCATTGATTTTTTTTTTCGTATCCGGTGTTTCAGAGCATGCAGCTTTTCTAGTAAAATATTGTTCACACTCTCCTCCTGAGTGATTTGTGTCACTCTTGACGCCATGCCAGTGATTCCAAAGAGCTCACTTGAAGTGGGATGTGACAGCTGGGGCTAAACTGTGACAACTTCAGGCTGTGGAAGAGGCTGCCCAGGGAGGTGGCCGAGTCCCCATCCCTGGAGGTGTTTGAAAGGTGGGTAGATGAGGTGCTCAGGGATGTGGTTTAGTAGTGGGCAGATATGGTTGGACTTGATGATTTCAAAGGTCTTTTCCAACCAAATAATTCCATGAACTTGGAGCTCTGCTGATGTAAAAGGGACAGAATTACGTGTTATTTTAATCGTAAATGCACAGAGATCAGGTGGATGAAGACAGGCACGATGATGTGCTGCGTCTGGGATAAATCCTATGGAAAACCCGACGATTGTATCCCCTTCCTTAGATCAGATTGAGAGAAAATTCTTATTTTCCCCTGTTTCCACCCGAAAGCCCCTGTGCTCGCCTTCCCCGCCCCGGAGAGGCTGCGCTCCCGGCCGCCGGCAGCAGAGGGCAGCGCCGGGCAGGCGGCGGCCATTCCCGAGACCGGGAAACGGCGGCGCCCGGCAGAGTCCCCTCCTGCCCTGGCGGGGCTGTGGCTTTCGGAGCAGCAGAGGGACCGCTCCTCGCCCCATCCCTGCGCTGTGATGGGCCAGCCCTGAACGAAGAGTGGCAGCAAACAGAGTTAAAACCCCAGGTGCCTGGTTTTGCACCCTGGATGGACAGACGCCTGGGGAGCGAGAGGCTGGAGAGAGACCCGAACGTGAGCCAACAGTGCCCTGGCACCCAAGAGGGCAACCGTGCCCTGGGGTGCATCCAGCACGCTATCGCCAGCCGGGCGAGGGAGGGGATTGTCCCGCTCTGCTCCGCACTGGTGCGGCCCCACCTCGAGCACTGGGTGCAGTTTGGGCTCCACAGTATAAAAAGGACATCAGACTATTAGTGTCCAGAGGAGGCCACAAGGCTGGTGAAGGGTCTAGAGGAGAAATCACGTGAGGAACGGCTGAAGTCACTTGGTCTGTTCAGCTTGGAGGAGACTGAGAGGGGGATCTCAGAGCCATTTACTGTTTCCTCACAAGGGGAGGAGGAGGAGCAGGCCCTGATCTCTCTGGTGACCAATGACAGAACCCGAGGGAATGGCAGGAAGATGTGCCAGGGGAGGTTTAAGTTGGATATTAGGAAAAGGGTCTTCACCCAGAGGGTGGTGGAGCACTGGAACAGCTCCCCAGGGAAGCAGTCATGGTGCCAAGCCTGACAATATTCTAGAAGTGTTTGGCCAGTGCCCTCAGACACATGGTGTGAGTGTTTGGGTTGTCCTGTGCAGGGACAGGAGTTGGACTCGATGATCCTTTTGGGTCCCTTCCAACTCAAGACATTATATGGTTCTAATTCAGTTGTTTTGCTTTGCTTGATCTCCGTGACAGTTTTGTCTTGTTTCAACCAGCTGCTTTTGCCATTCAGCTCACTGCCTGTTCAGGCTGGAAATCCTGAAGGGATTGGGAGATAAAAGACTAAATGTGCAAATGTGTTTGCAACTCTAAGCCCTTGTAGCAATCTTTAACTGCTATTTCAGTGCACAAACATACCCTGCAGAGAAAATCCTGCCTGCCTGGGGAGAGGTGTTCTCTACACTGCAACAATTTGCTGTGCTGGTGGTCACTCTTGGAAAATAACACAGGGAAAGCACATGTGTGTGTTCTTTCCTGCCTAATTGTGCATAAACTTTACAGTATACGGCACTGATAAAATAATCAGAAATCACTATTGGGTCCTCAGTTTTCAGTGGGCTTTAAATGAGCCTGATTTCTTAAACATAAATTAGTTGTGTATTTAAAAAAAAAATAATTACTCCTAAGGTTTCTTTAATTTAGTATCTGGAAGGTAACAATTCCTTCTCGGACCTTTATCAATGGACGATATCAGTTGTGCTGCATGCTTATGCGCATATTTAATTTTCCAGCAGTCTTGGTGTCTGTTGGTTCGTTAGAATCTACATGACATGTGAAGGTTCTACAAGTGAGCAGCCCTGATGCAGAACGCCTTCTGTTCTGCAGAGGAGGAGGTTTTCACACATGAACATTTGAGAACTCTGGTTTAATTGGATTACAACTGAGAGCACACTGGAATCCTGTGTGAGTATTTAATGAGGAACAAACCTGCGGACAAAACTTAATTATGTGGATTTTATTGTTATGGAACATGAGGCCTGTTCTGATTGTATTAATTTGAAGATAACATTTCTACAAGTAGTACAAGTTGAATTAAGGTTAAAAGAATTTATGAATTACATGTTATTGCCCTGGATTGGGATAGATACAATCAAGCAATTTTTCAGGGAATTAAATTTTTGATGTGTTAGACCTGGGGCTTTACATTATGACTTATGTGTTTGTTTGGTTTGAAGTGCAGGAAAACATTGGACCAAACCATTTTTCCTAGCATTTCTGTTCCAGTACACAAGGAAAAGATTCTTAGTGTCTCCTAAAATGCAACTGCTTGAAAATATCCCTTTGAACCCTTGAGTAATCTGAATCCATGTTAGCCTGCCACCACATTCTCACTCCTGGCAAACACGATTTTGATTGCTAGATGTGTGATGTCTTCTCAAGACAGTAGTGCTTTGCACTGTTACTGAAGAATAATTCAATTTTTTCAGACTGAAACCAGCAGAGGGAGTGTTTTGGTCTTTTTTTTAAAGTAATAATGGCTTATTCTCTGGTGTTCTGTGGGTGATATAATACACATTATTGTTGGTATGTACGACTTAAGCATGAAGAGCAGGAAGGCAGTGCTGACACATCCCATGATAAAAGGGTTGCAGGTAGCAGTCACAGGTAGCAGTTGCAAGCCAGAGGGAAACTGCATTGTGAAGCTGTACGAGAAAGCTGTAACATCAAATCTCTTGCAGGAGGGACTGGCTGTGTAATCAGCATCTTTTCTGTGCAGCAGAATACATGGCAGACTTGCCTGAGACTGCAGTAACTTCAAGACTGTGTTATTAATTTTGCCTGTTCCATCTAAATGAAAATGCATGGTAGCTAAAAAAATAAATCAGCTCAAGTTGGTGCTACTTTAGACACCTGTTAATCACATCTTATTCCGGCATATATGTGCCTTTGTAAATAAACACATATCTTTGTCTCCCATTTCTGCCCTTGCAAATGAATCACAGGGCAGAGCTCACAAGAAAATTACTTCTGAACTTCCAAAGAAAGCATAGGGATGCAGACTATACGTAGCCAAGCTGGGACAGCACTGTACGTATGTGAACGTATTTTCTAACAAAACCAAAAATGGGACAGTGGAAGGTTAATTTTAACGTTTTCTGCCTTGCTAGCTGTGTCTTACTAAGTGATACTGGTGCAGGACCTGGAAGAAAAGATTCAGTTCTGTCCATTGAAGTACTTTGACCCCATTTCCAGAAGGTTGTCACTGTTTCTTTGACCCCTCCAGTCCCACTATGGACCTGATCTGCCCTGTCCAAGTTGGGAAAATAGAGAAGTAAAACAGCTGTGATTTTGCAAGCTCTGCAGACTTGATTGTATCAGTTTATTCTTTGTCTTTTTTTTTTCCCCTGGGATGTTTTTGTACCTGTACACAGGCTCTCACCTGCTGTGCACCTCCACAGTCCCCATAGCTGTTTCCAAATGGAGATTCCTTTCATTTGTAATTATATTTAAGTGCATCAGCCCAGTAACTTAAGGCTTTTGGAATCTTTTCCCTTCCTCTCTCATTTAAAGCTAGGTGTAGACAATTTACTTAGCCCAACTTTTGATCTCCCCATCATTTTACCTGTTTTTTTCTGTCAGTTCCAGATTACACTGGGTTTTGGCACTTATTTATTTGATTATTGGTAACTACTTCCTTGTTTCTCTCTTCCATAGTGACCTATGGGCATTAACGAGTTTGTCTTTTCATCACATAACTACAGAGGACACAAACCTTTCAACAGCAGAGTGCAGACTGACAATGAATTAACCTCTTAAGTGGAACCAGGGAAATCACTTTTCAGTCTTGAGTCTGCTCCTCAGAGATGTTTCTGTGCTGTCTAAAGCCACATTATCAGCCTACATGCCATCAAACGTATAGGAATAATTCAATCTCTTCAGCTTTAAAGTTTGGGTTGTTTTCTGGAGAAATGAAACAAGCATTGAATTCATTTTGTCAGGTATTTATAAGTCTCTTCAACTGCAGCTTTGATAAGGATTCCACCTCTGTTTTTCTCCTTTATTTTCTCCTTTAAAACATGCGTGATCTCTCAGCACACCTTTGGCAGCTGCCTGTGTTCTGGCTTGGGGCAGCTGAGTCTGCTGCCGTGGGGAGGAACCTGAGTGAGCTCTGCTGGAAATGCACAGTACTGAATCCAATAACAGCTGACCCAGCTGCTGACAGCTACAGGCAGAGCTGTGGCTGCTTTTTTCTTTCCTTTTTTTTGGAAGGTAACAGCCATGGGTCAAAAAGAACATTTCCAAGAATGGACTATTGATTCAGTCATGTTTTGCTTGGTGGTGGGTTTGTTGGAATCCTTAGGTTCTTTTGTTGTTTTGGGTGTGTGTCTTTCTTCATGTTTAGAATTTCATTTTGTGTATCTCAAAGCTCAGGTGGCTTTCTACCATGATGGAAGGTACATCAAAATCTCTGGCAATTTACCCCGGTGTGGTGTGTCCTGCAGACTTTCTTATTTGTATGTTCAGCAAGTTGCTAGGTTTAGGTTGGATGTGTGCTAGCTCTTTGGCTTTCTGTTGGTTGCAATGACACCCTGTCATGATTAACTTGCTGAGTCTCATGATGCCAAACGTCATCGGCAGTACCGATGCCAGGGGTTACAGGAAACTTGCTCTCACAACCCCAGGGTCTCTTAGTTTTATACTCTGTGATTTATTTTTTTTTTATGGTCTGTGGGCTGATGCTTTGCAGACTGTGTGGGTTTGCCTAAGGCATTCCTGAGGCCTCTGTGATCCCTAGGAGCACGTTAGGATTTGTTAGACCAGGAGGGAACTGTGCATCAGAGTGAGGTCAAGGCAGCACCGTTCTGGTACAAATATCCACATCTCTGGAGATTTCTGGAAGGGGAATTGTCATCAGTAGGCAGCACACTGGTGGATGATGGGCCCCAACCATCTCCCCTTGGCATGGAGCCAACCATGCTCCAGTCAGTTTTTTGACATTCCGGGCTGTCTGTGGGAGCCTGATGGGATGGCTGGTGGGATGGCTGCTTGGGGGTATTGGAGCTTGTGCTTTTCCCACTGGGCCAGACCAGGTGCCCAGGAGTGGGAAGAACTGGGATCTGCCACAGGGCTGCTAGTGGTTCTGGGGATTTCTGGAAGAGCTGCTGCCGGCTTATGGTCTCAAGGTGCATGGCAATTTGTGCAGAGGCTATTAAGCTAAAGTATAAAACTGAAGCACCTGGTGTTGAATTGGGCTGGAATAACCAGATTCTGGGAAAGTATTAGCAGTGTGTGTTACTGTGGGTGTGATTGAAGCAAGATTTGAAAGGTAAAAAAAGGTTTCTTGGCACTTTTAAATGGCTGTTACTCCCCCTCTCTAAGTAATGGAAATAAATGGTTGTTCAGTTCTGAAAAAGAAATTGGTATTCATTTTTTTGTCCTGATGCTTCAGATGCTCTGTGGAAGCCAGTTCATTTCCCTTTGGTTTTTATATTCCAGCATCAGTTATTCAAGAGACATTGTATTTATTTCACCATCAGCTAAACACGACTTTTGAACTCTTGAAGAGCTTCCCAATGTGAGTGCCTTGATCAAAAGATGCTGCTTTTCCCTGTTGGGGGTCCAGCCCTTTTTTTGAGCCAAGCAGATTGCTGACTCTTAGACTCAGCAGCAAACCTGGAGTATTTGCTGATGCCTCTCTGGGGATGGACCTGGGGACAAATTCTGACCCATCATTGGCCACCTGTGCTTTAGTGCATTTTGTTCTGCAAACAAGTCAGATGTTGTGTGCAAGATAGCTGATGTTAGGTGTCCTAAACCAGAAGGCGGAATGATTCCTGCCTAATGTGAGTGTTCAATGGACTTTCACTCTGTGTTTGTTTGTAAATGTTTTTGTGTTATGTTATTCACTTGTGCAGTCACATCATTTTTTTCTCTTTTCCACAAGATTCTGGCAAAGGAAAACAAATGTATTTTATTTCTCAGCTACAGTAAACTTGGTCACTGCCATCTGATAGCTTATTACTAATTTGTAGCTGTGAAATTTATGGATGCAATCACTTTCAGGTAGTTTCATGGGCTGTGGTACCAAATGTTTTTCTATCAGCCAAAAAGGTGTTGTTTTTGACAATGCTGGTGAAAACATGGATGAACATCGAAGATCATTAATGCATCTTTTGCAAACACTGTCTCTGACTAATCTCTCTGTGCTGCTGCTTCTGGCTAAATAAAAGTTGCCACTGAGGTTCCTTTTTCAGCTGGTACTACTTTGGGGTCTGATAAATGTGAGGCTCCTGAGCTAGTGCTCATTATTATTAATTAAGGAGCAGCTCTGTTCTTGACAGCTTGAGGCACAGCTTCATAAATCAAATGCTAACTGTGCTGAGATGGTCAATGAGGAAGGGGGTATATTGCTTTGTTAAAACCATAACCAATGATTTATAGTGACTTCTGGGTTATTTGGAAGTTAATTGCTATATGATCAACCATAAAAATAGTCCAAGAAGATTGTCTTTCTCCTCTCAACTTTTGCCCCATGATTGTCCCTCACTTCCCATCTGGATGACTGGGAGACAGGTGTGTGATTTTTAATTATGCTCAGCTTTGGGAGAGGGTGACTGAACACAGCTGCAATTTATATATTGATCTCTGTTCACAGCTCTTAGTTATAATTCTAGCAGCCTTTATTGCTGGTTCGTTTCTTGTGTGGGAGGCTAACTTTATTTTTTTTAATATTATTGTTTTTTAGACTTATAGAAAACAGTAAGTAAAGCAGCAACTGAGAGTTTTGAGCTTGTCCTCAGCTGAATTCTCCTCTGTCTTTTTCAAAAGCCATACTTGGGAATGAGCACAGTTTGTATGAAGAAGCCAAGGGCTAGTCACTTCTGGAGCAAAAAACTGAAGGATCAGATTGTAAGTTCAGGCTGACTAGGCATTTGTTAGGAGGTTTTAATATTCTTTGTGATAGACTGTAGTGGCTTCTGTACATGCTGCTTATCATGTTGCAATTTGAGACCCATAAAGCTGCTACCTGAATCTTGTTTTGAATGCTTGCAGAGCAATATTTTCTCAACAGAATTGCAATTGGACTGGATGTGTTCTTCAGAGGGGCTGAGCAGTGTTGGCTTGCTTTTTCAGTCCATATTATTTCCTGCCTTTTGATGGTTGTTATTGCTGGGTGAGCTGAGTGCAGGGTGTGCACGACCATGCTGTAAAACTGAAAATGAAATTATTTTCACTGTTTCTGAATGCATTTCTATGTTTAATGTGGGCTGAGTTTGTTACCCTCCTCCCCTATTCACCTTTTTTTTTTTTTTTAGACTGTGTGCTGAGTCAGACAGGGCAGCTGGACTCACTGGGGCTACCACTTCTACCTCAGTGCTCTGGGCCTGTTTGCCCATAGCAATAAGGCTGCTGACCTGGAGGTGGCATGGGTTCCTCTGTGCCACCTCCCAAGTGTAACCAGTTTCAGGGGGCTGAAGCATCATCAGCCTCTCTATTCTTGCCCAAGTCTACCTGCCATGGGTGTATTTCAGGAGGAAAAAAGCATGCTGTTAGAAGTCGGGCTCATACACGAGTCATTCAAGAGTCTTTTGAACACAGTACCCCATTTTTTGTGGGAATTATAGGGAGAGAACTTGAGAAGTGAGAGAGAGAAAATCAAAATGGATATTGCGCATCCAGAAGGTTGCAAAGGCTTCCCTTACCATGAGTACTGCTCTAGTTGTGTGGGTGACCAACTGTGTCTACCTCTTTCCTGGGAGGAGGAAAAGGCAGATAGGATATCCTTTCCCCTCTTCTGCTGGTAATTGCTTTCCTGGGTTGAGTGCAGCAGAAAGATGTTGCTGTGTGGGAGAAAAGGCTGTGTTATAATTTTGTGAGAGTAATCAGCTCCAACTCTGCTGAGCCAAGCTGGGTCACTGTTGGCATGAGCTTGGTAATTAAATATTGGAGGAACAGCTAAGTTGTTTCCACTCCTTGTGTAGATGTAGCAATTAAAAGACTTTGTAATTACAGGAGATCAGGAAGGGAAATCAACTGGAAACTGTCAGTCTGAGCTCTGTTTTGATGGTGAATATTTATACAGTGAAGCAGCTAGTTTCCTTTTACAGCTTCCACAGGTGAGAGTTTTACATGGCCCTGTAATAGCTGGTGAGGCTTTGCAGCTGTGTTGGACCTACTTTTCCTGTGAAATTACTGGCTGCCTCCTGGGCTTCATATGGAGCTTGTTGCCAGGGTCTTGTCTCGAACATTTGGGGAGCTTCAGAACCAAGTATAAAGAGGGTTGCAGAATCAGTGCTAACAGTTATTTTTCTGTCCAGTCTGGCCAATATTAAAAGTGGCATTGTGTTATCCTTCCTCTTCTACTGACAGCGTCAAGTGTACCTGCTCTGAGAGAACTGCATCTGAAGCAGAGCCAAAATCCCCCTTTTTCACTGTTATATTGCAATGAGTAAATTGGAAGGAGTTCAGAGAAAGGAAACAAAGTTGAACAAGCCTTGAAAGTCAGAGCTGTAGCAGAAACTGAGGGCCAAGATCCTACAAGAAATTCTGGGAAGGTACTGTATATCTACATGGGAATGTACGGATTAAATAGATTTAAGGAGGCAGAAGTCATGCAAGTGTATGCACATGTGCATTCTCAAAGGGATATGTACATATGCAACACTGAAAGGAGCCAAGGCTAAACTCTTACAAATATTTGAAAGGTGCTTTCAGACAAAGGGAAAAGGGTCTTTTGAAGTGACATAAGGCAGTTGAGGTTAAGAAAACACAGCAGGAACATCAAGCGAGATATTGATTTGACTATGAATAGGAATAATATGCTTAGTGAAATTCTCTTAGGAATACCTGTTTCTGCCTGCTTCTTTAGCAACAGCTTAACTGCCAGTTGACCTCTACTAGTTGTCGTTAGAAGTTTTATGCTGAAAAGTGATAAAATGCTAACGAGGAAGTACACCAACTGTCTTTTAGTTCCTGGTCAGCACTGATGCTCTGTGCCTTGGGCAGCAGCTGAAGGTTGTGTTGTCCTTTATCTTGCAATATCTGGAGGAGCAGCTACTATGACTAGGCATCATTTGGGACAGAAATTCCAGATCCTGCTTCTTGCTGGCTTTTGCAGAAAGAGCTGTGCAATAGTAAATCTGGAGAGACATCAGATGTGGCTTACAAGTGCTCTTCATGTTCCATTCATCTGTGAGTAGTCCTCTGCACTGTGAAGAAAAATTACTGTCACCTGGTACCTGGGTCAGTGGTGGGGGCACTATTCCTTACCTCCATCAGCCCTTGTGCAGCCAGGCTCACTGAATGAGGTATCCCAGCCTCAGAAACTGTCTTGGAGTTGTCATGGTTTGTATGGTGCTGGGTGGTGATTGTGTGGGAGCAGGATGTGTTTTCTGTTTATTACTGTGCACACAGGGATTTGCTTTTAGTTGCACAGTTTGTGTTTAGCAAAAACATATCTTAAATAGGTTCTAATCAGTGATATCTTCACCAGCAGTGTTAGGGCACATTAAGTGCTTTGTGTATTTATTGAGGCAAGACTACCTAGGCCTTAGATCTCCAATTCTCTCCTTTTTGACTGGATTTCCTTTAGCTGTACTCTAAGAAAAGCTCTAGGACTGTAATTCCTTCTGCATGCATAGCTGTTACGTCAACAAGTATAAGCTTGTTTCCTGTCCTTCAGGTAAATCTGTTCTTTCACAGGGACAGTAATTGCATTAACCAGACATTTTCCCTCTATTTATAAAGCATGCAAAGGTTTTATTTTTGTGATAAAAGCATTGAAGTGAAAATGCTTTTTGAGATTACCGAAGATCACTTATATGTCTTTTACGGACAGGTGTTCTCTGTGGCCTGGGCGGGAGGATGTGTTCCATCAGGCTTGTTTCTGTTGGGGGTTGGATAGTCTCTTCTTGTCCAATCTTCTTCAACCAGAGTGGGGTAGTTTAAGTAGTTTTTCAGAGGAGGCCAGACTTATCACCATGAGCAGTTTGTGCTGACTACTGTCCCACTGCCCTTCATATAGACATAAAACTTGCCATTTGATTCAGAAATGTAGATGTATTTTAGGTCATTGCTGCCCAGGTCAAATTGCCCTTAAAAGTCCCTGGCATTTGTCATACCTCAGAGTGATCATTTGCAGTTACAAGTCTGCTGACAAGGTTGGCCAAAAAACTGTGGTCAGTCCTTATCCCAGAATGTTTCTTTCATCAGAGATGTCTGTCTCCTTCCACTTATGGCTGAACTAGACTTCAGAAATCACTGTTAAAAACTAATGATATTTTGCTATAAAATGACTTTGAAACTTGTGCCTGGTTTTGCGTGTTTTGGTGGTTTTTTTGCCTTATTGCAATAGGGGCAATTGAATTCCCCGTGTCTGTAGGACCTGTACCTTGCTGGTTCGAGTTGCTGCTATGTTGTTGGGAATTGTTACTGGCCTTTTCAGCAGGTCCTTGACCAATTGAGGGAATAACCGCCCATCTTTGCAGGAGGGGGCATGGTGGGTTTTCTGTCGTGATCTGTCTAGGAACCTGCCTCATTAACAATGAACCTGAATTTGTTCTTCAACGTAAATTTTTAAAGTTTGTTCCCAGCATCCAGAAGTCAACATCAATTAGGAGACTTCATCATAGCATCATAGAATTATAGAATGGTTTGGGTTGTATAGATCAAGCTTTCTTTTGCATAAAACTGCTTTAAAAAGAAATAATTGTCCAGGAGGTAAAAGAAGCCATGTGAATCATGGCCATTTACAATTTGAGAATCTGAGAATCTTGGCAAATGACTTATTTTGACTTTCCCATAGATTTTTCTTGTGCATGTGGCTGGTTTTTTACAAAGCAAATTCAGTGCAAAAGAACAAAGTACTGATTTTCATTACTCTTGTTTTCTTGACTCCTCCAAAAATTTATATTAGGATATTGGGAAGAAATTTCTTGCTGGGGGGGTGTTGAGGCACTGGAGCGGGTTGCCCAGAGGGGTCATGGGTGCCCCATCCCTGGAGTTGTTTGGGGGTGGATTGGATGGGGCTTTGGGCAGCTTGATCTGCTGGGGATATCCCTGCCTGTGGTGGGGGTGTGGATCTGGATGATCTTTGAGGTCCATTCCATCTACAAATAGATTAGGAAAATAGTTGAGCTGTACCAACCAGAGAAAATGAGGCTCCAAGAGCAGTGAGAGGGAGAATGTAGGCATTGCCCAAGAGTGTATAGGCACATCCCTGAGGTAACAACCTTGTTAAGATGACTTGTTACCTCTCTGTGATTTTAAGTTTTGTGTTGGAATGCCCTCCTACATGCAAGAACTCTGAAGAGTCTTAGCCAAGACACGCATGACGACTTCCAGTTGCTGACTTGCTGCGAGAGATGTTTGGGGGTACTCCCTGCTTTGGCAGCTGCTTGAGTTGCCAGACACAGTCAAGTGTAAAAATGCATGGTGCATTGGGCAAAAAGCCGTCAGACACCCTCGAATTAATCTGTCTTTGGAGAAGAGACCAAACTGCAGTTTGGGGAGTTTCAATAACCTTTCCCACATCTAGGAAGCTTATCAGACAAATAGGGCCCTGGATAATGAACCAGGAAGGGGAGCTGCCAGACTCTGCCTTAGGGTCTTTTTTGAGTTGCTGTTTTTGTAACAGCCAAACATTCTTGTTGTATTCCTTGTGTCCCCTTTTATGCTCTAAGTGCTCCCCCCTTCCTCAGCCTCCCCTCTCTCCCCAGTTGATGAATTGTGGAGAGACACTGGAACATTTAGCAAGTAGATTTTCGAAGCCCCTTTAGGGATTTTAACTGCGCACTTCCTGCTGTTCCTAATGGAGCCAAGCAGCTAAATCCTGAACTTGAAAACTTGAAAAGGTCAAGGGAAGTTAAATTCCAGGCATGTGGTGTCTCAGGATTGTCCCTGTGCACAGTAGAAGCAACTGTGACAGTTTAGTACTCAAACTACTTGTCTGCTGAGCCTTTCTTTAAGTGCCTCTGTGGTATGATGTATTAGAATGGCCATCCTTCGTGGTACTGCTGAAAATAGCAAATTTGCAGGGCCGTCATTGGTGCAGCCACTGTGGGAAGAGCTAGTATGACACAAGTTTATCCAGGTGCATGTTGTTCTGACAACTACTTGTTGGACAATCTTTGATCACCATTTATGAAAACAACTGAATACGGATTTGCTTTCAGCTTGACTTTCTAACTGAAACGAAAAAAGAGAGTGTCTCAGCCAAATATGAAGTGAGCTGGAGAGAACTCAACTGCTGGATGATTCACAGAGAGACTGGTCCTTGGTATAAGCTAGAAGAGAAGTTTTCTAGGGGAAGAACATTTGCAGGGTAAATTCATACCTTGTTAGAACAGAGTAACTTGATTGCAGCACTTGAGTAAATCCACTAGGATTTTATACAAAAAGGTCAGGTAAGACAGATGACTTCACTGAAGAATTTGTGTCTTTATATGTTTTAATTTGCTGAATGTTTTTAAAAGAACTGACTTTAAATTCCAGTTTGCAGTGCTTCCTATGAGATTTTTCTCTAAGTTGTTAAAAAATAATGCCATTTCAATTTCAGCCAGCTACTGCTTTTAGCTGACTGAGGCTCACATTACACTGTGATGTGTGCCTTTCTTGTTTGAAAGAGTTAATATATGTCCATTTCAGAGGTTGCTTTTGACATCTTAATTGCAGTATAACTAAGCTAAACCTGTGTGAGGTGTACTTATCAAAATGAAGTCATCAAAACAGTCTGTGAAGTGCTAGTTAATGTTTGTAGGATTTTCCCTGTGCTTGATGTTATGAGTCTTTTTAGGTTTGTTTGTGGTTGATCCATGGTCAGATCTGTTTTGACAGTTCAGTCTTGCAATTGACACTGTATGACCTCATCTCCTGAAGCTACTCACTTATTTCCTTCTGGATTTTGAATACTTAGGTACTCAGTGTTGCCTGTGTGTTGATTTCATTATTGTTCTCAGTCCTGGAGTGAAAACAAGTGCTAGAAACTTATTCCATCTTACTTGATGGTATATTTTTATGTGTATACAGTTCGTTCTATTAATGGACTTAACAAAACTTAATGGAAGAAAGATGTATCCTCTCAAATGTGGGGACAATTAGAAGAAGAGGACACCGAAACACTTTAATTACTACCAGATATAAAGTTTAACAGTGTTTCTGGGCCACAACTCAGACCTTTTCCGATAAATTACCAGTGGTGTACGTTGGATATTTGTTGTCATCCTGAAACCACGAGGAGAAGTTTTATAAAGAATGATAGGACAGGAGATAGCTTTTTTCCCCCTCTATCAATCATGCACATTTCTTACAAGAAAAAACATGTTGTTGCTGTTCTTAGGTTTCACATAGCTTCATTATGGGTACAAACAAGATAGAGGTTTAATAATGTGTCAAAGTAATATGCCTGAACAAGGATAAAGTGTCAAAACTGGAAATGTTCATTTTCAGTATTCAACTAATCACCCCTCAAGAGCAAGCTACTGATGATATGGTGTCCTATTCACAAGAAGAAATTGTTGTTTAGTCTCCATGGGAGGGAGCTGAGGGACTTTGAGCTGAGCATCCAACCTTTGCAACTTCATCACTGCCGCACCCTGTGGAACAATGAGGTATAACTGAACTTTCTGTGTGAGCAGCATACATAAACCTCTCATTTACCTCTGCTGTTTAGTCCCAGACGTTGTACAAGATACTGATTGTAGCATACGTTGGCTATTTCCAGTCCAGGAGGTACCTGTTGCCATGTTTTTAGCTGTTGCCACCATTGTCATGGCTGAACCACGTGTCAGGGCTGTCAGCATGTGTGGGCGTGGCCAGATACCTCTCTGAAACAGCTTCAGATGCATGGGTCTGCTTCCCCTTTTCCACAGTTTATTTTACCTCGTCCTCAATTAGTGCTCCCTGTTTTCCCGAGTTTTGTTTCTGTAAACTAAACTGACCAAATTAGGCTCTGGGATCCAGGCTTGCTGATTACATTTAGATTGTGAAAAGCTGCCAACTGAATAAAAGGCTGAACAGCATTTTGGACCAATCCCTTGAATTTAAATCTTAACTGTGAAATGGCTGCATTAGAGGATTAGACCTGTTCTACACCAAACTTACCACCTTGAGGTTACAGTCTGAAGTGATTATGAACTGAGCCTGGGTCACTAATGAATTTGCTTCTCTGGTTGAGACCTGGGTCTTTCTGCTGCTTTGACCTATCACCTGTGCCAGTTTTATGGACAGTTGTTTGCAGCTTAAACCTGCCTTTCTGATCAGTGCAGATGCTGCCTAATGTGTGATTTCTCTCCCTTTTGAGCACTTATGCTGCTGTGATTAACAGTGTCCGTAATTCCAAGGTAATAGATTGATGTTAATGAGAACTCATTGTTCACAGACAGGCAGGCTCCTACTGCAGCTGGATAGAACAGTCACTTAACACCCCGGTGGCCACAGGAGACATGAGGGAGTTTTGCTTGTCTCCAGCTTTTTTTTGGAAGCTTCCCAAAATATTCTCTTTCCTTGCCTTGAGTTGGTTCTTCAGCGTTTATTGTGTCTTTCTTGAAACAGATTTCAGCTCACGTGTGCTGTTAAAGCATGTGGGCGTTTAACACACGTTCAGCCATGGCTCTTTCTTGCTCTGAGAGTTTCTGCTGACTGTGAAACAGCTGTGGCAGGTCCAACTCCCCCAAGAGGGAGCAAGCCTTGGGCATGGTGCAGGGGATATGTGACTGGGGTTATGAACTCCACCCTGGTACTGCCTCTGAGACCACTCCAGCCAGTAAATGCTACCGTGACCCTGTATCACCTGGAAGCAGCACAGAGGTATGCTGTCTTTGGCTTTGTATTTGCAACTTAGTTTCATATGACCACTTCCTTTGCTCCTGTAGATAGGGTAACAAGGAAATTGTCCATCTGAACAAAGTTCCTCAGTAACAGATGAAAGTTATACCCAAGGGGCTGGAAGGAGGTGTGCTGGATCGGTGTCAGAAAGCAGGAGGAGGAGGTGAGGTGATATTATTAAATCTAATAGAAAAATTTGGGAAAAAACCCAACCAGGGTGAAAAAAAGTGAAAACCAGTAATTCTAAACCAGAGCCTAAATAATGGAAAACAAAGGACATACTAATTGTGGATAAGTTCTGGTCTGCTGGAAATGCCTTTTTGGATATGCTTGTATGGGTGGAGTAGAAATCACAGCTTTAATATGATTTCTATGTTGCTGATTCTGAGTTTTCATCACACAGCACGCTGACTGTTGTCAGCTAGAAGACTGTTGACTTCCTGGTTGGCTCCCTCACCAGCTGTGTACTCCACACACTCCAGGAACCTCCTAAACTATTTTGCTTCTGCTGTATTGTATTTCCATCAGCCATCTGGTAGATTGAAGTCCCCTGTGAGGACAAGAGCTAGCAATTATAAGACTTTCTCCCAGCTGCTTATAGAATATTTTGTCTGCATCTTCATCCTTGTCAGGCGATCTGTAACGGACTCCCACCGTGATGTTTGCCTTCTTAGCCTTCCCCTAGTCTGGTCTGCATGTTGGGCCTTCTGTTCCCTTTAGAAGGGAGTCTTCTAGGGCAACATCTTGCCTTTTTTTTCTTTATGGAAGCAGTTTTGACACAGGACATAGACTGACTTAACCTCGGTGACACCTCCAAGCTTGATTAGCCATTGTTCTTCTTGTTCAATTCCACTGGCAGAGACTCGTACCAATTATATAAAGGCACCCGGGAAGATGGGATGGTCACAGAGGAAATGCACCTGCTGCACCAGGCAGGAGCTTGTTGCTATTTCCCTCTCTTGCTTAAGGCCCTGCGTGCAGCCAGGTGGAGAGAGAATAGAATCTCAGAGGAGCGTGGTTGGAAAAGACGTCATCGAGTCCAACCGTACCTATGCACTACTAAACCATATCTCTGGGCACTTCATCTACCTGTCTTTTAAATACCTCCAGGGATGGTGACTCAGCCACCTCCCTGGGCAGGTGTTCCAGTGCCTGAGAACACTTTCAGTGAAAAATTTTTTCCTGATGTCTAGTATGAACCTCCCCTGGAACGATTTGAAGCCATTTCCTCTATATCGTGCAACCGGTCTGCCTGTTGGGCCTGTCTAGGGGAATGCAGGGTATGATTCCAGTAGTCTCTCTCACGCACTCCCTGATCATCCTCAGCCTACTCACCATCTCCTGGAGCTCTGTCACTGAGCAGAGGAGATCCTCTACCTGGACACACCTCCCACAGGGGTGCTCACTGCTGCAATCTGGTACTGGTGTAAGAGCAGGCCATACCCTGCACCCTGACACCTGGGTAGCATTTCCCACTGAAATGCTGTTTGGGAAAGCTGTGTCAGTTGTGCTGGATGCAGAGCTTAGAAAAGCCATCGCTTTCTTCCATGGACACTGTTGCCCCCTGGTTGAGCTTGCAGAGCTTCAATGCCCTCCTTATGTGCCCGTCTGTGCAAACTGAGGCACCATGCTCTGTTCACAGCACTCCTGGTCAAGAGCTCAGGAGAAACCTTGGAACTGTGCTTATATTAAAAGGTTTTGTTTATGTTTGTAATGGCCTTTCTGCAGGGAATTCTTCACTCCCTCTGTTCCAAAATGCCAGCATTTTCCTTTCCTTGAAACTCTATTCCGAAGAGCATTTTGCAATGCTAAATGTAAGAATGCGGCATAAAATTAAGTGCTACATAAATTATCTCAGTCTATTTTTTGTCTTCAACTGAAGGCATGTTATATTCTGACTAGGAACAAGGCAATTACATGAGAATCTAGTGCTAACTGCTCGGTATTGGGTTTTGTTATAGGTAGAATAATAGGCTCAACCTTATGCCAAATGCTCCTTCTTCACCACACCCTTCTTACCTTCTTCTGTTTGTATAAGATTAGTGAAGTAGAGAAAATGTTTAGTTAAGTTTAATTTCATGACAGCTTAAAAATGGGAAGGTAATTACTCATTTAATTGTTGTGCTGCTTCGTGCTTAAGGTGTGTGTATAATTGCTCTTTTTATGAGGACACTCAACTTTGCAAGCTTGCATGAAATTATAAAAGCCTCATACCTTTTACTCCTGTTTAAAGTGAAACTAAGCAAGTAACATCTGTAAAACAAGACAAGTGCATTCTGTTACTCCAGGCACTCCTTCTTATCTATTCAGTTTTGATGGTGTCATCCTCACTTCATGACATTTCTCTACTGGGAAGGACTTTAACATTAATCATGTTTAAACACAAACCCCCTTGTCTGCATATTTTTCATTAACAGTTGGGAACTTGAGTTTGCAGACATGCAAGTCTAAATTATTATTTCTTACACTGTCTTCATTAATTATTTCTACAGTGGCAACCCAGTAACTCATGGAATGTGATTCCTTGAAACAGTCAAAGGTTAAGTGACTCCTTAGAGTACTAATGGGAGACTTTTCCAGTGTGCGTAAGGGCTCTCAAAGATATCTAAACAAGTGCCCTTCTTTGTAACAGTCCATTTCTCTTCTCCCCTTTCTAGTATTAGCAGTAAGGCTGAGATGCTGAGTTTTTGACAGTCCAATAACTCCTGAAGCAACTAACCATGATCTCCAAAAGATGATTTTCCTGTAGAAGCCACCAGAGTGGAGAGAAGCAGAGCAGTGAAGGAGAAAACCAGCTGTTCAAACACAATCATTTCTGTAATTGCAAAGAGACTCAAAGTCTGGGGTGGCTGCAGGCTCTATAGGATTATTTCTTTTGTTTAAATAGCAAACAGCTAGATTGGGTGGAATCCCAGTGCAAAAAGTCCCTCTGTAGTCATTAGGCAAGTAAAATAATTTCCCCAGCTCTCTCAAGGTTACTTTCAAATTAATTTCTCTACTGATGGGTTCTCTAACCCTTCCCAAGTGAGAGGGAATGGCAGTGTGTGTGGCAGAGGACCAGTATGGTAAGTTAGTGCTTTTCTTTGGTAACCCTGATGTGACACATCTGAATTAAGCCACTGTCAGTACTCTGTGTGATACCTCCCTGTTGGAGACCTAAAGGGCTGTACAGGCCCAGAGAACTGCATGTGTTTGGAGTTTGATCCCTCTCCAGTCTGCAGCAATCCTTGTCACTGCTCGTGTGCCTCCAGACACTTTTCCTCCTTTTGTGGATAAGGAGCACTAGATCAATTCAGGCCTGTCCTCTTGGGGTAGCCCAGAGCCCCTAAGGGATCTCTGTCCTGTACAAGGAGACTATTCCTTGTCACTGAGAGTGGCTTTTAGCCTTCCCTTCCTTTTGTAACTAGATCCCTGTTACCACATATCCTCCTAGCCTTGGGTACTCCCACAGCTTCTCCACCTTCTCAGCATTCCTTCAGGCTTTTATTTCCAAGTCTCTGCTTAAAGGAGAGGAGTTGGCCTTTCAGTAAGCCTTTAGGAACTGCTGCCATTCAGAGCATGTATTTTCCATCGTGTATCCTATGACTGTTCTGGAACTGTCTGTCAGCAAGATAGGGTTTAGCGTTAAGGCAATAAGCACATATGTGACTAGAGCACTGGAATAAGACAATTTTAGTAAAAATGTGACACTTCCTTGCCTAGTCTTTTTATTGCTGTCAGTGGGGAATAATGTATGTTGTTTCCACACAAGAAAAGGAGAGAGAGTCAGAGTTCATGTTTGGATACTTCAGCTTTTGCCAGATACTTGAAAGACATGTTGTTACATATTACCCAATGATAAGTAATTCTTACTGGTGGGTTTGCGAGGGAGGATGAAGAGGTGGGATTGGGATGGTGGTGACCTGAGAATACCAGTTTCTTTGTATGGCCTGGAAAAGACTGTGGGAAGTTGCCGTTAAAAATCAGATGGGAGAGTAGGAGGGTTCCA
This sequence comes from Dromococcyx pavoninus, assembly GCA_033558185.1. NCBI lineage: Eukaryota > Metazoa > Chordata > Aves > Cuculiformes > Neomorphidae > Dromococcyx > Dromococcyx pavoninus. The sequence continues at coordinate 170,668 of JAUMJL010001019.1, forward strand.
AACTCAACAAGACTCATAGAATCATGGAACGGTTTGAGTTGGTAAGGACCTTAGAGATCATCCAGTTCAAAGCCACCTGTGATGGGCAGGGACACCTCCACTGGATCAGGTTACTCAAAGACTCATCTCTGCAGACAAGGAAATTGCTGTTTTGGACAGGGCCATGCCAGCCTCTGAGCTCCAGAACTCCTGGGAGAAGCATCCTTGATAAGACAACTCCATTTAACCACAAAATCCTGGTGCCACATGATACAGCCAGTTCTTTGCTGCCTGCAAGTCAGCGTTTCCCAGCTTGTGATGGGGATTTAGAGAACTGCTTTGTGCAATGAAAGTACCCTGTTTTCTCAAAGCCAGCAAGCTTCTGAGCCAGCAGAGCCTGAGTGTACAGGTAAGGCATAGCAAAGCATAATGTTTATAGCCTAGGACCACTGTTACACTTTTGCTAAGAGAAACTACAAGGAGGGACAGATTGGAGCAGGACAAAGAGACTCAGCTGTGGCAAAAATGATTTTTTGACTTTAGTTTTTAATCGCTTGGAAAAAAGCATAGCCACAGGGTGTGCAGATGTGTGGGAACAAGAGCTGTGCTTAGCTGATGTTGAAATAATGATACATATATCAAACAAATCTGTTGAAAATGAGTGAAATATGAATGTATTGATAATAAAGCTGAATTAACCGTAGATGAAGACTGTTTTGTTAATAATGGAGTCTTCATGAGTGTTGGATGAGCTTGATTTTCTTGTGCTGGCTGCCACCTGAACTTCCTTTGCTGATAGGGTTGTTGATTTGGAATATGAGGTAATGAAGTGCTGATTTCATTAGCTGCATTACCTGGGGATTCATAATCTCTGGAAAGTTCTGTTGACCATCCAGAGGCTGTAGTTCTCCAAATTTGAATGTTCTATTGGTACTTAGTGCTTTCTGCTGTATTTAAAAGGAGCTTCTCTCTCAGGGTACAGCCATTTATCTAAAAAGTATCTGTGGGAAACAGATATGGCCTGACACAGCACCACTGCAAAAGAAGAGACAGGTAAATAACAGTACCTCCAAATGTGTTTGAATGCTTTATTAAATAAAGACCCTCAATTTGATTTCATCTTTCTTTATTGGTGTTTGGCAGATAATAATAATGTCACAGTGACAATAAAATTAATAAAGGTGTTAGAAGTATAACAGAAGTTCTGTTGGCAACTGGATTTTTTTTATAAAATATGCTAATGTTACAGACTTTTTCTTCCCATTCAGTTTTTTGTATTTAGTGCAAAGAACAAACGCTCACCTCATTCTAAGTAGCAACAGGACAACAATGATTTTGTTTTTCTTTACCTCGGAAATTAAAACCTTCTTTTATACTTCATGTTGAAAGTACAAAAAAAGAAAATCCAATGCCAGTTATTTTCTTCCTTGGAAGTGTCACACATTACTAAAAATCCTGAGTTGAAATACCTATAGAAATAGGCAATAGTGCATGTTTTTATCATTATTATATGATTTCTTCAAAAATGTGGAAATAATGTGTTGGAAAAGGAGAAAATTGTTCCATGTAATTTTTGTCTTGGAAAGCCTGATGCATAACAAACTTCTAGCACTCTTCTGGAGGCAGGTCCAGTTACCTATGTGTCTGAAAAAGCATAAGAGAGAGGATGTATGTGATGACAGGCTTATGTTATTGGAGAAAAAGGATTAGTCTTCCACAATTAACCAAGATTGTAATTTCTGAGAAGTGAATTAGCTTTATCATTTCTGTTCTTATTTTACTTTTTATTCTGAAAGATTTCAGGGACATGTGATGTTCCAAATTTTTCTGTTGAACAACTCTTAGGTTTCTGTGATTCTCCCATATATAAGAAGCTGAAAACAAATCAATTTGTCCTTAAAATTATTGGATACAGTAGCTTGGCAAAATTGAACATGAAGAGGTTTTAGCCTTCTCAGTTGTTATTATACTGAAGGATAAAAATTGTTCTGATGTGGTCATTGCTGCTTGCCATCTGATTAAATGTAAGTTTTTTTTAGTGAGGCAGTGCTAACTTTGCCTTCATCTAGGAACAAAGTGGCTCTAGATCTCCTGTGTACTTCTGAGCTGGTCTGCATGTTGTTTTGATCTCAGTAGCTCTTTGAGTACTTTAGGTTGTCTTTAATGACAGTTTTCATTATTCTGCTGGGCAAATTCTCCTTGCTTTTTCCAGAGGCTGTGCCCACCGCTAGGAATGTGTCCATTGCTGCTCTGGCCTCCCAGGCTTCTCACATTTTAGGGTAAAGCTGATATCCTCAACACTGGTGTGAGACCCCATGGAGGGAAAATTGCAAGGGGGGAGATGGATTGGGAAGGAGAGATCCCCAATATTCTTTCTGGGAAACTAGTCAGGGAGAGGCTGGCAGTATAAGCAGAAGAAGGGACTTGAGAGAAACATGAGGGAAGGCAAGATTTTCAAAGGGCAAGTACTTAAAAAGATTAAATGTTACAGAGCTTGTTCTGCAGGTGGTAAACAGGAAAATGTCAGGGTAATATTTCTGATATGAATGTCTCTGCAGATTAACAGTAATTAAAGCTGCATTTAGTCTGCTTGGGGCTTTCTTTTCCCTCAGTGTCCACATGCTTACCCATTAGCGTTAAGAATCAATTATATTAATATCATTTTTAAATGTATTTTATTTTTATTTATCTCTAGCAGATTATGAAAAAAGCCTGTACTGTATAATCTTGATTGCTCCAGAGTGACTCTGTGTGTCCCTCTGTGTGTTATGATACTTTTTAACTGCAGCTCTCATTTATTATCACATGTATTCTCTACACAAAACACTCCAGAGTCACTAATGTCAGTTAGAGCAGTAACATCAGTCACAGACAGGCTGGGTATCTGTTAACAAATTTCTTTTTTGCTGTGGACCTGCTTTGGAACAGATATTTTTGTTTTATTTTATTGTTTGGTTGGTTTTTTTCCCTTCTCCTGTTTCCTGCTCTCTTTTTCTTCTTCTAAGAATACTTACATTGAGAAAGAACGCAATGGTGTCTGGAAGATGTTCTTTTTATGCACTATGGCTTGCACTTAGGAATATAGAGTTCGTACAGTTGCATGCTTGCTTTATGTGTGTGTAGAACTGTGACCTATGCACGCTCACTGAGGAGCATATGGGCCACTTCATCTCCTTGACCCAGACGCTGATGTGATTCCAACGTGCACTGGTTTTGCCCCCAGAGTATGAGGAAATAAGACTGTTCTATACTGGACACAGCTTTCTGTCTTACGTATGACAAGTGATCACAACACAATTGCATCAAGAGACTGAATCTAGGGACAAGGATTATAGCCTAACCCCCACTGTATTAGCATAGCATTGCATATATATATATATTCTAGCACCATCTAGCAGTTTTCCAAGGTAATGTGTATAATAATAAAATGCAAAATGTGAGTTTCGTGTAACAAAGAGGCAAAAAAATGGGAAAGAAGAAGAGGAGAAAAGAGAAATACAGAAGGAAGACATTTCCCTTGGTGCTAGCCTGGCTTTACTTGAAAGAGTAGACCATCTTGGAATGGCTTGCTGAAGTGGCAGTTATCCAGTGATTCACAAGAGCCGTGAGAAAACTAAACTCTATAAAACACCTCTAGTGCTTTCATTGTGTAAATGGCTTTAAGAAATGTTTTATAATGACACCCTCAGTTATTGGTGCTTTGTCTGCTAATGCATTAGCAACTGCGACTCTATTGGTGGTTTCTTGTGTTAACCGTTTCCCAGTTTGCTCTTAGAGAAGCTTAGATTTAAGGTTTTCACTTGCTTAATCAAAGTTCAAGTGTAGTTTAGAAAGAAAATCCCACTGAGTTATCTCTCACTCCAAGCCTTATGTGAAAATGTAATCTTCTGAGACTGTGAGATCCCATTTATTTCCCATTCCTGCAAGAGGCATTTGGAATCGGGCAGTTACAGGCTGTCTGTTAAGTTCTGCTGATAAGCAAGGTCATACCACCAAAGTATTCACCTCTTTCAGAGTGGCTCTTTGACCATTTTGCTGTCTCCCATGCTGGCTGTGACACATCAAACAGAGGGAAAGCGACGTTCTGAGCCCCAACCGTGCAAAGCTGAAGTTTCAGTGACCAGAAGCAGTGGCATCTTCCTGAAACTTTTTGTCTCTAGTAAAACTGTTGTGAGAGATGCAGATTGATGACACACCTGGCCTAATGAATAGCTATCTGTTTCTTCTGTGCTTCCGCCAGGTGACATCCTGTCCTACATGTGCAGTGATGTTTGATTTCAAGAGCTAAATGGGCAGAAAAAAGACCTTACAGAAATGGTTCTCCCCTGTTAAGAAAATAAGTGTGCTCACCGTATCCGATCCGTTAGACTATAGTTATCTGGTGGTGGGGAGGAACAGTTAGGCAGTTTTGAATCAAAAAAATAAGAAATTCACAAATCATTGTATGTGACACGAGATGTGAAACAAGGCCTGTGACAAATAAAAAGGCTGTGTTTTTTTATTCTTTCTTTACTGAGCAGATAACCCCTCTGGGATCCCCCATGTTATCTCTGTGTACAATAGTCATGGCTAGAGAGACAGCTTGGCAGTTGCTGGTATAAATGGTTAGGATATAAATGCTATAAATAATAGGATGCAAGAAAAGGCTGTGTGAAGTGTAAGATATGTTGTTGTTTCGGAGGCAAGAGATAAATGCAGTAAAAGAAATCATCAAACAAACAAAAAATCTGTAGTATCAGATTTTATAAAAAACCCCAAATATAACCAATAAAACTAAATTCCTACTAGCTTAAAAACCAAAATAAAACAAAAAGGCAAACTCAAATCCCCCCAAAACCCAACAACCACCCAAGGTCTACAATTGGCTTTAAATGTTCCTCTGCTATCTTAGTCTGAGGAAAACAAATGCAGTTTACTTGGCATATTCTGATTCCCTGTACACCTTGGTGCTCTCTCATGTCGAAAAGATTTATTAGGTTAAGGGAAATAATTTGAGTTTGTGTTGTGTTTGTATAGTCTTGACTTCTGTTTTTAGTGACTTCCAAAAACTTATTGACTCTTCCAGATACATCAGTTACGTGTACTTTGCCCCTTGTGTTGAATTGCAGTGACTTGCTGTAATTCACAGGCCAAAGGTGGCTGTGAGGGAAAAGGGGTCCTGTGATATGGGGCACTGAATCAGGGCCCCAGAAAACTGGAATCGATTTCCACGTTTCTGGTGGACTCTGTGACATGATGGCAATATATTTATCACATTGCTTTGCTTGGCCCTCGTTGCTATAGCGAGGATAACTTTTTTCCTGTCTTGACTACTTAGTTTATCAAAAGGTTTGGAGCATGAAAGGAGTATTGTAGTAAGTTTCCCCAACTTTAAGCAACTTCATACTTGTGAATGACAACTGGTTTCATGGCCTGAGCAATTAAAGGTGACTGGATATGAATGACAGCTACTTTGCTCCCTTGCATAGTAGCTGGCATACGTTAAATTTTCTGATCAAGGAAACCGTTCCTGCTGAGGGGTATCATGCTTGACTGGCACATCTTTCTGGGTAGTATTACATTATTGAGCACAAATAGGCTCTGCTTTTACCTGAGGCACGATAAAAAACAAGTTCTGAATATCAATTAAACAGGTCATCTAAATAGAAGGTGAGGGTCAGTAGAGCATACTGTAAGATCAACTGCCCCTTTTGCAAATCTGATGATGTGGTTACCAGAAATGGATCCAGGTATGTATTTTTAGTCTTTTACAGGTTATTACTCTCCAGATGGAAAAGTGAATAGTAAGGGACTGGGAGAGGCTTTGCAACTGCCTTGATGAGGAAGAATGATATTTATTTCTCCTCATTGTGTGACATCACGTATCCACAGGAGTGCAGAAAATTTTAAGACTAATGTCTGGAAATTTTCATCACAAATTCATTTTTGTAATGCTTTTCTATTTTACCTCCTCCCCTCTTTGTTGAGCTTTTGAGTGCAGGACAGTCCTGTGCCTGTTTTCAGTGCAAGTCAAAGAATTGCTTGATTTTTGTCAGAAAACACTGTGTTTCATCTACAGAGGCAATTTCTTGGAATCCTTTGAAAGAAAGGCTCCAGAGATGGCCAAGAGGCAACTGCTCCCCCCCCCCCCCCCCCCAGCCCAAACCATACTAAAAAAAGCTCTAATGTTCTACCTCAGATATTTTCATCCCCCTCTGGCAGGGGAATGCAGGAAGGCCTTTCTAAAAAGGCTGGTTGGCAAACAGAGATATTTCTTCAGCTACCTGCATGGGTTGTTCATACCTGGAACAAGTAGTTGCTATTGAACTGTTGATGGATGAATACAAGGCTACTGTTGGAATTCTTCTTGTCTGCCAGTGCTAAGTCTGAATTCTTACCGTTATTTGTCCACCTTTCAGTCTATGGTTTATGGTTTTTCCTCTGTGCACTGAATATTACCTCTGTTGATGGAACAATGACAGTGGCTGTTCTGAAGGTCCATGAGGTGTTGGTAAACATCATGTAAATCAGGTGAATGCTCCCTGGACACTTTGCACATGCCATTGAGCTCTAAAAACTTGCTATTTCTCGTGCCCACGAAGCCCTGTTTTCTTGGTTTTACTGGCTAGCGTCTGCTAAATGCTCCTCTGGAGGTTCTACTGCCTTTCTAGATAAAGCAGTAAGTCTTAAACTATATGTAGCTTTCTTTCTACTGGAGCTTAAACTGCAGATTTCTATGATTTGGGTGGACAACTCTTTCATCTCTAGTTGAAAAAAAAAGTGCTGCTTTTTCACCTTCTGCTCCACAAATGTAAGGAAAAACCAAGGAAGCAGATCAAATTCTGAGGTTTAGAGTAAGTGGGGAGAGTAAGTAGTGAAAATGAATTAATAAAATACTTCATAAAATGGAGTTTCACTGTGCAGCCCATCACTTGCTTGTGATGGTTTGCACCGCTTTGCCAGCCTTCTCAGCTCTCTCTGCTCTCTACAGTTTCCTGTTTAGTTGCTACCTGGTTTACCTTTGCTTTCTTCCAGTCTGAACAGTCTCTAGGGTGAGTTCTAAACAATCAGCTCAGTGAAGAGGAGGAGTAGGAGAGCCACTGACCTCAGTCACTGGAGTAACTTTGACAGACTGGAGACTGGCAGCATTGCACTTGCATTAACCAGTCAAACACACAATTACATGCAATAGGAAGATAAATATGTGCATGAGAATAAAATTGTTCAGGCAATATCAGGAGAGAACAGAGGTGTCAGTTAGTGAAACAGTGACCTCCTATGAAAACTTTTTCTTTTCCAGATAGCACATTAGCCAGGTCAGCTTTGGAAGCTGGGAGGGACAGTGAGAAAGAGGGAAGAAGAGGTGGCATGGAACAGCCGAGGCATGTTCCAATGCAGGCAGAACATTCACTCTTAAAATAAGCAGTCACCTGTGGCTTGAAGGTTCCATGAAGATTTACAAATGAACCCATAGTAGTTTAGTGTCAGGGAATGACTAGAAGGAGCCACACAGTGAATGCCGTGTCAGCTAACAGTTGCTTGATCCTTTGCAAAAGGTAGTTTTTATTAATTCTTACTCTAAAATGAAAGAAAAATAATAGTGATGCATTGAGTGTCCAGTACATCTGGGCCACAGCTTGGAGTAAGGTGCTCTGTCGTCTATGGATCAGAAGTGGCAAGACTCATCAGTGTTGCTTTTAGAAGACATTTAAATGAACAGTTGCTGCGAGACTGCACAGATGGCTCCGCAGTATACGAGAGGTACAGCTGCAATTTCAACCTGTGCCTTCAGACACTCGAGCTCCAGGGCAGTCTGAGGGCTGTCATGAGCACCAATCCAGTCAGAGGCACTGATTAAAAGTATAGGAAATCAGGCTGACTGGGCACATGGGAAACTGGAAGATCCATGAGAGTGCTACCATGTACTACAGGATTGCTGCAACCAGTGTCTTCCAGTAGGGCTTGGACAGATTGATTTCTCTTTCATCAAAAAACTGATTTTCTGGCATTTAGGTTTTTTTCTGGGTTAACGCTCCTCATTGAGTAGATACATTTTAAAGGTTTGATTTTTGATGAACTTTGTCCTCTAGCTCTGCAAAAGTAAAACCAAAAGGAGCTGAAGAAATTTTGGTACTTCTAACTTAATGTTGCACAAAGTGCATGTGCTTCTTTCCTCTGGCTTTTAACAGATACTGTTAATGGAGGAGTTCGAGGAAGGTTATATCCTTACTGGACAGCAGCTGCACAAGTTTGACTCGTTATTTACATTTGAATTTGTGATTAAAACAATAACTGTTTTCCAACAATTTCCTAGAGCTTTGAGGATGGGAGGACTGCAAGGGTCTGATCAGGCTGCTCCATAACATAGACCAAAGGATATCTCCTAGTAATGTCTGCATGAAACCATAGTTTCTCTTTTGACTAGAGCATTTTTCTTAAAAGGATGGCTTTCTGAGTATACTTGTAATAATACAAGATGTGAGTAGTGTTACCTGGAGTGAAACGCTTGAATGCATAACATCTCTACCTTAATCTCATTTATTAGAACTCATGTAAATTCCTGTTGCCAAGGGGAGGAGAAAGGTATGCAAAATAAGCATATGCTTAATTTATTTCATTTAGAGGTGAACACCTTTAAGTGAAAACCTGGAGTTATTGGAGTTGATGGAATTATTTGTGTTTCCAAACCTCATATTCTTAAATGTCCAGCTGAGTCAGGGATAGGGTGGCTGATTTATAAACAGCTTCTCCGTGTGAGGAAGACACAAGTGAAAGGGAATAACCTGAATTACTTTCTGGAGTGGAATAGTTAACTCATATGAATCCTTTTGTGGAGGCTCTCACACATAATTAACTAAACTTTAATTCAGTTTGTCTCGATTCACTTCTAAAGCCAGTTAAGCTAAGTTAGAGACATGGTTTCACTAAGGGTTGTAGTTCAGATATATGTTTGTTTAGCAAATGCCTGTGCTGTGCTGTTGCCAAAGGCAACAGGAAGGGTAACTGCTTTGCAGCCTCATCAGTCCAGCAGCCCAAGCTATAAGATGGAGTGATTTGGCTAACATGCTGAAACCTCAGCCTGAACTCCAAGCCACTGAGATAAGACCAGTATCAGTAGCTCACTTGCTCTCCAGCATCTATTTTGCAAAGGCTCTTCTGCACAGCTTATGTGACTCTTTCAGTTGGTGCTATTAAAAAGATAAGTGATGCACTGAGGAAATTTTTCAGACGTGAAAATAAGTAAGAGAGACAACGTTTAAAGAAAATTGTAAAACATCACTGGAAATTCAGATGTTCTCACTGGTACTTGTGGCAAAGAGCAACAGTCAGTTTTTTTGGGTTCTCTCTCTGGGTGCTGTTGTACCCCAGAAAAAAAACCCCACACTCCATGTATCTTGTCTATGTGTGTTTAATTCTCTGATTTTTGATATACAGCCATGAATATTTGAGGTATGTATTGAGTTAAAAATCTAAGCAGTAATTAAATGGAGTCACAGACAAGCTGTTCTGTGCATTCTCTGTTGCGTCTTGAAGTAGATACTTCCACTTTTATGTAATCTTTATTGGATTGTATTGCTTAGGGGAGATAATAAGGTGTGTTATCCTTAACCAGTTAAATAATTTAAAACTAATGGCAAAATAAATAAAATTAACTACTTAGGCAGTTCCACTTCCTTGGTCCTACAATAGTTAAGAATAACTTCTGTAAACATTCTTTGAACAGCTGGTTATCAAAGACTTAGGAGCAAGTACTAGCAAACTGAGGCTACTTAAACATGTCATAAAAATAGAGACGATTTCTAGTGTTTCAGAAGCAGGCATTTGCAGATAAATAGGTAATTTTTTTACTGTGCTTATTAAAGTGCTAATCTCAGAAGAGTAAATTTCTCCATCCTTTTGTTCCTGTTAAATTGTTCAGCATGATGGTCATCGTCAGGTATTTTGCAAACATTGATTGTCGATGGCTTACACAGTGTATTTGAGTGAGATATTATTCACAAGTACTATTATTGTTCACTCAGTTTCTGTGCTAATGGAGGAATATCAAGATAATGCTTCTGGCTCCAGAAATCTCTGGACTGCAATTTACTGGAGGCTGAAAGGTCATTTTGGGGAAATAACACTACATCTGTCCTGCCCGTGTAGTTATTCTGTGACGTGCTCCACAATCAGAAGGCTAGGTTGGGCTGCTGGACATGGTAGGTCTTTGATCTCATCTATGGATGTATATTAAAAAAAAAAAAAAAAGCAAAGTGCTTCTACTTTGTCCTTTCACCTTGCAAAAAGTCCGTATATACCAAAGAATGAAAAACCACCCAAATCTCTGGCTGATTTAAAGAGAACAGATTGTACAGTTTCTTATGCCAGTACCTTTTTGGAATGTTGCCAAATGGAGAACTATGTGAACAGTGGAAAAGGCTGACTTCAATGATTTTTCTCCTTTAAAAAATACACTTCTGAAAGCTCATAAGCATTCCTGCTTTGCTGGCTGTACTGGCAAATGCTATCTTTAATGGAGCATGGATTAGTGTTTCATAAATTTAAGTTTAATTTTAAAACCTGAAAAGGTAATTTTTCCTCTCTAACCCACAAGGGAAGGGTGTTTTGTTTCAGCACACTGGAGCAGTCTTTTTGTGAAAGCATAGCTAATCTGGAATACAATAAGCTTTGTTATTTCCTATTCCCTCTGCTAATCATTTTGTTAGGTGGTCCATCCCTTTACATTACCATGCTAAGAAAACGATAATGTTTAATTGTACAAGGGAGATCATTTGCATACAATTGCTTCCCCCAAGAATCTGTTCTTAATGGTGTTCACTTCTTCAAGCCTTTTTTCCCTCTGTATACAAACCCTTGCGTATGTGTTGGATTTGAATTTACAAATGACTTCAGAAGTAACAATCTGATTGAGTATTGACCTGATATATGAGCAAAGAATGTCTGACCCTGTGGATTCCAAGGAGCAGTTTCTTATTGCATATCATTGTTAAGTGCGTCACTTTTTGCTAGCATGGCAGAATGGTTGCTCTTCTTCAGCAAAGAAGGTCATCTGGGATAAAACTGGCAAAAACATTCATAGTAGAGAGAGATTCATTGAACAGAAGATTTGCATTGGTAGGAGAAGCCTGATTTTCCTTAAACTTCAGTAGTGTGTGTCAGCTTTTCTCTAGCGAGCTCATAGCTCTGTCCTGTAGGCATGCCTATGAGGAACAACAATATTCTCTATCTTCTCTGTTTATATTTTGTGATTTGGCTGGAAGAATCACTGCAAATGAATTAATGAAGAGCTGAACTTTTGTTTTCTATGGCATTTCTAAGTTTGCAGAGCAATAGAATAAACCCAAGAAAACCTGGAAATGATTATTTATTACTGTTCGTCTTTCTGTTGCTTTCCAGTCTGTGCAAGTATTTGTCCTACCACAGGGACAGCTTGTCCCTGTCTTCTCTGAACTGCTCAGTGGGATTTGTGAATTCCCTTAGAATGAATCTCTCAGGGGGTTTCTTGTTTCTGTGTACAAGCAGGAATGCTTTCCAAGCTCCCCAGCAATGAACAGTGTTATAGGAAGAGCTGCAGAGAGGCTTTTTCCAGAAGAATTCACTCTGAAATTTTCCTCTGTTTTCTCTGTTTTTCTAGCTTCCTCTTGTGTTTTATTTACCTGTCTCTGTCTCATAGAATATATGGAGAGGAAACTTTTAAAATGCTTGTGTGTACTTATAAGGCTTTGCTTTTTCATGGAAATATTAGCTGTATTTTACGGAAGAATGAATAAAATGGAAAAAAGAGAGGGAGTGAGAGAAAGGATTGTCAGGTTTTGTTGCTGAAGTTGACTATACCTTAACTTTGCGGTATTTGTTGAAGTCTAAGTAGGGTGAAATGGATACTTTCTAGTTGTTTTTTTGTTGTTTTTTTTTTTCATTGTGTGCACATGGTTGATTCCAATGACTGCAAGGGTAATTATTTCTTTGTTTGTCTGGAACAAAAAAATTGCTGTGATTTCTAAAGAAAATGTTCTCAGACTTCTTGAAAGTAAGTACACAATAGGCTATTACAGCTGCCTTTTCTACTGGAATTATTTTAAGTAATAGTGGTACACAGTAATTAACCCTTTGTGCTTGAGGAGGCAAATCATAGTCTCAATCAATGGATACTTACAGAATAAAGGGAAAAGGGGGTGAGCAGTTTCACGATTCATTTCTGAGAAGTGTTGAACTGCTGGGATCTTCAATAATAGACATCTCTCAATAGTGCATTGGATTTCTCAGACCATTATCTCATGTATGATGTCGATAAAAGAATTTGTTTCACTCACTTTGAAAAATGTGTGGATGAAATTATAACTTGGAAAAGTGAGATACTACGTGTGCTGCTGGAGACAACTCTGATATAAGGGGCAGTTGGGTGTAGACTTTCCTGACTTACAGCCTTGCCTGAAACCTGGCTTAATCACAGGCCTCCATGTGACTGTGTTAACATCTCTCCATCTTAATTTACCACACAGATAATTTTCCATTTCTGTTCCCCCCAAAACCAGAAATAGCCACTCATGCAAATACCTTTAAATTATTGTTTTTTAACTGAAAAAAACTGAGATCAAGATATTTCAATCTGAAGCTGAAAATGGTTTTGAAACTTCCCAAATGAGTGTATTAGCTTACATCAGCAGTCCCAAATTGGAAAGTATGCAAAATTGATGCAGAAATGCTCAACTTCAGGGCTTCAAGTCGGGCAGGGAATCTTGTGCCCTACACAGAACTGTATCCAACATACATCAAGTTAACTTAAGTCAATGTAGAGACTTCTGTGTTGGTTTCATGGAGAAGTATGCAATTCGTTCTCTTCTTCTGGTAAATGAGCGATTACCTGAAAGGCAATACAGTTTTCTGGAAAATTCACCAATCTTTAGCACAGAAGTATGGGATCCTAACTTAAAAATAATAAGATATTTAAAAAGATACTTTCCATTACATTTTAATCAAGCTCACAAACCCAAGTACTTTTCTATGCATTTTATTTGTCATTTGATGAAGCAAGAACCTGTAAGCAGACCTCTCTGTGATTGCACCTGATCTTTCAGGAGCAAAATAGATTTCTTCTTAAGTGGTTAAGTTTTCTGGATGCAAACATGGATAGAACCTCTCATTTTTACCACTTGTAAATCATTACTGGCTTTGGTAGTTGCACATTCTTATTTACACTTCAATTTTCGACAACACGTTTGTCACAGAGGAAGAATGAGTAAAGAAATATAAAGCCTGGTGCCTTGGCTGAAGTTCCTTAATGCGCTGTGTACACACATGCTTAATGTTGACAAGACACATTTTCAAGTCTGGCAACTGTAAGGTTTAGGACTCTGTTGGCAGTGACAGAATTTCTATTTTGATATAATGAGAGCAATAAGCTTAATAAATAAGGGGGAAAATGGATAGGAAATGCAGTTGCTCTTGACAAGCATTTATCATTTTAAGCTGAGTATATTTTCCTCTTTGCAATCTCAGTGGTTCATAAAGCTCTCCAGTGAAATCTGGTGCTGCTTTGAATGACAAAGGAGAGAATGGGAACTGTATGTTCACAAGGGTTACACTTATGGGGCCTGTCAAACTATTAAATGACTTGATTGAATTTAGTGCAATGAAAAAACTCTTTGAAAAGTTGTTCGTGCTATTAAAAGGCAGAAGAACGGCTGGAATTCTATAGAGTAAGTAGCCCTGCCTCTTTGAATTTAATTAAGTTTTAGCAAAATATTTACTTGGGATCTGAGCTTCTTCTGAATTGGGGTTTAAATTGCAAGACTTTTCCTGCTGCTGATGTTTTCTTAAGGCCTTGAAATCCTGCTGGATAAAAAAATTCCACTTACAGATCAGCTGCATCTTGCACTTGTCTGCATCAGTGGTTCAGATAATGGCTTTGGTAGGGGATTTTGTTGTGTTTTAATGTAAATTGCAGTTTGGGATTCTTTTCCCTTCATTGGGTCATTTATACTGTGTAGTTATGGTAAATTATAAATTTGTTCATTATCTGTTCAGAAGGATCTTAGATGATGCTCGTTAGAGTGGGTTAGGAGAGATCCAGTAAGAATGTGTTGGATTTTAGGGACCTTTCAGTGGATTCCCTGTGTTTGGTGTAGTTTGTGAGAAAATGTGTACTTGTGTCGGTGGAAAAGATCAGGCAGAGCACTCAGGATTCCTGTGGTCAGGACTTTCCCCTGGCCATGAAAGGGTTAAAGTCTGTGGTACGGATGGGAGAAGCTTGAACCTGGATCCTAAGCAGCACTGCCTGTTCTTCCTAACTCCTCTAGAGTGCATATGCTTCTCTAATTATGAAATTCTACAAAAGGTCTTGGTTTTACACGGAAAATTCAGTTTGGAAAGAAAAGCTTTGAAAATACTAAGCCTTTTCTCTCAGATCTAATACTCAGCACTCTGAAAATTGACTTGAATTTTAAACAGTAATAATAACCTCCAGGCAAGTTCTGAGAAGTGTAACTTTCAGTGTGTACTGGGGGCTGAGCTGTTGGAAAGCAGCTTAGCAGAAAAGGACCTGGGGGTCCTGGTGGACCAAGTTGAATGTGAACCAGGAAGGTGCTCTCATGACAAGGGCAGATCTCATGATAAGGGCAGATCCTGAGCTGCGTTAAGAGGAGTGTGGTCACCAGAGGGAGGGAAAGGATCCTTCCCCTCTGCTTAGCAATGATGAGGCCACGCTTGGAGTGCTGTGTCCAGTGCTGGTCTCTTCATTGTGAGAGGGACGTGGAGCTACTGGAGACAGTGGGTAGCAAAGGGTGGTAAAGATGATGAAGGGACTGAAACATCTCTTCTGTGAGGAAAGGCTGAGAGAGCTGGGACTGTTCAGCCAGGAGAAGAAAAGGCTTGGGGAAAATCTCATAAATATGTGCAAATACCTGAAGGCAGACTGTAAAGATAACAGAGCCAGTCTGTTTGTGCCTGGAAAGATGAAGACCAGAGCCACGTGAAAGAGAAAAACACTCACGCTCCAGGTCATGCTTATCACTGTAACTGTTCATGCTCTAGAGATTAGTACTTGACGATCACTGTGGGGATCGTCATTGTCTTCAGCACATACATCATGGAGACAGAAAGAGAGCAGGCAAATGCTGAAATACATCTGCAGGTCTTTTAGCTGTGTACCACATACATATCTGCAAGGACTGAGAAAAACCTCAGAATCTCACTGAGATAGTTCATTACAGTAAGAATTTAGAGAAAAAGGTGATCAGAAGAAGTGTTCCTGATAAAGCAGGACTTATAATCCTCTGCTTCACCCTTTTTCACTTGTGCATAGAGAAGGAAGTATGAGAGAGGGCTGTGGAGAGGCTGTGGTTTATTACATTTGATAAATATTATTCTCCCCCTCATAGATTTTGGTAGGTAGAAGCCTAGCTATTGGTAATGTGTGACGGTTTTGCAAGTGCTCTGGCACTGCACAAAGCCAGAATAAATTTTGAATTAAGATTTGAATACACATGTTATGAAAAAGCCCCTAAAGGCTCATAATTCACTGATAAAATATTCAAACAGGATCATTTCTTTGTTTGTGGCAGGTTTCTACCTGAGGTGCAGCAGATCAAAATATAATGTATTGATGTAACATACAGGTAGGGTATTTCATGTGCTTGATGAGCAAGAGCTATATCACTCTTAGCTTTTGCTGTGTAGCATAGTATGTGTTTTACCAGACAGTCCGTACTTTGTATGTATATTTACCTTCATTTCTCCATTTTAGCTCTTTGCATTTTATTATAACTGGCTGATAATGAAAATGAACCCTTTATGAGTATTTTACTAATCTCTAATTGTCCATCTCTTTGCCTGCTTTCATTTGCTATATTCCTCCCTTTCCCTTTAGATTCTTTTCTGGTTTAGCTATTAGATTTCTAACATATCTCCTAATTTCCATTTCTTCTTCACTGTTACTCTTCTTATATTACCTTTCCACTTCAGACTCTTTCCTTTATTTTGAAAAGAACCTTAAAACCAATTCTACGTAACAGAGAGCACTCGAAATACAGCACTATTCACTCAGTGCTGTCAAAGGTGCTGTTGCTCTTCTCAAAGGCAAAAGGCTGCTCTAAGCAGCTCTTGTAAATGTTGGTGAGTATTTCCACTAATTCATTTTTTTTTCAGTCTCCTTGCAACCCTTACCAGAGGTTTGGATCTTTCTGGCTGTTAGTGTTAAATGGGAGAAAGACAACTATAGCAGTGCAGTAAACATTGTCATTTCCAGGAAAGTTCATATCCTGAAGTTTACTCTCTTACAACAGTAACTTAATGATAAAAGAAGCTTTTGAGACCTGGATATTCTAAACCAGCTATGTAAGCACTATGTTGTGGGTTATATGCTGTAAAGCCCTAGGAAAAGGTAAAGGATTAAGCTACTGATTCATTCTGTTTGGGACTGACACTTGCCAGTGTGTAGATCTGAATAATCTCTGTCATTAGGCTTTGAAGAATCTAACTGATGGCTGCTGTAGCCTTGATAATCTAAAGATATAAAAGAGAAGCAGCATAGAGTGAATGTCCTTTTGTGACCAAGTTGACAGAGTGGTGGTTGTTTTAGTTATTTCTGAGGCTGTTGTTTGGTTATTTCAGTAGGAGTATAGAGTATGTTGCATAGTGTTTGGGTATGGTTTGGGCCTTGTGATGGTATTTTACTTGAGTTCTGCAAGCCTATTAGGGTCGAGGATTCTTAGCTTTTCTGAAATTCTCCTACAACGCTGCATAATGTCCTTAAAGTTTTGTGAGATAGTCAAAGGGTTAGAGATGCTAAGTATCCAGGGGCCTAAGAGGTTTCATGCATACAGAGTAGGTGTCGTTTTTCAGTTTGGCATGTTTGTCCTTATTTTTATGTTACACAATTTCTAAACAACAAATTTAGATTATATTTTCTGTAAAAGGAGGTACGGTGGGCAGAGGATAAAATGATGGCAGATGTGTAGGCAAAGTTATGTGTTCATATATCTGTCTTAATATGTGTGTATACAGGTATATATGTTAAGACTGTCTGGCAATGGGTATCTAAAGCTTTCCTGGAATGTCTTCTGATATTTGGAAAAATTAGATGACTTAAAAGAAATGTTTGAAAAATAGTAGTTTGAAATCTGTAGTCACCTCCATGCTTTTTGAGACTCTATACCACTGGCAGGTTTTCTTATTATTCATCATCTCTGCAATTGTCAGCACAGTCCGTTGTTTGAGGCACTATAGAGACAAGGGAGGTATAGTGAGTCTTCTTTTAACCTCCATAAGGCATTAGGGTATATGAAACCCATCTATCCAGGTAGCCTGATAAGCACCATTTGTTTCCACAATATGAAGAGAGATGGTAGGTCTTACTGTTGCACAATGGGGATACTGATGATACAGAGCTTTTATGTAAGTGAGGTTTTTTTGGGAAGTCTGTTGAAGGACAGTAAACCAGCCAGAGTGTATTTTGGTGGCTACAAAAAGCATCTGAAATTATCTGTGTTTGAATTTTAGTGGTATCAGAGTTCAGAAGAATCAATGACTCTCATAGCCTTCTGGTTATAACAGAAATTCGGTTGTGTTTTCATCGTGATGTTGTGGCCTTGAAGTAGTCCTTTTAATACTCTCTGACTCTGATTTAAAGTGAGATGACAGCTGAGAATACCCTGCCACTGCACTCTTCAGAACAACTGAGAAGGTGTCATTTGCACATGCTCAAAAGCATAACCACAGAGGAACTCCCTTCAACCTCCCCCCAAAAATAGTGGTTGGCTTTCAATAAATTTTCTTGATGGTTTTAAAGGGAGAAAAAACAGACCACAAAGAAAAAAGTGACGATAAAAGGCATGTAGCCAAGTCACAGTCTCTGACTGTCTACAACTACCTGAAAGGAGGTTGTGGCGAGGTGGGTGTTGATCTCTTCTCACAAGTGACAAATGATAGGACAAGAGGTAAAGGCCTCATGTTGCATCAGGGGAGGTTCAGACTAGACATTAGGAAAAATTTCTTTACGGAAAGGGTGTTCAGACACTGGCAGAGGCTGCCCAAGGCAGTGGTTGAGTCACCGTCCCTGGAGGTGTTTCAAAGGCAGGCAGATGAGTTTCTTAGGGACATGGTTTAGTAAGGGGACAGGCACAGCTGGACTTAATGCTCTCAGAAGTCTTTTCCAACCGAATGATTCTATGATTCTATGAAGCTGACAGCAGCACTCCTTTAAGGAACTACATCAAATATATATCCCTGTGGTGGAAGCCAGTCTTCTAGATCATGACTTTTTACCTGTATCTGGTTTTCACAGCTCCACAGTTGTTCATCCTTACTGTGCTATAAATTTGCTCTCTTCTCTAAGCTGTGATTCAGCATGAGGCACTTTATTTTAATTACTCTTGCCATGCTTTTCTCTCATACTAACTAATCTCTCCCCCGTTTTGCTGGTTAATGAAGAAAAGACACCAGGATTCAAGGCCCAATGAATCTGGTTATATAAAAGCAACCATATACATCCCTGTAGACTTTTCTAATACTTGTGTCTCTAGCTTGCAAGAGTATATTGCAGGATAAAAAGCTGTGTAGAGCAATAGCGTTAGACAAGCTTTGAGTATTTAAAAAAAAACCAAACAATGAAACCAAACCAAACAACTTTGTGAATTGCATATTTTGGGTTATATTCTTGGGCATGAAGGCAATCCATTAATTTCAAGAACAGCATGAAATGAGCTTACATCATAACAATGCAGTGCTTTGATACTCTGAATTAGCACTATCAAGGAAGGGTAGCCTTGTAGACAATAAACAGTGAATAAGCATAACCAGCAAAAACAGAGAAGCCGCTAATGGTTGCATTTCATCTTTGATTCTGCGAACATGACTCCAGTTAATGTCATTGAAAAATGCTTATATATGTAAAACCGAGACTGCATGCTTAATTGCAGAACGAAGTCCGCCCTAAATTACCAAAGAGACAACCTTCACTAGAAATATTCCCAGAAAAGTTAGACTAAACTTTTGTGATTTGTTTAGGTCTTGATAAACCAATTTTAACAAGACTTTAAAACAAACAAACAAACAACCTAACAACAACCCAAAGAAAATGACAGAAAGAGCAACAAAAACCCCAAACAAAAACCCAACAATAAACATGACACAAAGAAAACAAAACAAGGAAAAAAACACCCCACCCCAATGCATAAATGGGTAGAAAGTGACCCTGAATTACTTCTGAACTTTGCAAAATTTCACTTTCTCGTTCATCACCTATTTAGCTGTCTGCCAAGAATGGAATGGAAGTGATAAAACAGAGTAACCCACTTGGGGGAAGAAAATAGTTCTACTTGTGTTTGAGAGCTGGAAAGCAAAGGCCTTTTCCGACAAATGAAAGTCCATGAAGTATTTGAAATTATTGAAAAAACAGATAATGCTAATATAATGTCATCTTAATGCTGCTGCTCATCAGAGACTTATTTTGTTACTGTGATCAGTGTCTTTTGCTAGGAGGGTCATTGCATTTAGATACCTTTATTCCTATGCGTGGCTTTTTACTCCATAAAGCAATCACTTAACTGTCTTAAGGAGAAAGAATAGGCAACTGGAAATAAGTCTCTTTAAATGAACTGTTTTGTGCCTGACGTATGCAAGGAACTCACAGGATAGCACAAGTGAAACATTCAGTTCTTGTTATAGATAGTAGAAAAATACTTCTGGGTTGGCAAAAAGGCTGACATTTATTCTATCTCTGTATGAATGAATCTCTGTGTTAAGAGAGATTAATTGTGGGGTTTCGAGCAGCCTGGTCTGGTGGGAGGTGTCCCTGCCCATGGCAGGGGGTAGGAACTGGATGATCTTTAAGGTCCCTTTCAACCCAAACCATTCTATGATTCTATCATTCACCAGCTCCTACACACAGCTTTTTAGGTATGTGAAACTTCATATGCAAAGTGTCCTAATTGTATTTTATTGAATTATAAGTTATCACCTCAAAACCAACAAATGTAGAAAAAAGCAGCCCAGATTCATGTATTGAGTTGACAAGGTAGCTGATTATTTAGTCTCCTGAGAGTCTGTATGCTGTTAAAGAACTTGTGTTTTGCTGTTCTTCTTTCAATTACAGAAATAATTCTCTCCTTCAGACAGAGTTTGAATCTTTTCCAAAGGTGTTAAATGACTTTTGAACACTCGGACAGAAATGATTGAACATTTTAAAGCCTCTTTCTAAAAGCAAGTAGATCTTTTAGGGATCTGTGATAATTTTTATGGTTGTGGTATATTGCATCTTAATTGAAAGATACTCTGGAAATGCAAGATATAGCAAAGGACGGTGTAGGTAGCAAAGGAGACATAATTTGTTCTATTTCCCTTAATACTAGAAGAGCATTTATACTTTGGCTAATTGGAAGACCGTGGAACTGTGTGAAAGAGGAAGATCAAGATAAAACCTACTGCAGCAGCCTGAATTTATGTGAATATAATACTGTTCTTTCCTTGCTAGGTGTTCTTGCTTTCAGCATTTATATTGACAAGTAAGCTGGAACTTTGCACTTACAAATATATTTTGATACTGTAGATTTCTATTCTTTTTGCAGGAACAATGTTACTGAAGTCCAGTGAGAAATAACTTTGAATGGCAACCTCTGTTGAATGATATTTAAATGCATAGATACTTTATCAATATTTATTCCATAAAACATTGTTCTGTGGGAATTTTTTACTGATTATATGAGTGACAAGATATTGAGTGCTCAATTTGCTTTTGTTACTAGAATTTAAATTTTATTCTGAGATAGCACAGAATTTTACCTATAAAGTTTAAACGTCTAGGTTTGGTGTTTCCAATAGGGAAATGTTTTTCAGGACTGATTTTTTTGTGTGCTGGAGAAAATGCTGGAAACAAAATCTTGCAGTGAGATAAAGGTATTGGTGGCTTTATGCTTACAAAGGTATTTGTGGGGGGTTTTTTTGCCTATTTAACTTTGAGGAATGAAGTAATTTTTTTCAGTTTTTGTATTGAGAAATTGTACCAACTCTTTAGATAGTGATGCAAAGGAAGAAAAGTATGAGTCATAACAGTTAAAAATGTTGTGATAGAATTGGCTGTATTTTGTTAGCTCAGTGAGTATTACAGTTGAAGTTTTGCTTTACTTTTAGCATCTCTGTGATGCTTAGAATAATAAATAATAATGATATTTTCCTTTTGCACAATGCTTTTGTCCATAGAGCTCACAGAGGATTATAAGAAAGAGGTTTGTGTTATTACCCTGTTTCAAGATGGAGAGAGAAAGTGAATTGAGGTTGTCTAATGTGAGAGCTGGCAGAGAAATTTCCATCAGTGTCATTTTTTTGTTAGAAAAAGCTGATTCACTGGAATGGAAACCTTTAATGGAAATTCATTAGTGTCCAGGAAATTATGCAGATCCAGAGGCAAATGAAAATGACAGGCGCTGTAGCAAAAGAGTATCTAGCAGCCTCGTGGCAAGGGTACCCAGTGTGACAGGGAAGACTTAGGTTTCATTTTTAGGACTGAAGTGAAAAGGAATTTGAAGCTGTCTCTCTCAAGGGAATATCCCTGTCCCTAGACATAATATGTTGCTAGGCATACCCACCTGCCAGACATAGGATGGCCTTTCTCAGCCAAATAGCTCAGTGAACAGTGGGTCTAATGAAGTGTTTTAGTCTTCTAAAATTGGGTCCCGTGGTTGATCTTTGGTATGGATTGGATTTTCTGTGTGTTAAGTAGTGAGTGGAGTTTATTAGCTTGCATATCTTTAGTATGTAGGGAAAAATATTTGGGTTCTATGTGGCTGTCTTTGCATACAACTTTTTGAAACACTTTCTATTTCAAATCTGCTAATATATTAAAAATAGACTTTGAGAAAAGGAAGGATCAAGCACAGAAGTGAAGGTGGACACAAACATACTGCAAGGTCATCTATGATATATTTCCTCAAGAACCTCAGGCAGAGTCAACAGAGGCTTTTGGGTTTGCCACAACCAGTGCAGGAAACCTTGGAACCAACAACCAACCAAGTGTTCCACTTTTTGGTCCAGCATCTCCAGATGATAATTTTTGGGCAGAGGATCGTGTTTATGTGGAGAGAGGGTGGTAGATTTTCACCAAAGAAAAGCTGAAAGTAAAAATCTGCCTGTGTATTTCATATGGCAAATTCATTCAGACTTGAAAACACAAAGTGAGGAATAACTGTGAAGTTTCTGTTACATTTCATGTATATAAGCATGGAGACAAGAAAATGTGTTTTCCTCAAAGGAGGCTGGAGCATACATTGAGCTTTGGGGTAGACAGCTGAAGGCAGCTTGACTCAACAGAGAACAACAAGATAAATAAAAAATAGCAACTTCTTTTCAATAATTCAGATTGAAACTCTGAAGAAGGGCTTTATTTTTGTGCAAGTCCTTTGAAGAAGTGTTGGCAGTCTCACATAAGAGAAAGCTGCGAGATTGTTCAAGGGATCAATCAAGGAGGCAGCCTTTGTACACCTTTTTATGCTGAGCCTGAGCCAGACAGGCAAAAGAAAAAGAAAGAAAAGAATTTCAGCAGGGAGGGAAATGAGCCAGAATCCTGGTTGCTTTGTGAGTTATGACATGACTGTGGTGGATAAGGCAGTGGTTTTCCTCCACTTTGCCATTGGAAGGGCAGCAGTAGGACAAACCAGGATGTGAATATATGGCTCAAAGTTATTGTTTTTATGACTATGTCCTCAGGGTTGATGTGAAGTTGGGTTTATAGAGTGCTGTGGTTATTTCTGAAAATCTGATTTAACTATCGGAAAAAGAGAGACCTCTGATCTTATAGGACTCTAACGCTTGGTAGGTATTTTCTTTGGACCCTAGCATTTCATAGGTGTGGGAGAGAAGAGACATGGCAGTAGACAGGAAGGGAGAGAGAGTAAGGACACATTAGGTAAATATCAGATTGTGAATGATGCATTCTGTGTCCTTGCAGCACTACCTTCTGCTTTCTGACTTTGTTCCCACAAGGGATCTCCCATACCTGTTACCATTTTCTCATAGTTCAGTTGATAAGAATTGCTCCATGTGGTTTGCCACAACTGAAATGCTTCTGCTGTCCTCTGAGCATTTTCAACAAAAGGCCTCCATCACAGAAAAGTGCTGCTGACGCCTCGCCTCTCTGCCTTTTAAGAGATGCTTCCTATTACCTTTGTCAGCACTAAACCATCTGAGATTCACAGCCAGTAAAAAAAAACAGCCAGTGAAAAAAAAAGCCCATCTCTTCTTAATTTTTATTTTATATTTATAATTCAATTTCTGTCATGGGAGAGTATTATACAAATTTTGAAAAAAAAAAATTGTGCAGCTGCATTAATCAAAGGAATACTGTGCTGAAAGAAATGTCAGACCTAATAGCTTGTCAGTGATCAGTGGCAGAAAAGCTGCTTTCAGCTAGTTTGCATGGTTTCTTTGACACTAATTAACAGACTCAGTACCTTTTAAAATAGCATAAAAATGGGAGAGGGGAGAGCCCCAAGATGTGTTTTGCTGTGGCAGGAGTGGACAACGGGTCTGGCACACATGAGGAGCTTTAACTCTAAGCACCTTTGTCTTTAAGGGGCTTGCCCTGTTCTTTTTTGTTAGCAGTATGTGTGATTCCTCCTAACTCAAGATCCTAAGCTGGTTGTCAGAAAGTTATCGGTTTTCTTTCAAAGAGGAGTTTTCATTTGTCTGGACAGATAGGGAAGGCAGTAAGGATTGTGAACTTGCTATGATCATCTGGCAAGATCAAGCCACCATGGTAGCATCTGACTGTGACTCTCTGGACCTGATTTATGACTCATTAGAATCTACTCAAGTCTCATTCTCAGTTTGCTATAATTTCTGCATAATGACAAAGCTGTCCTTTGTTTCGGACTGCTGATGGTGCTGACCCTGTTTACTGCTGTCACTGGTTTACAGACAGCAATGTTGGCTGCTCAGATGTACCAGGGAGGAGTCTTGCGATGCAGAGTTGAAGGTATGTGTTTTGCAAGGACATAGATATTGTTACTATGTTGTCAAACTGGACATCATGCCATAGGCCTGACCTCAGCTGTGTCCAAGCAGCAGCCAAAAGAATGATCTTCGATTCTCTCCGTTCTCACCAAACCTTACTGCCTGGGTGAATGATTGGTTCAGTGCATTAAAAATGATGACTGTAATCATCTCATATAACCCAGACCAGAAACCTTTCTGTACTCCAGGGTATTCTCTATACTTGTTATTATCGGAAAACTCCTACTAGAGAAATCTCAACTTACCACCCTTTATCAACCCCCCAGTAGTTCACTCTCAAAGGAACTGAAATACAAAATTATGAATGGTTTTTTTAGCTCTGAAGAAAAACTCGTGAGCTGTTTGGGCTTAGTGAGTTATTAGGGAAACCAGTCCTCTGAGCACCTCATCTATCATGGGGATCTTCCCTCATCCGTTATTTAAATAAGATGTCCGCACAGTGTTTACAGTGCTTCATCCAGTAATTCTATCTCAGAAAAACAAATGAGATGCTTGGTGTTTATCTTGGCTGTGCTATGAGAAAAGGCAGTGGTTGTACCAAACCACAGCTGAACAGGATAATGTGCAACAAAACAACAGTTGTGCAGAAGAGTTGATGTATGAGGAAAAGCCAAGGTTGTCAGGAGGTGAACTTTAAGATGACCTAGATCCAGAATTAGGAATGTACTTGAGAAAGATCATTGTAAAATACTTTTCTTACCGCTAATTTTGTTGTCATTCTTGTGATCCATGCTTCACTTCCCAGAAACACTGGGATTTTCAGCATGTAAGCAAATGGGTTCCACGATGAAAGCAAAGCATTTTTCTTTCTTTTCACATAGGTACATACACACTTCACTTAAACTGGTATTTCAGAGACTAGGCAAATAATTCACAGTGAGAAATTCACAGTATAATTCTTCCTTTGCCTCATTTAGGACATTTAGTTATAGAAATATTCTTTCAGAATGAGGAGTAGCGTTTTCTTTATGATTATTGCTTACTTTTTAAATGTAGGGGATTCCAGTGGGATTACTTAAAGTTAAGTGTGTATTTAATTGCTTTTGCTGCATGAAGATATTCTCCAATCTGCAACTGTACATGAGCGGTTCTTAAGTACATAATGGCTGTCATATTTTCCCATTAAGCTACTGCATTTATTTTTCACTTTGGCAATCCAAAAAACAGCCATGAGTTACAAAAAGTTACTACCGGTAAGTTCCATGTTTTTCTGAAACTTTTCAGGGTGGTAATAGTTAGAAATTATGTTACATAACTTGTAGTCTCTGTGAAGCTAATCGCCAGTTAAAATTTCATGGGACGTGATTCAATTATTTTTTTCCCTAGTTCCTAATAAAGGGCAGTCCATGCTGATACGTATTTACACCTATCTTTCCATTTTTAGCAGAGATTGTACAATTTTGAAGAGTATCGAAATTAATCCTTCTCCCCCATTGCTTTGGGTGGTCTTTACATGCCAGGTATGTATGAAGTGTATTGGAAGTGTGACTGTGCTGACAGTTTCCATTGCCTCTGCTCCTGAGAACTCCTCACTGCTCATAAAAAATGCTTCACCTCCAGGGCTGACAATTTGACGCTTCTAGCTAGTTATTTTCAAACAGGCTTTTTATGCAAATAGATTCATTTTGATTGAATTCAAGGATACAAAATCAGGAAAAGCTTCAAAAACCCAAATGTTCTTTCAGGCATAAGAAGGTACAGCAACTGCCTAATTGAAGGGATGTGATTTAAGTTAGCCTTTCTGCTCTCCCTGATTACTCAGTGGGGAGAAAGAGCTTTGTCAGAAGCGGTACTCTGAGGGCCTAGTTACAGGTCCTGCTCTGAACCACCCTCCAGGAGAACTTCTTTCTTTCCCTTATCTGCATGGAAATTAATCTCTTCACAGAGGTTACATTTTTGAGTCCTAAAATGGAGATAGCAGGAACATCTCCCAGGGGCGCTGAATTAAGTTAGACAGATAGGCCTGCTTGCCTGAAAATAAAAAGAAAATGAATAACCAGGTCTGCTTCTTACCTGCAGCTGGGCTAAAAAGGATGCCTTGTGAAAGTAAGCAGTGGTGTTATAGATACTGGTAGCCTTCTCTAAAATTAAGCAGACTGTTACTTAAATAAAAAAAAAGTCACAAACCCAAACATCTGGCACATCTGTGTGTTTATGTTGTTCTAGTTACCAAAATGAATAAATAAAGCTGATACACCTTATTTTGTTCTACATGTTGCATTCCACATGATGTTTCACGGCAAAGAAAAAAGGCAAAAGAATAGATTTCTTTTGTTGGAAAAGCTTTTTCCCACCTATGCAGCATATGGAAATATAGACTGTTCCCTCTCGAGCAGGCTGGGTTAGTGAAAACCAGTCTCAAAATACACCACTGCCCGCTGATGGAAGCACCAGTTTGGAATCAGGCTGGGGTGTATTTGAATGTGGAAGAGTATGTGCACAAGCAGGAAACGTGCATCTTTTTAGGACTACATAAGTGAGTGCTGTGTAGAAGGTGGAATAAGCATTATCATATTTATCTCTTAAAATTAATATATTTTTTCCCAGCTCAATAGCTACTGCAGTTTTAATTGCTGCTCAGCAGCACACTTTTCCAGTGGCTGTCTCAGCTACAAAGGGGAGCTTGTCTCCTGCTGCTAGAAGCAGCATGGGACAAAGATAGATAAGTGATGTCATGGAAAATATACTCCTGTACTCCTCTGACTTTTGATGTGTTGGTAGAAAACGGTTGTAATTTAGAGTTGGTTTATTCTGGACAATGGCAGCTGTGAATGCTGAGTCCCCAGGGATTGTTGGCAGCACTTGAATGCAATCCAATCAATGGTGCACTTTCAACTTTGCAGTACCACGAAAGTTCTCTTAGGGCCAAGTTTTGATGGCTGAAGTGTTGAGCCTCAATGGCAGAGAAGCAGGTTTGACAACTACTACTTCTGCTCCTGTCTCAGTAGGAGATTAACTAGTGACTCGGTGCCGTGTTCCTCTATCACTGTTTTCTCAGGTGGAAGAACGCTGATTCTTGGTAAGCTTTTGTGAGCCTACTGGGAATGCAGGTTAGTCTTTTGATCCAAGTGGGGAATTTAAAATCTTCCCAAATATAGGGAGCCAACTACATTGGCCATGACTGAAGCCAACTGTTAGGGACCATGCTGAACTCCATTAAAATAGAACTAATCGGCCTCACATTCCAGAGAGTGTGTCTTGGGTCGCTGCCCGTGCTAACATATCTCTTCAGTAATGGGTGCCATTTCCTGAAAAAGGCAGAGAAAACCTTTAGTATATTGCTGTATGAAATAAAGCTGCAAATAATTTGCTTCCTTGCAGAGAAGGTTTGAAGTATCTGTGTTGTGAATTATGCCTGATTGTTTGGTGGCGAAAATAAACTTTTACTGCTTTTTATTTGTCAACCTTGCAGTTTCAGCACAGCTGTGGATGAGTGAGCTGGAGTTTAATCATTAACTATTTGCTGTCTTTATAGAGAATCATTAACTATTTCCCTATCTTTATTGTTGTTGCTGATGAGCAAACCTGAAAGACTCAGTTGGAATCTCAGAAAACCGTGTGAGTTTTCAGGGCTGGCAATTAGGAAAGCCATCTTTTCTTTACTTCTAAATTAAGCAAGGTTGATTTGGAAGGCAGAGAAAGTAAACATATTACTGCTATTTCACAAGGTCACCTTAGAGAGTCTAATCATCTTTTAATTTGAAGCAGTGCCTTTGGAGGGTGGCAGACAGCACTTTGTGGTACAGTAAAGGTTGATACTCATTTATCAGTGTTTTTGTCTTTAAGAATTCAATGAATTAATGCTTTTGTGAAGTCAAAAAATGAAATTAAAATAAAAAGTAAAAATTCTCCGTACCAATAATCTGTATTCCTTTCCCTTTCAAGGTAAGGAAGAATGCCTATAAAAGCAGCATGTCCTCTCACTCACAGATGTTGTGTTGCTGAATGGAATGATAGTAGGTTTTTTTTGAAAGTCCATGTTTTGTTCCAGAGGACTTAACTTGTTGGCAAAGGATGGATCAATGACAAGAAGATCTCCTATACAGCTTGCATAAAAGTATCCAGCACTTATCTGCAATTCTAATGGGTTGCATTACTGATGAATTACTTCACCTTAAAGCTTGGCCTCTGCCAAGATTTCAGTGGTGACTTTGGCTCTCTAAGTACCAAGGACAACAGTGGAAGCAGGAAATCAAATTCGGATATATTGAAAACTCTGCCGAGCAGAAGAGGAACAAGGAACGGATGCACACTAGCATTCCTAACTATTACCAATGGTTATTTTCTGGACATCTCCTACTGGTTAGACATACGTAGGAATATGTATAGGTCTCATGAAATGGCATTCGTCCTCCAGATAAAGCATGGGATAAGCAGTTAAGTCTCAAAATCTTAAAATGCTTAAGAGTTAAGAGTTGTAAAGAAGGTAAGAGATTTGCTGATACACTTCATCTTTGTTCACCAAGACTGTGTGGTATTTTGATTTTTTAGTCTAAATCACATCAATTTTACTTCTGAAAGTAGACTGGTTATTTGATTTTCCTTTAGCTCAGAGTGTCAGTTCTGCGTGCTTTTATGGAGCCTGTATTCAAGGCATTCTAAACATAGCTCCCTTTTAAGGCATATACCCTTTCCAACTCGCCTTATTTCCTATTTCTGTGAATAAGGAAAGTAAATTCTGTCTGCTCATCAGTCCTTATCCCCAGGTTCTATGCAGATCTGTGAGGTAGGAAGTGATTTGGTAACATCTTCCTGCTTACACTGGAAAGCTGTTTTCATGAAGTTTTCTTTAAGTCTTAATCCAAGAGAAGTCCCAGAAGTTCAGTTACTCTAGTTCTTTTCAGTGAAAGCAGACATAATCCTTTAAAGTTTTTTCAATAGTCTTCAGTGGGGTTAGCCAGCAGGTGTGCTTATCTTGATGAACCTAAATCATCCAGCATAACAAGTAACCCACAATTCACAGTGAATGCTGGCTGACCAACTAGGAAAGACTCTTCTCAACTACCATGTGTGTACACAGACTGGAGCACTTTCTGATCTCAGCTGCACAGCAGTAAATCTGTGTGTTGCTATTAATAAGATCTCTGTTGGATTGCTGTCACACATGATTCTCTGTGTCCTCAAGCAAGGTTTTTCTCCTTCGGTATGTTGCCAAGCTCATGCTGTAGTCAGTCAGTCTCTTCTGGCAGTGAAAAGATGTCAAAAGTCTTTTCATCTCCAACTTCTTGCAAAATAGAAAAGTGCAAATCAGGGTACTGTGTCTGTGAAAAACCATTTGAACAACTGAGGCCAATGGAGGAAATTAGTACTTGTGAAATGAGGAGACTTTGGGAAAGAAAACAAATGGCTTACAGTGTACTATTGCAAAGAAATATGTTTTTCAATAAATTTAAGGACTACTACTGTGTTGCAGAGCATTTTCCGAATTGTACCAGTGGTGCCCTGTTCCCCTGTGCTTCTCATTCGGGCTGAACCTCTTCTGACATTTCACTTGTCACCAGGGAGCACTGGGAGTTGTGTTTCATAAGCAGATGGAAGTTGTAGGACTTCACAGCAAATCATTTTGACTCAGAGGAAGTAAAAGTAATACCTCTGTACTGGACATACATGATTTGTTGTTGTTTTCAATTGTGGTTTTCTTGGTTTTGTCTCAATTTTATTTTGTTATATCTTCATTTTGGTAAGTAGCAAATAACATGAAAAACTGTTAAAGCATATACTGATTTTTAATACATTTGTCTTCCTTGCCAAATTTGTTTCATAGTCAAAAAGAAGGTCCATCTGTGTAAAGAAAAGAAATGGCTAGAGGTAAAACTTGATCACCATTTTGAATGAGTTTTGACTGATTTTGATAATAAATCAAATCCCTTTAAGGCTTTGCAAACAATTTGTATGACGGACATATTCAGTGAATGTACTCTTTCTGAAGGTATTAAGCATCTTACTTCTCAGATGTCTTTCTTAGCCAGTATTTCTGAAAATCCATGGGTTTTTAAACAGTGTCCTAGACCTTGAATGCCTTTCCTTATGTAAAGTAACCTGAAGCACTGATCCTGAAGGAACAGTCTGTATAGATTAATGGATTTCCTGAGTACCTACGTAGTGTTCAATTATAGATTACCATTAGCTGATGGACACATTGAAATGTTATGCTGTGATTTTGGCAGGTTTTTTGTGGTTCTATATTCTTCCCCCTCAGCAGAAATGCCAATAACAGTAATTTTAAAAGAGAAAGTACTTTTTTTTGCAAGAGAGCACATAAACATTTATGTAGATAATGAGCTCCCCCAATATAAAATAAGTATTAATTTAGCAACCTGTCACTTATATGAGTGCAGTCTTTGATGATGTTATAATTTATTCATTTCTTGGCTCACAGTTTGAGTCACTTCTAGTAGAAATCCATCAATGATACTCTAACTTTCACCTTTTGCCCTTCATCCTGTTTGCTCTGAGCTCCTGTCTGGGATATCAACAGCGTTGTTCCCTTGGCAGAGATGCAAGGTTTTTTTCAAGAATGCTCTCAATCACTAAGTTTTTATCTTGTTACTTTACACTGCAGTAATTCTGTTTTCCCTACAGCATAAGAGTACAGGCTTCCAAGCACACTGGTAGGTGCAGCATGATCGTTTGTTTACCCCAAAGCTGCGAGTATACACCACTGTCAGGATGCAGCTCTGATCCTGATAAATAGTACAGAGTGGAATGTTCTCATTCTGTTAGACACACTAGTAAATCCCAACGACATAAACCCACTTTTCTTCTGATATCTAATTTAAGAAATACCTGGAAGTCTTTGAATTTTGTTTGATTGATCATTTCATTAGCCCTGATTTTCTTTCCGTTACATTGGTCAAGAACATAGATCTTCATTCAAGATAAGTTGTTTTGCACGAATACGCAGTAGTATATGTTCATGGAGTGCTATACAATTTCTGCATTCTATATATAGATTATAAATAATTGTACCATTGATCTGTGCACTCAGAGGCTTAAATGGATAGAATTATCAATTGTGTATTTTTAAAATGCATATTTAAAAAAATAGTGAAGGAAACTGATATGTGGCTGTAAGAAAATCTATGTTTTGTCCATTATTTTTGAAAGGACAGTAGGGGTCATAATATAGAGCACATGTAACACCCAATGACTTTGTCTGGAACTGCAGATGCTCAGCACTTTGTAGTAATCAACCCTGTGTCTCCTGGTAATTACACCCTTGAGATTTTCTTGTCACATATTTTCCATAACTAATATAATCCACACTATATTATCCTATTAGGAGACTCATTTTTTCCTCCAACAAGCAGCATGCACCTGTCTGCTTCCTGTGAAGTAAACAGTGACAGTGTTCTCCCTCTGTCGTTTCAGTGTTAAAGGAGATAATTCAGGCTGTAAATAGGGAAGACAGAACTTGTTGAGTTAAAATAAGCGCATTAATTCTTGAGTGGAGCCCTGCTGTATGCTTTTGTTCCTTCATCATTCATTCTATGTATCTGGGCTATCTCTTTAGTGGATTAATTTAGAACATCTATCTCAGGTCCCTGTTTGGAATAAACACGCTGTTTCTCTTCACCAGCTCAGAGACACTGTCCTGGAGCTCAGTAGTGTGCACTTCACCTCTTAGGCACAGCAGCTGGTTGGCACATTCAGGGTAGAGGGGAAAGATAACATTAAAGAGGACCTGCTATGATTCAAAAAGTGCTTCTACATTATAATAAGTAATGAATTACCAGTCAGGCATAATGCCAGGCTTGAGCTGATGGAAATTCTCATCACAAGTACATATAAATCCAAGGTGTGTTGTCAAAATTTCGAGCAATCACACAGTCTTTCGAACACTGAGGAATGTGCAACAACAAAGCACTTCTTTTCCCCTCCATTCCCACCTCCAAGATTAAGTTCATTCTCTTCCTTCAGAGACAGACAGATTGAAGCTTTCTGCACTATTTCCATCTACATTAAACCAAGGTAACTTGTAATGGGAAGTGATACTTGTGAGGTCAGTATTCAGCCACTTGAAAACTTTGAAAGGTAAAAGTGTTATTTGTAGCTGTAGAAGCTTTCTAACATGATGTGTGGCACAGAGCAAATGGTTTTCAGGTTTTCACAGAGGAATAGCCAGAGAAGCCATTGGAAGTGCTTCCCTTCCTGATGGGAAGCACTCCTCAATTGAAGTTACTTATTTTTGGTATTTTGTTTAAGGAGATCAAACTTTTGGCATATTTTTGTGTGCATCCCACAAAAGAGCATGCACATGCTCCTTTGTGTCGCGTTCAGAGAGACATTCAGCTTTCTCGATGAAAGCTGTCATTTGGGGGCAAAATGGCTCAGCCTTTAAGCTCAAAATGACTCCTTCCCTTCTTTTACTACCCCTTTCCCATTTTGCTTTCTTATTGTTTAAGCGTAATAGAAATGCTGGTTGATGGACAGGAAGAAAGTCTGTCATGAATGTCTTTCACAAACATTATTGCTATGAACCTGTGGTAGATGGCAGATACGCCTGAACAGAGGATGGTTCATGTTTAGCTACTCTGCTTGATATTCTTCAGTGTGAGGGAAAACAGATTACAGCTGAGGTCCCCTGTGTTCGTGTCTATCAACATGACAGTGACAGCAACCAACTCATGATAAACTCCCTCTTGCATAATGAAACATCTACAGTGAGTGTCCCTTCACTATAACCTTGACAAGACTGGCAGCTTTCTGAAATTATTCCCTCGTTCAGCTACCCCTGGTACAATAGCGCAGATGTGAATGCTACTATGAAAATGCTTCCACTTCATCTCCTACTCTCACCATCTGTGCTAATGCAGTTTTAGCTAGAGCAACTGCATAACTCTAGATGAAGAGGAAAACCACTGTGCTGTCTTAAACAACGTGAACCCTTGGTGGTAGTAGCATTTGGTGCTGAAACATATCACAACTGCATTATTGCTGCTACAGAGTCTATGCTGTGAAGGGAAGGGACAAGTTCATGCTAAAAGTTTAAATACTTCAAGTTTATTCCATGGAAAACTAAACCCAAACTTCCTCCTGCTCTCATTTGGATCCATCAACTGACGTTCAGTTTTTGCATTACTTTTCAGTAATGGTTGACAGATGACTCTTGCCAAGTAACAGCATCATTCAGTGAACTCTGATATCATCTTTTATGTGAAATAGTTAAGCAATCCTGATCTTTGGGCTTAGGATGTTTCTATAAAAAAGGGAATGGCAAATGCTTCTCAGATAACCCTATGACTGAGAGGCTGAGACATCCCTTCTGAAAACTGTCTACCTGCTGTGACCATCTGCTTTCTATCTCTGTGTATGGAGGTATGAAAACTTAACACAGACACAGAGTTGATGCCTTGACCAAATAACTTCTGAAACAACTTTGAATTTTTTTACTTCGTAAAATGTTCACAGAAATCTTTGAAACCTTCTTGAAAACCTCTTGAAGCATGGATAGAGTTTGAGTTCATTCTGTGTATAATTTAAGCACACATTTTAGCTGCAGATTATAGCCAACATTACACAGTTTGTTTTGTCATTAAGGACCAGGTTTTTCAAAGTTTTCAGCTCTCGCAGGCAGGACTAAGATTTTAAAAAATGCAACTACTGTTTTTCCTGTTTGCTGAGGTGCTAAAGTCACAAGTAGGCTATTGGCATCTTGGGTTGAGGGTTAAAACCTGAAAACCTATTTCTCTACACGCTCTTAAGAAATGGTCCTGAATTCTCTCTATTTTGTGGTTTGTTTGGGGTTTTTTTCTGCTTCTTCTTTCTCACAGATCAATGTACCAACGCTGTAGAAAGCTACCTTGAATTTTGCATGTTGACTGAATTTGCTGCCCAGACTTGATTTTACAAACCTGAATTGAGTGTGTCTGCAACATACTTGGCACAATGTTCCAGGTGGGTTTATCCTTAGGTTTGAGAAAAGTTGTGAGTCATCAAATGAGAGTGCAAATAAAAAGACTCTGAAGTGGATGAATTAGTTTTGTAGTTTGTTGTTGCTTTTTAATAAACTTCATTTGCCTCAAATTTACCTCTACTTAGTGTCTAGCAAAAGCATGTGTACCACTGAAAGTTCCAAGCTAAAGCTAATGAGAGCCTCACAAAAACTTGTGCATCAGCTCCTGAAGAGAAAATTTCACCTTCAAGGCCAGGATCAAAAGTGCCATAGAAATCATTGCTCTGATGTCTCTATTGAAAAGATAGTATCATTAGTACATTTTTCTAAGTGCTATTTCTCTCTAGTGTGCATTACCATTAAAACTTGCAGTACTAAAATCTATATTTCTTTCCTTTTGAAATGAGCTTTCATTCAGCGCTTTCCCTTGGTTGCTTGAACTATGAATGATTGGCTCTGCATGAAGCACTTTGTAATTCTCCTCATGGAGGAAGCCATATAAATATAAATGTTGCCATCAGGTATATTTTGCATACTGTAGCTGTGTGCAATTACTGAGCATGGGATCCACCTTTCTGCTGACCCTGAATTCTCCAGTGTGCTTTGGACAGATTTTGTGACAATTTAAACTAATGTGGTTTCAAAGGGTTACCGAGATTGCAGTTGTTATTTCTATGCAAGACAGAAGAATAGGCAACTGGTATATAATATATATCCAATGTGAGTCCTTCTTCGAAGGGCAATCACTTAAGGGTCTGTACTTACAAGGTTATTAACTCATCATCTTCAGATGATGCTCTATGGATCCCTGGAGGTCTATTAGTTGCTTCTAAGAGATCTGAGAAAGGTAATTAAGAAAGGAAAGGATATTACTTGTATGCTGACAGTGGGGGATCCAAAGGGAAATGCTTAAAGGTCTACAAATCAACAGAGGGGAAAAAAAAAAGCTAAACCCCACTGAATGAGAATTTCTAGGGAGTACATGAGCATACCTTGTATTTTTCAGGCCATTCTAATAGGAAATATTTAAATCTGCCTCATCAGATTTCGAGTTCTGTAATGCCGTCGTAGTTTGGAGATATCTTAAGGGTAGATACTGCAAAAGATCGTACCAACTTGTATATTCTTTGCAGCAAGTAGCACTGCATACCTGAAAGACTAGTCTAGAGACTTATATAGGTTTCTATGAATAATAAAGTCTGCTTTTTCAGTGATGTCCTTTATAACTTGTGCTTGGTGTGTCTGTGGTAATGATGCATAAGGGGAAGAAAGAAACAGTGTCATATGCTCACCTGACATAAATCTACTTAGCTTTAATGGAGCTTTTTAGTGAAGCATCCAGATATATACTAGAGGTATTTAACCTCAAGGACTTAAACAGCTACTGGACTTTTTTTTTTTATTTCTGGTTGTGTCTTAAGAGTGTCTGGAAAGGACAGATTTTATAGAGACTTCAGTTACTTCTGTGTACTGGAGTAGGAAAGATGAAAGTATCATAACATTGCTGACCTTGGTCACAATCCATGGTGTTGCCTGGACCCAAAGCAGTTTTCATTGTGAATGTGTGGTACACTGACAGTGATTCCCGGTGATTCTTAAGAATGACCTTGTTATTTTTTATAGATGATATAAAAGCATTTGCACTCAATGTATTACTTGTGCATTCCCTATGTAGAGAGGTGAGCACAGAATGGCTGTGGTTGCTACCCTGTTCACATTAATAAATGGCAGCACTCTTCTAGACTTCTCCAAATCAGTGTCTGCCTGGGCTCATTTGTGGCCTTGGGAAAAACAAAGGTGAAACTACAGAACACATAAGAACCATCTGTTCCTAGATTTAGAAAAGTCACCCTTCCCTCCTTAAATTTAAAGTCCCTTTGGCTCAAAGTGAAGCTGAGGAGTTTGTGGAGACCCAGAGTGTGCTTTACTGTTGCAGCTAAACACTTATCAGCTTTGTCCTCTTTTTATTTGCTGTTCTGCATAGGACACGTTTACCAGGAAGCTCAACTGAGGCTGACAGAAACACCTCTGGCTTGGAAAATGACTCTGAATAAATTATCCATTGTGAAAGAATGATATATATTCTACCTAAAAGCCAGAAAAGCGAAACAATAAGAGATGTTAGAATAATTCCTACGAACCTGGGCTGCCTGAAGGAAAATGAAGCTTCTGGAGGGTGATTCAGAGAATCCATTTTAGGAACTTGCCTCTCTTCAGTAACTGTACAAGGAGATCAGGTGTCATACTGGAATACCTGAAGTTAAATGGTGTGAATGCTCCTCGGTCAGCAGCTTTCAGGGTGTTGAGAAGCACAGGTACACTGTGGCAGCTGGGGCTGAGCCGGTGGCTGCCCAGAGCCTGATGCCAAGAGTTGCACTGGGGCAGAGGGGAACTGGACACACAGCTGTTGCTGCATGCAGATGAGAAGCGAACGGATGTTTCCAATTGTAGGCTTTATAGAAAGCAGTTAAATGAAGTTATTTACATTCTTTGATTTTTAGTAATTTTTGGATGATTATAGTCTCATCCCATTCTATGCCCTTTGGTGTACAATTCCTGAGAATAAGAGTGTGCTTATAAACACAATGCTTTCGACTGTGTGAGCAATGTGACAGTGCTGTGACATCTCACACCTTTCCCTCTGTTATTATCAAACTACATATGCAGCTGGATTCACACTTGTTTCCATGCTGAACATGTGTTTGGATTTCTGTTCAGGAAACAATAAATAATCTGAAGAACACAAGTACTTGTGGGAACTTGGTGAAACTCATAACATTTCATATAGGAAATCGAATTAGATCTTTAGGCCTTGCAGGCCACAGATTTATAGGATTTTTCGACACATCCCTGAAAATCAACAGTTAATTTCCAAAGACAAAGTAAATCCCATTGACAGTGAAAACTGTAAATTAAGATGCTGAAAACAAGGTCTTTATTTTGGACTGATTAAAAGTCTGTCTCACAGAAAGCTGGCTGTTGGCAAATGTCATGGGAATGAGGGACTTAAACATGTCACTGAAATATGTACTGCAAGTTCCTTCATGACGAAGTCTCAGATAAATAGGAAACACCTCAAACTTACATCTTGGAAAAGCCAAACAAATTTCAGATGGAAATGAATGGAAATGAATGCAGGGTGTAGACTTAAACCCAGCCTCTAGGGACAGAATGATTGTGCCTTTCAGAAAATGGTCTCCTGCTCTTTGCATTTTAACTGTCTGTAATTACTTTTGTGGTTTGTTGGTTGTTGAAGAGCTTGACAAGCTGGGAATTGGCAGATTCAGTGTCACCTTTATTTACGGTGGTTTTGCCAAGTCATTAAGTCAGCAATAGGACGTTTGTTCTTTACAAAACTAATCCCTCAGTGTGGCCAGAAACCACATTTCCTTTTTAACTTTGTGCTACCATTTAGAACTATTTCAGCCAAGACTTAGGGTGGCGTGAATTGTCAGACCATCATCAAAATCAGTGTAGATAAGCCAAGCTTTTTTCCTTCCATCCCCACTGTGTTTTGCTTTCTCTCATGACGAGATGTGCCAAGGGCTGGGGCATTCTCTAGACCCAGCTGACTTCTGTTGCTCCAGTGAAGGTATTCTTGTACTGCCAAAAGGACAGGGGATAGGAAGTCTCTCCTGTGGGAGACATGAGGAATGCCACATAGTCCCACGAGCTTTCAGAGGCTGTTGGATTTGCTTGCTTCATAAATACAACAATTTTGCTTGCCATTCACTTAGTCTTATTCGCTTGGCTGTGCCAATGCTATCTGGCTCTGTCAGTAGCTGTCTTTGAACGAGGATGAAGGGCTGGTGCATAATGCAGTTGTGCTGCTGACCTTAAGGATTGTTGAATAACCACTGTGGAACAGAGTCCAGTAATGTGCTCTGGAAAGTGCTCGGGGATACTTTGACACTACGTGTGATACAAATGTGGTTGTTATTCTCTCTTAAGACATTGGGGGATGTTTTCATCATTATTCTGCTGGTCTCAGTGTCCTTGTACAATTAGGCCCTGACCTCATCAAAACAAGATTTGAATTGGAAACAAGCAAATATCTAACAACTTTACACTGAAATTTCCTCAATTCTATTAACCCTGGATGTATTAAAAACTGACATTAACACAGTGACTCTCTGGCACAGGCAGAGTCTTGAAGTGCTTTATGCATTCTACAAAGTGATTTGTAAGTTCTGGGATAAAATGAGCACTGGCTGCTGCAACTCTGCCTCATGCCCTTTCTGCCATAGATCACGGGATCATAGAATAATTTAGATTAGAAGATACCCTTAAGATGGAGTCTAAGAGAAGTTAGGGAGAAGAGGGTCTTGCTGAAGAACTTTCTTGTCTTGAGGAATTAGGAATCTTCTCTGGTAGTTGCTTTAGGGCCTCTGTAAACAAGCTCAAAACCTCTGCAACACAGACTGAGGTGTTTTGAGTACACAGCGCTGTTGGTCCCATTT
Source organism: Dromococcyx pavoninus (assembly GCA_033558185.1). Taxonomy (NCBI): domain Eukaryota; kingdom Metazoa; phylum Chordata; class Aves; order Cuculiformes; family Neomorphidae; genus Dromococcyx; species Dromococcyx pavoninus. The sequence continues at coordinate 208,981 of JAUMJL010001019.1, forward strand.
GTTCACGCTCGCTGTTAAGAGAACTCTGTGATTGCTGCAGTGGTGGCCAGGTGGAGATGCTTGCTCTGCTGTCAGCGTGCAAACACAATACATGTCAATGTTTTAGTATTCGGCTGAAACTGAATAGAAGTGTTGTAGGCAAAATCAAAGTGTTCAAGAAGCTGCAAGAACGTTAGAGCTTGCAAAGGGCTAAGACCCAGGCACAGTGGATCATTTTAATCACCAACCTTCTGTAGGAGCCAAAGGGAGGAGGCTTGTATCCTCAGATAAATCCCGGTTATTTCCCTTAATGTTTGGAATTTCTCTCAGATTCCCTTTCAGACATGTGGTTCTGAGGCATTGGAAGCCTTTTCTTTCTGTGCTTTCCCTTTTTTTTGGCCTAAGAGAACCCTCTCAGAGAGTCAGATGTATTTCTGCTTTGCCATCTCAGATGGTCCTGTTCAGTAGGAACCTTTTGCCTGCACAATGACTGGAGTATTGCTTGGGATCTCTGACATTTGCTGGTATTGCTGAAAGGAGAGGATTCTGTTGAAGGAAGCAGAACACAACGGCATGGGAAACGGCAGGGTTTTAGCAGAAAGCATGTAGCATGAAGTTATCTTACTATAGCACAGTGAAAATTAAAAGAAATACATATTACTGAATGACACATTGCTGAACTGCAAACAAGCGATCAAACCTGTCTGTTTAAAAATAAAAAAACAAATTGTTTCGATAAACTTAATGTTGTGAGTTCAGTCAGTTTATAAGTTACCACAGAGTAATTCTTTTGATTTTATTATTTCACAGAGAAAGTAAACAATTGATAAATGTAATCTCAGGCTTAAAAGTGAGTTGAATTCTGTGTGGAATATGTTTGGCTCATTGTCATGACTGTTGCTGATCTTTGAGCATTTGTTCACTCCAGAAATAAGTCAGGTTTAATTTAGAGGTGGCACATAGTGAAAGGTAAATGCTGTGAGTCAAAGTGTGAAGTTGCAATGCTTTCATGAGGTGGAAGGGAGGCTGATCTCCTTTTGAAAAATGAGAGGACAAGGGTAAATAATGAAGTCCTTAAACAGGGTGTTAACTGATTTGCAAGCTACTTTTTACTAATGAAATGTTATTTTGCTATCTAAGATGCAATAGGAAATTTGAGAGGCTTCTTTTAAAGAATATTTTTATTTTTTGTTTGGATGAAATGAGACACCGGCCATTGTCTACCATTATGAAGGAAAATAACTAATTAAAAAATTAAAAGTTCAGAGTTGGCATTACTGGTGGTAAACGTGTTTCATAATTTAAAATAAAGTCCAATTTCCTTCTCATCTGTAAGATTTACCACTTTTATTTCTGGTTTATTTCATTGAATAAGATAAAATCACATTTGTTTGAAGTGAAAACAAACAACAGTATTAGAGGCAACTAATAAACTTATTTGGAACTTGCCTTTTGCACACATGGCATTACTTCTGCAAGATTCTTGTAAAAAAATCTCTTTAATTGTAAGATTATTTGGTTATTATTATCAGGGCTCAATTTCCTGACATTTAATTTTTTCTGTTGGAATATGAGGACTATTGTAAGTAGTAAATGGGAACTTGTTTGTGTTACTCCTGTTAAGTATAGTGCAAAAGAGTAACTAAAGTTACAGAACTACCCACAGTATGAGTGGTAAAAAGGTTGTACTTGCCTGAGATAATACATGGGAATAAATGGATAGTATAAGCTGCCAGTGTGCAGGGGCCGGAACATGCCAGACTAGTGGGTAGGGCTGAGGCTGGAAAGAAGATACAGTCCCAAAGCCACTATGTGAGAACAGAAACCAGAGTACAAATGAAGGGCCTGGAGCTGGGCGTGGGGCAGAATCCATCTGCCAGTCTGCTCTGAAGTAACCATGGAAAACCACCATCACAGGGTGCAGCCATACCCAGTGTCACCAGCTGAAGGAGTTGCTTGTCCAGTACTTCCTAGTAGGACTCAGCTGGACAAAACTGGGAGACAAATTGATCAGTACAGATCCACTGAATTTTGAAGAGGGGCAATTGGTGGTGTGTGATTGAGGAGGTGTAGTAAATAAGATGGGATGCAGAAATTTCTGGAAGGTATATGCTGTGTTTAATAATGTGGTGTTAGGTAAAAGCAACCAGCTTAATAATGATGACTTCACTGTAGCTGTTTTTCACCTGTTCTAGGGACAGAAGGAGAGCAGCTGATGCAAACTATGAAGGAGTTGGAGACGTGACTTCCAAGGAACCCTCAAATGGAGCAACATTCAGAAAACTGAAGTCCAAAGGGGTAAGTGGAGAATGAGGATGAACAGCCTCGTTCCTTGTAAATGAACTATGTCTCCTAGTGTATCAGGTGACTAGAGACTAAGTTGGTATATATGTATTCAGAGCAAGGCGGGTACGCAGCCCTACTGCACATCACGGTTTCACAGGTATCAGGCACGAGGTTGTTGGTTAAAGATAAAGAGCTCAACAGTGGCAATTTTGACAGTACTCTGAGTGAATCAATTAAGCGGCAGATTTATTGCATTGGATTATGAAAAATTAGTATACCTTGATTTCTTTTACCTGAAACCCAACTGAATGGTAAAAACATTGACAGGATTTGAAGTTCACTTTCAGTGAGTAGGTGCTCTTTTATTGCTGATGCTATATTATTATATAAATCAAACATTCCCTGTACTGATTTTAAATCAAAAGAAAGATTTCCAAATTGCAACTACCATTAGCCTGGCTAGAATTTCTGTGGAAAACAAGTGTTTAAGAAGAAATTTAATTTGATTGGTATTTAAATAAACCACAATTTCATCTGTGACTTGGGGTTCTTACACTGTATGGTAGATTGCTTCTGTGAATATTTGATCTGCATTTTCTCATTGAAATAAAGCTTTGTTCGTGCAGCTATGGAGTATTATTAGGTTGTAATCACACACAGAGCGGTCTTCATTATAGAGCACTATTAGTTATAAATGCCATGCAATTTCCAGGTCCATCTATTCTGACTGTAATTATGATGTCACTTCCACACCTGTGTCTGAGAGTGTTTTCCTCTCTAACTAGGGCTCTTTCTTTGGGCTCAGCAAGGAACTTCTCTTGATGGTGGAAGCAGATCACTTGTTGTCTCCATGAGTATAGAATATGACAGAAGGGAGTGAGAACTTAGGAAATAGCCAGAAATTGAGGCAGGCAGTAAGCCCTAAGTGATTGTGTAGGCCTACGCAACAGAGGGAGCATGTCTTGAATGTAATATTGATTAAAAAGTAGGCTTAAAACAGGCCTGTTTGCTGGTGTGATTTTTGTTCAGTGTACTACATATTAATTAGACCTTTAGCACTGCTTCTCAGCAAACACCATTTTCCCTCAAAGCAAAAGAAAGAAGAAGAGAGAGAATTCTGATGCTGGGAATAAGGTACTATGAATAAGAATCAGCAACAATGGATTCAGTTTAAGCCAAACTGGAAATTGTTGCAACTTCATGTTTTTATAAAGGAGATCTGCGTGCCGGCTTCTAGTAGCGACAGAGATGCTGAGCATTGGCGTGTGAGGATAATGTGATAATATAGAGACACCAGGGAGTGTGTGTACCAAAAATGCATCTCCATCAGCCAGAAGGCCATGCTGTGATTTCAGTAAAAAGCTACGACAGAAAATCGATAGCTTTGAGAAGGGCTCACAGTAAGGCAACAGCATTATATGCGCTTTCTTTGTCCCGCTTCTCCCTTCCCCCCTCTTCCCTCCTGTCATAAAGACACAGAGCTACATGATCACATATTTGAGTTTTGTTAACTCTGTGCCTCCGAGTAGCTCAAGCAGTGAAGCAATTCATGGAATACAAACCAGACTGGAGCCATGGAGAAGAGGGATGAGTCCGGCAAGGTGCTGGATTTGTTGACGGGCTCTGATTACCCTGTAGGCAGTCTGTGTGAGCTGCAGTCTCCTATACTGTGCTTCCATCACAACTGTGTTCTGATCTTTAGAAAAACTTCTCAGTGCATTTAGTGCAGCCTTCACTCAATTTTGTATTTTCTGGTGTGTGGATCAACAACAAGTCTATCTTCCAAGTTTCCACACAGGGCAAGATGTTCTGGTAGGATGATGTAGCCATGTAATCCCAGATTGTGACGTTTACTTTAGGCACCAACTTTGCAGACCTTCTAAGACTTAAAGTGAGATTTCCCAGGCTGTCTTTTTTCTCCCTTCTTCAATTTCTTTTTGTCTAAAAAGGTGGAGTAGGAATTGGTAATGAAAAGTAGAGCAAATGCTTAGCATTAGCTGACATACAGTTTGTATCATGCTGTTGTATTTCAGTTTGTGATGCTGCCTTTGTATTTTATGCATATATGTGCCGTAGATTCAGACGTGTTGTTGCTTGTGCATGGTTATGCATTTTGCTGTTTGCTGACATTTGAATGATTAACTGTTCTGTGCTAATATACATTTCAGCTTACAGGCTGTGAAACATGGTGGGGCGAAGACTGTAAGATTATTCCTTGAAGGCCCTATCCTGTTAAGGAGGGTATGGAGTCAATGAGGATACTGTGAAGCTGCATGATGTTACACTAAACATTTTCATTACACATTGGACAGTGAAATGGGGAAAAGGTAGGACTGCAGGCAGATGGCAATACTCCTCCTCCCTCATTAACCCATACTTCGTGTCCATATGCAGGTTTGGGTGCATGTATGTATATGGCTTTTGTTCTATGAAAGAAAGAATTACATGCCTTAGAAAGGAATACAGTTTTAAATAAGACATACTATTTAGGCAAAAAAATCCACCAATAACGTTCAAATAGGGGAGACATTTAAATATAAGGAAGGTAGAAGATAGTGTAAGGAAAGTCTGCAGGAGAGAAGAGGGTGGGTGAAAGGAGTGAGTCAGTTATCTGTTTGGCGAACAGGGCGTTGTTGAGAGTCTTTTTCCTTTTTTTTTGAAGATGGTATGATATCTTACTTCCAGATAATGTTATAAAGCCAGAACTCTCTAGGCTTTCATTATTCTTAAATACGCCCATGTGCTTGGATGTATAAGAATTTCCATGTCGGCATAGAAAGGTAATGCCAATGATCCAGTGATTTTAAATGATAATCCACTTGGTTTCTTTTGCTAACTGACAGCACTGAGAAATGTATGATTTTCTAGCATAGAATTAGACTGACACAGCAGCTAGGAGAAGGTGTGTTCTTTTTGCTAACACTTCTGACTGCGTCTTACCTTGTCCAAGAACGTCTTTCTTCCTCTATAGAAAACAATGAGAAACAGCCATAGACTTGGCTCATTAAAGATAGACAAATCTAATTTGCTTTTTTCCATGAAGTTATCTATTTGTCAAAGCTCAGTATTTCAAAAGTGCACAAAAGATTATTCAAAATTATTCAGTGAAAATCTCAGAGGAAGGAGAGGGCATCTGCTAACACCTAGGAAAATCTTCCATAAACAAATAAAATTTAATGACTGGTCTTCCCAGACTGTGAACATTTAAGTTCAGGCAGGTGTTGGTTAGCTGGAAAATGAGCTTATAAAGGAGAATCTGTTGGGGTTTTGTTCTTGGCAGCTGCCGAGCTGCATAAAATACATGAAGTATATAAAAGTAAGAACATACTATCTATCTACTCATTAAACTTTCAGAGGTGCTGGGGATAGCAGGTGTCTTAATTGCCCTCTAGTCATAGTTACACCATACCATGGTTCACAAGTAATTGGAGAACTATTTGATATATAGAAGTGCCTTGACAACAGCAAAGGTGCTTACAGTACTTGCAGGCTAGGGCTGGGCTTGGGTGACTGTAAATAACTAACACGACCACATTCAGGTTTGCTTATGCTCTAAATGAACAACCATTACAGTCTTCCAAACGCACTGAAGCACCACTGCAACCTGGGTGGAAGAATGGAGCCTGCTATATCAACCGATCATTTCCTTCATTAACCTCTAAAAATCATAACTCACTGGCCTTGCCCTCTAGTGACATGAGGAAAATTAAAACTCGGGAATTATTGTAGTGGTGGAGAACCAATGTGTGAAAAGTGTTCCTTAAAGATCCTGTCATCTCAGAGTGTATCACAGCTCAGGTCAGTTCTAGCATTAGCAGCCATGGGACCTTCCTCTGGGAAATGGAGAACTGAGGATTAAATGTATGGAGAAGCAGCATACAAATCTTTGACTTAACTGGCATGAAAGGCTGAGGGCATTGAACCATGTTGTGCCAGGCAGGATTCTGAGTTACTATGATGGAACATTGCTCCCTAATGATGCCCACTGTCCCCTTGGAGATCTCATGCGTTTCTTTCCCTTGCACATACACACATGAAAATATTGAAAAAGTGTTTCACCTTAAAAAGAAACGACACGTCTGAAAGTGGGAATGTTTCATCCTTTCCTCCAAGTATCTGTAATCTGCTCTGTGCTTGTTTATTCATGTTAATGACCGAAGGCAGGGACTACTTATACTGCTTACAATCAATTACATCTTCTGTAATCTGTCCTAAAACTTAATCTTTTAGTTATCTTCTTATTTCTTCTCTTTCTAGATTCCTAATAATCTTGCAAAGTTTGTCATTCTCCCTGGTACCTTGCTTCTTCAGGCTTAAAGTATTCTGCTGTTGATATATGATGTATGTGTATACTCGGGTAGTGTTAATGCTGCTGTTCACTTAAATAATATGTTCTTGTATTTTTCCAGGTCAATAATTTCAAAACTAGGACTGTCAAGCTGAAATCCGAGACCGGTATTTTAAGAAAATACCCAAAACATTCGTAGTCAGTGGTAGTTCTGAAACACTTGTTATTTTTTCAAAATAGGAAATGTATCAAAGTGGATTATGTCCTTGGGGGAAAAGTATTTTTGGCAATTTGGGAAGCTCTCAAACAGATATAATCTATTTTTAAAAAAGGAACCTTGAGAGGCAGAAATCGGGAGCATCAGTGAACAATTCCTATGAGGAACAGCGCTAAACATTACTGGTAGGAATTGCAAAATCTTGAGCTATTTGGCTTGCTAAGGCCCCTGCTAACTCAATAGAGAAAACTTACGTTCATTAAGTGGGCATAGCACTTCATTAATATTTAAAAAGAAAGTGAGTCTATTCCTAAACGGTAGGTTGGAACAGAAAGGCTGTCATTTCTGTAGCTGCAGAAACCATGAAACCATCTGTGTGTTATGAAGTAACACACACTGGCTGAATACCAATATTGTCTAAGCTGCCACTGTCCTTCATTTGTAATGGTTGCACTGCCAGAAAGATCTGCTGAAAGTCACCGTAGCTTGTGGAGTTCTTTTTAAACAATTTTATGAATGTGGAGGCAAAACCATCCTTGCTGACTGCTGACTTTTAAAAATAGAAGTCAAAAGAAGTGCATGGGCATTTCCAGAACCTTCCCTTGAAATGCCATTCTGTTTGACTGGGCAACACAAGCAGGGCAAACATAACTGGATGAATCTGCCCCACAATTGCCGCTTGTCAGTTATGCAGCAGTCAGGAGGAGTCCTGTGTGTTAATCACTCCTCTTTTATTACAGACACAGAGGTTTCTTAGGAGGTGAAATCTTCAGGCCACTTATGCCAAGTTCATCACTTGCTTAAGTTAATTACTGGGCTGCAGTTTTCTAATACTGAACTGTCTCTGCTAATTTGATACTCTGCCTCTTAGGGAAGACATAGATTTTCTGTCAAACCCAGTTATATAAATTCAGCAGAACTCATCTTTCTTCTAGATGATTCACAAATTCTTCTGCGCGAAACAATCTCTTCAAGGATGCTGTCATTTTATGTTATAACTGGTTTGTTTTGAATGAAGTATGTTTTGGGAAAAAAAAATTACAGGCTGTCCCATGCTTTATCACCTTGAGGAAGCAGAAGATCCCAACCAGAAATGTACAGCCAACAGAAAATGTGTCTGAGCTGCTTGTCTCCAAATTTTCGATTGTATGTATAGTTGTTGTCTGATCTCAGACGTACAGGTGTGCTGTTCAAGTGCAGAACTTAGTCACTCATTTTGCTGTGGATTTAGAAGTTCTGTAACTGAATACATCCGGAAATGTTCAGCTTGACACTGACTTTGCATTATGAACGTGAAAAACGTTGCTTAGAAATTTACAATGCAAAGGCAAATCTCTTAACTGTACGCAGTTTACCAAAGGTCACTTCAATGTCCAACTGCAGGAAGTAGCAGCCACAAACAAGAGTAGACTTATTAAAGCCATATAAATCCAGTGGTCTAAGGCAAATTTATGTCCCTCAGAGTTTAGTGATGCAGGTTTTAATCCATACTTTGGAAAAGTTGTTAGTTTTAATTGCAATATGATCTGCTTGAAATGAGCTTTATTTTAAATCAAGCAGTCAAAAAATAATAAACAGATATTTATATTGGAAAAATTTTGTTGATTTCAAATGACCAGTCAGGAGCTGACTATTTCAAAGAAATCGAATTTTTCAAACAAATTAATTGGAATAGTAGCTTGAACTAACTATAGCTTTCTCATATCCGTGATTTCTTCCCTTTTTGTTCTGAAATATTTCATTTTGATTCATCATATTGTACCATAAAATGAAAATTGAGGTAGTATATTTTCATATACAGTGTTTAATTATGAAGAGCAGGAATAAGCAGAAAGAAGTACTTCAAGAAGTTTTTACTGAGATTTCAGACTCATGGAAATTTTATTCTCAGGCTTTTTTGAGACCTGGAAGTTGAAGGCAAATTTTAAAATCCTAGAATTTCTCCCAAACAAGTTCTCTATTTTTCATGCTGGTTTAATCACATGCTTTTGCTACAGCATGGAAATATTGGATTTCCTGATTTAGCAGTGTAGGGAAAACCAGGTTTAGTCAAATTGTTTCCTGTACCTGCTGTTTTCAGCTCTGCATGCAGTAACTGGGGGCAGATTTGCCAGCATCACTCAGGCCCACTGGAGGTTGTAGCCCTGTCTGTTTGTATTTTCTAAGAGGCTACATGTTCTTCCCCGACATTGTCCCCACTGCAGCTTCATCCAGTCTGAATATGATAATCCCACCTGGAGGAAGCACATACTTTTTTTACAGTGGTTGCTACTTCTGTCTGGACTTTAGGACCCCCTGAACCAATATAAAGAAAAGTGGCAGTGGGAATGGCAAATCCAGTCAAGATGTAGTGAAGCAAAAATTTAAAACATTTCCTTTCTGTTTCAGTGGATTTTTGAGAACTGTTATGGGTCTTATAGGTTTATATTTTTTAATTAAAATTAATTTTTACAGTAGCACATTTGTGCTCTAATCAATAATAGGAAATATACACGTTAGATCCTTTGCATGCAGGATGGAATTTTCTCTGTATCCTTCCTCGTCCTGCCAGATGTGTATGGTTGTGTGTTGCTTTTTTACACCATGATTTCAGTCAGCCTGTCTTTAGTTGTTTTGTTGCTTTGTTGTTTTCTTGGGTTGTTTTCTTCCACTTCTACGTAAATAGCAAAGACTGTCTTATTTGTTTATATATTTAAAAATCCAGAACTTAGCCAGAGACATTTAGATGAATATTTCTGTATGAATTTGCACCAATCCTGCCCACCCTCCATCCTGCAGCTCCTATTTTACACTAATATTTCTAATACTAATGTTTCTAATATTAATTTCTAATACTAATGTTCTAATAGGAGCTTCATAAACTTTTTTTGTAGTTCCTGACCATGCTGCCATAAGCCAACACACAAATACCTGGAATTGCTCACTGATAATATAAAAGACTTTGGTGTAGTTCGCATTAGTTGCATGTGTGATGGACAGTGACTTTTTAAAGCCTCCCCAATTTGTTAACAGCTGTCAGAGGTGCTGGCAAGCAGCAGAGTGATGAAATATCCTCTCTCATGGTAGCTGGAGATGGAAAAGGATTGTTGCTAGAAAGCCTAATGCACCATAAAGCATGTATACCCAGCTTGGAAGCTACCTGAGTATCTACAAAACATCTGCAAATAAAATAAAGGTATGAAATAAAAACATGTCACATACTTTGAGTGCTCCCGTGTAGACCATGACCAGGACTAGTACGGATGTGAATCAGTTGTAGGTGAAACAGGTTCAGAACAGGACACTGCCTGTGATGATTTTGCAAGTTTGCTTTAAAGCAAAATGCTGTACTCTTGCACTGTGGGTGACTCCTTTGTTTGTGGTCAGGCCCTGCACTTCCATGCACAATCAACTCACTCAAACTTAAATAAAATATTAAAATGAGTGGCTAATAAGTCATTCAAGTGTCAACTTAACAGAATATTTTAACTCACCCATTTTAACGATCTGTCATGCTGATATTCCTGGGTTTGACACCTTGATAATGAATGATTCCAGAAGATAGATGTGTGAGCCCAGGGACCTCAGAGCACTTATTTTTCTGCTACAAATATAGAAATTCCCAGTACTAAATTGCTCTAATGTGAAGTACTGCAGAAGTGGATTCACCTCAACACACACAACTCTAGTTCATTGACGTCAGGGGATCTGCATGAGCGTAGCTGCAGGGCCAGCTTTAGATATGGGCCAAGCCTAGGGTGGCCCCGGGCAGCAGCTGGGGTATGGAATGTCTCAGCTGGGGTACGGAGGAGAGCTGTGGGCGCCGTGTGCAGGGAGGAGCTGCTCATCCCTGGCCGCCAATGCCCAGGCCAGGCTTGGCAGGGGATGCAGTACCAATCCCTCCTCCTTGCGCACACAGTCAGCAAAGGCAGAGTCAGCTTTTCCCCTCATGCAGTTGGAGAGGGAGCCTGTGTTAACTAGGGACAGCAGGGTGGATTTGGTGTCTGGAAGGGGCCGAAGGAGGAAAAAGGAGTGTGTAGGAAAAGCTGGACTGTGGGAAACCAAAAGAATCTTTTTGTCCTTCTTGCACCCATAGATCTTCTGAAATCTTTATCTTTCTATGAGAGTTTACAGAGTTCAGTCTGTTCAGAGTCAAAGAGGCAATAGCAAGATATCTTTCATCAGGCACATGTGAAGTGTGTGTGAGGGGGAAGCTGATGAAGATTAAAGCTTTTCTATTTATTAGAGAAGGATCTCTGCACCATAGAATGAAGGTATGATCACAGCATATATGTTGGGACTCCTGGACTAGAGCCAGCCTAGCCAGGGCAGGTAGTGGTTATGATTAAAGATGCATTGGCACAAGCTGTGGCACATGCTAGCAACTACAAGGCAAACCTTCCAGATACCAGCTGCTAGCATAAGCTGGAATACAAGTAATGCTTGTGCCTTCTTTTTATGGTATAGATACCCAGACAGGGTACCAGAAAGGTTACCTCCAGTTTCTATCAGTTTGTCTAGAAAAAAGATTACTGCTGCACCTTATAAACTTTCCCCGGATGCACTGTAAGATAAACCAGAAGCTGCTGTCTAGGAGTTGAATGCTGAAGAATACTGAACATAAGGGACAAATTTTAATTAACTGCTACAGTAATTTATTGAGGAAAGTGATTTGTTGATCACTACTTTCAGTCTTTAAACAAGAATTTGTTTTCTAAGAGAGGTGCTTTTAATACAGCTGCATTTTATTGCTTTTGGCGTAATAATTGCTGGGGAGAATTCCATGTACTCTCAAGCAGATCTAATTAGATGATTGTCACAGTTCTTCCTGCCCTTAAAAATCTTTAGATATCTCTGTGTTTCCTGCATGCCTTTGAATTTCCTGGTTTTGCTTGGGATAAGAATTGTTGATGCCTCTTGCTCATGCATTTCTGGCTAAAATTGAAAGATAAAGGATGTGTAATAAGGCTTTGTATTTCATTTTCAATCTTTTTGTTCACTTGCAGTTGGAGTGGCAGGTAAGGCATCTCCTGGTTGAGCCTCTCAGCTAAAACTATAAATTTATGATCTTTCTGCATCAAAAATAAAAACTGTTAGGAACCAGTTTTAACATCTCTGAGCTCTTTGGTTGCCCAACACTGAACTTGCACTTCCAAAAACTCAAATATAACTAGGGTAGTGGTAAGGGATGTTGATGTCTAGGGGAAAAAAAGGTGCTACTACCTGGCTGATCATTTAGACTTACCCAGAACAATCACTGGTCATTAAAACAATTGAGATAATTTCACTAGTATTTATTTCTTCTGCTGTCTCCTGTGGAATGATGTCAGGTTAAGTAGCTGATCTATTAATAGGTTATTGAAGAGAAATTGCTGTTACTCAGACCATTTATTTCATCTGCACTGCTTCAATTATGTTATCGCTGTAAGCTTACTTATTGATTAGCTTAGAAGCAGTAATTTCTGAACACATTGTAGGAGCCAGTATGTAGTGAATATTTCTGACATCAAAAAAACCTTATTCATGGAAAGTATCTCTGTTAGATATTATATAGAATAAAATATAGGAATTATATATTGCCTATACATCTGTTGGTCAGCTTGTAATAAATAATAAATATATTTTTATCACATTCTGTCACTCTTGTCTGCATAAGTTTGCTAAAAATCGTATAACAGTCTGTCTCCATATGCTCTAAACAAACTTGAATAGCTTGAGGTGAACCATTTTTGCTGAGCCAAGACAAGAAAGGTTTCTTCAATTTAATCTTATAAATAGGAATTAAAAATATTTTTGTCTTATTCTGTAGCAAAGATCTGGATTTAGATGGATTTGAGAGAAGAGAAGCCTGCTGAGCATTAGTTAAACTCTATGCAAGCTGGTGGTGCTCTTGCATATGATTTTGCTAATAGGAAGGTTTGATTTTTTGCGTTGTATGTATTGCCTTTTCATGAATTTTGTTTTGAATTTTTGGGTTGAGTGAGCCTGCAGAGGTTTTCAAATCTGTGACTGGAAGCTTTTCCAAACAGTTTTCTTCTCAGCTGGAGAAAATTGTGCAATGTTATTGCAAAGTCTTTCCAGCAAGGCATTTTGGTCAGTACAGCATGTCTTTCTTCTACTTTTTAAGATTATTTTTCACCAGATGGGAGCATACTTGTCATTCGAATCTTTCTGTCTCAGTGATGTGCAGCTTATGTGAATTTGGTTAGCTATTAGAGATTGCTGTTTTTAGGTTTCTTCCACCTGTCTCTGTCTATATCTCCAGGTTATCTCTGCACATGATTAGGGGCACGTTCCAGCTGTTTGGCTGCCTGTGTGCCTGGTGCAAGGAGGCAGCCTGTAACTGCACAGACGTGCACTGTAGGTGAAGGCTAATGTACAGCGGGCTGTGGTCTGACAGAGTGAATGCACCTAATGAAGTGAAAAGGATAGTAATGGAAATGTAGTTTAATAGCCACTTCCTCGTATGATCAAGGGATGCTGCTACATCTCCATTGCATGACTAGAGCCCAAAATGTTAGGAAGGGTCCTGTCCGCTGCAGCTTTGGACTCCAGAAGTTCTGAGGAGTGAGTGTATTTGGCATAAGCAGGTAGAATGGAGCTGCTATGTGCATCACATACAACTGTAATATGGAACGACCACACATCACATTGGGAGTTGCGCTGGTATCAGCAGTGGCTGTGCTTTAGCAACTGTTTATCTACAGTTGCCATCCTGGTTCAGCTCTCATCTTGCTCTCTGTCCCCATGCAGCTCCCTGGATAAGCACTGTAGCACAATCCGCTGGATCCCTTCAGTGGGGGCATTTGCACAGCAGCTCGAAGAAGAGGTTTTAAGGAAATTTTGAAGAGGGCTTCGTATCTCTTAATTTACTTGAGAAGCACACCTGTTTTGCTATGTGGTTTCAAAATGAAGCTGAGGCTGAATGGGTTGTCATTATATTTAGTACCTTGACGGCTTTCATTTGAAAACTTGAAAATTCACTCTGCCATACATCTCACTGCACAGTCTCTCTCATCTCCCTTACTCCTTATTAACCGTTTTGCTAGTGCATTACTGGAAAAATAAGGTTCAGGGTACTGTGCTCCTAACCATGTGAGAAAAATGGGTTTAGGTTTATGTATCAAAAACACCTCAATGGATTTTCTTACAATAGAAGAGACTAGAATCACTCTACCTTCTCCCTGAATCATTTGGAATAATTCAGTATGGTAAAAAACAATTTGTAGTTTTAATTTCACAAAAAAAGACCATATTTGTAATCTATTAGTTCCTGGTGGAGGCTTGCATTTATTGCCGTAAAGTCAAAGGTTGACAAGTAATCAACAATAATAATAATAATAATGTGCTGATAATGTGGATGAATGTTTACAGTTAACTATCTCAATCTGACTTTACAAATCAGTGCACTACCTACTTTATGAATGTGTTAATGGGCCAAGTTAGCTTCAGATACAACAACATGGAAGTTTTACATATAATTGCGTGCTATGTATTTTTTTAATAGCTACAGCTTGACCCTGCTTATGTAGCTGACACTTGTTTATAGAGGAAATGCCAAATGTGTTTTCAGGTTATTGAGTGTTACAGGTATGTGAATGACAAATAAGGCATTAGCTTTGCAGTCAGCTAGAGAATGTGTAGTGTAGTCTCTAAGTACGGACTCTGCTGGAGAGCGAGGATCTGTGATTTATGGTTTGGCCACTGAAGTGTCAGTGTTGTACTGCTTTGCTGCTGATCTGTTCTGATAATTACACTGTATTTGTTACAGTGGTCTAGAGGTGTCATTGGCTTTAGAAAGGCAGGGGCTGGAGAAAATACCAACACTTAGAAAGCAGCTGGCACTATTGTGGTGAAATTAGAGTAAAATATAAAGTCCATACAGAGTTTGGATTATATCTGTGAACGTGTATGGGACATAGACCGTGTATCAATTCCATGAAGCAAAAGTGCTTCTTCTGGGCCTTATACAGTTTCTGGCATTAGTCTTAAAATAGATGGGCTACTTTCTGTGCTACGTCATCCCAGTGAATGTGTTAAAGTGTGCCTTGCTGGAGATTGCATTGTCTGTGTGAAAGACTAGTGGGTGTAAAAGTAAACATGAACTTAATAAAATGTGGTTTTAACTCTTGGCATTCTAGTGACTTGCATATTAATTACAAGCAACTCATAAATGTAATTATGATCTTCCTGGCTGTTGGTGTCTGAGAAGCAAGATGTGTTAATTGGTACCTATCAAGAGTTATAAAGACTGTGCAGGCCAAATGCTGCTTCTGTCTATTTGTAAGCAAAGATGCTTGCAGAAAATGCATTTCCTAAAATAATAACTGAGATCAAAGTGTGCCTTTGCAGTGAGTCACTTAACAATGCTGCTGCTGCCGCTAGCTCTTATAGTAGGACACAATCTTTTGCCATTGCTGTGTTGCCTCTGCAAACAAAAGTATTTTTAGTGCTATTTTTAAAGGTATGAAGCAATTAGTCTTGCCATCACAAACCTAGTTCATGGTATCCACATTCTCCCTGCATTAGAAAGACCGGAGAGTTTTCTGGCATTGTGGATTAATTACAAAACCACCCTTAAAACAACAAGTCTAGAATCATTCACTTCTTGCTCAAGGATCATGTGCTACTTCAGGCATGCTTGCAGCTATTATTAATAATAATTATTGCATCACAACTGTCAGTGGTTATGGCAGTACCCACAACCTGGAGCTCTTCATTCTTGTGACAAGACATTGAATCTAATTAGAGAAGCTTTTGTATTGTTTACATTTTTCTATCGCAAAAGGAGGTAGAGGAATGAAAATCATCATGAATCCCTGTGATCCTGGAATAGCAAACAGGCAATCTTCTCCTCTGGACATTCCAGTGGCTTTATTTTGACCTTGGGAGAGCAGCTTTGTGAAACAGACAGGGACTGCCAAAGCTGTCTTCTGTGTTAGTTGAAGTTCAGTTTTATTATAAGTCTAAAGTCCAGCTGGTTGTTATAAGCAGCTGCAATATAAAGTTCCCTCCAATTACCTTTTAGAGATTTCAGACTTTGTAGTTAGTGTAAAATAGGAGCTGCAGGATGGAGGGTGGGCAGGATTGGTGCAAATTCATACAGAAGTTTTTGCTGGTTTTCCACCACTGAGCATACTTGAGGATTAAACTGAGCAAATCTGTATGCAGTCTCACACCATAACACTGACAAAACTCTCCAGACCGTTCTATTAATATAGTTCTCATCAACCATCATCACTTTTCTTGCTGATGTTCAAACAGTCTATTCACATGCGGGGCCCTCAGCTGGGAGAGTAATAACAACGAAGTAGGTTAAAAAATGTTTTTTCATTTTTAGTTAGGAAGAAGGTGGAAAGAATGAGAGAAGTTGAAGTATTACATGTTGGCAGAAACTCAGCAGGAACCTCTGGAAGGAAGAGAGGAGGTTGGGGATTGAAGAAACTGAAGCCCTGAGGGCAATCCTCTAAAAAGATATTAGAACAGCACTGTTGGTGATTATATTTTCAGGACGTGCCAGTCCCGCACTCTTAATTGAAAAGTGCCAAGGGTAAGGTGCTCACCTTGAAACTCATTATCTGCTTAAAATAACTTCATTTGCTACTGCTAAGGACTTGTTTTAAACTGAAGTAAAAGTTTGAGCCTGAAATAACATTTTCTTGTTGTTCTGAGCAAAAGTTTTCTCAAAGGGAACGGTAGGGTACAGCTTGTAAGGCCTGGTTTATTTAGGATATGTATTTATCATTTACCAATTATTTACTGCCTCTGAATTTGATAGCATTTCTCCTCTCACCCCAAAATATTGCAGCATGGGAGGTTTAATCAAAACTCAAGTTGGAAGTATCTGTCTATACGATATGCATGTCTCTATGTATTTATCGTTACATGCACCTTTGGCACTGCTGTGGTTCAGGGAGCTGCTTTAGAGACCTTGTTCCGTAGTGGTTACACTCTAACTAAAGAGAAAAAGTAGAATGAAGAGAGAATTATCATTTCTCAGAATAGACAGGGATCAAAAGCATAAAAAAATCAGTGACTTATGTAACGTGCAGAATCTTATACACACACGAGGTTTATTGGATATGATTATTGATTACTATATTCTTTCCTGATTATTATACAATGAGAGAAGAATTTCTGTTATTAAGAGTCTGATAGCCTGTCCTTAAAGCTCAATGCAAATAGTTGAAAAACTAGAAAAAGAAACAGGACAATTTACTAACAGGACATAAATAAGCTCTTTTCTGTCGATTGAAAGCTGAGCCCTGGGGGAGGTAGTGATTATTCTTGAGTAATTCATATCAGTCTGTTGCAGAGGAGGAGAGACAAAGAGAAATTGAAGACTTGGAGGGGCAGTAGGGTGTTGCAGCTTTAAGGGCTACTCTACTTATCTCCAGGGCTCACATTTAATTCAGAGTTCAGTTCAGCAGTTTGCAAAATCGATGTGTCTGTTCCCGATTCACCTTCAGACTCCTAGGCAGATCTTTATTAATCCTGTGATTCAGGAATAAGACAACCGTGGGTGTCTGGAGACACCCACCCCTCGCACAAGCAGCCTATTGCTCTAATGTCTTCTGGGATCTATTTGCATAGTTATCTTAGTCACGCAAAGCAGAAGCTGAGCGAGCAATGAGCTAAGTGACCTTTCTCCAGCTCTGCAAAGCTTTCTTACACTGCTAGGAGTAGCAGCACTCATCTAACAGGTTGCTGTTGAGAGTGGCAAGCTAATTGGCTTGCTCAAACTGATAAATATTTCATGCTTCCTGAGCTGTGCAGTAGCAACAAGAGTTAGTCTTGCCTTCCGTTCAGACTTGCTGGAGTGCAGAAAGGTAACTGCCCCAGTAAAAGCAGTGGATGGTGAGGCAGACTACTTTGTGGTTGGCGAGGGGACGAAACCTGACAGCATCCAGCCATGAGCTCAGCAAGGATGAGAGTCGTGGTAAACCAGTGAACACTGAGCATCTCTGATAGTTGGAGGGTTTTTTTGCATCCCTGTTGCTTATGCAGGGAGATTAACAGCAACGCTCAGAAGCTGAAGCAAATGGAGTTCTTACTGTTCCCTCTCTAGTTTTACCTATGCTTCATTTTAGTATTTAGGTTGCAAATCCTAATTGTATGATACATTGTGTACTTTTTTTCCTGCTCTCCTTTTTCTTGGTGATGTTGAGTGGTGTGGCACTGCCTTTGTGAAACAAACGAAAAAATCCAGACTCATTCTGGGAGGAAGGGGGATGACAGCTCCTTGATTTCACCAGTGGGAGCTCTGCTCCAGCTTCATCAATCCTTAGTCCTGTCAGCCTGAGACAGAAGGGACTAGACAGCTCTTATAGGAACATGAAAGTAACGTAATCCATCATCTGAATACCAGACGCTGGCCTGCTGAAAAGGGTTGATTATTGGTGCAGAACTCACTGAACTCAATGGTAGTGTTTCTTTCACTTCAGCAGTCCGTGGGTCATGGTCCTCACTCTGTCAGCACTTCTAGGAACAAAGCCTGCCCCTGGCACTGAATTACAGGTCTCAGTCCAATACATTTCAGGAATTCTAATGTTCATTTCTCTCCAACTGGCTACACTTCTTCATTGTCCTTGTGACTTGCTCATGCAGGTTGAAGTTATTCTTTAAGGCCACTTTCATGAGCAACTTAAGCTATGCTTACTACAAGCTACCCTTCACGTCTTTATTCCCATGACTCCTTTATACTTCAAAATCAGTTCTTATTGTGTCCTTTGAAATCTGTTTTTATGCAGAAATTTCTAATATCCTTGAAAGCTGGCAGCCAGCCTTGAAAAGACCTGAATTTGTGGGATGTAGAGTTGCATCAAGTAAGCACTGAAGAAAGTTTCAAGCACTTTCTGTATTCCTTCCTGGAACAAGTGCTCCTTGTAGTCTGGCTCTTCTGTATTCAGGTTGTGTGTTTGTTTAGCTTATATTCTGGTCAAAATATTTTGTTCAGTTTGCATAGCTTTTCTGAAAACCAAAAAAATCTAATTTAATTGAAAAATTGAAATAAGCTTTTTCGTACGTTCTTTCAAGGACTTGAAGGTAAATTGCTCTTGGCAGCACTTTCTAGAGCACTGCCTATCGAGCAAAAATGTGGCTGTAGCATGGACTGTCTTTGGTGCTTGCTGGGCTGTGCACAGAGCCAGGGCTTGCCTGTAGGGTGTGACAGTCTTTAGCACAAAGATACGCATGGCGGTGTGTTAGTGTGGCACAGGAGAGTACTGCCCAGGGATAAGAAACCCAGTCCAAAATGAGCTGCAGACAAGCTACATCTGCCACTTCTTAGCTAGTACGGTTTATCTTTTAGGTAAGGGATGTGCCAGTGGTCTGATATATAATGGGACTGAACACTGAAGAATGCATATGCCTAAAAGGTGGGGTGCAGTCAGTGTTTTGCCCATGCTTAAAGCTGGTGTGGGGGCTTGGCAGCTGTGGTGATTTAGTGGTGTGCCTGAGGTAATGGAACTGCCTCTCAGCAAGGTTTGTTACCACTGGTACAATGCCACATCAGTGCAGCCCTGGAGCTGGAGCTGCTTTACCTCCATTAGGAGTGTGCAGAGAGGGAACCTGCGTGTATCTGCTCTGGTCTGCATATGCATACCCTCTGATTTCCCAGCTTGTATCCTGGGTATTCATCAGAGGGTGCTGTTCTTCAGTCTTGCTGTGCCTCCCTCCAGCTTGGTGTGGGACACACTGCTCTTCAGTTCAGTCAGGGGTGCCCACACTAAGAAGAATATTTTCATCCTGTTGCCAAAACACCTCGAAAGAGCACATAGCCTGATATGCTTTGATATTGCTGTGGAGGTATATAAAAATATTCCAGATTAAAACTGCCTTCTGCAAAGGGAGGGAGGAAGGAAGGGAGGGAGGGGAGAGGAGGGGAGCAAGAAGAGGGCAAGAATGGTGCCATGTTCAGTGTCATTACTACTTTAAACAAGTTCATTGCAGTCACTACACAGTGACAATAAAAACGAGGGAATCGTCAACTTCCATTTCAAACTGGAGTCACAATTTTCTTTTGTTAAACAGAGAGGTTTCACCAGAGGTATTTAGAGGGAACCTCACATGTCTTTAGTGGAGTAATAGGAATGTGACTGACAATTTTCAAATTATATAGTTTACCTTGGGGCAAGCAGTGTGAGAGGGGACTAGCATAGTGAAAACTTATCAATACTTGTCTTCAGTGATGGAGAATAAATGTTCATTTATTCCTACATATTTTTAATTGCTTATCCAAGGTTCTGGGGTCTGGTGGGCTGAGGGTGCATTCTATTTGTGGCCTCATGATAAGCAGCTGTTTCCTTGGCAAATTCATTTCTGAAAGTGAGATAATCCGATTTGAATGGAGCTGCAGACACCACTCATTCTGCCAAGCGAGGAAAAGAGCAAGGAAAAGAAAGATTTTTCTCTGCTTCTTCCTTTGCCCTCTGCCATGATTCATGGACAGATAAAAATCTCGGCCTTGTTTCTCTCCTCCTTGTTTATAGCCCTTGATAGCTTTGTAAGCTTGGTTATTTTTCCTGGAAATTACAAACTCACTTCATTCTCCTTGGTGTAATTCTTGAATCTGTAAAACTGAGGCTATGCCAACACACAGAATTTGAATTTTCATTCAGCGAGGAATGTAAGCAACTGTTGGATTTAAAGCATATTTTAAGCCCACCTGTATTCAGCAGAGCTCTCAGGCTATTTGTATTGAGGACTTGCAGTGGCCAAGAGTGCACAAAACTCCTCATGATACTGAGGATGTATGGGCATGTGTGCTGTACACCTCCAGGAGTGCTTCTCTTTTTTTATCAGATGCCACAGCTCTTTAGCAATTTCACAGTAAATTCTTGAAAGTTTTTCAGTTTCCATACTAGGTTTGCGTGGCCAGGCTTTGATAGTGGGAGTGCTGCAGGGGCAGTTCCTGTGAGACACTGGCTTCCCCCCGTGTCCAACAGAGCCAACACCACTGGCCCCAGGAGGGACCTGCTGCTGGCCAAAGCCAAGCCCATCACTGGTGATAGCAGTGCCTCTGTGATAATAGGCTGAAGAAGGCAGAAAAAGCCTTGAACAACTGCAACTGAAGAGAGGCGTGAGAATGTGCAAGCGAAACAGACCTACCACCTTTACCACCAAGGTCGGTGAAGAATGAAAGGGAGGAGGAGCTCCAGGTGCCAAAGGAGAGATTCCCCTGCAGCCTATGGTGAGACCACAGAGAAACAGGCTGTCCTCCTGCGGCCCGTGGAGGTCCACAGTGGAGCAGATATCAACCTGCAGCTTGGGGAAGACCCCACACCAGAGTAGGTGGATGCGCCCAAAGGAGGCTATGACTCCAGCCTATGCTGGAGCAGGCTCCTTGCAAGGCCTGTGGCCCTGTGGAAAGAGGAGATCATGCTGGAGCAAGCTCTTTTCCCTTTTGGGGAACCCATGCTGGAGCAGTCTGTTTCTGAGGGACTGTGCCCCATGGAAGGGACCTACCCTGGAACAGTTTGTGAAGAACTGCAGCAAGTGGGAAGGACTCACTTTGGTGTGGTTCATGGGGAACTGACTTCTGTGGGCGTGGCCTCATGCTGGAGCAGGGGAACGGTGTGAGCAGTCTTCCTCATGAGGAAGAAAGAGTGGCAGAGGCCATGTGTGATGAACTGACTGCAACTCTGATTCCCCATCTCTCTGTTCTGCTGCTGAGGAGGAGGGAGAGAAAATTGGCAGTGAAGTTGAGTGCAGGAAGAAGGGAGGAGTGGAGGGAAGGTGTTTTAAGATTTAGTTTTTATTTCTCATTGTCCTACTCTGATTTTATTGGTAATCAATTAAAATTAATTTTCCCAAGTTGAATCTGTTTTACCCATGACTGTAATTGCTGAGTAATCTCTCGGTCTTCATCTCCACCCACGAGCCCGTTGTGATTTGGTCTCAGATGGTAATTAAGAACCAGGCAACTGCTTGATAACTTCCTTCCTGTTAGGATAGGGGAAAGAATTGGAAGGGTAAAAGTAAGGAAACTCATGGGTTGAGATAAATACAGTTTAATAGGTAAACAAAAAGCTGTGCAGGCAAGCAAAGAAAAACAAGGAATTCATTCATTACTTCTCATGGACAGACAGGTGTCCAACCATTTCCAGGAAAGTGGGGCTCCACTATGCATAGCAATTACTTGGGGAGACAAATACTATCACTCCAAATATCTCCTCCCCTTCTTTCTTCTTCCCCCAGGTTTATACGCTGAGCAAGAGCTCCTCTGGTGTGGAAAATCCCTTGGGCTGGTTAGCGTCAGTTATCCTGACTGTGTCCCCTCCCACCTTCTTATGCACCCCCAGCCTGCTTGCTGGTGGGGTGAGGAACAGAAATGACCTTGACTCTGTGTGAGCGCTACTCAACAGTAAGGAAAACATCCCTGTGTTATCAACAGTCTTTCCAGAACAAGTCCACAGCGTAGCCCCTCACTAGCTTTTGTGAAGGAGATAAACTCTATTCCAGCCAAACGCAGCACAGAGCCTTTTGTTACATTTTCTCTCGTCTGTCCAGCTGAGGAGAGCAGTGATGGGCTTTGGTGGTCACTGACATCCAGCCAGGGTCAGCCCACTTGAGAGAAAAAAATGCTTTTGCCTCTCACTGTGACTTTCCTCTAAACCCCCATCTCTATTTTTTCATTTTCTCAAATTGTCACAATATGATAGAACATAGATTAATCTTTCTCTGGGTGAAAATGTACCTTAAAAACTGCCTGAACAGGATGGTATGGAAACCACATTGCTCTTTCATCAGTTTCCCCAGGCCCTGATCCAATGGAGACAAATCAACAATCATTGAGTTGTCATATTTTCTCCTCTCTGCAATTCCACACGGTGCTGTGCATGAATGCGAGCCCAGGTTTCAGTAAGTCTAAGTCTTACACAGCATCAACTTGGAAATAGCCAGCAAAATTATTATTATTTACTTTTATCTTCTGAGGGAGCGCGTGTACCCAATCGCTCAGAAGGTTGTTCGTCTTCCCAGAGAGGTTGCACAGTAAAGAGGGCAGGAAGCAGAGGTGGCAGCTGGCCAGGCTCAGCTGCATTATGCTGAGAACAGCACAGGATCAGGTTGCACAGTACATGTTGGCCTGTATCAGAAACAGCGTGGCCATGGAAGTGATTGTACCCCTGTATTCAGCACTGGCGAGGCTGCACCTTGAATCCTGTGTTCAGTTTTGGGCCCCTCACTGCAAGAAAGACATTGAGGTGCTGGAACGTGTCCAGAGAAAGGCAACAGAGCTGGAGAAGGGGCTGGAGAACAAAGGTTATGAGAAGCAGCTGAGGGACATGTGTTTGTCTGACCTGAAGAAACGGAGGCTGAAGGAAGACCTCATCACTGTCTACAACTGAAAGGAGGTTGTAGCGAGGTGGGTGCTGGTCTCTTCTCCCAAGTGACAGGTGATAGGACAAGAGATGAAGGCCACACGTTGCACCAGGGGAGATTCAGGTTAAACATCAGGAAAGATTTCCTTACCAAAAGGGCGTTCAGGCACTGGCAGAGGCTGCCAAAAGAGGTGGTTGAGTCCCCATCCCTGGAGGTGTTTGAAAGATGGGTAGATGCGGTGCTTAAGGATGTGGTGTAGTAGCGGACAGGTACAGTTGGACTTGATGATCTCAAAGGTCTTTTCCAACCAAGTGATTCTATGATTCTGTGATCAAGGAGCACTTGACAAAATATTGAAGTCCAGTCTGGGGCATGCACATCCTGATAACGAAAAGTGTTGGGAAAAGTTCAACTCTAACATCTGGTTTACTGTGTGATGCCTTGCTGAAGAGGGACAGTAACTGCAGCACGACCCATCTGAGACAGGCTCTGCCAATGGGCCTGCAGACATTTACTCCTCTGGACCCCCATTTTGTGGGGGGGATAGTTCTGGTCGTCATGAGGGCATTGTGCTTATGGGTGCTTCCTCTCTGTGCTGGTAGCCTTGTCAGAACCTTTGTGGCTGTCGTTCCTGAACAATTTTATCTCTCTGATTTTAATGTTATAAGCTCTATTCTGTCATAGAGATTTTTTTTAGATTAAGAAAAGTAACATTTCACCTTCCCAGCAGCTGTGTACAGTATATTTACCATTAGATAACAACATCTTCAAGGCAGCATTCACCCAAGCCTGTATATCTGTAAAATTACATCCCAGCTTCCCCAGAACATGCTTCCACTATGAAAAAATGTTACCTTAGTAACACGAACCCGAGCCAAGAGCAGTGAGCGTCTCTACAATAAAAAAACACACTCATACTACCTGCTTAGATGAGGGACTGTCTGCCTTAGAAAGGGTGGAATTTCCATGTTTAGAAATATGCTTAGTTTTTGTATCTGTAAAGCATTTATTGGCTGTAATTGATGAATCCTCTGTCTGGGAACACCTTCTGGTACTGTGAGCGGGCCACACTTCATGATACTAGAACAGATCTCTCTCAACCCTAACTTCTCTCGTTTAAAGGCTTCACATGGATGCTTTTATAAGTTGTGTAGCAGTGGCAGTCTAAAGGTTAAATGGCTGCCTTTCAGTTTCTGCACACCAGTTATAGGGGATTAGGTTTTCTCAGTGGGTCTCTTAGGTACTCATAAATCAGAGAGTTCCCTTGCTATGATTTCTTCCTTTGCCTGTAATCTTTCCAAGGAAGCAAGTGACCTCTGCTCACTGGGGTAGTGAGATGATGATATTTTTCCCTGTAGCAAGCCACAAAACTTCTTTGTTCTGTTGTTAGAAGGGTATTGTTGGAGGGGAAAAAATCCAAATGCCGTCTCATGAGAGAGGAAAGTGACAAGTCACTGCTAATGACGAGATCTTTGTTGCTTTTCATGTTATGGTGGCCCACAAGTCCCTTTGATGTATTTGGCTAAAGCCCTCATTCAAGCATGATTTCTTTGTTTTCTTCCTAAATTTAATTTTGGAAATACCAGAGGGGTTTTTTTTGCATAATGGAAAATATTTGGGAGTTTATGTGTGTGTGAGAAGGAACATGGCACTGTATAAAATGTCTGCCTTTAGCCTACAGTTGCTTTGACTCTGCTGCATGCTGGGTAGTCTGGCTGCATTTCATTTATTACACTCCTATGTAAATATTAGCAGATTTAATTCTTAGTAGTTAATCGTTATTCTTCTTAAAGGACATTTCTCAGTACCTATCATTGGGTGCTATTGAAGTGTAATACACTAGACTGAGTTCAGCCAGTTTACAAGTGATTTTTTTATATGCAGCTCCTCTCTTCCTCTCAGAGCATTATTAATCTCGTAATGGTGATGTTTATGATACTGTTACTAGAAGGAGATTCTGAAGGAGAATATTGCTTCTTTGCCAGTTATGTCTGTAAGTCAGAACAGAGAGCAGAACAGGGTTGCTTTAGGTTTGCAAAGTTAAATTTGAGTCTGAGAAAAATCTTTAAGGGTCTAGGCTGGATGGCTCCTAAGGATGTTGTAACTTTTTCAATTCAGAGGCTGAGGGAAAGAGTGCTGTGGATCGAGGCTTTACTGTGGAAGTGGCTTGGGGTGTCACTGGTATGTGCAGACTTATTGCAGTAGTGACTGCTAATATCTGACACCTAAGATTTACCTGGAAGTGTAGTCTGGCAGGGCCCGGGATTATCCCAGGTTCTGCAAGCTGCAAATTCTCTGATGAAGTAGATATTTCTTGGGGAAAAGCATATTTGTCAAGTCTGACATGATTCACAGAAATTTGCCAGTTTTAAGGAGCTTTTTAGAAAACACATACAGGAATTACTGGAAATGAACCTGATTTGGTGCCATCAAAACCCATGTATTGCTCTGAAGTGGGGACTTCTGGAGTCCCCAGTGGTGCTGACTACTCTTTGAGCACCAGCTCTATCAAGGTGGCTCCTGTTGTTTTGATTGTTCTGGAGCTTTCAGGATCTAGAGTTACTGTTCTAGGGCAGGGGTGTCAAACAGTTCCCACCATTCTCCTGCTGCGTAACGCGTGTCACACGCTGCACACGTGACTAGGACTGGCAGGAGTGTATGGACAAGGAGCTCGGTGCTGTCACTGGGTAGAAACAAGGTGCCAGGTCAGATAGAAGAAGGTGGAGGTCTAGATTTGGCCCATAGGCCTTGAGTTTGACATCCCTCCTCTAGGGAATCTGCTCCAGGACTTCCATGTCCTTTTTCCAGCACAAGGTGGCCCATGCATTACAGTTGGAACACTTTTCAGAGGTCCCAGATGTCTGCTTTGCTAAAGGCAGATGAAAATGGCCAAATTCAGGTAGGTTTTGGAAATCTGGTGAACAAGCTCTTTGTCAAAGGGCTGCTGCTTCAAATTCAGTTACTAAAAGTTTACACATTTTGGTGATGGGAGCAGAGGATCAACTAGAAAAGCAAATTGTAGGAGGGGTGATGGGAAAGTTGTCATGGGGCAGCAGATTTCTGCCAAAATACAAGATGGGGGAGACCCCCCAAAGAAGTTACCACGACTGGAAGGGGAGGGACATGAGCTAGTGTTTTTCACTTGGTGGAGAAGCTGCAAGACACCTTAGCATAACATCCAAAGGCAATTCACATTGCCGGGGAGAACTTTCTCCTTTAAAAGGAGAGGAAATGATGGGCGTGATGGTAAGCACTAGATCACTTAACTGCAGTCATTGTCAAATATCAAAAATAATATGTGACAAGTAATAGATTGCAGAATTAACAATATTTGCTGAAAAATAATGGAGACTGATTCTTTTAAGATTTCTTTATGCTGCTTTTGCAGTTTGAGGAAAGAACAAAATAAGACCTTTCTGAGAAATAATGTTAATATTCAAGGAAGAAAAATTTGCATGAACTTATCCTTTAGTGTAACAATAACTTTACAAAGAGGTTACAGCCCTCAGCCTTAAGAATTTAGCATCTCTCAAGCAGAAAGCTCTGTTAATTCAGAGAATAAGAGAAAGCAGATCAGCTTTCTTAAGCTTCAATACAGCAAACTGCTGCCAGGCAAGTGAATTGATCTAAGAAAGGAAGGAACAACAGAATTCGGAAGTGCAATAAAAAATAAGATGTGATCATAAAACACATCATAAAAACATATGTTTACTGTTTTTTTATTTTTTATTTTCCATTTAGTGTTGTGATTATGCCATAGCTAACAGCAGCCATTACACAAATCAGTGGCAGACAGGCTGAAATACTGTTTCAATTAACCTGCTCACAGCAGCTCACTCCAGCCCAGCTATAAATAACTAGCAGATCCTCCATTGCTCCACGGATTAAGATTAAAGATACAAAGACAATTTAAACCCTCAACATGTACTCCTTCATTGCAGAATGTATTTTGGAGCCAATTGCTTATGACCCCCCCAAACAGATTATACTGCTGAAAGGTTACCATCAAATGAAGCATTAGGCTAATGGTGTTTTATGGCAAGGTAATGACAGACGAAGTCAAAACATTTTGTCTGTCTATATATCCTGCTTTGTGTTAGATAATTATGAAATGTGTTTTCCATTTAACCTCTTCAGACTCTTGCGTCTCTGTGTGACATGCTTTATCCACAAAAGGGAGCACCAACTACCCGGAGGGAAGCTTGCTCCTCAAAATTCTAGTATGTTTAATCGGTTTCAGTTAAAATTATAGCTAATACAAACACTGACAAACACAGCCCCTCCATTCTCTGTCTCTTTCTCTCCCTCTGTTTCTGGAGAGGTGGTGCTATACCTCTAGGACATCCAAATGATACAAGAAGCCAAATTATGCATGGAACAGCATCCCCCAGAAGTTTTCTTATTGTCTGAGTGTCTGTGGGCTTAAAATAAATGGGATTCTGAGATGTAGAACAGGAAGAAAACACAAGAGATATGGGAGCTGAGTCAGATGTGAGAACAAGCCTGTTAAGCTGTGTGCTACGCATGTGTTGCTTAGGGAAAGTGCTGGCTAATTGAGAGAATATAACCATCTTTGAACTGTCTACAGAAAACTGGTAATTCAGTGCAGAATATCGTAGTGTTTACTTTGAGCAGAACAAGTCCTTTCAGGTTCTGTCCTTATGTCTGAAGCTAGCTTGGGATTTATATTGATGAACATCTTTCTGGAAACAGGCACTTAAAGTAGCTTTTTCTGACTATACCACTGAAAGAGGAAGAACACTATTTTCTTTGGCCTCTTCAGATTTTAATGAACACGCCAGTGTTAAGAGCTCCTATCCAGGATGTGTGAGACATGATTTTACTGCCCTTACCTTGACAGGACAACAGTCTTCATGTTGTATGGGCTAGTGTAGTACCCTCACCATCAGAGTCTCCTGAGTTGTGATTTCCAGTGAAGAGCAAAATATTGATTGAGCCCAAGTAAGTGTGAGAAGTAACGTGGTAGGTAACTCCTTTCCTTAACTGCAAAGTCTTGGGTTTTGTGCTTATTTATGTCACAATAAATGTCCTTGGATATAGCTTCTTTTTCTCCTCTTTCAGATGGAAGTTACAGTGAGCACACTATGCAGTGATTCATTTTCCTTTTTCTTTTATTTTCTGTGATTCAGGGAGTATTTTACAACTTTAACAGGGAGGTTAGATAATATGTTTTTGTTTAAATGTTATAGAATTTGACTGGGATCTTGTTTATAGTCCCTGTAGAAAGGGAAGGACATTAAATCTCAGTCTGCCATGTTCTAGATAAATTTTTCAGTCACTGCTGAAAGGTAAGAGCAGGAGATTGGAAGAGAGCCCCACTGGGGTGTAAAAGGCTGTAAATTACTGAGTTTGTGGGCTCTGCTGTACACATAAACTGGGCAGCTTCCTTCTCAGGATGTTGTTGGATACACAGAAAGGCAGACATATGAGGCACTTGAAGAACTTCCATAACTAGGAAAGTCCGGTTCTGAGGTTGGATGGGTTAACTCTGACCCTCTCTATATATTCAGTTTGCTCATTCCCATCTCTCTCTTCACCACTCTGATATAATCTGTTGCTGGCAGTTCTGAGCAGTTAAATGCTTTATATACCCTAAAGGAGTCTGTGATGTCTGCACCACTCATTGGAGAACTGATTAATTACCCCATTTTAATGAAGGTAATTCACTCAGACTTCTCAGTGCACATATGCTGTGTATGCAAACATCTTTATACTTTCTCCTTTTGCAGTGAAGTTGTGCTGATTTATACTGTGTGATGATGTGACCAGATAAGTGTGTGTGTACACAGTGGGTAAAGGAAGAAGAAAAATAGATTCATAGAAACTGTTTGAACTCTGATTAGTTTTAGTGAATAAAGGAACCCCCTCAGATTTTGTATTTCCTTGTGGAGGTACGAAATTGTCAAAGGCATAATCTGCTAGAGAACTTCTGTGACATTTTACTCCTCTGTTGTCAGCATGCTTGCCAGAACAATGGATGAAATATTTATAGAGCACCAGAAATCTGCTCCCTTCTGTTGGTGTTGTCATGTTTTTGCAGTATGGCTTTCTCCCTCCTTTTGGGTTGCAACATTGAGGCATCACAGTACATACCCCACCACTTTTAGAAGGAAGATGAAGGTAGAATATGCAGTAAATAGTTCAGAAATGAGAAGAGGTATTTGTAACCGTGACAAAGAGTGCGTCTGTGAAGAAAAGAACCAGTGTCCTCAGTCTTGAGAGTTTTGAAACCTCACACTGTGGAGTTCCTCAAGAAGACAGTTATGGACAACTTTGTAATTGCACAGGTGTGTTGATTGTCCTCTGCACTAAAAAAAAATGCCCCTGAGCTTGATGTTTGTTTAGAAGACACACAGACTTATTTGATTATCAGCTGCAAAAGTGTAATATATACACATCATTAATCCAAGGCTCCAGCCCATTGCCCTGTGATGACAAAATTTGCTGTAAAGCATAACTGTAACACCTGTACTTAAGACATGAGTATTAATAGCCCTCCAAATGAGGTCAAAGAGTTATTTTTTGAGCTGCAGATGGTTTTGTTCCTTAAAAATAGTACTGTGAAACAGCTGCTTTACGTTTGGTCCAAATGTGACTTTAACAAAAAGCTGAATGTTTTGTTATGGTAGGACCTAGCAGACTCCAATCTAAAAATATGCTGATCACCTGAAGTTCCCAGGGCTATGGCAGTAGAGTACTAAAAAGTCTGAGCCATTGTGGAAACACGGTACCCTTGTTGGCAGGCTGAAAATTAACCCTGCTTCTGTGGAAAGAAAAGACACAGCTGCTTGACCCAGGTTCCTCTCCATGGAGTTAGTGAAGACTTCCCCAAGCTGAAGTAAATCATTGCAGCTCCCAGGCTGTAAGAGTTATGTTTCTCTGCTTTTTGTGTGCTTTAGGTGTTGGTGGGAAGGAGTCACACTGGCCATGGTTTAAGGCAGAGAGAGAGAAGTAAAATTCAGACCTTGCTGAGAGTTCACTAAACAGCTTAAGATTTTAGATGCTTTTAGGAAAGACTTGGTGTCACTCTGGTGGAGTATAGCGAGGGAATAATTTCTGTGGTGGGAAAGCTCTGGTGCCAGAGGGCTGTTTCAAAGGAACTGGTTGTATTGCCTTGAACAAAGCCAGGCAAGCTAAGTTCCCTCTCTTCCAGCTCCTACATTGCGTTAATCTCTTGTGACAATGCGCTTAAGTGAGGGAATTCTCTTAGTCACTGAAAACAGCAGCAAAGACAGTTACCATGGTGGAAAGTGCAGAGGCTTAGGAAGCCTAAGGGGAACTAGTAGGCTTTGCAAAGCACATTTGTTTTCCTAAATTTTGTGGGGTTGAGGAAGGATCGAGAGTTATGTAGTCTCTTAGTTTCTTTTCTAGCTGGGTTTTAAAATTTCATGAAGCAGACAAAATTGACGAAGTTTACCATTACAGAAATGAAGATACGCTGTGTACAAAGAGTCTGGCTTCTTTTCAGAATGGCTGCAAACTGAAGAGGCTGGATACAAAGTACCTCTTTCTTGTCTGTATTGTAGGACTTCTTAGCAACTGCTAAGTGCTTCCTCCCACTCCTAATGGCCACTAATGCCATTACAGAAAGCTCTGCACCAGATGTAGACAGGCCATTTGAAAGCAAGTCATCTTTCTGACAGATGTCTCTTTTCATTGATTCATTGAATCAGTGCAGAGCTCTGCATCTTTTAATTTCAGGGAATGAAGTATGATCTGGTCTGTACCCAGCTGAGGGAATATTTTGAAAGTCAAAAAGTGGACACAGAAGCCACAGTTTGTGCCTGTCTCTGCTTGGGTGAACAGAGCCTGCTATCACCTGATTTTCTGACCTGAATGCAAATTCAATATTCAGTTCCTGTGAATAGTCTCTATTTGAGCTTTTTATTCACTGTTCATTTGCCTGATTCCTGCCAACAGTCACATTCTCTAGCGTGTTCAGCTGGAGAAAACATGAAATGTGTGTAAATACTGTTGATATGAATTCACTAAGGTATTCAATGACTGCTTCTGTTAGTTTCGTGGCATTCCCTCAGTTCTGCTTTGTTGCCATGCAGTCACTTCCTAACCATTGTCCCCTGGAGAAATACAACAAATCTCAAAACATTGTAATTAATGCAAAAGGAAGAACAGGAATAAGTTCGTATCGCAGGTTAAAAGTGAAGCACTCATTGCTCATCCATTGACTGAAAAAAGTGTTTAAGTCCTGGAGTCCTAGCTCCTCACTTTTTCTGAGCTGCAAGACCCTCTTTTTTTCTGCACATATAACCATGACAGCCTCCTGTCTTTATTGCTTTCACTGTCTTTTTATGCATTATCTGCTAAGAATTATGATGCTATCCTTCAGTTTGTGTTTTTCCTGCCTCAAAATAAGCAAATAAGGGAAGTTGCAGAGTGAGGTTCTTGAAATGTGTGTCACTGCCTGGTACCAATATCAGACAGACATTTTGTTTCCAGTTTTACCTGGCAGGATGTAAGCAGTGACTGTGAGCTTGTACAATGAAGGCCTAAGTGCCCCTTCTGTGTAATTAGTACCATTTCCTGTTACTTTTATTTCCTATATACTTAGAATTGAACTGAAAAAATCTACTCTCATTTTTTTTTATTAGAAACATGTTGTTCTCTGCCCCACCTTCCACACTGTAAATGAAAAAGGCTGCATTTTTATTTTACAGATGAGTTGTTTTGCAGGTTCCCTCATGCTCTATATGAGTTAGAGTGCTTCCAAGGTTGCTTCTCTTTGGCATTGTTAGACTTTGGGAGAGCAAGGCAATCTGGTTTGGCTGCTCTTTTAGCCATTTCTCAGCTGCCACTTTTCTCTCTAATTCAAAGAACAGACAGTTCTGCCATTGCCTGACCTCTCTCTCTTTCACCTTTGACAGCTGAAGTACTGTATGTCAGTTCTGCTGCGATACTCTATTTCCATAACAATGATTTCCTTGTGGTCAGTGGAAGTCCTTTAATCAGTGCGGATATTGAGAGGTTTTTTTTTTTGATCTGGTCACATCCACTGAAGATGTTCTCCCTCATCAAAATATCAGTTAGCAGCAGAGCAGTTAGATGCTGATCATCTCCTGTGGCAGTTGACGGCGATAGCACTGAAGTCTGAATTCTGATGGGAAAATCTTGCTACTGGTGAATGCCAATCCAATCAACAAAGCATATGAGATGGAGTGGCAAGTGGTTTGCTATATGAGTACACTTCCCACTTGGAACAAATGCTTTTCATTCTGAAGTTACTGCACGGCACAGCGATTAATGTGTTTTCCTTATCTGCAACAGTTTGGAATGAGTTAAAGGAAATTCAACTAGATGTCAGGTTGTCAGAAGACAACTCTAAGTAGATCTAGGGCCTGTGCTGGATATATTGCTGCTTTCACTGTGCACAAACTGTCATTCACAGCATACAGAGAAGAGAGGGACCCTTGGACTGTCCTTTTTCATGCATGCTGAGGTGTTGTGAAGTGGTTAATTCCATTCCAGAAGCAGAGATATGCCGTGGAAAACATGTCCAGAAAATTTGATCAAAATCTGATGATATTCCTGGTAGTTAATCTGAAACAAAACCATGCACGCTTTTGCCAGTTGATTTGCAATTGGGCAGCTGAAAAGAAATTGAAGAACAAATGCCTTGTAATCATGCTTTTAGTTGTGGATATCACGTTCTGTGTTATTGCATAGAGTTACAAAACGTGACGCTTCTCTGGGAATTCCTCCGTCAAACAGTATCAGGATGAGCAAGAAGCAGCACACTGAATTCCTCTCCAGGGGCTAGAGAATTATGGCCATCTGCAGAGGTATCACCGGACTAAAGCAGTGATCCATTTCTGAAACAGCTTCAGTAAGTTGCAGAAGCTTCATTTCCACAAAATCCATTCCCAGGGGTGTTCTCTGAATCTCAGGTGGCTCTGATGTTGCTCCAAAGCAATGAGCATTGTGAAGAGACTCAGCAGAAACAGTCTTTTGCCTGGCAGAAGAGGACATGGGACAGAGGACCTGCAGTGATTGCCACATCATCATGCATTTTGCAGCCTGGAAGCAATTGCGGTCATGGTTGTAGCTCAAGTGGGCAGGGCGGAGGGAGTAAAGGGCTCTTTTTGTGTCAGGATGATAGGTACCTGATTCTTAAAACCTCTTACAGCTCTGTGTTTTTATTCAAATGTTAATTTAATCAGTCGAGTTTCAGTTGGGTGACCATAAGAAGATCTGCTTTTACATCTCTGCACGCCTGACCATTCTGCCACACTGAATTCCTTTGTGAACACTGGCTGCTCTCCCTATCTGACTTAGGATACCTCAGCTTTTTCACAGCATTAGGATCCATTCCTTTGTGAGATGTCATCTGTGGGTTTTTTGTGTTCCACAAGGATGCTCAGACTTCAGGATTTTCTCATTTGCAAGCAGTATCAAGATGTCACCATTGCACACACAGCTTGTTGCAAGCCCTTCATATCAATTAAGAAGCCTGTAGAAGGGCAAAGCAGGCATCTGGAGGAGACTCTACTATTTGTTCAGGCCAGAGATGTAGTCTTTGTGCTAATGGCAAACACGCCTCTGAGTCGAAAGTGTTAGTCTCTGTCATTCCAGACACCTTACACCAATATTATCCTGCCAAAAGTAGCACAGGAGAGTGATGTCTAATAAAATTGGAACAGTGGCAATGAAAAGATGCCCTCTGTCTTGCGCTCAGTGCACTGAACAAAGCCTGAGAAACTGTGCTTTTGGGAGAGAAAAATGAATCAATAACTCAATGAAGACTGTCGAGTAATGGTATTGTCTGCAGTGCCTTTAATGGTTTTGGTCAAAAAACCTGCAACTATTTCACAAATATGTGTTGTGTTCACTTCTCAATCTATTTCCCTGCTTCCTACATTAATTTTTAAAAATGAGAAATATCCTAACTGCTTGCATTGTATGAAATCCATATTTAAAATCAATTGGTGTATTGCAAAGGCCCTGCTGTGACTTATTCAAAGAGCACACATACAAAATGCCATGTCTTCTGTAATACATTTCCCCCCTTTTTTAATACAAAGTTCATAATAAATCATCATTTTCAAATTTTTTGAGACACTTCAAAAATATATATTCTTGATGTCTTTGTATTCTTTGGAGGCTGGAATTTGTCCGGGTATCAAAATATAATTTGCTTCATAAAATTTAGAAGAAAGTAATCTCTAGACAACTCTACTATGTGTATTTCTCTGTCTAAATAATTTTTGCTTCTGCTGTGTTGCAAACTTTAATATATAGCCCTTCATTTTAGATTAATAGTATAACAATAGAAAGATTCTTTTTGTTATACTTCACATTTAGTTGCTTAAGGGGAATTTGCTTTTCCCTATAAATATTCTAAAGAAGCAATGGGGAGGTAGCAGAAAAGGACACTGTGAGTGTATTTAACACAAAAACTAAGAGTGTGGGAGGCCAGGTTTTACCCTCTACTCTCCAAAGCAAGTCAACACAATAGCTTTTAAATATTTAAATACTTACGCAAAATTTCCAGGTATCTGTAAAAAATAGCAAGAATGATCTTATCTTTAGATAGTAATCTTCCCCCTCAGTCCTCCCAGAGGATCAGCAAGAGCAAAGAAAAGGAAAAGGTTATTGGTAAGGAGATAATTGGAACATTTATGAGGATGCAGAATAGTGCAAAGTGATGTTTCAAAGTACCTGGCTATGTTGCTCCTTTGGGAGTGGGAATATTTCTCATGTGTTATTTAACATTAGTTGAACAAATAGTGGACACAAGCCTTTGACCTCGCTGAGAGAAAATATTCTGATAACTGCCATTAAAACCTTGTGCTAAAAGAATTTTCTTCTGCAAAACTTTTTGATTTCCTAAAGCGTATTCCAGTGGAAGCAGGACTTTTTAAAATATTCTTGACATTTCATCTTTGAAAAACCATTATAATCTGGCCTCATTTGGCCAAATGGGTTAATCAGATAAAAGAAGAAGGGAGGAGGAAAGAGAGAAGAGAACCATTGTAACGCACAGAAGCAATGAAGTCCTAATGGACAAGGAGAGGTGTTGGCCCTGTCTCGCATTCAACCTCTTTCAGCCAGCACCTTTTTGTAGGAACTGGCATCTCTGCAGACAGCTTTCCTTGGAGTTTTGACATTTAGGGTTAATCTGGCTCTGTCTATGTCAGCGCAATATGCTCCTAAACTGCAAGGAGTTTACATTAGAGCAGGATGACTGTATAAATCTTGTTGCTTCAGAACAAAATGTCTCCCACCAGCCGAGCCCCTCTTTCAGCAAAGGTCTCTGGGCTGATGCTTGTCTTTGCTGACTGATGCGTTTAGGCCACAATGCACTTACCTTTCTTCTTAATAGCTTGCTAATATCATTTTACATTAACAGTATTCATTTCAGGTAACCTCTGTCTTTCACACACTGGTCAGACTGTTGTAGTAACAGAGTGTGTAAGGATTTGCTGAGGTAAGTAAGAATACGTTTGAGATTAAGTACTGTGTATTTTATGTCAATTGTATGTTTTTTACATGATATGGAAGAGTAACTTGATATCACTCTATGAAGTTGCTCTGTTTGCAAACAGAAATATTGAAAATGTTTTGTGGAATATTTTTAGCACTGACCTTTTGCCTCCTTTGCTGGAAAAAAAGAATAGCTGCCTACTTACAATCCAATGCGCATGGTGCAGCTTTGAGAAGCTATGACAGTACTCAGAGTGTGTGCCTGATTCTCATCTATTCACTCACGTTTTTCCCTATTCACTTTCATTCTGGCAATACTGATGTGAATTCTGCAGTTCATTAATATTACAATAGGCATCCTTTCACGAAGACACAAATTCAGTGGCAGAAGCAGTGAGAGCACGTGGAGATGTGACTGGTGGTGGTGAAGTGGTAGCTGGGATTGTGTTTCTGGAATTAAGAAGGATGGCACATATGGATAGGTGTTTGCCAATCTGCTCTTGGGGTATAGTAGTACATGGACAGAGAGGGTGGAACCTGGAAGCTCAGCATCAAATTGCATCTTGTGATAGTTAAAGTTGGAATATTGACTGTCCAGAGACATAAGGAGAAAAAGAACCCTAACCACCAAATCCTCCCCATTTCCAGAATGAATTATGTATTTGTGAATCAGTAGAATATGGACATTGCTATTTTGTAACAGCAGTTTATGATTTTGAAGGCCTTGTAGCCTGCTAATCATGTTACCAAGCTTTGTATTTGCCATTTGAAAGACAAAAGTAAAGAAGCTCTTTTAAAATGAACGACATTTTTCATCATGTTTAACGTTTGTTTGATTGTTTCTTCATGTGTTTGTAATGAGATATGTTAAAGTTGCCTAGGTTGGTGTACCAGGAATGGGCTGTGAGGGAAGGGAGGGCTGAATATTGTTGCTCTCTTTGTGGTCAGAAGGAGTTTTGTTAGATTTGAAGTTGTTCTTGGAACAAATCAAGAAAATTAAATTTTTGCTGCAGCTTTTAAAAGATTGGTAAGATTTTGTAGTTGCTTCAGGGTGTTCAAAGTGTTCAGTGGCTGCAGTTCCAAACTTGTGAAAGGTAGCAAATAGATTCACAGAAGGGCTGTGCTATAGGAGAGCACAGGGCTCAGTGACACCCCTTCCTTAGAGCCCAGGCTGTGCTTTAGTATTTAGTATGTCCTAGGAATTTTTGTGGCTCGTTCGTTCTTGTATACCAAGTCTCTGTAAAAGGCAATCGGGTAGTAGTCTTCCCTTTTAAAAAACCTTGTCTCTGCATTAACAGTGTACACCTTTGGAAAAGGCCTGAAAATCGCAAAAGGGGACCCATCAGGATAGGCTGGACCTTTTCGGAAGACAATGATAATCCTGTTTGGCTGCTTTCAAAACTAGAGGTAACTTTTCAAGGTTTTTCGGACAAGATTAGCAGATGCTCTCAGTATTCACTGGGTACAAATAAAAGACTGAAGATGGACTTATGGCTCCCTGATTTGAGACTGGCTGTGGCATAGACTAGAACAGCCTGAATGCTGTCTGTTAGATATGGGCCACCAGAGGCCAGCTGTGACATGCTGTGACCGTGCCTGAATGTGCTCTATGTACAATCTCTTTCCTAAAGCAAGAAAAAATATTCATATGGAAAGGAATAACAGCATCTCTTTTACACTGATAAGTGTTTTATATATGTATATACATGCATGCATATTTACATTATATGTATTTGAGTTGCCCTTTCTGTGCTATACACAAGCCCAGCTGTATTAGTTATCTCTCTGGACCCTTTTCTTTCAACTCAGTAACTCAGTGGGCAATATGGTGCATGCTTCTCCGCAGATGGTCCTGGGGCACAGAAAAGGAGCTAATGCAAACACAGTGGCTTTCCCATCACAACAGAAACGTGGAAAAGAAAAAAAAATCAATGCTGCCAAGACAGTAGAATCAATAGGGAAAGCAAAGTTAGCATCAGACTGCTTAGAGAACATTACCGGCAATGTGAAGTTGCTTATATCCCACAGAACAGCTACAATAAGGTGTGTTAAAAACTTGCTAATGAGTCTGGCAAGGCTGTAACGTAGAGGCGGTGTATTGAATTCAAATTGGCTTGGGTTTCAACAGACTTTATGAGCCCTTGGAGGATTTTTAAAGGAAAGATAATGTTTTGGCTCTGTGCACTATTTGCGGTTCAGGAATAAACAGAATGACAACGTATGGCTTATGTTAACGTCTGTGCCTTGCAGAGGTGCAGGCAGAAACTGATAAGCCTAATCATATTAGTAGGTGTGGTCACGTTATTTTCATGCCATGTAAAGTACATAGTTTGTAAGAACTGAGCTAAAAAGTCAACTCTCTATTGAATAGAATAGATAAGAAAGAACCCCTCTGGCTTGTGAGCAGAGGTCTGCAAGGAGGGAAGAGGGGTGAGCGACCAGGAGAAGCATTCAAATGCAAGCGCTGTGGTGCTGCTTTCACAGATTTCTGATGGGAATTCTTTGCTGTAATTGCAAGGTTTTCATCATTGCAAAATAGGCCATATGCTCCCTCCTTGTCTGCCTACCTAAGTAAAAAATGACAACCTTAGTACGGAGGGAGAGGAGGAGGCATGGTATTCCAGAAAACATGGCTGGTTTTATTCAGAGGAGAGAAAGTGGCTAAAATTAGGTAAATGCTTCCTGCCTTACCAGTTTTCTCCTTTTAAGTAAAAATTTATGAGCTGCTAGCAATTGTTATGCAAAAACAGAATCAATAGCTCATATTAGGGCTAAAATTTCTAAGACTGCCAGCTTGATTTGTTTTTAAGTAATGTATTTGAATTGCTTGTGCTGATTCAAGGTCAAACTCTGTAGATTGTGTGCAGCATATGGTGAATACCTTTGAATTGTTTCTAATGTGTTTTGTCTTGTCTAAGCACACTAATAGGCCACAATTTGTTACTAGAAGTACTTTTTTCTAATTTCCATCTACTTATTCAGATGACGAGAGTACGATCAAAACAAAAACACAATTGGTGGGTGCTGAGGCAATTTCACAAAACTGCTTTGTAGCTTAATGACATTTAAGTCCATCAAAGCACTAAACCATGCACAGCTGAAGAATGTGAGCCGCTATAATGGTAATAGCAATTTCTGCACATGCTTAAAAATATACATGGCCTTAAATACTTTTTTTTGAGAATTCTTCATGCTTAGTAAATGGTGAGTTTAAGGAAAAAAAAATGGTCTCCTGGAGAAAGATGCCCTTGGGAAGGTCTCTCTTCTGGACTTATGCTTTCATAGCTTAAGATTTAAACTTCAATATTATGTTTTTGTATGCTTTCTAGACAGCTTAATATCTCTTCTTTTCTAGCTGAATAGGCTCTTGTAGGTGTTGTTGCCATAGGCAGCCTGAAATGTGAAAGATAAACATGTAGAATAGCTGTGTATTGTATTTATCGTGACATGCTGTCAGGTTTAAACTTAACAATATGAACATCTGGTTCCAGTGTATGAACAGATGGATAAACTGTGCTTGACCATTTAGCTCCATAAACAATGCTATCTGCAAATATTCATTTGGTTTTGAAATCCATACCATAAAGGCCGCTCCTGACTGTAGGTATATTTGACATAACTTCAAATATAATGGAATAAGATAAAAAGTAGAAAATGCTTTTATTGTCAGATTAAAAATTAGTTTGGGTGGTGTTAGGCCAAAACAGACCAATGTTCATACATGGACAGAGTGATACATTTGCAGATCGAATGTATTGGGGTCATTTTGGATTAACCTAAGGAGCAAATTCCACATCAAATCTTTGGTCATGGAAATTTTTCCTGGCCAATCTATGTCTTTCCACCCTGCAGAGGCATCAGTTTGGCTGTCCTCCAGTGCAGAAACTTTGTTTTGTGGCATAGGAATTGCAGTTCTTGGAAGGCTTTAAACAAATAAATCTTCAGAGGCTAATGGCTGCACAGAAGAGAGGCTGTTTGCCATCCTGTGCTGCACAGGATATTAAACTTCCATTTTCTTGCAAGGTTTATTTTGATTGTGTTCTGCACAGTGGCAATATTTAAGTGGAAAAATCATGCTATATAACTGTGTTTGCATTTCTACCACAAATCCCAGAATCCTTTATGAAATTTTCCCTGCAGAGCAAGAAGGGGAACTCATATGTTGGTCTGCTGTACCAGAGGGCACTCTCTGTCATTCCTGCACAGCCCTGAATCCGTGTTATTTCTGCATGGGGAGTTTCTATGGCTTTTCTCTTGTTCTGTTCATGCCCACTGGCCTGCTCTGAGTCTACGTGCATTTTCTACTTTCCAACAGCTACTGCTGGATATGGGACTTCAGTCAGGCTCACCTGTGTTCCTTGTATCAGCAGTGGAGAGGGGGATCTAGCAGGGAAAGTCTCAACTTTTAATTTGTATCAGTAGCTGAACAGGCCCTCTGCTGAAACCTTTAATAGCTCTAATTCAATGGCATGTTCCCAAGTTTCCCTGCAATTTTATGGCATTGCGAAGGGGAAATGGTAGCTTTGCTTTAGGCACAACGTATGCTTGAAAGTTTTGAAAATAAGTTTTCTGTGCCTTTGTGTCTTCACCGTTATATTCCTCTCTGTGGAAAGCTCTGCCTTTCTTAACCAATCCTGAGCTGTAAGTTGATATGCTTTTCTTTTCAAAATTTGCTCTGTAGGGATCAGAATATATTAGCTCTGAAAGTTGTCGAAAATGTTTTCCATTATTATAGGAACTTGTCAAATTCACAGTCCATGTGGAATGCAGATGCAGCAGAAACATCCACTGTCGTGTTGATGGCTGTGCATTCCAATTATCCTGGTGCTGGTGCAGGGGAGAGTGTTTTTGGTCCTCACGAAGCACAACAGTCTGACACCACATGTTGCAAGGACAGGTTTCTTTCCTGATTTCAGAAGTAAGTGTGGCGTTAAGTGAGAAAAGAAATCTCAGGCTGAAGGAGTGCAGGAGTGAGTGGTTGAAAGGAGACTGATGGAATTACAATAACATGGAGATAGAAGACTGAATTTCAATTTCAGGTACACTCAGGAGTCAATTAGCCATTTTTCATACACTGGGTGTCTGTTTGGATTGATTTGTTATTGTTGCGAAGCCTTTTGCGCTGGGCTCAAAACCTTTTAACAGTCTGTCTTCTGTGGGGTTTGGAACAGAGCATCTCACAGTCCTGAAAGCTGCTCTTGCAGCAGAATATTGATGGGGATGATAACTCTTCTGGTCTGTTCATCACCAGGAGGCAGGGCCATTGCACTCTTCAATGCAATTCCGTGTCCCATATATGAGAGGCTGTGTTCTTAAGAAAGAGTCAAGCTCCCAGAAAGCGCTTTTGGAAGACTATGAAATTACATTCAGTTTTTTTGAATTCACCAGATTTCATAAAGCATTCACTGAATGTTTTGCTCCTGGTCATTCCAACATTTTTTTGTTCCACAAAGGTGATGCAATTTACAGTCAATAAGGGAGAATTTCAAGCCCGTTTTGCACCTGTCTGTCAATCACCGATCACATCTCACTGAAATACTGACATTTGGGTCCTAAAAGCCAGAGACCTCTGAAATTACTTCTCCTTTCAGACAACTGAGTACTCCAGATTTGCAGTAAGTGAGGAAGCAATCAGTTTTATTTTAACATTTGATTTTTTTGATTAATTTAAAATTATGGCAATAAGTTTATCTGTGAAATGTCAGTGCTGACAGGCCAGCAAAGGAGCGTCAGGAACACATGTAACTAGAGGATAACTTTTGTAAGCCCAGATTTGTCGACAGCAAACCAGAAGGCAGAAACAATGTGGAAATGTCATCTCCCAGTGGAACCAGTACGTAATTGATACTTGTAGTCTGCAATGCCTGTTTCTCATTTAACAGCATTCACAGTAGAGGTACTTAAACTCTACTCCACGTTTTCTTGTTTAGTCTCCATTTCTTACTTTGACAGACAGCAGAATCCTAAGGGGAAACGAAACTACAACCTAGCTGCTTGTAAGCTGATGAAACCTTTCTGGGAGAATCAATCCAGAAGAGAACTTGATATGATAGACTACAGCTGACTCTATGCATGGTTTACCTTAAAACACATTGATTTTTTTTCCAGGGGAAAAAAAAATAGCTCTAAGTAGAGCATACAGTTTATTTCCAGACAGTAATTTTCAAATCTGGTTGAGCAGATCCTTGCATGGTTTCAAAAGACATTACTGTTTCCTTCTCACCCCATTCATTTGCCATTTTAAGAACTGCAGATGCAAGATGAGCATTTTTCTTTTACTGTACTGGACTGTTTAGTCAACTGAATCTGTGCTTTCAGGTTGAATGTTTTCTATGAGGTGGAGGGCTCAGCAGACAGAACTGCCCATATTGAGAGAGTTTATGTCAAAGGCTAAGGATCCTAGGGCATGCATCCCAGACTCGCTGGTGGGTGGCACTGACCAGGGAGAGTCCCTCAGCCCTGCATCTAGAGATAAGGAAGGCCTCTGTTAAAAGGCTGGGTGCACAGCTATGAGCCTACAAAGCAGAGAGAGTAAATTACACTTTCGCTATATTTTCTGTGAGTGCCTTAAACAGATGCTGAAGATGAAGGTAGTGATGATTTTTGAAAGAATGGACGGGAGATTTTTTATTGGTTTTGAAGATGGTGGTTAAAGGAAATGGTTTTGAGTAGAGAGAACTGGGGCAAGACCCCTCCAAGGCAAGTATATTCATTTAGCTTTAATTTCTGGAAAGGACAAGGTTTAAGATTTGTCCTCAAGATCCCCTGCTAGCTCAGAGAGATGCCTGCCTGCTCAGCTGGCTGCCTTCAGGCAGCTCCCAGCTTATTAGCTGGCTTCTGTGGTTCTCTTCTGAGATTATGGCAGTCAAGGGAAGAGCCTAGAGGCAACTATTTGGGGATGATTTCCTGATAGGAAACCAGCTTATTTTAGACCAAGGGTGGCATTGCTGAGGTCAGAGCAGATTCCCTCTCGAAGGGGTTTTATCAGGTAGTCATGATTTTTCCTGGGCTATACAAGTTTTTTTCTGGGATATCATATGTTCAGTCCTCCTTGTACATAGAACACACATCCTAGATAGCCAACTCGGGGCTCCCCTGTACTCCTTGCTTGGTGAGAAAGTAGCCACCGTGTGAGCTCAATACTGCGACACCCAAAGGAGTTTGAAAATCTGGGCCTTTCATTTCCAGGTCCAGATTCAGGAAACAAGTCAGTGTGTGATGTAATGTATGAATAAGGTCCTCGGGACCTATTCTTGACAACTGATTCTTTTCCTTTATTCTACTCTATCTCAGCTCCGTGGACTGCAAGTGCTCAGCACAGAGATGGCCAGGGCTTCATTTTCCTTCACTGGGGTGACCTGCAGAGATAATGGATTCTGTTGGATCTCTATAGCAGGTAATTTCTACTGCAAAAATATCAGGCACCCTGAAATGCATAGGACTTGTGGGCCCAACACCACTGTGTCCTTTGACCATCTGAGCCTTGGCTCCAGATCACTGAAGAAACATTCACAGTAATTTACTTTATAAATAATGCCCCCAATTTACCTGCATTGGTCAGGGAGCAATGGGGCACCTTGGAAGAACTCTGATGCTAAGTGGCGATGGCCTG
Source organism: Dromococcyx pavoninus (assembly GCA_033558185.1). Lineage (NCBI taxonomy): Eukaryota > Metazoa > Chordata > Aves > Cuculiformes > Neomorphidae > Dromococcyx > Dromococcyx pavoninus. The sequence continues at coordinate 252,124 of JAUMJL010001019.1, forward strand.
ACATAAGCACCTGCTGTGTTCTGCTTGGAGCATGGGGAGCTGTGGCAGAGTGAGGAGGCAGACAGTGGGCACTGCATGTCGCATCATGCATAATGCACAAAATGGCTTTCTGGTACTTCTCAGTGATTGTCAGTGGGAGGTGCCGAGTGCCGTTTTGCCAAGTTTTGTGTGGTACCACCAAATAACAAATCAAACCCAGTCTCTTTTATGTGTACTGGTCCTGTATTGATTTCTTCAAATGTGAGTGAAATGGAGTATGGTCCTGATGAAAACTCAGAGCAGATGGAAACAGAGGTGACTCCCTGTTCTGTATTGTGGAACTGGTTGCTGGAGTACTCACAGCTGTTCTCTATCCGTACCCAGAAGCAGATCCTCTAGTAAGAAACTGCTTTGGGAAAGTGTTAGATTTTTTTTTCCTTTTTTAAAGCCACATATGCTATTGCTACATGAAAGGCACAAGGCAGAGATGACACTGCAAAGCCCAGGGAACCGTGCAGAAGTGATAAGAAAAAGAAAGATGAAGAAATGTGGCACTTTAAACTCCTGTGTTAGAAAGAATTCAGATTTTTTTTTTTAATAAGAACTCCCAAAATGCTTTTCACCTTGCTGAGCAAACCTGTTCCTAAGAATCTGGCTATCTTCACCTTTCTTCACCTAGGCACTCCATAGTTTCAAGTCATTGATATTTTATTATCATTGTTTATTCTCTTTTCTCCCTTTTTCCTTCATCATACTTCTTTCTCCCTTTGGTCAAATGTATTATACAGTGTTATCTAGCTTTTATACTGCCATTCAGTACTCTGCTGGCTCATTTGCTTGCCATTATTCTACTCATGTGTTTCATGTGAGCTGTTTATCTGTGCATCTTAGTGCCTAATTTTTTCCGAATAAACAAGACAGTGAAGTCAGTGCTAGGTTTTTTCCTGCTTACTGATTCAAAGAGCTAGGATTCAGTTGGTCATCTAAAATACAAAATTACTTGCAGTTCTTTTCATGTAGCTATGGTGCTTCTTAGGTTGACATTTCATAGAAGACTTTAAAGAGGGTTCTTCCTACCAATATACAATATAGGTAGTGCCATTAACTTATTCAGAGGAAAACCACATCGAATTAGGAAAAAATCCCCAAACCCATCTTCCACACTGAAGTAATTTTGTATGTGATAGCTATGCTTTTTCTGTTTATCAAAATATCTTTAATCTCTTTATTCCTTTCACCAAAAGACATCTTCACTTGTTTGAAGGTCCTTGATCACCACATTCAAACTGGATGGCAGTGACAGCTCATGTGCAGTGTACTCTTTTCATACCCTTGTATGTTTTCTTTGAGGCTCAGCTAATTTGAGGAGCAGCTGAGCAGGAGAGTTTCAGGCTACCTCCTTCCCTGTTTGCCTGTAAACTGGTAGATCTTGTGTTGTGTGCATTCCTGGAAGCTAAAAGGCAACAATGGACAGACCACATATAGGGTGAGGGAGTTTTGACCCAATCTAAATCTACCCAACTATGAAAAGGAGAATTCTCAGCTTTTCCTCTTGGCTTCTAGGCCATGTCTCAAATTCACCCAGTGCCTCCCACTGCCCATGTCTTAAATTCTCTGTCAGTGCCTCCCCTGCACATCTGGCTGAAAGATAATCTATGCCTTTGAAGTAGTTTAATCCAGGTTTTAGATTACATTATCTGACCTAAATTTTCCTGTTGATTTAGATGTTCCTTTTTAAGGCCTGAGCTAAAATGCTGAAGTGACGTGTGCAGCACAGGCAGACTTGTGTTTCAGTAAGGCCTCAGTCTTAGGAACACTGAGGTGTGTATGACCATCCCTGAAGTTGTTAGTTACAAGTTTCTGGCAGAAGGACATAATGTGAAAAAAGTGCCTAAAATTTCAGTCAGGTTTGTCAGAAAGTTTAGCTCAGCTGCCTCGTATTCCACAAGTTTTCAAAAATGCAAATGTTTCTTTCTGCTTTGGTAGAAAAAAAAAAAGGGTCTGCACCCCACATTGTATGTGGAAACACTCCCAATTCTTTTAAAATCATACCTACATTTAGGAAAACCTCCTGTACCGCAGAGAACCCCAGCAGCTGGCAGACCTTTCAGAAAACGTATTTTCATTACATTTGAAAGACTCATGCAAGTAATTCACTTTCCTTTTATCAGCTATTTTTTTATTTTGTTTCGGGTTTATTTCCCCATGTAAAGTTAGAGCATGTTTTGATCTCTACATCTTGCAGTTAGTTACTAACTTAGTTATTACTCTTCACAGCTCTGTTTCTCCTCATTCCCCTTTTTTCCCCTTTCAGATAGGGACTCTTGATTTTGCATGAAATCTGGTCTGTAGGTGGCCACTATTGAAGCTGTTAAGAATGTATTCTAAAAACAAGAAGATCCCTCCTGCTGTGAAGACAATCTGTTAAAATAATATGCACAATTGAACATGACCTAGTGTCCTTTTAGACTGTCGAAGTTTCTAAAAGGAAAGGAAACTGGTCTCTCTTATCCTGCAACAAGGGAATTTTCCAAGGTTAGCTTCTCTCTGTGGTGTGAAATGTCTTAAGTTTCTCTGAAACACAGTCAGTTTCAGGAGAAATTCCTTTATACTTTGTTTTGACAACTGTTGAAGGTAAAGGCTTGAGGCTAAATCTGAGTCCTGTGTCTTCTGCATTTTGGAACTGTAACTTCAGTGGATTCTCTTGAGGGAACGTATCCATGTGTGAGTAACCTGTGAGCAATCAGAAAATGAAATGCTTGGCTTACATTTGGTTTGCCTCAGACTGCGAAAAGGAGTAGCCTTCTTTCAAGCAAATGCAATGCCTTTTAAATTGCCACATAGCTCTTGGAAATATTTCCCTATATTTGCCAACGGTTCCCTATCCTTGAAAAGGATACAGAATGGCTGTTGCAAAAGTAATTGGTAAAAGGAAATAAATAATAATAAAATCTAAACCACTCCCCCTCTCTGTCTTCCCTACAGGTATAACTGGAAGCAAGACTTTGATTTGTTCATGGAAATAAATACTACACTTCTGAAATCAAAAACCATTTAGTGCTTTTTTGTTTATTGCAGAATAAGGCATAGGGGTTGTCTTCCATGAAATCACTGTTCCCATTCCCAGTGGGTTTTTTTAACAGAAGCTGAAGATGTACCTTTAGTGATTAGGAGATTGGCTCAAGCCTCACAGTGGATGTTGACGCTCATAGCAACAGTGCTTGACTGCACATCAAGCCCGGGTACCTTGCCCTGGCCATATTAATAACAGAGGGACCCTAAGGGCTCTTCTGGCGGGGTATCCAGCTGCTGTCTAGGGACAGAGGTTGGCTGAGGTGAGTTTTCTCACCACGGGAAGTTACCGGTGAACACTAAGTTGAGCCAACCTGTGTACCTGCAGGCAGGCAAAGAGAGGTGCTCTGGCTGCAGAGTGCACACATACTAGGTGGGGTTCCTCTCCTCTGACTTTTGACATCTGCAGTGTAGAAATCCATATCTGAGTCAGGTGCCAAAGAGGCCATTCTAGTCGATGGGGATCTATTTGTTGTAACTGGTGGACTTTAGAGACAGATTCATCTGGGTACGTGCCGTACATGGTGGGCTGCTCTCCAGACTTAGGTGTTACACAACTGAGTGCAAGCCTGCTCAGCGCCGGCCTGTTGCTAAGACCCTCCCTTTACGTGGGGAGCACGAGTGCTTTTGCCATCCTGAGCACTGCTCAGTAAAAGTACCTTTATCTCCTGTGCAGGAGGTCAGAGATGTTTCTCATAGGCTACAGTCAGGTGGAACACGCAGCTCATAGCACACACTGAAACACTGGGAGAGCGACTGTCTGACACGTCCAAGATCTATAACACGTTCTTCCTGCGACAATATGTTCAGACCCCACCCCTGTTAACCTTAGAATTCTGAAGTAAACTTAGGAAACTTTCTGTTCTTTATGGATAAGTCTGTAATACACAGGAAAAAAAAATGATTTGTTTGTACTTTATCCCCACTTCCCATAAACATAAGTAAAAAGCTAAAAAGGACATTCTGTCTACACAACTTACATTTTTTAAGTATATCATAACAAGGAGAAAAGACAATGCCAAATTTAGAGGCTGTTTGTGCGCAGTGTTTCTTAAACAGAGTACACTTCGAAGATGGAAATATACTGATCATGTTTGTAAGGACAAGTAGTATTTGTATTTAAGGACAAAGCAGCCACTGAAATATCCTGGCCAATATTCATTATCGTGTTTCGGTGAGGTACAGTGACTTACAGTGAGGCAGTGCCAGCTAGGCCAAGGCTGATCGGTTTGCCTCTCTGTCTTTCTCTATAGAAGTCTGAATGTTGATGGATTTACCATGGTATCTGTCATAAATTTTTACTGGATTGCTGTGATAAGAAAGTATTTTTCTCCTAATATAAAATGTGGCTTTTTAGATTGTTTGAACAACTGACCAACAAAAACTCCCTGCCCTAAAGATGCCATGAAGGGAGGTTTACATCCTGCGGTTTTTCAGATGTTTTGAGTCATATAACCCTTTGGGAAAAGCCGAGTGTTCACGTAGTGTATGTAAGCCAGTGATTTGCCAGGTTCTAATTTACTGATTAACAAATGCTATTTAAAGGTGTCTAACCCACAATTTTAAATTAATATCTATAATAAAATAAACAAGCTCATTGAAAACAGACAAATTAAATGTATATAAAACCATATTCATTCATAACAAGCTGTTCTTCAGTCATATAATCTCTTATGGTCTGTCCAATTACAGTGTTGTTTCTTGAAGGGAGTCACAATGCTCGGGCTTCTGCCTGGATCAGGTTTTCCTGGACCTTTGTGTTAATACAAAACACATCAGTGTGTAGTACAGTCTCAGTATCTAGACAATAAAAAACTAACTTTTTCCTTTGAGGTATGCTCGGAAACACTCAGTCATTTTCATGTATTGAGTGCTTAGATAACATTACTAACATACTTGTGTTTTGGTTACTCATAATATTAAATGAAGTCGTCAAGTTAACTATCAAAATGTCATGGATTTTCTGCTTTATATCATCAAGGAGAAGCCTCGAGCATCAAAGATTATCATGCCCTGCCCAAATGGGGTTACAGAGATGCTGAGATGTGTCTTATAATTCTGATTTTGCTTTTTCAGTTCAGAATATTTCTCTTTAATTTCAGGTCTTCCACAACATCTGTAAACAGGCCATTATGGTTTGTATATTACGTTTTGCAAATTATCTGTTACAAGAATACTACAAACATAACACTATAAATTAAAGAGTCATTTTGGTCAAACGTCAAAGATCCAACCCAAAACTGTCTTACAAAAATAATAAGCAAAGTAGGGTAGTTTGATTTGGTATGATATCTCAGTTACGATTCAAAGAAATTTTGTTAAGCAAGATTTGGCAAAATATGTATGTTTTCAGGAACATTGAAGCCCTATAATAATCAAGTTCAGAGGAAATTACAGCCCCTCAGTGTACGTGGAAGCAAGCCTTCTCAGGAGCTGATACTTCCAGCAAAACAACTGATGGAGATACTGGGTCGACAAAAAGAGAGCAGCTGACATTGTGTTTCAGCCAAACCCATGAAAATATATGTCTGCCTTCCTCAGGAAACAGAGGAAGCTCTCTCAGTAGAGTAACCACCTTCCCTGCTTGCTGTCCAAGTTCACGGTTTGTGTTACTCACCCTTGCAAGAGAACAGAGAAAGAAAACATCTGTGAGCACTGAGAAGAAATATTATTTTAAGATTTTCTTTCAGAGTTGAGGCAAAGAAGTGGTCGAGGCTGAGATCTGCTTAAGGCTGTGAGTCATAGGGATTTTTTCTGCAGTGATGTGGAAAGGGATTGCCATTGTAGTTTGAATATTCCCAGGTTAAACGTGGGATGATGTATTTCTGGGAAGTGAGGACCAAGCTATCATTGGTGAACAGAAACAAAGGTATTTAAGCTTGATTGATAGATTTAATGCTCATAACGTTCATGTTCATCTCATGGCATTATAGGTAGCATTTCTGGGGAATGAGGAGAGATTTTTTTGGGTATGGAGGGTTTTGTTGATCTCACTCAACTTTGTCCTCTCTGAGACTGTGATCCTGGCTGGACCAGGGAGTTGATCCAGCTGAATATTAATATTTTGTTGTCGTGTTGTAGGGTTAGTTTTCAGCCAGCATATGATGCATGCTCCAAGCATCAGCATCTGGGAGGTGGGGCAGAACTTCCACTTAAATACATGTTTGGGTTTAAACCATCGTCTGACTTTAGTGATAGAAGATGTCACCAAACGTATTTCAACTTTACGAAGTAAAATTATTCATCTTCCACAGTTCTGCTGCAAAAAGGGAGTTTTGTTTTTTTGGCATGTGCCTTGCAATGAAAACATTAAGATCTTGTGTTTAGATCTTTTCCTGTTTTTAAACATAAGGCCAAATGTGTTTGTCACAGGTTTATTGGAGTCCCTGTAGCAGTAGGAGATCCAAGAGTATCTAAAGCAGTCCCATTTGAGCACTGGACTCATTTCCTCTTTGCAAGTCCCAAACTCTAAACCTGCAACTCTGAAAAGCTTTGTGGAGTTGATGCATGAAGAAACTTTATGCTTGCCAGATTTTTTTTTCTTGCAAAATTGAACGTTTTCACCTTTCAAATCAGAAAGACTTTGTTGTTTTCATAGTGAAACTAGTGGATTTTTTCCTACTCATGGAAATTCCATTTTAGTCTTGGAGAAAGTATGAAGCAAGACTTAAAATGTTTGGTTAGTGCTGGAAGTTATGGATGGTTGGACCCATGTTTTTGTTCATAATTGTTTGGAGTATGTGGCTCTCAACTACTCTGGTTTAGAAATTTTGTTTCCCTCGGAAGCTTGGCACCTCTGTCCTAAATTGCCTTTTTTTCTCAGTGCAGGCTTCACATGACTTCCCTCAACTACTTATACCTTAATAGTGGACTGAAAATGCTAAAGGACTGATACAGGCAAACAAATGAGAGGTTTTCACATCAGACCCCCATGTTTTATTGCTTCTTGCGTTACCTCAAGCAAAAAAGTAGTAGTACTAAGAACTTTCACAAAGCCTGGGTGTTATTTCCATCCCCTATTGTGTATCCCTAGGGGCAACTTACAGTAGCTCCACAATTCCTCTTCTGTCAAAGGGGACTGCTATGAACAGAGATGAGTATAACGAATTCCAATGCAACTGAGACTGTACCAGAGAAACCAATGAAAAATATGTACTCGAGACCTACTAATACCGCTAAATGAAAATTAGAAGCAACAAAGTCCTACTGTGGGGCCCCAAGAGAAGAAACTTACGATGCTTCGTGCAGCTTGGTGCCAGAATGGATTCCCAAAATAAATTTATTCCTTCTTTTTCTCAACTGCATCTTTGAAGCCTCAGTTCAATTTTTGTAGCTTGTGCTCTAGCTTCACTCTTTTAGATTTTTTTAGTTTTGCTTGTTTAGTTGCTACAGACTGTGACCCTGAGTAAAAGGGCAGATACTCTTCTGCCTCTTGCAGGATGTCAGTAAGATCCTGAATCTGGGCTGTATGGCTTCTTATGACCACAGCTGAACCCTGTTTTAGAACAGGCATTGGATGAAGCATAGTGTCAAGATGCCACGTTAGGAAACAACCAGAAGGTGAGTCATGAGGCCTGTTTCAAATGGCGTCAAGGGTCAGAAAAATACTCAAAAAACACTCTCAAAAGCATTTTCAAAAAACATATATATAAATGATGACGTCAGGTTTTCCATAGATGCAGCAAAGGTACTTCAATATATTCATTCCATGTAAAATTTACATAAATAATTTTCTGTTGCATCAATGGTAGCAAGTGGTATCATGACTAGGAATTCATCTTTAAGACTTTTTCAGGGTTTGGAATCGTCAACTCTTAATTTGCTGAACTATTTCTGGTTCAGGCCACTATTGAACAAGTTTCCAAGCATGATTTTCTTTCCTGAATTTTATAATCCTTAGAAGGATCACAACCTGGGAAGTTAAATTGCCAGTCGTTTTCCAGTCACAGTCTTTGCCTGTCAACAAGATTAATCTTCCTGCAAGTGAATTCAGATGTCCTCAGAAGGTGAAGAATCCTTTGGCACAACCTTGCCCTGACTGTCTGACAGGGGTCTGTTGTCTCAAATGGGGGATGGTCTAATCTGTTTACTGTTTGACCTCACAAAGCCTGTCAGATCTGTGATTGCTCTGAAGGGCACATAAACCCAGCAGTGACATGCCAGATCTCTTGGCATCAGTCTCGCCTGTTGTGACTCACTTATCTGAAGGTCTGTCACTCAATGTACTGATTTCTACTTTGAGCAGTGAATTCTGTATGCCCATTCCACAGATACTCTCCAGCAAGCTGGGAATAGTTTAACAATCCTATCTTGCCTGTAGCCATGTCCACGTTCACTTTGCTTAGTCAGGTTCTCTGAATTGAAAGAGCAGTCCTGGTGTCCATCTTCTTGAGATGCCTCCGAGAAGTAATCTGGAGCTGCAAGAAGCCATAATGTTACTTTTTAAAGGGCACCATTCATTTTGTCTGTGATTGCTGATAAGATCATGATGGGTCATCTGCACCGTAGCAGTTCTGGTTAGAATATGTCCATATTCTTATTTTTATATAAGTGCTAGAAAGAGAAATGGAAACTTGCTGAATATTTTTAACCCCAAAATGAACTGCATTCCGCATCTGAAAAGAGTTTCTTACCGGGTATTGTTTTGTAAACATGCTGGCACATCTCTTTCACAAGGAGTACTTCTTGTGCAGATAGCTTTCAGCACCAAATCAATCACCAGCTGGTGTGTGCTGTCATAATGAAAAAGGAGGGGTATTTAGCACCAAAATATCATGAAGCACAGATATATGGATGCTATAAAGGCAAACCAACAACCTTCATTCCTGCACTTATATTTAATTACAGTGCCAGTATGATTCTTTACATCTATTATTCCCCCTCATTTTACCTCCCTCCCCAGGACAATTATATCAGGGCTTCTATTAATTCAAAAGAAGTAGAAAGAAATGTGCTCAGAGCATTCTGTCCACAAACAGAGAGACATAAATTGTTCCTTATTGATACAGGCTTAGTTTTGTTGTGGTCATGAAAAGGAGTCCAGGTACTTTCGTCATTCTCTCCACTGAATCAGGAGGTGTTCTGTATCTCGTGGACGGACGAGGACTTGTGCTCCTCCACATGCACGTGATTTCTCAGTATGGAAACCTGAGTTGTCTTGTTTTACTCCAAGAAGTTGCTGCTGGAGTCAGTAACAGGAGGGGAGCGTATCTATCAGGGTGAGCAATGGTCCACAAGGGGCTGGGAGGCCGGGGATAAAAGCTGGGGTGAATTGTAGCCCCTGGAAAGCTCTCCACCAGCAGAGGAAAGCAAGAACATTGTTGGCTGAGGAAGGATCCTGGGGAGGTGTTCATCCTCTCCATTGCTTCTTTGTGAGGAAATACACTTGAGATTAGATCTGAATGGAGTGCACCCTATACCCTTGGTTAACACATGCTGTATGCCTAATATGGGTCAGTGACAGTGTGACAGCCCTTATCACTGGGAAACTGATTCAGGAACAAAAGCCTTTCTTAGATGTAGTACTGACCTGGAGCTTTATAGGTCAACCTTTTCCTGTTAACTGGGAAATGGTGGGATTTGGGGTGGGGCTTTTTTTTAACTTTTAAATTTTTGCAGACACCTTTTATTTTGTCCAGTTTGGGTTGGTTTTTTTAACATATTTCTGATAAAATTTTACAGAAATCATAATTCGGATATTTTCTAAAGCAAACATTTCTGAACCTGACATTTCCCTTAATATTGAGATGACAGCCAATTATAGTTAAAACCCAAACTTGCCAAAAATAGGAAAGAAACACACAAATATGACTGCTGAATACATTGATTGACCCAGAAACATTTTCTTACCCTTGTATATTGAGTTAAAACAACTTTTGAGATGCTCGTGTTTCAACATATTTTGCAATTTGCCAACTTTTTTTAAAAGTTAACATTTGTGCAAGATGGGAAGGGTGTTTTCCACCCAAATTTAATTACACTAGTATTTTAAAATAGTCTGCAAATTGGTTTACTGTAGTTTGACAGGGACAAAGCCTAGTTATGTAGCAGAATGTGCTGGTGAAAACATAGCTCTAAACTTTTTTATGTGCCATTTTACCTCGTACCTGAGGAGGAAAAACCTTTCCTTACGTTGTTCAGAGGCACTAACAGAAACTGAGCATTATAGATAAACATCATGCAGAGAATTTCATAAACATCAGGTATAACTCATTAGTGCAGGGGTTGAGTGGAATATATTAGCTGTCAGAGGAGCTGCTCTTCTATCAGCAGGTTTCTGTAACATTATCACATCTTTATTATCTAGGTTACATTTCTCTCAGCTGCAAACACTGCAAGAGAATAATAAAGATCCTTCAGCTGTGTTTCAGGCTTGGAAAACAGTGGTGCTGTTGCAGACAGGCTTTTATTTTGCGTATTGACTGGACAAAATATATAATATTTCTTATTATTTTTTGCAGGATAATACAGTTGGTCTTTTTTATTCCAAATAGTAGGGAAGTTATCAAAAGGGAATGGTGCTGACTCTGATGTAGACTGCATAATGAAGCCTGGGGGTTCTTTTAATGGCCTATGTATTTTCAAGATGTTTCTTGCTGTTCCTGTGATCTTATTTGAATAACCTTGCAAGATATTGGAGGGAAAGGTTATATCATTGTTCCATCTCCACCACTTTTTCTTACACAAACTATGGACTGTGATACTGAAGCATTGGAAACTTTTAGATTACTTAGAGGAGAGATTTTCTCTCTAAATAGAGACCCTGGAAAGTAAGATCAAAAGCAAGTTCATAATCCAAATAAACTCGTCTGTCTTTTAAGCAAGGAGCAACAGGCTGATCTGGCAGTGGGGAGTCTCTCTGCTCTCCAGGAGGGTTCAGTATCAGCATCACTTACGTGATTAAACCCAAATTACCAGAGAGGCAACAAAACCTGTCTTTCAGGAGTAATGAATCATGTCTGCAGCTTGAAGTGAAATGTAGTCCACTGCCCTGGACATTCTGAGTGAATGCAAAAAGGTTCTCTAGCTGATGGCCACAAAAACCTCTCGTTCACTAATACTTTTATCTCCTATTTGCTGTTTTAATTGCTTTTATATTTGAGCTATAACTCCAACTCACATTTTTCCTTAGGACTGATGTGTGATGTTTTACCAGGTATTCTGCCCATGTCAGTCCCTCTGAGATCTTACTCAAGTTATTCAGCAAGTGGTAAGGACAGAATAGTCCTAAGTGCCAGCTAACATATCCATGGGATGAGTGAGAAGACACAAAGGAATGCATTCTTCACTGTAAGTCATTTCTCTGCCTTTTTCACAGTTCTTTACCTGGAATTGCCAATTGTTTTGCAACATATTTGGAAAGATTTTATACAAAATGCATCCCCAGCCCTGAAATCATAGGTACGTGGTGACTTTTCAGTCCGTGTGAGGATCTTTTTTATTTCAGTGGCACTCTGCAGTGGTGTTGGGGTAGTTTCTCACGCGTCAGACAGCCATAGTTTAAATAGTGGGCTCATAGAAATGACACATTTAGTCTTGTGTTGCCTAGATTCTTTTGGTAATGTTTCCAGACAGAATTGATAACAAGGAGTTGAGAAAACTAGGTTATTGCTGCCTGAAAATGATAAGCTATCATTGCTACAACCTTGTTGAGGTTACCAAACAGGCACAAATGGAATTCACTGTTCTTGTGCCTCTTTTTCCTCTGTGTGGTGGGTCATGTGAAGCAGTGAAAAGCTGTTCTCCCCTGTCTCTTGGATAATTCTTTAGAGGAGGGGAAGGAAGAAGTTTGCCTCTGCTGCAAAAAAAAATACAATCCAGAATTGTTTGCTTACTTTGACATTTGAATACTGGTGCTGGAGACCCAGCCACTGGCTGATCTAGGCTGCAGCTTGACTTGATTTGCTTTAGAATCTGCCAGGGAAAATCCTGCTTCCCTAGCTGGAGTTTAAAGAAAGTGGGGAAAAAGGCTTCCATAGAGGAGTACAACAAAATTGAATGAAGAGTAAACCCATGTGAAAGAAAGAAGCCTCTCCTTTCTTTTCTCCACTTCCCTGCTGAAGATTCATGTGGCTTTTATTCTTTCCCTCATTGCCCTCCTCTGTTACCACTTCAGAGCTCCATTCTCCAAAGGGCTTGCGGCTGCAGAATTACAGGAGTTTCTATAAATCTCTCACCTACCATTCATCTTGGTCTCTGCTGGTCTCAGAAAATGCTGTCTTGATTGATACCTCATAAGAATGTGTCTTGTTTGGCTGGGTCAGTGTTCTGCCAGGCTGTGCTTCCTTCCCTCACTGCTGCCCTCCCTGTACTCAACCTTGCCACTTGCACCCTGCGCTGGGCCAGCACTCAGCAGTGCTGCTCTGCACAGGAGAAGGGCTCCAGGGAGGAGGTCTTTTATCTACACTCAGGAAAAGAAATAGGACATCACCCTGCAGATCTTGTCAGGCAAGGCAATCCTGAAATGGATTTCTGAGGCCCTTGGGGCACAGTGTTACTGCATGCAAGCCCAGTAAAAGATTTGTGGTGTTTTGGGTATAGAATGTACGCAATTTTTGCCATAGAATGAAGATACTAAGAAAAAAACTCACCTTTTTAGAAACCTAGTTTCATCATTCTTTGGATTTACTGTTGGGGGATGCCATATTCCCATCATGGGTCAATTGTCTTGGGTCAAGATACCCTCTTTTTTCTGAAAGGTAATTCAGAAGTATTAAGCAGATTACATTAGAGAATCAGCTCGTCCAAGTCAGCCCAAACTCAGTGATCAGACTGTTTGCAAAAGCTTCTGACCAGTGTATATAATAGGACTTGTTCCTTTGAAACAGACATTGTTTTGTTGTCTCTAAGTGGTGAAATCCTGTCTGTCAGAAGGGGAAGAAAGGTAAATCAGGCTGCAATGAGATGTATTGCATAAACGGCAGGTGAGATGGCACTGGATACCTGATCCTTGGAGCTACCAGTCTAACAGCCTGTTGTTGCTGTCCAAACTGATGCTTTTAATAGTAAGAGATACAGCGTAAAAAACATTTAACAGTAGATAGATAAATAGACAGGCATTTAGATTTGATACTTGGCCACAGCTATACTGGCTGACATTGGGTTAGGGAAAAAGCTGGTATGTTGTTGTGTCACTAGTTGTGAGGTGACAGTAAGCTTTAGTGGAAAAGGGGAGAATGCAGTGCCAAGTCACTCTGGGCGGCTTCAGAACTACTCAGAAGGGCACATCCACTCATACTGAGATACCAACGGAACAGGTCAAAAACCCAAACCTCTTCCATCTGTCACATCAAAAACCTACATGTGAAACCTTAATTTATTGAAAGGTTCCACTAACCATCTTATCTCACAACGTAGAGCACTATACTGAATACCTGAGAGGTATAGATCTTCTGCTTGGGCTTGAAAGGAGCAGACTTGGAAATAATGCAAATACTTGTTTTCTTGTAGCAGCAAGAGATAATGTCATGCCAGAGAATGGATGATACAAACACAATAAGCCCGCTGTTCTTTATCTTATTCAGAAATTATATGGGCAGTTAAACTTCCTAGGCATTTTCTTCTAAAACCCAGAAAATGCCACTAATCTAATAATAACTCACATAATAATGTGGAAAGAAGTGTCCTGCAAAACAAGGGTAAACTCAAAGCAGCACACAGGTGCTTATTTTTTATTGAATTGAATTTAGAGGAATTCAAAACTGAAGATTAAAGGCCAAACTCTCAGCTGGGAAAATTAGATTTAAAAGGCAATATTAAGTCCAAAAACTCATTTGAAAGATGTAAATTCATTCAGCTTTTCAGTGCTGGGGGCAGAGGGCAGAACTTTTCAAAACATGAACATTGTTGCAGATATCTAAAGCTCACTCGGTGTGTATAACATTGCTTTGCATAATGACTAACAACATTCAAAACAAGGCCATAAACAACAACAGTGAAATTCATTACAAGGAGAAACGTGCTAGGAGAAAACAGTGTGAGCCTTCCTTTTGAAAGACTTTACTGCACTGTCATAATGATAACACATGAAAAGGTTATTTAGAGGTCTTACCTTGTGCTGCGACTTGGCCTTTGTAACTGACCTGATGACTAGAAACCCTGAATTGAAGAGAGTGAAGTGTTGATGTGCGCTGTACTTGTGAAGCAGCTGTGATTTGTATCAGAAAGGATTTACCTTCCTAGTGACTTAAACAAATAGCCTGGGACTTTTCAGCTGTCAAAAGATTCAAACAAACATCAGCCAGTGAATCGAACATTTAACTTTGCCAATAAACAGTGCAAAATTCACCTCTAAAATACCTTGAATACTTGAGTGAATATGTAGTACCATTCTTCCACTTTATTTAATCCATTGTTTTTTGGAATTCCCTTCACCTTATTAAGAAAGTTGGCAGTACTAAGTAGCTTTATCAATCATTTCACCCTAGCTTTCCCAAGTAGTTCAATCAGGTGTTACTGGAAAACAAGTATGGATTGAAAGCTCCCTGCTATATATTGTACGCTCCCTATCCCTGTCAGGAACACAAAACCTCACAGATAAAAGCAAAATGTGTGTTTCTTTCGGGAACAGAAGAGATCTAACCTGTTGAAGCTCCAGGCTATATTTTTGAGAACTTTCATACAAAAATCCTAGTTTTTCTGTGCAGTGGAGGAATTCAGGTGCTCATTTGAAAACAAATGACTTGCAGCCCTCCTGCTCTTCCTTTGCTTGTGCCAGCCTGTTATGCATTACAAGGGAAACAAACAGGGAGGAGAAAAATTACTTCCCATAAATCCCCTGATTTCTGCCAACAGAACCTAAGGGTACAGTTTTGAAGGCTACAGGGGGCAGAACAGGAACAGAAAACCCAGTAGACATGAAGAACCTCTGTGTGGACAGCTTATACCAAAGAGCAACAGACCACGTGTGACCTGTGAGAAAAGCTGCAGCAGAGCATCAGAGCCATAGCAGCTGTCTCTGGTTGAATAACTGTAGGCAAAATAAGCTATGCTGACCTCTGATAACAGAAGTGTGTAATATCCTTGGATTTTCTCATGATGCACATGCTCATGTGGGTACAAATACTCACGTACACACACTTGGGCAATGCATCAGATTTTTTTGACACCTCTAGCTGTCACCTCTTCTGAGCTTGCACAAAGCTCTTAAGAGAAAGCTGGGTTGCACAATGATGTTGAAGCATTTCTATGTGCTAAGACTGTCAGTCATGCCAGGTTGCAATGTGACAGTGAGATCTTGCTAAAAATTAGTTTACAGTTTAAAGAAGAATCTCAAAAAGAGAAAGCATCATGCAATTTTATTGTATGTTTTCTGAATTGATTCAAATTCTGCATGAGTCCCTGTGATTTCTCTTGCCTCTGGTTTGCTCTAGAAAATGCACATGACCAATTCTGCAAGCTGTTCTAAGGGTTGAGCATTGATCTAGAAATCCTCATTCATAAACCAAAGTCATTCAGGCACAACCTCTACAGTCTGATAACAGTGCAGCCCCTCAAAGGGTGATTGTTATAGAAGCAGAGCATGAAAATGTCATCTGCCATTTCTACAGCAACCTGCAGCCATGCCTTTGGGATCCGCTTATGAATCAAGCATTCTCCTTCCAGATGTTCAGTTTCAATTGACCGCTAGGGGCATTGCCTTTAAGCAGTGAACTGAGATGTTTGGAGAATCATGATTTAAGGTGTTCCCAAAAGCTTGAATACTGTCCTGAAGGATATTTGTACAATATTGCTTTGCAAAGGGAACAAGTAAATAAGTACCTCTGTCTCTTTTGCGATTTTGTTTTGAAGATGGTTTCTTCCTGTTGGATTTCTTGATACATTTCTTTCTGTTTCGGAAGGACTTCATTTAGCTTGGGCTCAGTTAAGATTTGATTGTGCAATGTAACATTTTGCAAACAAAAAATAAAAGATCTTTCTTACATTTCTCAACTTACGCTGAAATATGAGTTAAAGCTTACAAACAAATACTGAACTTGACCTGTGCATGTTTAGAAGTTCCTGCCAGAAGGACAACCTTTCAAAAGCAGCTGTAAGAACATTCATGGAATTTATGACATTATAATAGGTGGCCTTATTTTTCTTTAATGCATCAAAGTTAAAAACTTCCATCTAGGCTTGGTCAGGTTCATTCATTGCTGGTACTGAGCTCTGAGCAAAGTTGCTTTGACAGGTGACCTGAGAGTTAAAACTCCCATAACTGTCCTCTGCTTCATGCACACGTCACGTTGCATCTGCTTAAATTCTAAGGTTTTCTGTTTAGCCACAGCTGTAGTAGCATAATTGTTAAAAAGAGTTGATTGTAATTACAACAGGACAGCAGCGGACTATGTTAAATCCATATTTTTGCCAGTCTGACATCAACAGTGCCATCCTTGGCTGCTTCTCGTGAACTATTTTTTAGCATTCATTCACTCCCATCCGTGTCTCATTTACATTTCAATCCTCACCTCTCTATTTATTCAGTTCTTTGCTTCTCCTCCCTTTTTCCTACTTTTGCCCAGATGATTAAATACTATTTTTTATGCACTAAATCAGTGCCCAACATTCACTTTGCAGATTTATCTCTTTTTTTAATACAATCATTACAATTTTTCTTAGTTCCTTTATTCTTATCTTTTCACTTAAACTCTTTCCTATGTCATCTCTCTTAGTTCCTCTTCTCAAATATCTCTTAAAGTGAAGTCTTTTGACTTCTTGCCATAGCAAATCAACGTCTCCCCTTCCAGTTCTGAGCTCTGCACCCAAAAAAACTTCTTTAGCTAGTCATGTTAAGTCTGGAAAGTCTAATCAGAGATGGATGAAGAGATAATACAGTGCAATTTATTTGCTTATCTGTAACACATTTACAGGGATCTTTGCAGAAGAGTCTGGAATCATTTAGTTTTGCACAGACATTACCAGTGAGGAAACAGCTCCAACCATCCAGAGACAACCTTCTTAGTCCCTGAGCCTGGATTAAGGCAATCGCAAGCACACCTTGTCCAGAACTGCCACAGCTTTCTTAGCTTTAATTTTACTTCTAGTAGTGGATAGTAATCAATATTCTTTCACTGCATGCAGTTTTCTTCTGAAGTTTAAATGCTAATGGTGCCATTTGGCAAGGTGAGCTGCATTAGATTATACAATATAATTGTAAATTGTAAATTGTTTAATCTCTTAATTTTGTTTTATGCCATTAGATTTTCTCATGATTAATTTATCATTCTAATTGAATTTTAATGTGTACTTTGTATTTCAAAACTTCAAATTATAATGGATTGCATAACAAAAAGCCTTTAGGAACAAGCAGCCCCCCAAGCTGTGTTTATAACAGATCAGTAAACAAGAAAGGTGAAGAGTCATGAAAATACTAAGTAACAAAGTGGTGCTGCCTTAGAAATCCTATGATTAATTGCAGTGATAATAAGCAGAGTGATTAAATTGATTTATTTAAATCCTACTGCAGCATTGTAATAGTTCAGTTAAGCAGGATACTAAGGATCACTTTCACTCTCGTTCTTCCACCCTTTATCTAAGTCTTTCATCTCCTCTTGGCTTACTTGACCTTGCACAGGATTACCCGGTGAGTTAACTGAAAAGTCTTTCTGCTATAAACAGAGCAGAGCAATACATCATTGATTCCCCTTTCTGAACAACAGCAAAAGGTCTCTAAGTCCATGTGAGAAGGGCCTTCTCGTCCCTTCTTCAGAGTATTCAGGTGCATTTGCTCACTGTAGGAGAAGTTTGGGTGATCATCTTAACATATGGCAAAGTTCTGTAGAGAATCCCAGGCTCTCCATGGGCAGAGTCTAAAGTAGGAGGCTCAGCTGGTTCCCAGCCATGGGTGGTGTCTTCATGTACACTGGCAGGCTTCAGACTTCACAGTCTTTACACCTGTTTTTAAATGCCATCATTACAGTTGCATTATAATCATTAAAACTCAAAGTGGATTTTATTATTTCCTTTGAGACATTAAAACACAAATCATATACCTCACAGGAGCATTTAATGCCATGTTTTGAAAACAAATGATTGAATCATAAACCATGTCTTAACCAGCTAGGATATGGGCATGTTTTTCAGTAGTGTCCTGCTGTAACAGCGTACTTTAGGGTAGTAAATGGGCATGGGCTGAGTTTGTTTCTGACCTTAACAGCCAGTGACCTTAAGAGCAGCTGTTCATTCTCTCCTATGCTTTTATTCTGAAGGTAAGAAGTAAAATCTTGGATACCAATGTTCTGCTACAGTTCTCTGACATTTGAAACTACAGCAGTGAAAAGAGCAAGGAACATAGACCTTGTTTGGGATAGAGAAAAAGCATATTAGCATCATCAGTACCTGGGATTTGTTATTGTATATCTGAGATATTGACTATTTCTGCAAAATTTCTTTCTTTTCTCTGTGATTCAGATATCTTTTGGAAAGATGGAGAATGATATTTTCTTCCATCAGAAAAGAGCTGGAGGATCTCAGATTCAACGGTTGTAATAGAAGCTATCACTGACATAGGCAAAGTGTGCAGATTGTCCTTTGTCCAATTTTTTGATCTTCTTCCTTTCTCTCCTCTGTTCAGGGAAGAATCCAGAAAATAAGTGTTCAATAAAGTCAGAGGCACATCAATTTGCAAACATGAAAAAAAGGATTTCCCCTTAATATCCATGACTTATTTTCACATCAATAAATATTTAGCCCTTCAAGTTTCAATATATAAAAATTTACACAGGTGCTGTATATTTTTAGACCAGATGGGATTTTTAGACAAGAGACAAGAACATATCAGATACAACAAAACAAATCTACATTTTTAAGGTTCTTTTTGCAATATGTTAGTTCTGACGAATGCATCAGCTGAGACTTGTGTTCCTCTCTCTAAAATAAGTGTAAGACAGACAGCAGATGCGCTAATATCCCCACATTGCTCTGCCAAACCAGTCCACACTGAGCCATATGGATGCAAGGTACCAGCTTTCAGACGTGTTCAGGCCTTTTCTCGTCAGTTATAACATAACAGAAGAGCAACTGTTTATGATGATGATCTGAATAATTGTTCCCCACGAGTTGAAATGTGGCTATCAAGAAGGTATTAGTTAGCAGTAACTCCTTACCTGGGGGACTCTCAAATCACTGGCTTCAAAGTGAAGAACACCCTGCAGTAGGTGATTGGAAGGAGCCGAGTTATTTAAAACCAGAAGTCCTGGGTTATATTATTCACAATTTGTATTGTAATAATTTCCAGATGAAGGGTCATCATTGTGCAGTATACCACATACAAGTATAAAAATCACAGTCATCTTCCACTTTGGAAGATGGTTTTCTGAGTGGATCGCTCATTCCCAGGAACTCAGGAGATCTCAGGAATCCTAAACTGTTCCCCTGCATTCTTTATTGTTCCCTCCCTTATTCCCAGCTTAAAAGACTTTATTATAGAAAGGATTAATTTATTTTTTTCCCAAGAGAACATCAAGTGTGCTTTCCCTATTACTGTGGGGCACTGATCAGACAGTCAGTTGCTACAGGTGAGTGTGGTGGGGGATTTTTCTGAGAAAAATGTATATACAATCCAGGCCAGAACATTTTTTATCTTCACTTGCCTTACAAATTGTCAGCTTCTCATCAGAGAACGTGAAGAGCTTCACCTAAGAATAATTTAATTGAATAGATTTTTATGACCTTTCGATATAAACAATGAGAAAGACACATTTCTTGAAATGTTTTGTTTTGTCAGAAACTCTTTTTTTCTGGATAAATGGATTTCAGAGGAAATTGTGCAGAAGGCTCTGCTCATTGGTCTGTGTGACTGGAAAAAAAAATGAAAAGCCTGAAACAAGAGAAATAGAGACCCCAAAAAATTTGTCAAAGAAGTTAACGTCTGCTGGCAACTGGCAAGGGACATAGCTAAGTCAGATACAGGAAAAAAACTTTGGAGTCCCTAAATCTGTATTTGTTTCCAAAGAAAGCTGACAGAAGCCCTTACTGCTATACAATAT
Organism: Dromococcyx pavoninus; assembly: GCA_033558185.1. Classification (NCBI taxonomy): domain Eukaryota; kingdom Metazoa; phylum Chordata; class Aves; order Cuculiformes; family Neomorphidae; genus Dromococcyx; species Dromococcyx pavoninus. The sequence goes on from JAUMJL010001019.1 coordinate 272,142, forward strand.
TAACATCTGGTTTTAGGCAGTGCTGTAGTCCAGTAGGTCTCTACAGTGTCTTCTAACACTCACTTTTAGTTTTAACTGCGTTAGCAACATTTAAGAACTTAACTTTGATTTCTAAAAAACATAAATCATAATCAGGAGTTAACTGGGTAATTCTTGACCTGTTAAGTCAATTCATTTAACCTGCTAAAAACCCGACCAAATTAATAACCTTCTGTAAACACTTTTGACCAATCTTTTGCTCCTAAGTGAAGAGAGGAATACCTTGAAATTATGCATGGGCTTAAAGGGCTCTTAAGAGCATCTGGTTTTTAAGCCCTTTCATCCTGCATATCCGCTGTCCACTTTATCCATCTGTTCTGTAACAGGATACCTGCCATTTATTTCTGTCATGGGAGACTGCGCTGTGCTGCTGATAACTAGACTCCAGTCTATTAACCTCTTTGATTAACTGAATCTAAAAGGAACTAGAGACACTCTTAATATGTGCATGCATTTGATCATAGCATTAGAAAATGCTTTTGATATGTGTTTGATCACACATGGCTTCTTTACACACTCTTAAAAAGTAAAAGCAGGTGCAGCTAACTCAAAGGAGAACTCCATAATGGCTCATACTTAATGAGATCTTATTTTCTTATATAATGAAATCATTCCAATGTGATATCAGTCCTTTTATTTCTCCAGGAGAACTTGGGAAGGTTGTAGCATAGGTGGTTGTTCCCCATTGCCATGAAAGACAGTTATTTACAAAGCGTGTATCTCTCTTGATCAAATGCAATGTTTTTTGATATGATGATAGGATGCCACGTGCTTCTGTGTATCTCAGAAAGGGCTGAGAGAGAAAGCAAGAGCGTGTGTGTAGGAGGCTGCCTCAGTCATCTTAAATTCACATTAGGTAGCACTTTAAGAAATGACTTGAAGGTAGAGCTGTTGTTGCTGTACAAGGTCACAGGACATTAATAGCTTGCAGAACAATTGCAGGCTACAGGATTATTCACAGCTGCCAAAACACAAAGGAAAAGAATAAAAAAAAGAATGAGGGAAATGAAAAGTTTGAAACAATCGCTTCTCTCTGTTGTTATTGCTGTTATACTCTGGGGCTTTTTAAAAACGCTTATCTTAAAGGGGAACGAGGGAGTTAATTTTGAGCTGTTCTCTGCTTTCATTTTAAAATGACAACAGGAAATATGCATCTTGTGACTGTTTTTATTACATTTTATGTCCCGTTAATTTAGAAGTTTTTGTGAAAATATTAACTGCAGTAAAGACCAATGAAATGCAGGCTCTTCTGACTGAGAATGTGTTCTGCTGATGGCTTTTAAAGGAAATTCAGTCTGTTTTTTTCAATGGCTCTAGACCAAGACAGAGCAGATACAGGGTCAGAAAAGGCCTGAAGAGGAGAGGAGGAAAACAGTAGAAAGGAAGGGAGGATGTTAAAGGTTCAGAGAAGAATATGGACTGTTCTTTTGCACAGAAAACACTCTGTTGCTTAAAGCAGATTAAATTTCTGTCTTTTTAAGGCTGACTGTGTACTAGCTTGCGGCAGAGGCGCAGAAAGGGAATACTTAGCTCTTGAAAGCCATTACAAAACTGGAATGAGAAGCACCAGCAATATCAAGTGGTGAGGTTCTGTCTGTGCTCTTCTGCCTCCCTCCCTCCCACGAAGCCCCTCTCATTTGCTTTACAATCCCTCGCAGGCAGCCAAGGGTTCCCAGCAGGGGACAGAAAGTAACAAAAATGCCTGTGTTAATAGTCATTGGTAGCTGATATAATTTGAGGTAGCTGAAGATCAGACAAATCCTCATCTGTAGACACTAGCATTCATTATGCCACCAAAGTCACAAATCAATCATTTTCATCTCTGCTGCTGACAGATCAGGTGTAAACTTACAGGAAGTGAGAAACTGGGAAGATTAGAGGCTACGTCTATTATTCTGATAATAAATCACTTTCTTTGATTTGCTGAGTGGAATAGGAACAGACATTTTTCTCTTTTTTCTTCCTGAGTGAAAAACAGAATTACTGTTTTATTTTTAGCCTCTCTTTCGTTTCCCACCAGCAGTCCCCTCCCTTTCCATACATATCAATAGTTCTGTCATTTCCAACAGTTATATTTGAAACTCCACCAGCCAAAGCATGCTTTCACCCTGTAAAAGGAGAAAGCCCTGCTCCTTATCGGCAACTGTCAATCTGACAACTACAATCCTTACTTGTTTCTATCTGTGTTTTTTCCATTGTTCCTCCTACAAAGAAATCTTTGCAGGGATGGCTCAGGAGACTGCCAATGGTCTGTAACATCTTTCCCTCCTAAATTTGCTTCCAGCAGTGATTATTTTCTTGTGTCATTCTGGGGAGGTGAGTTCTCTTTATGTTCCTGACAGATAAGTGTCTAAAGAATAGGATTCATGGCATTCATTTAGTCTTATTCTCACCAAAGAAGAAAATAACTGAAGTGATAGGTCAGGAAAAGTAGAGACGGTGATCCTGGAAATGTAATGAATGTAGTCTTGGCCAGCAAGGGCTGAAGGGCAGTAGCTGATGTGATGCCATTGCTATTTCCACCTGGAAATATAGAAAAGTTGTCAGTCGAGTGTGAAGTTCACTTCAACAACTGAAGGTTATTTTATTTGAAACAATGATTTTCTTAAGTGAGAGACATGACAAGAGATGTCTGAGTCCAAGAAAGAGCTGCAGATATGGACAATTCCAATATTTTCCATTGTAGCTGTACTTTTGACACGAGGAGGGAAAATGTCATGGTCTTCTCTTGAGTGAAAGACACATAAACCTGCTTCCCCATATGATATCTCTCAAAGCAATGCTTAGAACAGGCACATATGGAGAACTCCAGGCTGGTGTGACAGTTAGTCAGTGTTTGGGAAAGAAAAGCCGAGCATCATGTGGTCGCAAAAGTACAAGAAAACAGGTAGCAGTTACTGGAGGTACTGGGAACAGCTGTAGTGTAAGATGTAGAACTGGGCCTGGTATTATCTGTTAAATGCTTTGAGATATGTATGGACAAAGTGACACTTCCAGGAGGTATTTGAGGTTGGATAAAAATCAGTAGCTAATGGAAAATTATTGTGTTTTCTCCTGTAATTTTTTTTTTGTCTACCCATAAACTAGAGCTGCAGTGTTTGAGCTGTCTGTGAACTGGCAGAGAGTTTGGAGTGTTGCTAACAATCTCAGCAGATATGAAAGCCTAAACTAATCTCTAATGAGTGTAAGAGGGTCTTTTACAGATTTGGGCAGAGACTGAATGATCTAGTGCATGTATTCTTAATTAAGAACTTTTCCTGGGAACTTACAATCAGATGCCTGTAAAAACAAAAGCAAGCAACACCCCTAAGCTAAAATAGCTCAAATAAAACTTACAGCAGTAAGGACATAAAGAAAATTGAATAGTTTGAAATAGAATAGAATAGAATAGAATAGAATAGAATAGAATAGAATAGAATAGAATAGAATAGAATAGAATAGAATAGAATAGAATAGAAGTCAGCGAGCCTTTAACCTTTTCTTTTCATGAGAAGATATTCCTGCCCTAAATATAGCTGTAACGCTATACATTAATTTATCCAACCTGTTGACATGCCACACAGAATCAATTAACTGTCACTCTGAATGAAAAGGGAAAGGAGGTGAAAATCCAACCCAGAAAATCTCTTTTATTTTAAGGGAGAGAAAGAAAAATTTCTGTAGTTTTGTTATGTGGATGCTACTAGCTGTCAATTCATCCATCCTGCAGATTACTCTTCTACTTTGCCCTATCCTTTACTCCGGTTACTGGTAGCCAAAACAGCCAGGGAAACTGTGACAACCTTGATCAGGAATGAGACCACATGTAAATGCTGGCAGTGCAGGCCCTTATGGTTACAGAGGAACACTACTGATGAAAAGCAAAGGAGCTGTCTTAGTTTTGCGAAGGTGCCGTTACATGTGCTCACCTTATCAATCCATACCTTGCAAGGTAATGAGTTCAGCTTCTACACATGATGCACATTGGGATGAAACAAAGAGCAAATTAATGCCTTTCTGTGACTATACATTTTTGTCAGGAAAAACTGCTAAGCCCAGGTGCTGAGCAGCTGGATAAATCTTGGGCTTGAAAACAGAGGCAAACAAGATAGGTTTGTTATTCCTTTCGGCAGCCTTTGGGGAAATCAAAAATATGGAGAGGGAAAGGAGAATGGAGATGGAGGGAAAGATTTTTTTACCTGTTGAAGAAGACTGGAGTATTTGTTATTCAATCTAGCTCCTATTCAAGTGGCTGCTGCTTGCTTGAGTATTGATGTTTCAGATGACTGTTTCTTCCTTTAGTGATGTTAGTACCCATGGCAAACTGGTCACCTGACACTGGCACTCTTTGTGTTTGCCAGCTGATCCTTCCATAAATAAGGCTGAAAAAGTAAAGTTACTCATGTTTGTGACTATGGCCCTGGTTGTAGGGAGGTGTGTGTTAGTGTATGGGACATACAGAGTGGGTGACAGCAATCTCGGTTGAAGACGATTGTCATCTAAGGAGTGAAGGAATATTCCAGGGTGGTTGTCAACCCTAACATTTAACTTATATAAATCAGGACAAGGAGAGTTCAACAAATCCTCAGAGACCTGTTCTTTGCATGAGGCTTCCACTGAGCTTGATTTGAGGTGTGTCGATAAAGACACTGACGATCAAATGACAAATACCACCACTGAAGCAGTGGAGATTTCACCACTGCTTTGTGATTAAATCTTGGCTGATTATTTATGCAAAAGTTATATAAATGTTACCCATAATTCGATGGCTTCTAAAAGAGTTCTAAAATCATCCTATAAAATGAAGAAAAAATATGCTACTGCTGCCTCTGTTGTGTATCAGTTTTTTTATAGTAACTCCAGGCGACAGATCCTGTAGCAAATTGGCTGAGGTATCCCTGTAAGTGTCAGTGATCCAAGTGCTGCACTTGGTGTCATGTGAAGTGAATGTAAGCACAGACATAGCAGATGTTTCTTGAAGGGGCAGGAACCTCATGAATTTAAAATGGTTCTGCTTTAGCTATTGCACAAGCTATTTTTAACTTTTTACTTCATATTTCTCTGTCATTGTGTCAGAAATAGTCTCATAACAGTCCTGGTGTCACCACTCCAAGCTCCAGACTCAGCAGTCCCAGAATTGTGATGTGCTGTTTGCCTGATCCCAGAGAGAGCAGATAAAGAATCCCTATGATGTGTTGACACCACTCACCAAGAGTGATGGGGATTGCAGGTGCTTTTCCTGCAGCAGGTTTTCCTCCTTAGCATTTACACAAGAGCAAGCAAAATGGTGAGAGTCAAAGGTACAGTTCAGCTGGGCTGCACACTCTCCTGGCAACGTTAGTACTTGAATTGCTCACTCCAACAAGCAAAGTCAGATTTCTTAAAAAAATATTTAAGAAGTTTCTGGTGGTTCACCTCGCTGGTCTGTCTCTCTCTTTGTCCTCAAATCTGTGGAGGTTTTCAACACCAGGTCTAGTTGTTGAAAATACATTTCAGCATTTCCGTGCCGCGGGCTGTGCTTGAAATAGCCTTGGCTCATACTGAAGATTCACTTTATTTGCAGGGGGAGTCTCTTCTGCTGTAGCTGAGTATGGCTGCATGGCTGCACTTATCCCTTGGAAGGCACCAGTCGTCCTCTACAAGGTGGATGTCACATCCTGTATGGCTGCTGCTTTAATATAACCTCGTACATCTGTATCTGAACAGCAACAGAAATACTACCGCCGACCTTTTCAAACTAGAGTCCCCTGGAGTTCGCAGAAAGGACCTGTATGTGTCAGAAAAGGCTGTTATTTACTTTTGCATGCATTATTCCATCCTGTCTTTTCTTATTTTGCAGAAACTACGAGTGTTAACAAGACTCAGAACAGGCAGAGTTTGACTGATTGCATCCACCCATCCCAAGTTCTGCTGCAGCCCTTCGTGTTCCACTCTCCTCTTTCTTGTTTCAGATTGTCATGGAAATCTTTGATGATATCGCTTATGAAAGATGTAAGGAGGGACAAGTCTTAGGTAATGCTTTTTGTATTTAAGTTTCACTGAAGTTTCAGCTTACTTGACTTTGAAATTCACGCTTAACACAATCTGATACAGGATGAAGGCATACATTGCCTATTGTCAGTATTTCATACTAGTTCAAATTATTGCAGGACAGGATTGGAAATTCAGCTGACATCTTCCTGAAGTGTTGGAACTGTTTGATAGTTCCTCACCTCTGTGGGATCAATATAAGGGGAATAATAACAGTAAATTTTTCTTTTTGCTTTTCTGGCACTTTGATACAGCATTTCTGGTTTTGGAACCACACAGTGCAGCAGGCTGAGCCACTGGAAGATGTGGTACAAATATTTTGAGAGGAACAGCTCTCCATGAGAGAGTCTTTGAGAAACAGCCTCACTTGGAAATAGCTTTGTCCATAACATACCATCTGCGGCATTGTAGGTTTGTATAATGTGAGGGGTGCTTTGGTTTGCATGACAAACAGCCTCCTTTTACAGCTACCGTGCCTTGTCTCATTTTCAGGAGCTGCACAGCCAAAGGTCTTTAAGAGAACACCTTACCAGACTGACCCAGTGGGTGGCTGTCCCATTCATGCTCTTTTCTTTGTGCATAAGCCTGTGTGGTTGCACTCATCCCTTCGGCTGGCAGAGCCAGAAGTCAGCGTGCAGGTGCTTCAGAACATCCTTCTCTGCCATGCAGAAGGCAGGGCTGGCAGATGTGAAACATCTTTTTGAGACTGTCTTTCTGTGCAGGCTCTTTCTGAGATAGGTGGCCTCAGGGAGACTCTGAAGACAGAAAGAGGCAGAAAATCTTTCATCTGTTGTCATTTAATAATGAAAAGACATTTCAGCTCCTCATTTGCAGCTTGTCTTTTTCACTTGAATACAGTATCTTCCAGAGAAGGAGAATTGATTTTTTTCTGAAGGAAGAGTTGGACCACACCAATTGTTACAAACTGACAGCACTGTAGAGCTATTTACAAATCTGTGGTTCCAGACCAGGACTCTCAATAAAAACTGAAGTAGATTTATCGTGTGAATTTAAGTTACCTTTTGCAAATGAATTGTTCTTCTGGGAAGTCTGGCTCTTTTTTTTCTGTTCTCTAGCACTTCATCCAAGCAACACTTTGACACCTGAATTGGCAATAGAAATGGCAATAGAAATGTCCTTGGTGCTCACGTTGGCATTAGATGTAAAGTGAGTTTCTGATAAACCAAGGGTGAAGAAAATTTCTTTGGAGAGCTCTTATCTTCAATGGTATTTACAGATCCTTTTTGGCTCTACCTCTTTCTACATGAAGATACTCAACTGCTGACACACTCCAGCTACAAATGTCTCACAAGTTTTCCTGAGGTCAAGAAACATTCTTATTGTATGTTTTAGGAATAGAAGCAGTGAGAAATTTCACTGACTACCCCCTCTTTTTTCCCCTCTCTCTCTGGCAGGGATGAGAGTAAGGCCATCTTCCTACTTTTAATGCTTAACTTGATCACTAGACAGTGTCCAACTGATTTAGCTGCTGAAATGTGCCTCATTAAATACCTGGATTCCTCCTGTTCTTGAAATGAGGCATATTGGAATCTCTTTTTCCAGTTCTTTCTTATTAACAAACTTGAGGAGAATTGTGCCACTGATAGCAGTACACATCTGTTGATGCGGACCAGGACAGTGAAGGCTTCCCTCTTGCTCTGCCACCAATATGCTGTGTGTCAGCATGAAGATAAGATGCCCCTGCTGAAGCTGCTATCAGCGTGCAGTGAGTGCCTCCTCTGTTCAGAGTGTATGGGTAAAAGCCATGGGGTTTACATGCTGTGCATTCTGCACTTAAGGTTTTACCCCCAGGTATAGATAAGATGTTGGTTCTTTCAGGAAAAGATTTCTGTGACTAGGAAACAGGTAAAAAAGATCATCTTAGAGGTCTAAACATTGGGTAATTTACTAACAATGAGATACATTTGATATGGCAGCCCACAGCTTTGTCATACAAGCAAGGCTTCCTGTGAGTATTACAGTTCTTCCAATATATTAGTGCAGAATATCACATTTTTCCTCTGATTATTAAATATGTGGGTATAGAGAACAAAGGCCTTTTGGTGATCCACTGTTTCCAATGTTATTCAGCAAAGAGCTACAGCCAACAGCTTACTCCACCACTGAAACCTAGATAATGGGCTTCTCTGCAGAGGAGCATAACTCAGTAAACTAAATGTTTTGCATGGAACAGATGCAACACTGATAAAGAAATGAGGATGCTTTATAGCCGTGTCTGTTTACACAGGTCAGAGGGTCTTTGTTCAATATGGCTAATTAAGCTGATCCATGGAAATTGAGAGGCAACATGAAAGGTACGCTGGGAGGAAATGTGGTGACAAGAGTAACAATAATTGGGAAATCATGCTGCACATCACACCTTTCTTCCAGTTACGAAGTAATTGGTTTTGCATAAAATGTCCATAATGTTTGCTTGAAGTATGTGCACAAACAAAGGCCTCATCCTTTGGAGGCTTGCTGGAAGGGAATTTTTGGATATTTTATGGTTGCTAAAACCCTCCTGACTGACTCCATGCTAGTGTGTACCAGCCATTCAGGAAGGTACCTTCTGCCAGGAAGAAATATTTGCCACTTAAAGCACGAGGGAAAAATAAGTGAAAAACTTGATAAAGCTTGAAATGTAGAAAGAGTCATACGGAAAGAGTTGTTTTGTCCATACAAATGAAAGATTTGTACCTGGCTGTGTGTATACTTCTGTTCATGTTTCAGGTATCTCAAATTTTCTTTTTTAGAAATATGTATCTGTGGATACAATGGAGGTTTAACTACGTGCAATAGAGTGACTTTGTGAGTAAATTATTATGGGTGGCTGCCCTAGTACGTCCTGTGGGAATGATGATGGGCAGACTCCTGGGTGAGTTTGTATAACGCTCTTCGATAAATGACCTGAATTTATGGGTAGCCAACAATAAAAACTGGCACATTTATATTCCTTTGAGTGCTCAGGAAGTCATCAGGGAATATGTCAAGCTTAAAGCATTTCAAAATTCATGAGCTAGACCCAAAATAATTGTGGAGCTTGTATAATAATTAGAAAAAAGGTTGTGCTCCTTCGTGTTCTGATACCTTGAGCTGTATAGAGCCACATTTTCTTTTTTTTACTTGTTTTTCCACAGGAGCTGACCACCTGCAGTTTGCCATGAAGTTCACATCTCTCACATTAACACCCGATTAATGTGAGAGGATTTAAAAACATGAGTGCTTGTGGTGCAACTTCTGAAAAGGCATTGCTATTTAGTCCTCTCCAAAAATTTGGGGCAGAGATTATATGCTATTTTGAAGACGAAGACCTTAGAGTCAATTTTAGCAGTGTGGCTTATTCTAGTCAGAGAGACATTCCTGCTTTTCACCTGTGCTTAACTCTTGCCATCAAATCTTCAGCTCTTGTCTGACTACCAGCCTGTGGCAGGAGACGTCACAGTACCATTTGACTCAGACCAGTGCAAATCTTTCTGTACTAATCTTATCACTGGCTTTTCAGCTGAAATTTCCCAGAAGATCTAAGTCCATAACCATCCTGAATGAAGAAATGAGGTGGATTTCAGTTGTGCCCCGGTCTGCACTACACGTGCTGACTTTATAAAGGAGACTGGATCAAAGGCAAAAGCCCATCTGGAAGCCTCATGGGCTGTCCTCTGCTTTCATGGCAGATTAGTGAGAGGATTTACTTTAACTAGTGTGATGCTGCTTTGAGACTGGTACATTTCAAAGCTGGTTTGGTGTGACATTCCTTGCTCCACACCGGTCCCTGCCCAACAGCTTCCTGCACTCACTCGCTGGTAACTCTTCAGCATCTCCCTCCTCAGCATGGGGGCCTCCCTGTCTGCAGCTGTATTTCCCACAGATGTTACCCCCCAATACACCCCAATGTGAGGGCCACATATCCTGCCTTTTTAATTTATATTTGCATGGAGAGGGAGCAGAATTTCTGCCTGACCCTCTGTGGCACTAATTTTCAAATGCAAGGCAGGGTGGTCAATAGTCTATTCTGAGGGCAATTTTACTTTGTTTATTCCTGTTCGAGGTATTTGTTTCCTCAGCAATTTCGTCACCTGCAGGTTTGGTGTTATCTCTTCAGCCTTCCATGGCTGTCCTGTCCCTGACTGTGACACAGTGGAGTCTCCATGTGGCCCTGAGCCACAGCATAGTTTGGCGTGGGAGGTAAGGTTAATTCTGAGTTGCATGCAACTGGCCATTCCTGAAGTAAGCAATCATCTGGGATCCATCCCAAAGTATTCAAGAAATGAAACTATTTCCATCTACCTGTACAGTTCTAATTAAGCTAAGGATCTACAGAATGTAAAACAAGCAGTAGGACAGCATCCTACACATTGAATGACACTGCTATGTGTAAACAGCTGCAGAAGGACCTGCTTTTCCCAAAATCCGTTCACTGAGTGATTTGCACACGACACGGGAACCGAGCACTGATGCTTTGATTGTCAGTGTCTGATGCTCTGGAGACAAGAATCTCAGGTTTTCTGTCTACTTGTTACATTCTGGTACCTCACTCTTTTGCAGGGAGAATGTCAAGATCAGATTTTGAAGTGTGTACTCAGAAAGGTTATATAAATAGTATCTCCCTAGTAAGAACACAGGTTTGTTTTTTGTTTTATCACAAACAGGAATATTGTCAAAGTCAAAGAACCTGACATTAACGAAAATAAGGCCTTAGAGTCATGAGCTTAGCTATTTTCCTGATTTAGACCAAACTCAGCAGAAGTTGCTCAAGGCAAATAGTCCAAGAACTGTTCCTTTGCAACATGGACTGTGTCTGGCAGAACTGCATCTAAATTCACCCTACCAGGTCTGACCAAGGATGCTGTCTATCCCTAGCACTAGGTCTGTTATCTAATATGGTTTTAAGCCATATAACGTAGTATAATGTTGTGCTGTTAATAAGCAACAGATGGACAATGAAAGAAAAAAATTACTACCATTCCCTGTTAGAACAATCACAATTTTGTGCCAGGTATTTTCTGTATTTCTTTTTCTCTCTCCTGTTTTTCAGAGTATTTATGTACATGGAAGAGCATCTCTGTTTCCAGAGAGATAATCTATTCCTGCTGCTTATACCCTGTTTGATGTCATGATCTTTGTTGCTGTGGAAATGATTAAGCTGTCATCAACAGGATTCAAATAGGGAATAAGCTCTGGGAGAAGATGATACAACATTCCTTCTTCTATGCAAATATGCACAGTTAAAAATGGCAAACAAACAAACAAGCAAAATACACAAACACCCTTCCTCATCCCAAGGCACTATTCAGGCTGAGCAGAATGCTTTAAATAAGCTCATTTTTTTCTAGAAGATGTCTAGAAAATGTCACCCGTTGCTGTGAAAGCGGCAGGAGGGAGCTAGACATTGGTGAGTGTATCCTCATCCCTTTGGTTTGAAAGGGTGCAAATTCCAAAGCAGGTACGAAACTCCCTTTTGTCCTATGTGTTGAGCAGGTCATCGTAGGTGTGTTATGTTGCAGAAGTGAGAGTAGCACATTTTTTGGTGAGTGCAAATGGATATGCAACATGCAGAACTATGTCACAGTGGGAGGAGTAACGCTCCGATACGTTAGACGAGGTTATGTTGATTCAGGAAAATGAAAAGCCTCCCAGAAGTACATTTGGATTTAATTAATATGTGTTTAGAGTTGATGATGATTCTCCAAAGAGGACTTGTGTTAACAACCAGCTGATTACATCTGGAATTGCTTGTGGGGTCTTTCAGTATTTGGTCATCTAGGTTGTGTATTTGTAGTTGTAATTAAAAACACAAACTTTATGGGAAGAGAAAGTCAATACTGATCTTGGTAATTAGTTTAATAATGCTATGCATGTCTGCTGTGTTTTCTGAAGTCCACAACGCTGCTGTCTCAGTGGTGGATGTAAGTCAGACCCAGTTACTCTTGCTTTCTGGAGTCTTGGCAGCACTGATGTCTCTAACATATTCTGTATTCATGAAATGGGGAAAATTCCCCAGTGGAAACAAAGTAGAGTTCTTTTCTTATTAGAGAACTCTAGTAAAAATTGGGGGGGGGGGCAGAATCTGGTACTGTTGATCTGAAGCTCAGTAATCTGCTCTTCACCTGCAGCTAAAATTATACAGGCAGCATAATGAGCAGTTGATATGTGACTAAGCTGCTCTCTTATTCCAACATTGATGGGATGTTATAAGTCATCAGGAAAGATTAAGAATGATAACAAGAAAATCTTTCTAGAAGTTTTTCTATTACTACTAATGCCTCACAGAATATATTGAAAGAGTTTCCACTTAAGAAACACGTGCTTCTTTTTTCTGATGACATCTCAGAAAGGACACAGCCTGGACAACGTTTTCAATCAGGGACTTCATGATCTTTGGATGATGCTGTAAACTGGCACAGAGAATTCATTTTGTATGTCATTTGTTTTACCTGGTTTCTGATGCCATTTGGTGTCATTATGGGGATGCTTTGGTCACAGGTTTTAGATAGCCACCCACCTCTATCTTCCTTTGTTCTACCACTGAACACTTTTTTTGGAGGTATCTCCACAATGACTTTTTAAAGTGCCGGAATGTTGCGTTGCAGGGTAGAAATAAACACATGCATAAAAAGCAGGTGAAACTAAACGTCACACTAGATTATTCCTTCCATTTCTAAACAGTAGCACACAGTGTTTTAATATCTAAATTACTGCCTCTCTCCAGAGTTAAAGGGGACAGATTATACCAGTGAGCTGTAGATTATTGTAACTTGCCTGTTACCTTTCCTCACATACCTTCACAGGCAAACACATACAGGAGCAGTCAAAGATAGATGAATGCAAATAGACAGGCTCAGGTGAGGTCTCAGTCCCCTAACCTAATACAGCATGTTGGTTTCTTGTGTCAGGTCCTAAATATTTTTCTCAGTAAAGCTCCTCTCTACAGCCACATAGAGGTAAAGTCTTGCTCATGCATATGAATTTGCAGTTCATACACATAAAACACACACAGATGTGGTATTACCCAATTACCAGGTATGTCTGACTGCAGACGTAAGAAATATGTTGTCATTCAATAGCAGGATAAAGCAAACTTCCCCCTTCTTTGTTTTTGAGAGAGTCTGAAAATAGATTTAATCTTAGGTTTAGTCAAAAAGTGCAAAGTACTATCTGCCTTCTTGTTATACGTGATACAATGTCTTCTTATGCAAGTTTTATAGCCATGTGATTCCACTAACTTCCAGGGAATCCTTTCTTATTTGCAGCCAGGGTAGGAGAGACAGCAAGGACACTCACAGTGGCATCTGGAAAAGCCAAAAAAGTATGAGGTGGGCTCCTCCTCAGGAACTAGTAATGTGTTTCCGTTAGAAATAACACAGGAATTTCTTAACACCACCTCATTGTTCTCATTACCTTTTAAATGCCACACTGCAGTTCTTGGTTTAGTAATAAGATGTACACTGCTTCCTCTGACATCCTGGAGAGCAAAGAGTTACCACTGGCATGCAAATTACGGTTAACAAGGGGAAGTTTGGTCTGTTGGCAAGGCTACAGAGTGCCTTATGGGTTAATGACAATTGCTGTCAAACACTGCACAGATATGCCTTAGAATTAATAGATTAGTAGGGAGCACAAGAGGTCCTTGTCCATGGCTGTGAGATGTGGTTACAGAAATAATGCAAATATTGATAGCAATTAATCATGAGAATCTCAAGGCAGTTTCCCCTTCCCTTGTACCCATTTTTTTCCAGAGGATTTTTTTTCCACAATGTCATTTCTTAAAAAGATCAGTGGCTTCCATAGTAAGTTTTTTGTACTTGGAAACTTCATCATCCTTTTGTCCAGTGTTTTAGACCTTTAAAGCATCAAGACTGCCTGATGTAATGCATGATTCGTGTGCTTGGAAACTTTTTAGTAGTTTAATTCAGACATGTTAAGTCCACAAGTTGGCAGGGAGAAGGGTCACAACCACGTCGACATCCAGGAGACTGAAGGACACGTAGGTCAGTTTTCATGAAGTAACTTAAGCAAAGTGGGGTGCTTTGAGGGGCTGTAGACCTCTCATGTTCTCCTCCTACATTAATCCTGACTAATAAAGAGGTAAGTTTTCTACAAAAAAGAGAAAAACTCTGCTGTTGCTTCTTTCCATGGAGAGTCTATGGCCATTCCTCATTTAATCATCTGCCAACACCCTGCCAAATAGCAAGGGGAAGCGTGGTTTTTCACCTTTGACAGAGCTGTGCCTCAGCAAATGTTCATCTTCTCTCTGAGTTTGCGTGTTCCTAATTAGCAGTTTCAAATCCTCTGCACCTATTTCTGGTTAAGTCCTCAGGTCCGTGTATGCATGTTTCTGGTCTGCTGACAGATCTTCAGTGCCTCAGCATTCCTGTTCAGCGCAATGAGCATGCTTTGAATGGCAAGCTTACCCAAATCCAATGAGTCTGGTACCCCTGCTTCTTGCTTTTTGCATCATAGGAAAGGCTTCATAGATTGCCTTTAATTCATACAGAAAACATATCCTGTAAAGATCAGTCTTCTGAATCTTATGTTTTCCTAGCAGATTGCTTTCCTCACATCTCAACATACTTAGGTTCTAGCAAAGAGTTTAGACCTCCTTGGAAGACTCCCTGTTATTTGTCATCTTCTTGGCATGGTTCATCTCTTACAGGGAGAATCCACTCTGTACTGGAGCTGTTTTGCCAGATGATATTCACTCCCTGAAATGGGAGGCTCTGTCAGGTTTCCCATTCTGAGAATCATATTGGAGAGATAAAGGGCTTAATGTTTTTTTTTCTGCAGCCTTGTATTTCTGTGCATTCTCTTCTGTGTGATTTCCCATTATCTTGCACCAGAGGCAGACCCTAGCAGCAAATGCATATGAGAAAGGTCATGTCCCAACCCTGTTGGAGACATTTGGGCAAGCAGCTGGCAGAGATCCACTATTTCTCTCTTTTTCTTTCTCTCTCTTCCCCATTGTAGGAAAACTACCCATTGAAATCCACTTCTGGCAGAGAGTTAGTGTTACCCCTGGATTACCAAGACGTGTAGGACAAGGGAAATATATCACTAAAGTACAGCTTGGAGGTAGAAAGGGCCTTTGACAAGCTCTAAATTTTTTTAACGTCTTGGCTGGGGCTGAGGGACCTTTAGCAAAACAGTACTGGGTACTGATAGAACTCAGCAAATACTGCTCTATGTCACCCCATTTTTACCTTTCCTGCCAGGTAAGGAAAGAAATGTCTTGAGTGAAGGACTGCGAACCTTAGTGGTGTACAAGGCAAGCAGAACACAGTCATTTCTGCTACACACAGAGATCAGCGATTATCCTTCATAAATGTTGAGCAGGTCTTACTACTCTGGGCTTTGAATTTGTTCTTTTTTGTTTGTCCATTTTTTCATTTGAAGAGAACCTTAAAAGACATAATATTTATTATTCTGTCTCTGTCTCCATTTTAAGCAATAGCAGAGATGGGTCAATTATACCAGTTCCCCTCAAAGTCTGGAGCTTACAAGATCGGTAAAGAATTATCCAGGGATTTTTTAATCAGAACAAAGTAAATCCTCTCCCTTCAATTTCTTCATTCAAGCAACTATTTTTCCTTCCTGTGTGACTCAGGTTTACTTTGTGTTGATGTACTGTTATTTGGATCTCAACTCCATGGGGTTACTTTGCTGTTCTGTTAAGTATGTCTTGCAAGGGAAAATTTGTCCTGGGATTTAATGTTTTGAAGACTGAATCATCAAACCATGACTTCCATGTGTTCAATAGCATCTTAACCCCATTATGAGGACTTCATTACAGATGGAAGCTCAAACAGAAAATAAATTATTCAGACTGAAAGTCAAAGAAGAATGAGTTTCAAGAGTTGCTAGAATTTGGTTACTTCTTGATGCCTTTATAGAGGCAGCATTCTGGGGGACGGGGTTTTCATGGAAACACTCTCTGTTTCAGAGTGCTGGAGACTTTAATAGCCCACCTTCTTTCATGTGAAAATCAATACATTTTGTTTCTGGTTTTCTTGTTTCTGTAGGTAATAAGGAAACATAAATAGAAAGACTGACACAAAAGAGAAATGAGAGAAAAACCACAGAGGATCTCAGCACAAGGAAAATATATAAATTTCAAAACGAAGCTCCAGATGTGTGTTTGTTGATTGAGTAAGTAGCAAATATCTCAAGAGAGCCATGAATTTGTTGATTATGTGCAGATCCAGAAAGCTCTTTGAAGTTAAAAAGGAAAAAAAAGAAGGGAAAAAAAAGAGAGATTAAAACGTATGATTCCTTGCAATCTTTATTCCTGGCTA
Source organism: Dromococcyx pavoninus (assembly GCA_033558185.1). NCBI lineage: Eukaryota > Metazoa > Chordata > Aves > Cuculiformes > Neomorphidae > Dromococcyx > Dromococcyx pavoninus. Next base: position 288,476 of record JAUMJL010001019.1, read on the forward strand.
TTTCCACCTGTGCTTTGTATGCTTCATTTCAGGCTGACACTTTCCACAACTGAAAATACTGAGATGAAAATCAAGAGATTGCTTAGCAAACACCTTGCCCCAGGTTCAGCTCAGGTCAGTGGGTTTGACGTTCTTCTGATCTGTTTTGCTGTCAACATCTGAATTTGATGCTGAATTTTTTTGCTGTTAGTACTCTACAAAAATCTGCTGCATGAACAGCGTTGAAAGGGATGTATGGGCATGCAGGCTGGCAAATATACACAACAAATTTATTCTGCTAAGGGGATATTGATGTGGCTGAGATGAAACAGCTTGTAATCAGCTCCCAACTGATCCTACACTCCTGTGGATCTGAGTGGGATTTGAGTTCAATGGAACAATTGTGGTGGCTTCTCTCTTTTCACCTCATCGACACTGTTAATTTCAAAGTTTCATCAGGTACCAGAAAGATGCCCAATGAGCAGGGGAAAGCAGACAAACTCCAAAGAAGAAATAATTCAGATCTGTATGCTGTGCCTGAGTTCATTCTGGGTTTGACTTCTCTGCCTGAACCCTCTCCGTACACCCATAGCTTCCTCAGGTGCATTCACCTTCAAACGACTGTCTTGGTGCAAGTGAAAGAACCATATATAGCCTGTCAAGTAGTCTAATGGAGCAGAACATGAGCCTCCTCTGGGGCATATTTAGCCCTTAACAGACTGTGCCGAGCCTGTGTTATTTTACAGATAGTGTTGTGCATTTGCCTTACCTTTGTGAAGTTAATGCTGAGATTAGATGGGACTACAAAGCCTCAAATACTAGGCTGAGATTTTTGCAAGACTTATGTGTCTAACTCATATTGAATTTTAGTTGACTCAGGGGACTTAAGTTCCTAAACAGTCTCAGTTCTAAAGGATTACCCTTCCTCTTCTTTGTCTTTTACTCTAGGCAGAATGGATACAAAGGAAGAGTTGTTTTTATATTTAAGACCAAAGATACAAATAAACCTATTTTGGAAGGGTTTGAAAAATTATACAGAAATACTGTTAGGATAAATTCCATATGTACTGGAGAGAAGCTGTGGTGTTTTGTGCTATTTTAGTGACTTTTCCTTGAAAATTGCCTACTTGTATCTTTTTATTTTAAATAATTTCTAGGATTCAGGTTGGTTAATGTACCATTAAGTGAATTTATTTGCAATGAAATCAATAAATGTCCTTTTTATTTCTTGGGAGTCATTTGAGCATGTACTTGATGTAAATGGATAGTTACTTATTTTCATGGGTGTGGTGAAAACTTTTATCAGCTTTGGTAACTTATTCCTAAGAAGATGATTTTGACTGTCAGAGCCAGTTTTCCAGTTGTTTACCTTTCACTATTGTCGAGTCACATCCCTTTTCTTAGGCTAAACAATTTAGGTGATAAATATCACCTTTACAATGAGCCTAAATACATGATTTGTTGAAATCCGCTTCACTCGTTTTGATTTGTGATTGACTGCAAAACGTGCTAAAAAGCGTTCTCCTCTGAGTTATATATTCTGATGTCCTTCTGGAAGGCAATCTAGGGGCTTGCCATTACAATTCAGTTATTTTCAGTCCTAGTCAAGGACTCAGTTATGATTGATCCCAGTTAGATGGGTACATTAAAGATGCATCAGTGGAAGGAAGCAGACAAACGATAGTAAATTCAGGATTACGTGTGCCCATTCAACAGAACCTGAGGTATAGCTGATTGTAAATGAAAGCAGCTGTTCCAACACTGCATGTGGTGATGAAGAGATTTTCCTCTAGAAGCAGACTTCCAAATATTTTCAACTCTGCCTGATGTGGGTGAGCAGATATAAGGCACAGATATCTCTCTAGGACCCAGTTTATCCAAACAAAGTCTGAGATAATGATGCTGTCCTACTCCAGAAGGCAAGTCAAGGAAAAAAAAACAAGAAAAAACAACCAACGAGCCAAACCAAAGCCTTATAAGAAGCAGATATTAGTTATTATTCATTGATTTACCATTATTTCTTCCCAGTTTTTGATTGGACAGTTTATCATAAACCCGTACATTAATTTAAAGTTATCTCTTTGCTAATTTCTTTGAAAAAAATCTTTGCAAGAATAAGCATCATATTATTATAGAAGCTGATTAGTGACATAATATCTTATAATGAATAGTTTTGTCCTTATGACCTAATTTGTCTTCTGACTCAGGGCTATTGGTAGCTGCAGTTGAGAAAGGGAAAAGGAAACTAGATTCCACTGATTGTTTTAATGCCACTGCTGAAATATACAGCTACAGATTAAGGATGAAATTATAATTTTCTTCAGGGTTACAGAAATCGGGTAGGAAGAATGAAAAGGTGCTTCTCAGCTTTAAATGTGTTTTTTTTCTCTGATGTGTAGTTGACATATGTCAAAATAATGTAACTGCTGTGGAATTTAAAATCTGGGAGCCACCGAGCGGTTTAGCAGAGCAATAATTTTTTTCCTTTTCAAGTTCTTGTGGATAATTATCATGAGTGACAGCAATAACTCTTAGCTGAGCTACTGTTGTCAGAAGGGCTATGTCATGATCATCATTCCAGATGTTGTTGGACTGGTGATGTCCCATTCAAAATAATACAGTGTAACTACTGTTTACCCCAGAGGGTGTGCAGGACAGCAAAAAGCTGAATGAAATGCTGACCAGAAAAGGATTTTTCTGAGCTCACCTTTTTTTTGACAGAAAGATTGCTTAGGAAAAGAGTGCAACAAACCACAGCCTCCTGGATCAAGCCCATTGCTGAACAGAATAAAATCTCAATTGAAACCAGAGATGAAGTTCTCAAGCACATGCTGATCATTGCCCTTTAAAACCAGATGCACCGAAAAAATCCTTAGATGGAGCTGCCCATGGAACCGAGAATCTTTTGCACCTGAGTTCTGTGGGTCCCTGAGATCAGCATGGCAGCTGCCAGCTTCTCTCTGCTGGGCTCTGAGAAAGGCTCCAACCAAGCATACCCAGGAAAGAATTACCCAAAGAAGTGCCCCCCAAAACAATTTCTCAAGAGGCCTAAAAGTCAGGACCTGTCAAATACAGGGAAAGAGAAATGTGAGCCAAGATGCATAAGGCCTTTAACAACCCACAAAGCAGATACAGATAAAATAACAAACTTCAGTTTACAGTGCTGTAAGAAATTAATTGGAATACAGGATTAAAGTGGCAGTAAACGCATCATTTCCCAGAGTAACTGGGTAAACAGATGAAGCGATCTGCAAAACTCAAAGCAGTGGAGAGGGGAAAAACTTGCTACAGTTCAGGATTCTTCCTAATCAGTGGAGGTTCATTACACCTGGCTCCAAACAAGACTGAGGTAAAACAAGTGATTTTCTTATTCTGTTCCTGAGGAGATCTTCAGTCAGGGCCCGGGGCAATATCACAGTATGACAAGGTTGGAAAGGACCTCTGAGATCATCAAGTCCAACCTATAACCCAACACTAACACCAACCATCATCTAAACCATGGCACTCAGTGCCACATCCAATCTCCCCTTAAACACCTCCAGGGTCGGCGACTCCACCACCTCCCTGGGCAACGCGTTCCAATGGCCGATCACCCCTTCACTGAAGAACGTTTTCCTAAGATCAAGCCTAAACCTCCCCTGACGAAGCTTGAGTCCATGCCCTCTAGTTCTGTCACTGGTCACCTGAGAGAAGAGACCAACTCCTGTCTGACTACAACCTCCTTTTAGGTAGTTGTAGAGAACAATGAGGTCTCCCCTGAGCCTCCTCTTCTTTAGACTAAACAGCCCCAACTCACTCAGTCGCTCCTTATAGGGCTTGTGCTCCAGCCCCTTTACCATCTTCGTTGCCCTCCTCTGAACACATTCCAGTATCCTAACATCTTTGTTAGTGTATGCTTAAGAAAGACATCTTCTGCCACACTGTACAACTGGGCACAAGCACAAACAAGAAAGAGGCTTGAGGGAAGTGCAGCATTAATGCAGTAGCTGCAACCAATCTTCTCCCGTTGTGTTTGAGCCGTTTAGGAACTTGCTGGTCTTTTAGGTGAAATGTGGGTGTATGTAAGGGGGGGGGGGGGGGGCAGGGAGAATAGCTGCTGTTTAGGTGGGTGATTATTAGGTGGTGATTAGGGGAGGAGATAAAAGGCCAGCTCCTTCCTGAGACCTGCTGCTGGGAGGTGAGGATTGTTTTAGGAGGCTTTTTAGAATTTTTTTTTAGTACATATGTAACATCTAAGCGAAAGACTAGAACTATCTACCAAGTCTAAATTATCCTTAGGAGGAGGCTGAGAATCTAGGGCCTGTCTTTTTCGCGCCCTTCCCCGTCCAGGAGAACATCGTCTGCTTAAACAATAGGAGGAGACGAGTGCTAATGGTAAATTGGTGAGTGCCACTGGATTGGCTTGCTCCAGTGTGAATGGGAGGGAATCTGTATGCTTTCGAGAAGGTCTGGAAGCTTCTGGTTTGCTTTCTTACGGTGAAGAGGCAGGTTAGTCTTCTGTCTGTGGTTTCTCTGCGTGAAGATGTTGTGGTTCCTCTCTCCTCTTACGCGGCGGCTATTTTCTTGCCCGATCAACAGTGCAACTACAGAGCAAGCAGTGTGTCAGGCCATTCAGCAACAAACCATTGCCATTTCCAGGGCTGCTACGATGAGGGAAAACAGAAACTGCAGTAGTTGTGGTCCTGTGAGCCATCTTTTGTTTCGTTTCCTGGAACGCTTTAGACTTTTGCTAGTATTTGACAAAATGTTTGGGGAGACTTTTGGGCTGCTTTAGTAGTCTGGGGCCTGATGCTCCTCAGGTGCTTCCCCTTAATAGCTTCTTGTGATGTAAATAAGACAGCTGGAGACTTAAATACTCGCACACTAGCTGCTTACAACCTATTAGAGTAGCTTTTCTGCTTGGGGATATGGGAGTTATACTGTGGGAGATAATAGAAAAGGTTAAGAAACAAGGTACGAGGAAATCCACATTTCCTCTAATAGAAATACATTTTTTCAGATTAAACTGGAGAACTACAGCTTGTCACTAATTTATTGTCCTCAGAGAGGAAAACAAGCTCCCAAATTGTGTATAGTGCAGTACTTGGCTGGCTAAGCATTTTCTGTAACAACTCATTTACGATATCCCTCCTATAGTGTAAGAAGGGGAGTGTGATGTTCCGATCTAAAGATGGTCTATCATTTCCTGCATTGGCAATTGAATTGTAACTCATAATTTGCAGATGAAGTACTTGAAGTACCCTGGCAGCTTTGCGATAAAAGAGGAAAATGTAATGCTTTCGTGAAAATAACCTTGAAGGTAAATGAAAACCTACATTGGTCCAGGCGCAGGTCTATTAAATATTCCCTTGGTACACAAAAACATATGAGCTGGAAGTGTAGCACAAATTGAAAGAATTATCAAGTCTTTAAAGTCACTGTATCACCTCGCTATTTGTAGGACTATTTTAGTGTCATGAAGTCTGATTTTCTTTTCTTATTTGCTCTCTTGGTAGTGAAGCTGTTGAGTTCTACTGGGGTCAGGTGGAGAAAATATAATGAATGACTTCAGAGACATGGGGCTTTTATACACGAGTGCATGAAAATTTAACAGAAGCAGGGACTTCCAGCAGTGGGAGAGGAAGAGACAAGAATAGGTAATAATGTTAAACTTGATTAGCGGTGGAGTTTTGGATATGGATTCTTTCTATGCCTGTCAGAGTGATGGTATTTATATTGGTGTAGTGTCCTACAAACCTTAGGTAGCTACTGTGTACAAGAGTCTAACCCAGGCAGGAAGTAGCTGAATCTGATGCTGTTAGACTAGGAAACTTGGAGCCTGAAGGTAGGGATGGAAAACTTGTAACAAGTTTCTGTCTCAGGCCCAGGAAGATGCTCAGTCCCTAATGCAGAGACAGGTTATTTGCGCAGTAAGTCTCTCATTATGACAGCTGAGCAGAGAGAAAATCCTGAGGGTTGTTTGGTTTGAAACAAGGTTGCCCTGTGTGTAAGGACAGAGCCCTATGAACCAGGCAGTCTGTCTACAGCTGCTTCTCTGTTCCCTAAACACCGGGAGTCACTGCCAGATAAACACTGATCTTTGGTTTGTTGAAAGAAAAGGGATGATGAATCATTAGCTTGATGTACCATTCTGGTCCTGGTTTAGCTGTTTCTTTTAGACAGGTGTATACGGATTAAGGAAGACAGGAGAATAGGAAAGGGTCACTGAAAGAGGAAGTGCAATCTGTTACCTTTTATTCCACAACAGAGTCGCCGGGGAGAACATTATCTGTGTTATTTTTGCTAAGTTAAGCTTTCAAAAGCCCGTGGACAGATGCTTAGGGGCAAACATTTGGGAAGGTGAAAGCATTCTGAAAAAGAGCTGTGATGCAGCTTGTGTTATTGGCAGTGGGAATACCTTTGCTAACTGCTGGTGTTATTCTTATCCTTTCCCTGTGGCTCTCCAAAACGTGTGTATTAAGGTGCTACCAACACAGCTGAAGTCATATGTACCTTTCTGGAATGATGCTAGGTAGTGCAATTGAAGCAATGCAAGGAAACACTTCAAGGGATGGTTGTAAAGTGATGGCACAAATCGCTACAATGTTTAAAGTAGTAAAAATTACAACTGTATCACTGGGGTATCACTTTAAGGTTGGATAATAATGAAGTGAATGACTTGCGTGAGTAGTGATAACAATACAATACTAGTCATGATTCCATGGCAGAGTCAAGAGGTACTTCTTTATATTTGTGCTAGAAATATCAAGGCATTTTCTATGCAGCTAAAATAAGTAGAGGGAATTACTAAATGGAGTTTATAATTTCTATATCAAAAGATTTGAGATACTCTCAAGTCAATGTCTTTTCTCCCACAGAAAATGAAGGGGTCTTACTGCACAGAATTACTGATAAGTATGGATATTTCTTTTTGTTTGCTTCTGCGAAGGTCTCGGGAAATGAAAAGTGAAAGTAGCTTTCCTCACACTTTCCTGAGCTCTGTGCAAACAGCAGCATTAAGCAGGACCAGAGATAGACTCGAGGTGGACTTAGGCAGAGCTTAAACTTCAGGCTTGTTGCTTCTTTTGCCTGCATGCTGGTTTCTGCAGCTACCTGAATTAATGCTTCTATCCTTAACTGGTTACTAATTGTCTATCTTGCTTGCCTGTAACACCAAATATTGCTACCAATGTTAAATTTTAGCAGCTTTCTATGTTTTCTAATGTCACAGCTCTTGACCTGTGTATTGTGTGTGAAAGGCTTTGGAATGTAACTTGCTTTCCAAGCTACAAGTCCTTTGTCTTCCTGTATCTAGTTCACATCAAATGTCCATGTGTCTACTGCTGTCAGTGAAGCATCTGATTAACTCAGGAGGTGCATGCAGGTGATCTAGGCCCTGTGTTTTTAAATTTCCCACAGAAATTATCTGAAAACACGTAATGGGAAGTGGCATCTCTCAAGGCAAAGATGGGGGTCACCAACCTGCGAGGAAAGAAATAGGAAATATAGAAGTGGGACTTGCATATGGTTTTGCTGTGTGATGCAATGACACTTTGTTAAGGATGTTCAGCAGGCTTCTTTAACGGATATTACAGGAAAGGATTTAATCTTCAGTGTGTAGTAAAGTGATAAAGTTTGGGGTTTTCTTTGGTGAAGCGTCTTGTACTATGAGATACCTTTTTATTTCTCTGTAATTAGTGGAGGATGTTGATGTTTCATAAAAACTTAAGGAAGACAGTTTTCTTTGAAGCATTTCTTTTATTGTAGAGGATATGAAAACAACTCTGAGGTATTTAGCTTGTATTTGAAGGTCCACTTTTTGCCTTCTCTCTGGTATTTGAAATAAAATGACACAGCTAGAACTGTCTTGTTTGGAAGCTTAAATATGGCTTCTTGGTTACCAGTTTCATAACTGTTCATTCCAGCGGTGAATGAAATGGGTTAGGTACTGTTGGTTAGATAAGAGTTTGCTAGAAAAAGATTTTGCTGTAATTTGTCAAGGACCTTGAATATATCAGTTCAGGAATAGGAAAAGTTGTATAGCTGCATGTTTATGAAAGTATAAAACAAAACAATGTTTTTCATTTATGGTTCTAATGGAAACTGTTATCTCACAGTATTAATTATTTTAGTAGTAAAAACTCTACTCTGGGCTTTTAATTTAGAGGTGATTTATTTGCAGCTGGCTATTTGCAGAACCATAGGAGGCTTTAAGTACTTCATTTAGAATGGGTGCTGCAGGGAGGGTAGGTGATGCTTGGTGAAATGAACACCGCTTCAGTCCTATCATATGTTCTTCTCCTTTGTTGTAAAGTGTCTCCAAAAAAATATGCCATCACTTTGTTGCTCAGGCCTGTCTTCTCTGTTACTGCAGAGATTATTTTAAACAACGATTTGATAAAAGTCAGGAAAACAGAATTTCCAGGATAATTTCGTCTTGGGTCCTGTATTATACATAGAGATGGCTGGCAGCCAGGTTTCTATGTTCATTTGGCCCATTCAGAGCTTTTGAAGCAGCTGTAAGGGCTCAAGAAGGCTTGTTCAGAGCTTAGGTGTTCCTGTGTGTCCATATATTTTTATAAATGGACACAGCCTTAATGCTGGAAGATGTGGACCAGGTAACAGAGATGAATGTTAGCAGTAAAAGTTCATTTTGTCGGCATTCAATTCTTATGTCTCGTTGATAATATTTCACTGATAATAAATTCTCTAACAAGAGCAATGATGAGATTTAGTACATCTCAGCAGCTGGCAGGCTGTGGCCATCATTAAAGTGGCCTTATTAGTAATACAATACTGGGAAAAGTTTTGAAGAAGAGCACAGTGAAGGGTGAAATTCTTGTATACAGAAAGCGCTCTGGAAATCACACAAATGTTTTAGGACTGTTTTCAGGCCTTTGGTGTTAGGATATTTGGGCTAAAGTGATTCCTTGTGGCTTATGGTGCCTTCTGGGTTACCGTGCTCTCAGGATCTCTGTTACTATCTTGACCGATTCTCACATAACTGAGCACACGGCTGCTTTTGGTGACCTTGGACTTCTGTGTGTGGAAGGGGAAATGTACTTGGTCAAACTTAAACACTTAAGCTGCAATATTTCTGGGTAAGAGCCCAAGATGTTGAAGCCTAGCTGTAGCACTCAGCATAGTTTTCATTAAGATCTTATTTTAGAATAAGTAAAGTTCTCCTTTTTCTTAGAAAGCGATGCATAGCATTCGTTGCCTGTACTTTGTGCTTCCTTTTCTCAGGAGCTTTGTGCACACTTTTCTGCAGTTTAGGCAGTTGGCACTTATCCTTTTTTTCCTGTACTATTCTAAAAAACATTAATTATTTAAACTCAGGCTTAGAGGATGCTTCTCCTTAACAAGAATGAAAAAATGAGATTGGGTGCAGCCAAGACAAAGAATTTGTTTCCCAGAATCCACTTTAAAAGTATAAGGATGCTTAAGAATAACAGATATCAGAAATCTGCATTTAAATGGATTTGTGATGCATGGCATCTTGTATCCATTTTCCTCTGTGAAAGGTTTGATGTTAGTTTGGGCTTATCATAGCTTAAATTGTGCAGTTTTGTGATGGAGTATTAGCAGGTACATGCAGAAATGCTGATTTGGATGATTTACTTGGTTATGTACAGTCTATTTACATTGCTAAGGGAGAGAGAGGACAAAGAAAGCTGTGCTAAAGCCCTGAAATTAAACCAAGAACTTTATTCTTCTTTTAGTCAAGAAGATCCTAAGCAAAGGTGATTGAAGGTTGTCTTAATCAGATCGCACAGACATAGAACTCTATAGCTGAATTATGTGGTGTTTGGAGATTTGTTTCTGTCACTGCCTGTATCTATTTGACTTGTATAACGAGGATGGTGATGGTTCTGCCTGTGGCAATGAAGGGCAGGGGTTGCAGGAGCTGCCTGGGCCTGACAAAGTAGTGGCAGGGACAGCAGCTGTCACCGTGGGGCTCTGGGGGAGGACCTGTGTGGTGTTTGTAGCTCTGGAGAAAGTGGTGTTCCATCTCTCTGTGAAAACAGGGAGCAGGTGATGGGCAAGGGCCCAGAGCCAGGGCCATCCCCACATGTGGGGCCCAGGAGTGCTTACCAGGAGCAGTGGTGGCAGCTGCCAAGCACTGGAGCTGGCTGGGGCATCGCTCCTCAGGAGCAGCACAGGGAGATGGGGTGCTGTCAGGAGAGCAGAGCAGTGGAACAGCCGCTGAGTGCAGCAGCTTTTAAGTCTGATCTGATTCAAGCAGTTCCTTTTATGTTTAACTTAGTTTAACATTTACTTATATTTCCTCAGATGTTGCTAAGGAAGTCTGTCATGATTAACTGCTACAAGGCATAGCAACAGTACTAAATATAAGGAAATACCAAATTTTGTGACAGGAGGGGGGATCATAAAGCTCTGAAAATGTAAAAGGGAAGAGTGGCTTCAGTTCAGGTGCAAAGAAGACATTTGAACTTTTAAAATTACATCAAGTGTCAGCATGAGTACTCCTCTGAGCTTTACAGCCTCAGAAACTCCTCTTCTGTAATTCAAGCCATTTAGGATCATAAACAGTTATTCTCAGTACTGCTGAGACCAGTGTCACACTTTTATCATGATTTTGATGTCTGGTGTCTGTCATGCATCAGAAGGCAGACACAACTGCATGCATATCAAGAAAACCTTGGAGCTGTTTAAGAAATGGAGGTTAGTCATAGAATGCTTTTGATGTTCCTCTTCTCTCTTATGACTGTAGAGTTTTACATTAACTTTAAGTGAAGGTGTTCTTGTTAAGAATTAAGAGATGGCTGTTGGAGAAACAGGACAGACGCTTCAACTCGCATCTGTAACAAATGACACAGTTGGTGACCTCTTGCTGAACTGTGGGAAGATGATCAGTAGTACTGTGGGCTCTGGTATTCTAAGGTGAAAAGATAAAATTTCACTTTGGAAAAAGGTTTTTTTTAAATAAGACTTATACTGTTTAGGTCATGTTTCTCTGTTACTATTCATCAAAACACACTACTCTGGATTTTGTACCAGTGATACTGTTTATTGCAAGAGATGCTTCCTCATCTCACTAATTTTGTTTTGTAACCCAAAGGCAAATAGCTCCTACAGTGTTAAAACTTCTTCCATACAGGCTAACCTATCTGCACTGACACAAGGTAGGACCAAAACTGTCCTTTCATCTTCATTTGTTCAATCTGAACAGTAAAAGCATGTGTGCAATAACTGCACCATACTGTATTTGGTCTAATACTTTAGAATTCATTGGGGGCTGAAGAGGCAAGGACAGCAATAAGTCTGTTTTGCTGGATGGTTTTCAAGCCACAGTTGTTTCAAAGGAATACAAGCCTTTTGAGAACTTGAACATGATGAAAATCGTACAAAAGTTGACAGCAGTCCTTTGCATATTTTCTGCCTCTCTTCTACACCCTCTTGCAAAAAAAAGTCCTGCATCTTAGCATTAAGATGATCGGGGTATATAGTGGTGGTGTTATTCTTCACAGCTGTGTTAGTCTGTGAGATGATGTTTCATCATTGTGTAAAATAAAGCCACTGTTTTCAGCCCCTTATTTCTGTACACGAGTCCCTTCAGAGACAATAGAATAGGTGGCAAGTGTAGTTTAGCACATGAATAAGAATAAGTACTTCAGGCTGTTTAATACACAAGATGGAAAAACAGATCAAGAAAGTGAAAGCTTAGTGTGGAAAGATCAATGCAAGAAGAAATACATTTATGCTAAGAAGTATTTCATACATGGGAAGCAATGTTGCATGAAAAAAAGGCCGAGACCCTAATTGTGAGACTTCAGAAGTGAAATTATCAGATATTTGGAGAAACCACTAATCCATAACAATTCTACAAACACAAGAACATTTCATTAGCAATGTTGTGCTTTCAAACTGCAGAGTGATGGATCATTGAAGGTGCAAGTTTGGCAAACTACTTTTGTTTGTGAGCAAGCTAGAATTGGAGGTGTTGATTTGGATCTTTTTGTGCTCTCTAGTTTAGTGCTGTGTAAAAATAAGAGAGAGAATAATGAACTGAATGCTAAAAGAATTTAACTCTGAGGATGACTTTTTGGAGGAGTACTGAGATGGAGCCAGCTGGTTTATTCAGCTAAAAGCAATAGATCAAAAACATGAAAAAGCTGTGCAGCCAGCCTGCCAGAGGAATTCATTGGGAAGGAAAAGGAGGATGCATTGCAGTTGGAATACTATGTTTTGAATGCTGGATATAATCAAAGTTTTGATACGCTGTTTCTCATACCTGTAGATGTGCCTCCTTCCTTTTTGTTATTACTTGTATTTTTATTTGCTTTTTTTAATGTGGAAGTCTTCTTTTTGAAATAGCAATGGTCCAAAGACTGAATAATACCTTTGTCAGGGGAGTATGGAATTCACTTTGGTCCCTGACCTTTTGCCTTAAAAAGGTTGTAACAGCTGTAATATTTTTAAAAATAGGTTTAATAATAAAAAGAAGAGTCAGTGCATCGTCACTATTTCTGACAAGGAAATAATAACCAATAATGTTTTTTGTTGGGAACCTGGAAATACCATTATATGTCAGTATGCTGACATAGTATGTAGACTCACTTTATGACTGTTATATTGCTCATGTACACAGCAATAAAGGGAGCTGTTTTCCCTGCTGTAAATTGCATGTTTACAAGCACAATACAATAATGCAGATGACTGATGGTTTTGATAGCTTTTGTTAGCTGTTGCTAAAAAAAGGAGCCAAACAACGCAAGCTAAGTCCAGTCTGATTCACGTACTCACTCCTGCAGCTGACAGGGGTATGAACTCTTTACACCACCATTCCAAAGTTCTAGTCAACCATAGAGAGTTGAATCAGCCAGGGCCAGGCTCCCTCAAGACTGATAGAAATCAGAAGGTTTTTACCCAGCAATAGGTTCCAAGACGGGCAGCTACAAGCTTGTCTATTCCACCAAACATGAACACAGAGGTGTTGGGGAGTGGGATAAGGGGGCTTCCTTCTGTTCCCTATTTGATCCCACAACTGTTAGTGACCATGTGGAGACAAAGGCAGACTACAAACCAAATCCTGTTAGAACTGTAACTCTCACCTCACATGATATTTTTGTTGCAGCAGGGAGCAGAAAAAAAATAATGCAGAATGATGTAATTTCAAGGAAGCATTTTTGTCTGGAATGATATATGGAAAATAGGAAATAGATATGAAAGAGTTGATTGGTGTGCTGCAGACACAGCTGGTACAGCAGCTTTACCACTGGCAGAACTAATTAAGTCAGGTTTTCATATGGAGTATGTGTTGGGGTTTGGATTTTTACTAACAGCTAAAGATTTTGTTGTTGGGAGTATCAGTAACGGATTTACTTTGCATGGACTCCAGGACTGGCTGTCTTGAGCTGGGTTCAGGTACAGGAGGTGGTAATTGGTAGGAATTACCTCCTTTGCTGGCCACACTGATATGGAATGTGTAAGTATTTAACCTTTGTGACTTCTCTCATGTTGTCAGATTTAGCAGAAATTGGCCATTGGATTCAAAATGACTAAAAAGCACCCGCTGACAGATGTACTCTCATGCATTGTATGAGTTCATTTGCCTTGTTCCCATAGGAAAGCCAGGCTCCAAAGCACTCCCGAACTGCAAAGCCAGGAGGCCTGGTGACACCCACCCACGCGTGGGTATGAGGCTCCTTCCATCTCACCCTGGCACCTGCTGGGAGCTGCCTGCTCTCTCAAGGCAGCATATCCTACCCCTTGGTCTGGGTAGACTGAAAGCACTTGATTTCTTCTCTCTTTTTATTTTGTTTAAGGACTGGGCAAATAACTGTAGTTTTCATATCAATGTCACTTAAGTTGCCACAAATAACAGGCTCCATTGTAACTGCAATTATTATCAGGACCCATGACTTCTACCAGACCCTGCATGTGGAGGGGAGTGCGTAATAGGATGCAAGTTATTGTTCCCAACACAATCGCTACAAGCTGTATCATTCTGGTGCAGTTTGGCCATTTCCATTTCTGTCTGCTGGAAGAGCTTGTTGAGATACTTTCTGTTTTTGTGAAGATCCCAGGGAATGGCAGCTGTACAATACCATTTGTCATACTTCAGCATAATGAAAAGTTGGCTGGAGTACTGCAGTGACAAGGACAGAGCAGCCAGCTGCATTGTGTCTGTTCCTGTCTGGAAGGGCTGTTCCAGTCTGTAACTGGCTTCTTCCTTAAAAGTGGAAACTATTATTGTAAAAGCAGCCAGGTTCTTTCAAAGTACAGCCTGATTCTCTTAAGGTGGGGTGCAAATAGCCTTTCCTACAGAAGTGGCTGCTGCTGCTGTGTCATGAGGGTAGGGGGAAGAAAGGAAATATTGGCATCTTGGTTGTGGTTTTTTTGTTTCGTTGTTGGGGTTTTTTTTAAAGAAAAAAAACAAACCTACAACCAGCAACTCCTCAAAAAACCCAAAACCCAACAACAATCCCATAACCTTCAGCTATTTCCAGGACCATTTTTTTTTCGCAGATCCACACAACACATGGTATTGTGAGAAGTGAGTAGACACATTGGATGGAGTTAATTAGCTGGACAAAATCCATGGATGCTACTTAGCTGAATGTGGACAAAAACCTGCATTCACTCTGCTGAGGACTATCATGCTGAGCCACTGCATTTCGTCTGGTCCTGAGTCTGAAAATGCAAAGAACTGCAGACTCCTGTCGTTTGTGTGTGCTGTCCCTCATGGGACTCTCTGTTTCATGCCACCAGATGGTGACTTTCTGCTGTGAATGAGTGTGATGAGGGGAAAAATTAATTCTATACAAGCCCCTTCAAAACCTGTCTAAATGAAAAATATGTCTATGCCAAGGAAGGGTGAGGGAGTGAAAGGCCTTTATAAAGCCAAGGGAGATTTTAGTAGCAGTACAACTTGAGACGTAGGTCCCAGTTTTGTAAATAAATGTGTTTAATGTTAATTCTCTCTTGGGATTCTTTACTGGTTAAAGATATGGTGAGGTGTTTTGATGTGCCAGAAAAGTGTACAAGAAGTGATGTACTCAATGCCTAACTTTCTGTTGAGGTTTCTCCTACCATCTGATGGGCCTCAACAATTGTCAGTACAGCTTGGAAAAAGGGGAAAAAACAAGCCCTCTCTAGTTTTAATACTAGGGGAAGGATTTTTTCTATTTATGAAATATTTAATGCCGGATTCACGCTTTTCATAACCATGTTTAAGCCACTTCCAGGGCCACAATTCACTAGTAAAAAAAGGAAACAAGAGCTCAGTTGTCCTGATTATAGAGGCAGTAGGTAACAATTTAATCTGTGACAATGACTTGTTTTTAAAAACAAAGCCTGGTTTCATAATCTAGACACTTCCTGTTAACCCTGCAAAGCCTACTGAAACAAAAAAACACTTGTTATGAATTACTTTTTATTTCAATTTGGCATATTAAATATTAATTTTGAATTGCCTTTATTGTTTCAGACAAATCATGCAACAGGCCTAAGTAGGAAAGTTGGAAATTAATTAATTTGATAAACAGGGAAATATGCATAGACAATTTCAAAATACTTGGGTTTTGTCCTCCAGCAAAATATTTCGGTCTTAATTTGAGAATGTTCTGCCTTAGGGTCTTGATTACTCATGAACTGACAGTAAAACAGATGAGCCTTTCACCTTATGTCACTGATTTAAATGTGATTCAGGTCAGTAGTAAGTGAAAGTCGTATTTCCTAATGTATGGTAAATGATCTGAAATATGATTCTCAGGACCTGAGCCAGCAAAATGATTGCAGTAGAGACTTGCAGGTCTAGGCTTTAAGCCCTTGGCCTTTAGAGAGGCGAGTTCCCTTGCTATCTGCGACCTGCAGAACAGGGCACACGGACAACTGGATACCTCCACGCGTGATTTTGTGGACCAATGCAGAGAGACAAACATGCACAAACTTGCTGAGAAATGAGAACCTGCCACTAATGAGCAGGATGTATTGTGGGAAGAGGGCTACTGAAATTTGTCCCATTCCAGGGTTCTAGTGGCAGCCTGTGGGTGTCAACTGAACTATCTGCTGATAATAATGCAAATCAGTCACCTCCTTTCCTAGGTGAGTGTTCTAAGTAGTTTTCTGTGCATCCCGAGTCTTCTGTCATGTGGGTTACCAAAATCTTTCCTGGAATGTCTTCAACAGGATGTGAATCTTTCCAGTAATTCCATCTTCAGTCTTTTACGTGACTGATGCATCCTGGGATTATCACAAGCCTGCTGTGAGTTGTGGGTTTGCAGTCTCTCAGCTGGGCTAGAAAACTGAACCAAGGTCTCCTTTTTTCAAAAGGAGTACTTTAGCAGCAATGAAAACTGGATTATAGATAAGAGGGAATGTAGTTCATGCTTGCTTTCTTGCCCTCCACCTGGGCTGTTACAATAAAATGTTGATGTTCTATCTAGAGTTTTTAGAATTGATCAAGAACTTCTATAGCAATGTTAATCAACTAAGGGACAACCACAGCATTATGGCTTGAATTTCCAACTACTTCTGGAAAGCAGGTTTGAAATGGGAATATTCCTGGAATCTTAGGTTAAGACTTGCTTTCCACCAGCTTTCAATACTAAATAAACTTCAGCATGCATATTTGTTGCTTGTAGCAACTGTTTGCCAAACTGCATTCAGTTGAAAATATTTTTTATGATTTTCCAGGCAAAAACTCTTCACGCTGTCATAGGTTTTGGTCTCTTTCAAGGAATGATATTGAGTTTTATGTCATGACTGGAAGCTAAAAAAGACAATGGACTGTCATCTGTGTGCTTCCTGCATGCTCTTTTCTTTGTCATTCCTAGAAACACCATTTGGGGCTTTAGGTGTCTTCAGGTCAGTTGTGACTGGTGAGGGAACTACTCACCGTTCAACAGTTTCATGGGACTTGTGGAGTCATTTGTCAAGCTGGCTGAGTCCTGTGCTGTTCACTGCTTTCCTTCAAGTCACCAAAAGACTCCAAAATTTCCCTTCTCAATTAAAATTCCAGCCTGGAGGAGAAATAGTTGCAACTGACTTCACCACTGTAGTAATTTCATGATTACTTGAGAAAATTGGTGGCCAGCTGGGGAGAGGATAAATCAATGATTTGTCTTCCTGCCTTTCAAATAAATGGTCCATTGATCACCCACTCATAGTCTTGTTTGACTTGAACAAGGAACTGAACTGCAGTACACTAATAAAATGACAATTCATCCTGCAGATACTGAGGTGCTTTTAATGACTAAAATGGGAAAGAATATGAACAGGCTTTTTCTTCTTACAAAGCAGAGAGGGAATTTGTCCTTTAAAAAACAGTTTTGCCATGTTTTCTTTTCCATAGAAAACCTTTGATAGAGGATTACCCAGTTCTTCAGGAAGATGTAAAAATGCATTCTGAAAACATGCATCTGTTCTTTTTTTTGTAAGCAAAATACTGAGTTTGTTTTTAATTCAAAGCTGTTCTGGTTGATTTTGTTCCCTTTTCCCTTTCAGTTTAATGGTTTGGTTTTTACTGTGTATTTTCCAAATCATTTCAGTTATGAAGCAGGAGAGGTTACTCTGGGTTGCCATTTGGGCAGCATATCTTGAAGCTGCAGGAAGCCTCCTTCGAAGTTGAGAGTTGCTAAAACTTTCCATGTCTAGAAAACATCTTCTGCTCACCTGAACAAGCCCTTTCAGAAGGTGCAGCATGCACTGCAGAGGGAACTTTCCTATCTGGAGGAGAGGGCCTTGCAGAAAGGCTGCGTTTTAAACTTGAATGCAGGGTAAGTATCAACAGTTGCACCTGAGGCTTTTTCAATGCCTTATTCACAAACTTGTTCTTACACATCGGGACTGGGCTTGCTATTAAATTAGATCAATACTTGGCTTCTTTCCTGAAGTACTATCACACGCTGAAAAGATCTTTTCTCTGATGCATAATTAGCTTTGCTGTTATTCTAATACTAATCATCGCTGATCAGCAGGTAACAGATAAAATGGTGAGATAGGTAGACTGAGTTGGGAGCAATCTAGGCCTGAAGAGCTTATCCCAAGTTCTTATGCTATTTCTTTGTGTGTCATATTCAAGACTGTAGAGCTGTGTTGTAGGAAAGAAATTAATGGCGTTTGTTTAAAAAAAAAATCACATTCAGTACCTTTGTTTTCATTTCATTTTGAGGTGCATGCAAAAGGTTACACGGTAAAAAACAAGGGAGGAAGAGGAGAAAGGTATTTTGAAAGAGTACTAAATATCTCTGCAGGTAAGACATTTCAGTCAGGGTAGGGGAGAGACAGCACTCAATGCTTGTGCATATTAGTCCTCCTTGATACAGTGATGGAGTTGGGAACCAGGACTTCTGGGACTTGTGTGGTATCTTTCCTTTTTTTCCTCCCTTTGTGACAAAGTTTCTTCCCTGTATTTCTTCATGTTTTTACACTGAAAGCAGGTGCTGTAGTCATGCACAGCTTTTGACTTTTTTGATTTACAACAGTGTTTTTGCAACTACTTCCAAGCATAGGAGCTATTGACTCTTCTGTTGTTTGGGAAGGGAACAGTCAAAGCCAATCATCGTGTACGTTTCATGCAAGTTCCCTTTTCTTTACTATAAATTACAAGTTTTTAAGACAAGGTCATCTTCTTTGTGGTTTGTAACAATCACTTCATAAGTGGTTTTCTTAGATATATTAAGGCAGTTATTAGTAATTAAATATTGATGCCTAATGACATATTGAGGTTCTGCAAGTGTAAAGGAGCTAGATATGGTCTGCAGGGTGTTATCACAAATATTACTGAAATGTTGAGCACACAATTACCATTTTATTAGGGTAATAATGTTGAAAGATTTGTTTAGACATTTAATTAGTATCAAACAACATGTGATTGCGTGTTGACTAGGTATCAGTTACAATAAAGGATGAACTGACATTTGATAAGCATGGTAACTGATAGCTTGCTTTTGTTAGCTTAATTAAATGGCTAAATATCTCCTAGAAGGCATTATAAATGACTAGAAAATCTATAGCATGTTGGACAACTTATGTGAACTGTAAACTTGAGGGCTTCTGGCTTTGTTGGGGGAACTTTGGTGTTTTCTCAGAAGTTGGGTCTGTCTTCAGCATAGAAACTTTGGATAACCAAATATTCAACTTCACAAGAGTTGTGCTTTTCTCACTAGCAAATTGTTGATGAAATGGTCAACTAGCAAAGTTGATGGAATGGAGGTATAAATATTTACTAATTTGAGTTAAATACAGAAAAGCCAGAGAGTTCACAAGATCTTATTACCCAAATTTGCCAGCAACATCCTATCTGAGTGCTGTCCCTGGTCATGGTTTAATCTATGTACATCCATATAAATATCTGCTAACGCGTTCATTTGTGTTTCTCCATGTAAATTAAGATTTCTGCCTTTGTTAAATTGACCAGTGCCTTAAGACAGAATGCAACTGAAAGACTCATATGAGAGCAAGAATGTAATTTTCTTTTGCAGTACAAGCAGTATGTTTTTTCCCAAATGGTCTGAAGAGCAAGGATTTTGTTTCAACCTTGAAAACTGCTCAGTGGATATTGTAACTGTGAGAGTTTAATATAAAAAGTTAAATTAATGAGCCATTAGGAAGGGTAACTTCTGAGGGAAGGAAGAGAGATCTATGTGTATGTACCTTGATAAGGCTTCTTGTCAACTGTTATAAATAAAAATGCTTTAGGAGTTATATTTCAGCCTAAGACTTAATTGGACCTGTTCATCTTTCAGGCTGTAGCACAGAAAGACAAGAAAACTTAGCAAAACTTCTTTTCTCTTCTGTTATGACTGTACCTTTCTGTGGTTATGTTTACATACGCATACCTAAGACTTCTTCTATTTTGAATGAAATTTCAAAGGGCAGATTGGGAAAACTCCTTTCTGCCCAAGTGCCAGCATAGATTTCTCCTGGATCCTCTATACCATTATGCTCCCTGAATACCAAGGAAGAAGCTCTCAGTCCTGTGACTGACACTTGGCAGCCTTTCCTCTCTGTTGAGCCAGTAGACAGTGGCCAGGACAAAAGGGAGGTACCAATGATGCTCAGGGACTGTTTTTCCTTTCCTCACCTCTGTCCAGAGCTCTTTACTGCCTGGAGTTTACCAAGAGTGCTAATTGCTGGCTTGGGGTGCTTTTCCCCCTTCGTGTTTGCTACCTGGCAATGGTTCTGGCATTTTGCTCTCTGTGTCTGCAGTGAAGGATATACATGATTTAGAATAATATATTTGAGATGACTCACGAGGAAACATTTCTGTCAAATGACAGATGATCGTGGTGTTTTCTGACTTCATGGCTTCCCTGTATGTGCAGCTATGCGGAGCTATCTTTCAAAATGCCTTCTCTTATTAACTTCTCATGCTCCTGAAGGTTGTGTCCTGTGGCGTATTTGCTCAGACAGCCAATTCATCTTGTATATAGCAGTGAGAATACCTGTGTGTTTAGCATTTTGTGTTTTTTCACTTTATGAAATGAAATTATATTTATTGCTTATAGAAAAACAATGATGAATTCATCACAATGCAAGAAGGCTTGTGACTGTAATGCTGTAAATGTCAACAAGTGCTGTTATCATGATGTAATGTCAAAATTAACATAAAATAGTGCTATTACATGCAAATTAAATGTTTCTTTGGGAAATGTTCTCTTCTGTGTCAACTTTATTACCTAAACTGCCTTTGATTACTTTGATGTGTAACATCTTTCTGTAATTGAAATGCCTTAAATGAGTACTGTATAATCATTGCTCTGCTTTCAGCAAAGGGAAGACAGATGATTATGTGCTGCAACCTGTACATACCAGCTAGTTTTCAGCTATTGGTCGCACTGCTGAGTTATTGCAATTTGTTTAAAACAATCTTATTAGAGAAGCAATCCTATGGCTGGGAGGATGGTTAGAACTGTAACTTTGAATAAGTTTAGGGTTTTTTTTAAGAAGTTGTCACTAAGAGAGTCGCTGATCACTTTTTATAAACTATTCCAAGCTCTATGGAAGCCAATAGCGATCTCACTCTTAGTTATAATATTGAACAGAAAGGTTGCTCTTTTCTTGTGTTTCAGATAAGTATGTAATCTGCCAACTCTTCTGTGCAGAGTGTTGCTTCCTGGTGAGAGAGATTTACCAGATGGAACATCTAAAAGTGGTTGTGTATCTTCTTAAAAAAAAAAATAAATAAAAAAAAGAAGTCCAGGCAGGCAGAAACCCTTTGACTTGTTTTTCATCAAAGAAACTTGCATGAAGTCCAGGCTCAGGCTGGGCAGCTCTGTCTGCAGTGGAATGCTCTGTGAAGTTGTGTGGATTCACTGGTACATCACTTTAGAGAAGAAATAAAAACAATCTGATGTTGCAACATTCTATTCCAATGTTTCTCAAATGATATTTTCTTTTCTTTTGGTGATAATTTGAGTGATTTGTCTTTAGATGTATTGATACAGACTGGAGAAGCAAAAATCAAAATAAGGCTTTCCATTTCTCCTGCAAAAATATTTTGATTAGTCAAAAATGAATAAAAAATAATCCCTCCTCGCCTTCCCACCTGCAGTGTGTCTTCAAAATGTTTAAGCTTTTGTTCCTTTTTCTATATGACATGAAGGAAGAGATTTGAGATAGACAAAAATTCTGTTGTCTTAACTGCTGCTTTCTGCATTGCTGTAGCTCTGCTCTTCTGATATGTGCCTTTTTACACCAAACACTTTTGTTATATGAAAATATTTAAAATAAATACATAACTGCTGTTAATCTTACAACTAAAAGAGAGTCACAGAAGAGCGTTTCTTCTATCAGCCTACTGCCCTGCAAGAATGTAAGCAGTTGTGTGGTCCTTTGTTTCTGTTCCCAGACCCCTTGCAGACCAGACTTGCACACCCCTGTCTCTCATGGTGAGTTTCCAGAGTACTTCAAATACGTTACTATGAGTTCTTTAGAGCGAAGAAGCATCTAAAATGGAAAAAAGATGTCACAGCTCTCACTGAGTCTTCACTAGCTTAGCCAACATATTTCTTCAGTTGTGTTCCTTGATATTATTGTAACTTGAAGCAAACAATGTCGTGCTTGCATTGTTGGCCTAAATTCTGTGCTCATCTGAGAGTTTCGAGTTCTGCTTGTGGCTCCGTAAGAATTGTTGGAGAGAGGAGAAGATCCTTTGTAAACTGCTGGAGGTAATAAAAAAGCTATCAAGGGTAATAACTTTTCAGCTGGAGAGTGAAAATGGTGAACAGGTGAAATCCTGGGCCCATTTGAATTATATGTGGTGCAAGTCTGTAGCTGCCGTGACTGTAGCCCTATGGAAACAAGATGAGGTGACAGAAGCAAATGCCATTTCAAATAGCTTTGTTACCTACAAGATGAGACAGCTGTGCAGTGCAGTGCTTTGTTAACAAGATTTTCCTTTCTGATTTGGATGAAAAAGAGGGATTTTTAGAGCTTTGCATGTTGTCGTTCTTCCTAACCTGTGATGTCCTGATCCCACCTTAGGAAAAGAGCCCTTTTTCCATTATGTTAGAGATACAAATGAAGCTGGATGTTGCTGAGATCTTGGCCTATATGCTGTTTCAGTTTTTTGGCAGCACTCTTTTTCCATTGGAACGTTTGCAGAAATGAAATGTACCAGTGAGTTTTTGTTTTCAGTTAGCTCTTTTCCTTATAATACATTATATATGTCAATGTAATAGCAAGGCAGTTCTCAATCAGTAAAATCAAGTTCTTTTGGGGTGGTGAGTGATATGTCTTTTCTTATGTAACCCAACTGCTGATCATTTTGCTTTACTAGAACTCACTTTTTGATATCGTGTCTTGCCAGATGTGTTATGGGGATGTATATCTGCTACTCTAGCTGCACTGTGAATTGGCTCTATAGGGCATACTGCTTTAAAAAGAATCCCACTGTTCCACTGGAAAACACAGAGTGGCAATGTTGTGATGGTATTAGGAATCCGTAGCCTCTCAGCTTGTACGTTGATGAACTGGTTGAGCCTGTTCCTGTTCTCAGGAGGGTGGACCTGACCCTCTCCTCTCCCCACCGCAGAAGACTCATTCACAACCTAACTGCCCATCCTTCTTGGCAGAGATTTTGACTATGCCCTTTCTCTGATTCGCTCCCAGGAAGGAGCTGGTGGTGCACTGCAAAGGGGGATCAAAGAGCTGAGAACAGTGAGAAAGGCCAAGCTGAGCCTTCCAAAGTGTGTGTCTGACTATGGGCTTTGTTGTTAAATTTGATGGCTCTTGGATCACAGATGCAACTCCATTAACGTTCTTTTAGTTCAGTAGTCTCAAAAAACACAGAAGGGGAGAAGTAAAAGATGTAGTGATGCTTTATCAGGACAGATTGAGTATTTTAATGATCTGTCATAACAAAGAGTGCTTGTTAGAAAATTCAAATTGAATGTTGAGGTGATGAAATCTGCCTACAAGGAAAAATCTTTTTTTTTGACACAAGTGTTTTTTAAACTGAGAGAAGGGCAGAGTTTGGGGGAAGAAGTTGTCACCCAGACCCATTGATCATCTTTAGATGGTAAAAGTAAAGATTAAACTACCTTTTACTTTCCTGGGGATTTTTTGAACGTTATGGAGTAACACTGTAAAACACATTAGGCAGATCTGCCAGAAGGGAAGATAAAACTGCTTTGGTAAGAGATCACATGATTCTTTTACCTGACAACAGGATTTTTATTTCCCTTTTTTTTCCCCAAAAAAGCCTACTGCCCAAAGGACAAAGTGCAGAGGAATACTCAGCAGATTAGAACAACTCTGTGTCATCTTACAACAGAGCAAACAAAACTGCACTTCCAGAACTGCTGCACTTCTTGCTGCCTTAATTTTACTGAAGTCGAGTGGAATTATCTAGTTGATATCTGTTTAAGACAGAATTACATTCCAATAAGTATGTAAGAAGCATCTCTCCAACACAATCTAATTCCGTTCTCTTTACTAAGAGCAAAATAACCCAGGTCTAACATCTTCTTGTCGTGCATCCTATACAGCATGTACTCCAGCACAGGAATAAACAGCTGTACAAAACCAGAGAAAAGAGTTGAAAGGCTTGCCATCTGAAAAGCGTATTTGAATAATGGATGATCCAATTTTTAAACAAGGAAAAATTAGTTCTCTCAAGCCCAATAAGCAGCAGTCTTTCTAAAGAAGTTTGAATGTGCTGAGTGTGCTGTTTTTGGAGTCTACTTTTGTTGAATGAACATTAATGTGTTCATTTCTGTTATGAAAATATAACCATCTTTCGGTGTAGTCCTATTAGACATCATTCCCTGGATAAAATCTTGACCTTGTTGAAGCTACTGGCAAAACACTTACTAAATTTATTTGGTTGTGATCCATTGCCAGCTTATTCTGCATTTTAGTGACGCTAGATGGCATTTCAGGATTTTATGCTAGCTGGAAATCTGGCCAATGTCTAGTGATTCTTCTCTGTAGTAGACCTGTTTCAGGGAAACTGTTGTCTGCTTCTGTGCCTATTTTACTAATAGAAATTGAATTTCTACATGCCAGATGGTTATTCACTGGATTTAGCACTACTCACTGAAGTCCAGATGTGTTTTCTCTGCTTCATTCCTCTTTGTCATCCTATATGTTACAAAAATGTTTAACCTGGTGTGCCCTCTGCTATGTCCCCTGTTCTTTCAGCAGCTCTCACAAGGCAGTTGTTATCCATTGTGATTTGCAGGAAATTAAGCTTATGTGTAAATTTATTAAGCCTATATTTATTATTTCTAGGTCTTGGCTTTTAATTTGAGACACTATTTCTTCCTCTGCTGTGCTTTGGAAGCTGTCCTCCATCGCCCTGATATGGTCTCTTCCCCTGACTATCTGCTTCCAGTTTAGTCTGATTTGAAAAGTGCACCAGGACTGAAATTTTCTGTTGAAACTTGATCGTCTTTTTTAATGGGAAAAGTCCAAAGACGTGTATTATTAATATTCCTTCAAGATTAGTCATGATGAAGTGGAAGTCTAGCGAAAGACGAAGGGTCTCTGCAGATTTACATCTTCTAATAACCCTCTGTGCAATCTGAGCACTGTGCCAATGCAGCTCTGCCACAGTAATGATTTTGAGCCAGGTTACAGG
Source organism: Dromococcyx pavoninus (assembly GCA_033558185.1). Classification (NCBI taxonomy): domain Eukaryota; kingdom Metazoa; phylum Chordata; class Aves; order Cuculiformes; family Neomorphidae; genus Dromococcyx; species Dromococcyx pavoninus. Next base: position 313,488 of record JAUMJL010001019.1, read on the forward strand.
TTTCTCCTGAACACAACTGCTGAGCTTGCTCTCTAGCAGCCTCACTGTCCCGATTCCTAGCTTCCCTGTGACTGTGATGGCTACTTGTACAAGCAGATATTTTTAATAATACAAGACAAATAATGGAACCATGTCAAACTAGAAAACAGGGGAAACAGTTACTTTCATTTTTCTAGTTCCATGTTAGTACTTTGGTTCACTGAGGTTAGTGTTTCCTTGCACTGTGCTGCTGGCTGAAGGTGCCTAGGACAAATACCCAATATTTCTGCAATATTCTACAATCAGTTTATGGAGATCACTCTGTGATTTTGCAAAACATGAGGTAGTTTATCACAAAGCCTTCTGTGTCTTGGACTACAATCTTATCCTTGCCCTGAAACTAAGTATCTATCTTCGGGTTTCTTTGTGCAAAAAAAAATATTTACTCCACGTTTATTTCTGAGATCACGAGAGAGGGCTTGCTGCTCCCTGTGCCATGTAATCACCTCCTCTTGTAGCAGTCTGACATTTGCACCACCCCCGCAGGGTTGAATATAATTCATAAAAAAGCTTCTGAGAATTACAGCCAAGACTGTAATTCAGCTAAGGGCTTGTGCTCTCTGCTGCCCTGAGCTCTGTCCCAGACCCCTGTCTCGTCTCTGATTCCAGCCAGAATGTTTCCCACTCAGTTATGACTGGTGATGTTGTTGGGTGTTGGGCAGCCTCCCGTTTCCTCACTTGCTTAGCTGTTTGCTTTTAGATGGTCAGGTCATTTAGGTATCTTCATCTTCACAAGGGACTCTGAAAACATACGAATGCTCAGACACTTCTCAAGTCAAGACTAACAGACACTCCAGCTCATCACACAGTGGTGTGCCAGACTGTAATTAACTCTGAAATTTCATGAAATGGGAGCGTGCTTTTGAGTCATTTATAAATGTAAGAAGCCAAAGACTGAATTACAGCCTAGAACATCAGTCTTTTATCAGTGTGTTTGTGCTTAAATATATATAAGTAGCTTACATAACTATTTACCAACACAATGAAGGCTGCTGCAACTTAACTTATACTTGACATTTACAGATAGAAATTTGCTTCTGACATAGTAAGGTGATTACAGTGTTTGTGTGACATGGGAAGAACACGATTGCAGTAATCTTTTCTTGTTTTACAGCCTTATGTAGGAGGAAAAAATTGTAACATGCTGACATAGGAACATGGAAATGATGGGGAAATTATGTGCAATGTTGTGAATAATGACCTGGCATACATTATAGCATTGTCGCACTGCTGCTTTTGCCGTGGAACCAAGTCCATTATGAGTCACTGGGTAGGCACAGTTCTTAAAAGGAAGGAGAATTATCATTTTTTTGGTTATGTGTGTGCATGGACAGTAGCAGTTTGAGCTAAATCAGGCATTCCAGTAGCATGAAGGAAAAGGCCTGGCTGTCTAATAGAAACGTGCATTTTGAATGAACTGGCAAAGGCATCCTATTACTTGAATGTGAACATTCCTTGTTTTTTTCCCTTAAAGAAGTCAGTCAGGAGATAGGGACACATTAGCATTAGAAATGGTACTGGCAAAGAAAGAAAATGACCAGAATTATTAGTTTTTAATTTTTTATGTAATGGAAAGCTGAAGATACCTTTTTTTCCCTTTTCTCAATATTTAGTCTTGTTTTACTGGGAGATTCAAATGAAGAGTGCATAGTTTTTGATCAATGGATCAGTAAAGCATGTCTGGTTTCAGAGAAGGAAACATCTTTTTTTTTTTTCTTTCTATGGAAAGCTCTCTTGTGAGCTTGGACAGCAGGGCTTGTCAGGGAATCACCCAGATTTTGTGTTATAATTACAAAACCAGTACTAAGCTGCGTGTTTCCTCCACACCTGCAGGATTACTGCCTTACAAGTGCCTGAAGTTACTTGTCTGGACAAAGCCTCTTTCCCTTCTTTACTCTGACTCAAAAACATGGCAGGCATACCCTGAACCAGAAGGTGGCAGGCAAAAGCCTTTTTGTCCCACGTACCTAATAGTGTCCTCCTAATTTGACACATGATTGTTTACTAAAGTCAAAGCAAAAATTTTCCCTACATTAAGTCTAGAGGGTTTGGATTTGTTTTCTTTCTTCTTTCCCAGCTGGAAAGATCCTTGCAAACTTCTTATGTAGAACCCAGCCAAGTAGCAGAAGTCCCAGTCAAGGAATCCCTAAAGCAGTGAGCCAATGGACCCAGAAGTTGCAAGGAGGTTTTGATGATAGCCTGGTCTTGCGATAATACTGCTCACCTGGTGCTGTTTCAGCAGACTTCTTGTCTTGGAGCAGACAGGGCTTTTGTTCGGCTGTGTTCGCTTGAGAGACTTCTTTGGGAGGCTGGAGGGCAGCAATGTATTACTGCAATGCGTTTGCTGGGATCTCCTGACGTCAGTGATCAAGCAGTGTGGATGTCGCTACCTCTGCTTTTGGAGCTGGATGGAGACTGACATGAAAAAAAAGACTCTGGGGTAAAGAGCCAGGGTTCTTGTATTAACACCATAAAACACCGTAAACTTCTGCTAGGTCAATGATGTAACTTTTCTTGCAGGATTTTTGGTACAGGGGAGAAGATGGGGAAACAGCAGTGTTAGTGAGAAGGCCAGGAGACTGACAGCAGGAATGAAAACCAGACTGTAGCAACTGGTGAAAAGAAATTGTGAATATTTAAGAATCTGGTTACCTTGGTAATTTAGCAACGGTGAGCTGCAGTGCAGGAGTGAGAATAAAAGTAGCTTGTAAACGTGAACAGGTCAAGTCAAATCTGAAGCAAGGGAAATCTGCCCATAAATGCAGCATGCCCCAGGGGAGATGTGCAGTTTTCATTAAGAAAATGGTTAATGAAGTCCTAGGCAGCACAACTCCAGGACTGATGTAATAGATGAGGAGCTTCCCTCCTGTAGTTCCAATGCCGTCTCTGCTGCAGAACTTGTTAAATGTGTCAGGTGCCTGGTACTGCTGGATAGGTATGTGGTACCTAATGTTTGTCTGTAGTGGGTTTCCAATTTCTATCAAGCTGAGGACAAAGACGTTTAAATCTCTAGGTGTCACAGGTGTCAGCTTTGCTCTGGGCTCCTGTTGTAGATATTTATTAGGTCTTCTGCATTACAGAATTCAGACCGAATATTTTTTTTTCCCTTTCATTTTCCACATTACTTCTCCTCCCTCTTCACTGTTGTGCAGCACAGGTAAATTGGTATTTTACTCTCTAGTAAGGTCTAGTTAGTTCAGACACTTATGGGAGTGACAGCCTTGAGATTATCCTGGAACTGAAGTCTTCCACAGAAAAAGTGTTCATGGCTCAGAAAATTGCAGGTCAATTGTATTCAGTAAATTAGACTGTTTCCCTTGGAAAAAAAACCCCACCCACTAGCAGAGAATCCAGTCAGAGGTGTTTTGTTTTCTCTATTTTGCTTTTGCTGTCATGTTGTGTTCTGCTTCTATCAGGAATAAACGAAATCTCTGAATAAGCCGTTCAAGTAGCAAAAGTAATGGATTTTCAGTGGAATTAGGGACATAGTGTGAAAGTCTTGCTATGGGATGCAAAATTGCCTGTTTCCTGGAAGGGTGTTTGCAGATATTTAAGAGTTTCTGAGGCTGCCTCCTGCTTCCAGTTCTTACAACCTGTTTCAGAATGAAAAACAGGCACCTTTGAAGTGCAAAGGATTCTCAGCTGCAGAATTGTTCCCGAGTATCTCTGCAGTGTCGCAGCAAACAGCAGGACAGGCACTAGTGAGACTGGTTAGCCCCTTCTCTCTTGTGTTTCCCAAGCTAGGTATCTCAGAAACTTTCCTTTGAGTTAAGTGGGAAAAAATTATTTTCCTTTAATGTATTTGAAAGAGGAGTCTATTTTTGCAAAACACCCTAAAAATATGGTCTGAAATATATTTCTATTTCACAAACCTTTCTGTGATGGAGAGGTTTTAATCAAGTCCCTGTAGACAGAACACTTCCTCTACTGAAAAGAATGGGGAGATCAGTGTCCCATTTCCATTCTTACAGCCAAAAGGCACTGAATTTATTAAAGTTGCCTTGTATATCCTGCAAAACCTGAAGAAAAACATTATCTCTTTTAATACTGAGATGCCAGAGGCTACATCATCTGTGATGGACAAAGGGTGGTCTCAGAAGCTCTGACTGCAAAATTTGCAATTTGCATCATTGCATTCATGTTTGCTTTTGCCCTTCAAAGTCCCAGAAAGAATGAGAAAAAAAGATGCCCTTAAGACACCAGTTAAAAGTCACGAAACATCATCTGTAATTTAAGTCATTAGTAGGCATTTCCATTACACTGTAATTATTGATTTTTATATAGTATGACTATTATGCACAACACTCACTGAACCGATGCAGTAGTCAGCAAATTTAAAAATCCTCTTATCTGACCTATTTTCATCAGCAGAAACCAATTGTATAATTATAAAAGAAAGAGGAAGAGAGGGCAGAAATAATTGGTAGAATGTGTTGTTATTATTCCCCTGCACTCTGAAAAAGCACATGTGAGCCAAGCTCTACCCAAAATCCTCCATAATATTTCTATTTCTTTACAATTGGTCCAGTTTCCCAATAGCCCATCTAATCTTTTATTGTATCGTGCAGAATGGCCATTACACAGATGCATCAGAGGACAATTCAAAATCTCTCTAATGGAGATAACTAGTTTGTAGCAGCTTTTCTTCTCCTTCAAAGGCAACTATCACTGAGAAGCAGCAATTTTTTAGTCCCACAGGCTAAATAAGAAGTACAGTCTGGAAAAGGAGAGGAGGTGGTTTATCTCCTAGCTTGTGGGGTATACCAAGTACCACTGGCTGAGCAGCTCTTCTTCACCATTTGGCCCCAGGGTTTTCACCCGTTCTTCTTTCATATCCCATTTCTGCCATGCCTTCAAAAAACCAACAAAAACTTGAAGAGGTATTTGAAGAGCTGGCACTTGTAAAAATACATAACGACCCATAGGGCATTTTGTAAGCTTTTCATTTTTTTATTTATTTGGAGGTTAGTGCAACTGTTTTTCTCCACTGGACAGGAGATTTTGCAGTATTTGACATATTTAGGCACACAAATGTGCAGAAGGATTTTATGGGTTATTGGATCAAAGTAAGCCTCGTTTTGCTCTTGAAAATCCTTAGTTGATACAAAAATGTGGCTTGGGTGTGTAAAATTGTATCGGGGCAACTGTGAAGTAGGGTTGAATACTTAGGCAAAATAATACCTGTTAATGAAGCTGGCAGATTCCCATCACTGTAACCTGGGGGGTGTGGGCATTATCCTTTGTGAAGTTTCATTAGCCCTTGCTCATTGCTCGCAGAAGTCTCTTGATGAATAACTGTTTTTATAGAAATAAAGCTTGCTCGAACTTGTCCCTCTCCCTCAATGATTTTCAATCAAATGGAGAGACCTGAGGAACTTGAAGTACTTAGACTTGTGGGTTTGTTTTGCTTTCTTGTTAGGGTGATACTGCTGTGACTAAATTTACCCTGCTATTCTCCGAGGAGCCTGCAAAGTGAGCACAGCCCAAGACTGGCTGTGGGACTTCTAATCTAACTGTCATACGCACTGAATTTTGATACATATTTCTTGTAAAATTTCTAGACAGGTCCTTTGGGGATCTAAGAAACCTCAAAACAGAAGCAGAGAAGTAAAACGCTATCAAGGCAGAGGTCAAAACCCCTCCTCTTTCCTGCTACTGTTTATATAGGGCAAATACATGTTATACTTTCTGAAAATTCAAATTCTCTCCTAGGCAAACGCTACAGCAGTATCCTTGCGGACTTTTACCTCCAGAAGCTGTCACTGAAGACAAATCTACAGGCTATGAAAAAGACAGCACAGGATCAGCCATCCAGTGTCCTTGGGGAATGACAAATATTTTTTTTCTGAGGTGGAGAGGGAGGAGGATGACAGGGATTGCCAGAAAGCACATTTTTATGGTAACTGAAGTAATGAACTCAAATGAAAGGAATAAAATAGAGGTTTAGAGTGGAAGTGCCATTTCGGTTTTAACTACGGGACTGCTACTGCAAAACTATAAATTAGAGCAGGGTAGTTAGGTAGGAAGAAGTAAAGCAAGAAAGGCAGAGTCCTTGGTCATAGGAAGCTCAGAGGAGCCCATCCTCTAATAATTGAAGTACATCCCACACTGGCATTGTCTTGCTTCTCCTCTCAGCTGGTAATTAACTGGGTTGACAGAAAGATGCAAAGAGTAACTTGCATAGGAAGGCTGCACTGTCTTAGCACAGCAGGAAACCCATTTTGACTAATTTTTAAATACCTGGTCCTCCAGTCCTGTGCTTGTTTTCCTGAGTACTACTTGAAGAAATACGTATGTCACCATATGGTCTTCTCTCCAATAAATATTTCTTACGGGTTTTTTTTACCTATTTTTTTTAACCTTCAGCTACTCCAGGCCTCTATATATATCTCGGTGACCCAAAGTTGTTGAGACCCTGAAATTCTACCATCTTGCTCTGCCAAAGCATCGAGAATTCTGTGGAAATCATTGGCATACTTAATACTATCTATTTTTTCCCCCATCTCTTTTATTTTCTTGCGGATAGAGCCTCCTTTGCAAGAATTCATGGAAGGCTGGGGAATGCTAGATTGAGAGATGGAGAAAAAGACACAAAATTTTCTTAAAAAAAAAAGTCACTCAAAAAGCAAGAAAAATGAATATGGTCAATTGGTGTTTTAGTAACATCTTACAGCCAAGGGATAAATGATGGGCAAATCCCACTGAACAGAGAAAGAATCCATTTCTTTTGATTTAGTGTTGCAGTAGATGGAACTGCAAGAGGTTAAAATATAACATTGCTGATGTTTTACTGCTCTGTAGTTCATTACCACTGCTTCATCGCTAGTACTCAGAAATGCCCAGTCTGGACAAGGGGATACCTATAAACATCAGAAATAAGCTGGGTTAAGGAGCTGTTAAATCCCAGGAAGTAATGCACATCATTCATTTAGAGCTTGCTGCTCCAGTATGTAACAAAATGCTGTGTTTTCTCTAGAAACTGCCTTTCATCTCAAAGCATCCTCATGTGTTTCAATTGCTTTGGAGGCTATAGGCCAGGTTTCCAGCTCGTGTGCATTCATATAAGTCTCTCAAATGAGTGCTATGCCTATTGACACTTGGTGAGAATGTGTTCCTGTATATAAGGTGCCAACTATATATTGTCTTATCACTGACTTGTGGCTAATACACGATGAATTGAGGAATGACAGTGGAGCAAACTGATAGCCAGTATTATCTGATTATTGGTGCTGCTGCTGCTGATATTCAAGGAGATGAACTTCATCAGCTTTTGCTGTTTTGTTGGGCAGCTCAAAACCTGATGCATACAAGGATGACTGTCTATTGGACCTGCTTCTTTCCTAGGATGAAAGTGATGAAACTGGAACATTATAGTTCAGCTATCACAAATAAAATATGTGCTACTCGAGGTCAAGTCATTCTTGTTCCAGAAAGCTGCTTAAGTAGATGCAATTGTAGAACTGATTTCAAATAACTTCCTGCAACCACTTTCGTTCTGCAAAATGTTGTCACTTTGCAGATAGAGGTCTAAATGTTTTGAAGGAACAATGAGGGAACTTCTGTGTGTTTCTGGCTAGAATTCATCATCTACTGCAGCCAGTTGATTCAGGCGGGATGCCTCTGAATGACTTCCAGTCACCTTATTTATACAGCACTTATTCTGCTTGCATGGGAAGAGATAAAACCCTGTTTCTAATCAGACAACCATGCACCAGTTCTTAACACGGCTTGATCTCTGCTTACTTTTCAAGTAATTAAATGGAGTGTCACAAAATAAGCGTTTGTAGTTTCTTAGGCTTTTTTACCCCTTTCCTCACCCCAACTGGGTGTAATGGCCCTGCGTAATAATTCTGCCCACATATGGACTGAAAATTAGGAACCTGATTCATAATAGCTGTCTAGCTTAATCCTGCAACATGTCATGATAGAGCAATAAACAAGAAACATTTCTTGTATTGAAAAGGACAATTTTTGAGGCAGAACCTGTATTCTAAAATTTGAGTATTTCTCAAAAATGCTTAGAAATTATAGGTATTAATGACTTTAATATATCTTTGCAAACACAACATCTACTCCATAGCAACATATTCCACTTATTTACTCAATTTAAGACCCAAGACATATCCGTCTGTTTTGTCATCCCAGTATACTCAGCTGCAGTAGAGCGAGAACCCTTAGAAGGTCTACATACTGTCAGCAGCAGAACCTTACTGTCCTCCCTCTGGTGGGAGCTACTGGGATAACAGCCTGGGATCAAAAGGCTACAGTAAATCATTAGTCACAAACCTGCACTCGTAAATCTCTTGTGCGGAAAAGAACTCCGTAGGGGCTTCTGTGCAGGGTCTTATGGATAGGTCTCATTCATAAAAGATTTTTATTTCTTATTGTGGGTGATAGATTACTTATTTTGAAAGAATTTCAATGCTATGGTGAGCACTCTTTATTGAGCTGTTTGGGCTGAGCTTTCTGGAGGTAAGACATGTACGCCTGCCCACCACATTGCCACAACTTCTCTGCCCATCAATTCCATTCAATTTGACTTTATACTAGTTCTCATACAGTAAAACAGAAGTCAAAACCCCCAGCTGTCATTGAATAGTTTCTTTTGCCTGTTTATTTTTTAAGAATTCAGACAACAATGTATAGTTTTTTCAAGGGATAGAGATCTAATGTGTGAATGCTTTTTTCTGTGAAACCTCATCTTTTATGGCAGAAGGAGCAGATTTACAGGGATAACTCACACACGGATTAGGTTCACTCTTAGAATTAAACAAATATCTTGTGATCAAAATTTTGTGTCTCTTCACATCTCTACTCTTCTTGTAGAACTAGTTCCATTTAATTCAGAGACTACTTTCAAATTATTAGCCTTGAATCTTCCTCAAACTTTCCTCAGCTGCTGGAAAGCAAGCAAAGCTCCTCCATGCTTGATGTAGCTCCGATCAAAAGCTTTTCTCACTGAATTGTAATGCCAGATTTATTTCACCAGGGGTTCTCAGTTGGTACTGCTCTCTGCAGGGCAGAGATAGGATGTGTACTTTCTGCAAGATATGTTGGATAGGCTTCTGCATTTGAGGTGTGCTCTTTGCAGAGATGTAGCTCATCATACCTTTCTTACCTGCTCCGTTTTTCTTGAGGAAATAAATCACTTGGTTGTAGGTGAGAAGATGTGGCTTTAACACATGCTCACTCCTCTTTTCTTCTTAAAGGGAAAAGGACTGTGCTTATGAAGAGGTGGGACAATGCTGTGCCCTTGATTTGCTATTGAACAGGGAAGTTATTTAAAGTAGGGTAAAATATGCATTTATGAAGGGTGCAAACTACAATGCTTAAGCTAATGTATTTTAGAACTGGAATGTACACAGAGCAAGTTGTAATTCAGTACGCTGATTGTTAGCCCTTGACTCAGGTCCCTTTACAATTCAGCTAACAGAGAGTATCCATCAAGAGTAGACTTAGAACTTTTTGTCCAAACACAAAATCCAGTAAGGCATAGCAAATCGAACTTCATTTTGATTTCTTTGGAAATTTTGTGTGATTATAACACTGAAGGTCTAGAAGTTTGTCTCCCACTGTGATTTTACCACTTAGTTCGTGGCCTGGATCTCCAAGGATTCAGGCTGACACCATCCGGGATCCTCAGGTCCAATAGATGGTGAGCACTAGATGACAAAACCCAAAGCATCTGAAAGAGTCTGTTTGATACACAATGTGCAGAAAAGGGAGAGAGAAAAAAGAAAGCAGTTGATTATCACTGGTGTTGCCTAAGTTCTTGACAAATGTAGAGTTTCTTTATAATTCCAAATGTCTTCTCTATAGTCTTAAGCAGGGTTTTTTCCTCGCTATTGAAAGCAATTTTACAACATGGCAAGGGTATCACTTTCTTCCAAATTATCTAAGTCTGATGGTCCTCTCTTGGCCGGCCTTCCGTTACTTCTCCAGATTTGCCGCGTGTTTCCAGTAAATACAACTCAGAGTCAGTTTCCTTTTCAAACCAAGCATTGCACTCGGGAGTTCTGTAATATACTAGAAACATCAGGCTTCTAGAATTATTTTTTCAGTTTATTTTGGTTGTATGGTTTTTCCCCAAACTCCTACAGGGATTGTGTTCTTATTCTGCATTAAACCGAGTGATCACCTGAACAGGATCCTCATTACCTGAATACTGCTTGCAGATGGTTTCACTTCTTGAGTTAGTGTAGATTCTCTCTGAATTTTTTTTCTTTTGTCAGTTTAAATCATGTCATTTACAACTACAGAAAGCACTTACTATTCCCTTTTTTAGCTGGAAAATCTGTTTGAAACAGAACTTTGGTTTGTTACCTGTTGACTCTGTTTTCTACCACTTAAAGTGATATCTTTTTTTCCCACATCACAATGAATCTGCCTTCAGTGACTTCCGCTGGGGGTCTTGTCCTATGAAATTTCAGGTTATGTAGATTAATTGTGAACTCATGGCAACCAATTCAAAGAACTGAAACACTGATGGGGAATTAACGACGAGAATAATGTGTGCTCAACACTGCAGTGACTTGACTCCCCAGCTACACCAACCATATTGATTTCAGTGTGCGAGTTCCCTGGAGGTGAATTAAGAGCATGTCCATGTAGCCAGGTTCAGGGTCATGTTTCATAAGGAAGGACAAGCTGTGCCTTTGTTCATACTTGGTGTGGTATGAATCAACTTGGACCCCAAAGATTTTTCTAGTAATTCTAATACTCTTCTAATAATGTTTCTTGTGCAGTTTTAACAAACCATAAAATTTTAAAGTCAAAGTAGTAAAATTATAGCAAATAGCCATTTCCTGTGGCTGTATTATTACAATGCTGGGGCATAGTTTATGAACCTAATTGCTGCATGTTTTAGCTTTGACCCTAAGAGAGGGTCCTTCATCGGGTGATGATGGGAGTTTTCGGGACAGGCAGTTGCCAATTAATGGGGTCTAAATAGTGCTTCGTTTAGATGTGTAAACAAAACCAGACATGTAGCAGTTCTAGCTTCAAATACTCTTTCCTATTTGATTAAATATTATTTGTGAGATTTTACTGTGCAATTGCTGAGGCTATGGAGTTAAAGTACTTTACCTCGTCATTTACCACCGTGCCAGTGTGTCACCGATGTGGAGTCTACACTAACTTGTGCAATTGCTGTTTCTGGTAGCTAACAAGTTATCTCTGTTCACCTTTCAATGCCATAGGTGAATAAAAGAGCTGTAAGTCTGAAAGAGTTAATACTGAGTTTCTTAAAGAACTACAGCGGGGGTGTGTCTGGGGAGGTGGAAAAACCCTCTCATATTCAAATGTTTGAGGCAGTGCAAGTTTTGTGTTGGTGTATCTGCATGCATGCAATGTTTGAAATACTGCCTTGTGTTTATCTTAGATTCTAATATTATTTATAATGTAAGGAAAACCCTTGTATATATCTATTTCTTTCTTTACATGTAGGAATAAATTAGTTTTTACTGCTCTTTGTTACTTCAGAGAGTTAATGGGACTAATGTGTATTTTAACAGGACTAAAGAGCCAAGATGTTTCACAAGGTAGACAAATGTTATTCTTTTTTTATTAAAGAGATATTACTCAATAAGCAGGAATAAATTTATTAGTGGACAGACTTATGGAATCAATCAGTAAGTACTAGTGACAGATATCCCATCTTATATATACAGTCTGGGCTGGCTGACCTATGCTTGAAAACATTGCAGCTTCACTCGGGACAGTATTTTGTAGTCAAGTATATCTTATAGTGAAATACAGATATTTATTTTTTCCAAAGTTTCCCCTACCTTAATTAGTCTGGGAAATAGTTGTATTATTATTGTCTGGTACTGAGAGTCCCTTCCTACAACCAAAGACTGGTCCTTTCTTTGCTTTGAGTTATCCTGTAACCGTCACAAATGTGTTCAGCTCCTTTTAATCCTCTTTTGCACTGATTTTTATCCTTTTCATTGTTTTCCTCTCAGCTCTTTCTGATTCATCTTTCTGATTCATCTTTCTAGCTAGTGTCCTAAAAATTAATTCACTAATAAACATATAGCTTTGTTGTTGGAGCCTGGGAATTTAGCTGAATTCAGATACAAATGAAGACCTCTGCCATAAACTCATTGGTGAAGTTTAGTCTGTATCATGAAGCTGATTGAACTACATATCTTTCCTATAATCTTAAAGGCAAACTAAATTTTATAGAACATTTTCTTTAAAAAATAATATCAATTTTGAGAAATTCTTAAATGCTTTCTTGAAAATGTCTGTGTTTTATTATCAGCTGTAGTCAGAGAATTCCTGCCCGTATCTGATCCCTATATATACAGATAGTATGCACATATGTCTCTCTCTATAGGAATACATACATATATGTACATCTACTAGTTTATTACATTATCAAGTTCAGGTTTTCCCTACTCCTGAAAATGCACAGCCCAGCTTCTGTATTATTTTGTTCCAGTTGTCTTAGCTTGATACTTTCCAAATTGCACTTTGCTGGTAATTTCTGCTCATGTTTCTAGACCCTTTAATCTGGGGATTTCACTACAGTGCTTTTTACTGGCTTCCTAATCATTATTAGAAATATTAAATAGGAATAGCAATGATGCCTCCTAACCTCATACATTTGTCATTCAATATTATCTTTTGTTTGCCCTTCTTAAACCAACTTTTACTCTGTAGGGTAGACCTCATTTCCAACCTGATAAGAAGTAATTGAGAGTAACTTTATGCACAGTTATAAATATCTGAAAACCACGTATTTTAGTTCTGCTAAGGGCCTCCATCTACTGATCTTGTTTTGTCAATAAAAATGGAAATATGATCAACTTGGTCTCTAAGAATCTGCCTATTACAAGCTCATTCTCTTTTCTTGTAGAGTTTGCTAGTTGTGTGTTCTGCTGGTTCATAGCTGTTTGTAACTGCTTGTGGCAGTCTGCTCAAATTAAAAAAAGTGAAGCTATGCCTCAGTTATTGCAACAGAATTCTGATCTCAGAATTCTCTTATGTGTTCTGAACCTACACTATGATTCTCACTGTTCTAGTGCATAAAATTATGTGTTGGGAGGTCTCTGGAATTGTAAGGAAATTTATGTGGAGGGGACAGATACCTCCATAAGGAACAGAGGAATCTGACTGTCTTCACTTCTGGTGAAACAAGAGAAGCCTGGTCTCCAAGATTATTCTCTCCAAAGCAGCAGATTAATGTCAGCAAGACTTGCAAGTTGACAAGAACAATGTGAAATGCTCAGAAACTCTTATGAAAAGGTCATAGGGAAAACTTTACTCCTGCTCTTGAGGATTGACATGTGTTTGCCAGAACTGTCCTCTGCCACTGACCGTTAGTACTTTGTGAAGAATGGACCTTACAGGAAGCTAGCGCTGGTTTTGAAGGCCACTTGCTGATGCTCTGGGGGGTTATTCTCTGTTTATGCTGTGGATGGTGTATAACTTTTGTCTCCTTCGGTAGGAAGAATTTCAGAACTGATGTATGTGAAAATACTGATTGTGGATTCATTTTTTTCCTGCCGGTTTGCTTAAGACATAGCTATGGCAGAGTTTTTTGTTTCTGAGAAAAATACCGTAAAGAAACATGATTTTTTTTCACTGTAATGGGCAGATTTTTGAATTCTTGATAAAATGAGAATAAGCATCTCTGTTCTGAATGGCTTTACCTTCCGCTGAAAAACGTTTGCACTGCTATAAGACTCCATTTCTCAGGACAAAGATTTCATCAGCAGTATCTAACATAGGGCAGGAGAAAATATCCTTTTTGGATCTTGGCTTTCTAACCAGATTACACTGTATTAGTGGGGATTTTTGTCTCCTTTTCTAAATCTAAGTGTCTTCAGTTGTGTGGAATCAGTCAAAGACCTTAAAGCAGCTGGTCAGGACAAGACAAAATTACTGGTTTTATTGTCAGGGTCACTCTATTCCAGTTTTGCATTTCTGAAGCCAGTTCTCGTTCTCACAGTGACAGGAATCCTTTGCTAATCCAGAGGGAGAATCTGGATAGTTTGTAGTAGCATGCACATCTTCCACATTAAACAGCCATGGAAATGGTAACACATGTGTGATTGGTTTGTGAGACTGATCAGAACATATAGCAGATGTAACCTTCTATGGGATTCAGCCAAAACAGATGTGGAAAAAGTCCTCCAGAACTCTCCATAATGCCGTTTCAAGCTTTTTCTTCTAGATTAACTATTAAGAAAGGCTGGAGCCAAAGTGGAGAGGGGAAGGAAGTGTCGATCTAACCTATTGCCACTCTTTGCAAACTACAACTAAAATCTCATTAGGGTTACAACTAATCTTAAACTTTTTTTTTCTTGGTGTTTAGACATTTCATCTTATTTAGAGACTCTAGCTTTATTTATTTTCAGTTGTAAATTTATAGAAGTGGTGAGGTTTTTGAATAATTGATGTATTACCCCACTGTGAAATTAAGATGATAAAGAGGTGCTTTTTGTTCATATCTTTGTAAACTGGTTTAAGTGGAGCTTAATGGTGCTAATTAGAGAGAGAAAATCTAGTTTCATTAAAGCTAGTAGTGATACTAATATGCAGTTTGTTATTCACTTCTTGGGATAGCAGTAATTTCAGAAGAGAATAGATGAATTTTTAAAGAGCTTCTCAATACCCTACAGTCCAGTCATTTTCTATCATGTATCTGGGATTGTAGCATATCCCTATTCTTAAATTCTTTGGAATAGGAAGGGAATGGCAGTGCATGCCTGCATCACTTCAGAAGCACTATGCAAGGCTCTTTAGACTTTCTCTTCCATGATATAACTCACCAGGTGACTTTTTCATATTTCTTTTAAACTTAGAATATTTGCAGCTTTTAAAGTACAGATATTGGTGTTGTCAACAATGCAAAAACTATGGAAAAATGTTAGGATGGTTCCTAATGTTAGCTAAGCATATTCCTTATAATTGTCAAGGGAAATGCTTTTAAAGAATTGTCTTTTTTTTTTCAGGTTCTGTGGGAATAAAGCAATGTATGGAAGAGTCAACCAGAGACTGACTTCAGCTCAAGCAAGGTACTACTTTGTGACTTACGTGGGTTAAAGCCATAGGAAAAATCAATTTTAGAAGTAAAAGACTTTGTTACAGTTTTTGATATGTTACTAGATTTTGCATTTGAAAAATTTATACTTTTTCCTCATGTTTTCTTTCACTGTTCCTAGTGAATTCAGTGAGACTTCTGTATATTTTTAAATATTTGTACTACAATGATGTCTGTCTTAAAGGTTAAGCATTCTACTAATGAACACAAAATGCAGATTGCAAATATTTCCGGAATGCACGTTTCAAACTTTGCATTTCAAACTGACCAATGTTCTACCATGTGTGAGATAACAGAGAAAATACTGTATTGTCAAGTTCCAATAGTCACATCAAAATGTCCCAGGATCACCGTAGTCCAAAGGAATGTGGGTCACAAGCAGAATACATCTCACAGGGAGAATTATATCAATTTTACATTTAATTACTTTAACTTTATTTGTACTTTGAAGACTTACCTATATAAATGCAGCTACAACCAGGAAAATTTGTTACAACATGTGTTTTCCAAGTCATACTTATTTTGTGACGTTGAAGGGTACTAATAAGAGGCAGAATGCCATGGATGTGGTGGCGTAAAATGCAAAGCTGATGACTTGGTTAAAACACAAGATAGCCTTCGCAGTGTGCTAATTGTGCTTGCAGGTTCTCTCTTCTTGGCTTTGTCTGCATTCATCCTCAGAACTTCAGCTAGCTTTATAGATTTTAAGCATGGTTTAAGTTTTGCTCTCCAAATACCCTTACTGACTTAATTCAGCCTTCCCAATGTTTCAAATTAACTTAGTCTTCAAAACTCCCAAACTATAAAATGACCAATTAAATAGGTTTTCACCTTTTGTCAGTTTGGGGTTTTTGACCTGGTTTCAGACAGTACTGTCTTGCAGAGGATGTTAGTCTTGAGGTTATGACTTTGCGTAAAAACAAGGGAAAGGCTGTAGTTCAGTGTGAACAGATATTGAGCCAAGCTTAATTTCATTTTCTCTGTTGTGTTCAGAATAAGTGTGGTACTCACAGTTGGTGGAAAAAAGAAATGATGAAAATCATGATTGATACTCCCTTTACAGTCTTGTTCAAAGTTGTGATGCAAATCTGTAGGCATGGTCTAAAGTTTCAATCAGTGGATACATTCCTTTATTCTACTATTCATCTGTTTCAAAATAAATTTTTTTTTAATGCTAAAGCTCCTTAAGTCTTCACTACAATTTGGATGTTGAGATGAACTCCTTCACATGCCTCAAAATATCTTAGAAAGCCATGTTTCACAGTTAGTTTGGCATTTTTTTTAACAGACTAATGAAAAACAGCCTCCACAAAATATTACTATGCCTATGTTTTAATTTAAGCCTTGTTTGCTTTTGTATTGATATATATTTTTTCCTCCTAGATATATGTGTCTTGATATTGACCCTATGATATTACCCAAGTAAATGGAAAAACAGCTTATAAGAAACATGGAAAGGAAATGTCTACATAAATAGCTACAGAAAATGTTTGCAAAAGCTAGGAACCATAGAGCAATAACACTGTAAGGTAGATCTATGCCCAGATACATTAGCTCATTAATATACTTGAGCATAAGAACAGAAGAATGCATAGAGTGAAGCGAAAGGCTCGGATAACTTAGCAACTTTTCCTCAGATGGAAGCCAGTGTAAGAACAGAGAAACTCCATAACAGTGGTGTCTAAGGATGGTCACCCAGACTCCAACAACTTCCAAGATATTGACTTGACTTTTAAAAGTTCTCAGTGGATTTTTCTTCCATGAGTTTTGACCTGGCTGTCTAAAATACGTACTATAATTTAAAATGAATAAAGGTTACAGTGTATATACACTTGAAAGTGATAGGAGTAATTAATTCTCTACAGTGTACACAAATTTACCATGTTCTTTCCCAAATTTCTTCTTATCAGTAGGTAATCCCTGCATTTATACTTCAGGAATAACAGCTGGGCAGATGATGATGCATGAAACTATTTAAGTCTCAAGGTTGGAATTATGCTGTAGTTTTCCTAGACTTGTTATTTTCTTCAGATCTTACACCTATTTTCAGATCATGAAGGTCATGCATAGATTTTTTTTGCATGGACTGTTTTCTGTGGTGTTAATTAGAATGAGCACATACAGCAAGCAGGGTAATTTAATTTGCATGTACAGTCTGAAAGCAGATTTTTAAGCAAATTACTAATGTTTTTTTGGCATGGAAAGCCTAGGAACATATGGCCATGTGACTGCGTGTAAAAGAGTTAATTTAGTCTTTAACTTTTCTGACCTTGTCTTAGAATTAAGGTGAGAAATGAGTCATAGATTTGTATATATTAAGGCCATGAATGACTACTGTGATTATTTTGTCTGACCTTTTGTGTTAACATGAACTCTGCACATTGGCTTGCAATTGAAGACTTTTGCTTGAATTGGACTGGGTATTGTGTTTAAACCTATCCTATTGTAATTTTAAGGTGTGCAGGGATGGAGAATCCCTGGTAAGCTGTAATTCCTCTTACCATAATAAATGTATTTTTTATTTCTTATATGAGCATGCTTAACTTCCAGTTCAATTATTTCAGCCTTGTTCTGTCTTTAATTACCACATTGAAGAATTTTCTCTGCTCTCATGTTCTGCTCTTCCTGCAGGTCCCTATGCACCATGACAAAATTGTCCCTTAGCCACACCTTTAGGTTAAGCAACTTTTTTGAATACTTTAATTCAAAATCTTAAATATTTTCTTTTATTTCTTCCTAAATCTTTTCAATTTTTTCCACATTCTTATTAAAAGTTGGGCTTCAGAATTTTATGTAGCATTCCAGTAAGACTTCCTCTGTAGACATGAATAAAATTGAAACAGCTCTTTACATCTTGATATTTCTCTGCTTTCGAGCATGCAGGTCTTTCAAGCTGTTGCAGCGAGTTTGTACTCAATCTCCCATTATGAATGTCTGATATGCACGAAGGATTATGAAAATTCTGCTCTTAGCCGCAGATTCACTACTAAAGAGAGGCGTGACTCATTGCCTTGATCAGAGACCTCAAGACATTGGAAACCTGTACGAACATTGGAGGTGTTTAAAGATTTGCTGTGTCTATGGTTTTGGTCACAGGTCTATGACAGTTATGAAAGAAAGACACATTTTTGCCAGACAAAAAGGGGGCTAAAGTAAAGGGAAGGAGATGTGAAAAAAGTGGGTAGCAGGGACAGAATATTCATATAGTGATTAAAGTTTGACAAAGCACGATGAAGATGATGGTACCATCTGCTCTCTTTGTCTCTATCTGATTACATTCTCTTAGGATTGGTGAAAGCTTGATATCCTAGTGGACTATGGGACAGCACTTGATGGTAGATAAGTGGCTTCAACGGTGAATTTTTGGCTCCTTTCAATCTTATTCTTTTCATCTTTAGCATCAGATTAAGGATCACAAAACAGGGATAAGGGATGAAGATTTTGCTTTCTCCATAGTTTGTGCATGTGTTAAACTTCCTTTCTGATGTTTCTGTATTGACTCCTATCCCTCTACATTGTCATTCACTGTTCAGAGTCTGACTGACTGGAGTGCCGGACTGAAGTCAATTGTAAGCAGACAGAGCTAGTTCAAACTCTCAGTCTTAGGCCTTGCTGCCTTCAAGAACTGTGCTATATAACAGAAAACAGTGGTCTTGTTGTGTGTTGAATTGTGTGGCACAGGCACTCTGCAATGGCAGGCCATGTAGATGCTCTGAGAAGTCCTTTTCTGACTCTTATGTGGAGCCCAATAGCTGCCCTTTCACAGAATTTTCTTCTCAATCTGTTCCATAGTGTTTCATTCATTACAGGGTTGTTTCACCACGTATTGTCCTTACTTCTTCTCTGATTCCTTTCTCAGTGACATTTCATCTTTTACCTCTGCATATTTTTGTCAGCTATAGTCTTCATGGTAATAGCTTTATGGATGGCATTTTATCAAACTAGTGACAAAATCTTTAAATAATAGGAGTTTATGAAGCAATCTCTTTGGCACTGTTATGGTTTGAGTTAATTGGGGTGACTCTGATTTGGTCTTAGTCTAAAGTAACTGCATTCCTCTGAAAGCTAAGTGCATGCTTTTTAAGGACAGTTTCTCTCTAGCCGTGATAACATGGAACACTGGTATGCAGAGAGGCCAATGTTCATGTTTATTTCTCCAGTAACCAAGGCCCCCCCCTAGAGCTAGCAAAAAATGGCTGCACCTGCAGGGAGGGACGGACAGGACAGGTGACCCCAAACTGACCAACAAGACTATTCCATCCCATATACATCATACTCAGTATGAATCACAAGGGTTTTGCTTTCTTCTATAATGGCCGAGGTCCAGTCAGGACCTCTTTTGTCTGATTGGTCCTGGCCCCGAATCTGTGCATCTCTGAATCCAGTTCCTGAGTTTTAGCTCCCTCCTAGCTGTGGATCATTCCCCCATGTCTGCTCTACAGCATTTGTGGTGTCGTATAGTTATCAAGGGGTGGGGTGGGGGTGCAGTCTCAGATATTTATACATATTTCATTACTGTCTAATTATTTTCATCATTATTACTGCTATTACCATCATTTCATTAAAGCTGTAGTTTTGGTTTCCAATCTGCAAGCCTTTTCCTCTCCTTTC
The DNA here is from genome assembly GCA_033558185.1 of Dromococcyx pavoninus. NCBI lineage: Eukaryota > Metazoa > Chordata > Aves > Cuculiformes > Neomorphidae > Dromococcyx > Dromococcyx pavoninus. Next base: position 333,190 of record JAUMJL010001019.1, read on the forward strand.
CCCTGGGGATGGGGAGTGGAATTTCGGAGCCCAACTACACTTAGCTGCTGATAATTTAGCTGGGTCGAGTCTAAACCATGACAGGCATTCACGCTTGAAACTCAGTTTCTTGATGATTGTAATTCAACAGTTAAAATTTTATTCTGAGACTATTATAATTGTATGGATTTTAATTTATTGGTGGTAATGGTCTTTGATATAATCCTGGTTGCAGGCTATATTCATCTACTCTCACAAGCTAGAGTAAATCTTGTATTGGACTCAGCAGAAGGAAAGTAGGCTTAGGGCAAGGGCCTCTGAAAACTCTCTGTTATGACGAAAGTATAAGTGGCTAGAACTTTTGTTTCATTTAAAAGGCAAACACAAGAAACTGTAATAAATACAGATTACCCAAATAAGTCAAAGTCAGGATGCCTCTGTGGAAGTGAAAATCTGCTGTCATAAAAATGCTTATAAAATTATCTAATTTCCATAAGCAGGTTTTCTTTTGGATAATGGTTTATTCATCTGTTTCTCCAGATATCTTAGCTAGCTGCAAGAGCAGATCTCCTGAATAAAAATAAATCCTTATTGCTTTCAGTTTCCGCAGAAAAGGGTGATATTGTCCTCTAAAATCATAATGAGAATAAATGTCTTCTTTCTATTATACTTTTGTTCTGAGGGAAAAAATGCAATTTTAGAGGCAGGTTCACCATCCCATTTAATAAAACCCTGTCACGTTACTCCACAAACCAGATGATCTCTTTCACGGCTAGTCTGCAGCGCCAGAGCCGGGCCTCTGGGTTTTCATCAAGCCGTTACACAGGTCTTGAACTCTTGATCTTGGCTGTCATCTTTAAAAAATGGATGGCTTACTGTTGTTGGATGCGTATTTCCATTTTGGAGGCAAGGCTTTCCTTGCTTATGCTATCTCACAGAGCCTCCTGGCCTGCTGTAGTGGGTTGTCTTTGGCCTGATGCCCACCCAGGTGTTCTCTCACTCTTCGCACCTCAACCAGGTAGGGGGAGAAAGTCAGATGGAAAAGCTAACCTCCACTGTCCTTGCTGCACCAAGTCCACTGGCACTTTTCATTAATGAGAAGACCTTCTGGACTCCCTCAAATCCATAGCACATTCTTGTGCCTTTGAGCTCAGTCTATTCAGCTGTGTGGTCCAAAGAGCACTAGCTGTCATACAGTAATTGATATAACTGTTCTGTGCTTCAGGGCGTGAGAGGGGAACCTTTTAGATATTATAACTGCCCAGTTAAAATTGTGTTCCAGTAAACTATCAGACTGAGTAAAAACTGTGCTTTTCTTTCATCCAACGAAGGATATTTTACAAAATGAGGGGCAGGTAAATGTTTGAGTTTGCTTCTTGAAACTGTGAGTTTAATTTCGTAAGCTCACATTCTCCCTGAGTGATGGAGGGAAGGATGGAAAAGTATACTGAACTGAAATAATTGATAGTAAAACTAAGAATGGTACTTAGGAAAAAACATGATTGTAGGCTTGAGCTGTCTCTGCTATTGCCTACAATAAAAATTAAAGAGCAGTTGTTCTTGATTCTGCTTGCATTTGAATTTTGTTTTTGTCTCTGTTATTCTCCTGGTGATGACAGTATACATTGTAATCCTTTTAGTAGACTTTCAACTAACGACTTCAGTAAAGATTTTACAGTCTGTAAGTGGAGACAAGAATGAGTTAATCAGGGTATTTCATGTCTCAGTATAGCAGTAGTTGTGCTTCAAAATTATTATGAGCAATATTGGCAAGATGTTAAGTTTCCATGCTTTTGAAAAGAAGGAAAGAAACCTAAAGATTCTAAAGAAAGCACTAAATCCTCTGCCAGGTGTCATCCTGCCACTTTATTCTAGCTGATATCAACTCCTTGCAGACAGAGGTTACCTGGGCTGTAATTCAGATCTGTTTGCAGGCAGAATATCATTCCAATATTTCCAGGAGACAGAAAAAAAGCAAAAGCATATCTATAGGCCCACTTTTTCAGGATGAGATAACTCGTTTTCCTGTTCTTTAAGCCAAAACTCATGTTTTCCAGAAGATTTTCTGAAAAGTGGCACATGGTCATGACAGATGATGAAACTAAGTGACTGGTTGTTCTATTAAAGCACAAAAAAAATGTGGAGGATAATGTGGGTATTCATGATCTCTGAATTGTACAATGTAACCTGTACATCAGCTGAGGTGACCACGTCAGTGAAGAGTATGACTGCTTATAAATAATTCCAAGCTGTTGCAGGAAACGTTATGACCATGCTATGAGTATGGCAGAACATAACAGCGGTTGCTGAAATGAGACTTCAAATAAGATGACCCTGAGGCTCTATGCGCTCATTTTATGGTTGTCTTTCAGATTTGACATTTCAAAAAGTTATTGCAAATCTTTTCCTAAGCGAGCCCCTTGGCCAGCTGGCATCAGTTATTACAGTACTCCTACAAGACAATCCAGCTCATTAACTATCACAGGAATGCTTCAGACTTCTGAGTCTTATCTCCAGTGAGTTACTGATCCCTCTTCTGGAATGTCGTATCCAGAAAATATTTTGTAATGAAACAATTCATTTCTGTAGAATGCATGGGTATCTTGCCCAAAGTAGTGGTCTTGCTACTGCGAGCAATGATACTCTAAGTGACTGATAGGGGCAGTTTCTTATTCTTGGTGGGAACTAAGAAGCCCTCTGAAAGCTTGTGTTGGGCATTTGGAGACTTGCTTGTAAAAATCAGCTTCTTCCTCTGAAATCTGGGCATCGTGAGAAACATTTGTACAGTCTTCACTTTTATCTACATTTTATTTTTTCCTTTTTTGTTCATTTAAAAAATGTTGTGGCTTCAAATCATTGGTTACAGACTTTTAGATGCTTTTGAAAGCTAAGTACGGGATGTCTCATGTAATTGCTTGTATTTTCAAAGACAATATCCAGGTCTGTATGGAAAGGTTTACTGACTACTTGCATTCTAGTTATGTAATAGAGATAGAGTTGGTGTGATGCATGTGCAATTGCTTGAGCGCCAGCATATATTGAAAAAACACAGCAGATTGTTTTCTTCTTGTGGTAAGGTTCAGAGGCACCCGTATCGTAACAACAGGAAGACATTGAGCTGAGTAGCTTGCTGCTAAGGACCATTAGACTGTTGGGTCATAAATGTATTCTTTTTTGATTGTTTCTTAAAATGAAAAAGTGCTTTGTTGTATAAATCATTTAAAAGAAAAGAAATGGAGCATGATCAGGCTTAATGCTTTGAATGCTATGAAAAAAAATCCCAAGTGACACTTGCAGAGTCACACTCAACCTAGATTGTGATTTTTTGTGAATGTGTGTTATACCATGGATACAATAGGAAGTGTCTGACACTATGTAGATTTAAATACGTAGTGAAGTGAAGGAAAAAGATGTTTCTCACTCTATTTTCTTATTAATTGAATAAAAGCATTGTTGTGATGCAGTATTGTTTGAAATGGGAAGTATTATTTAAATGCTGTGTCTCCTATTGTAAAAATAAAAATATTGGCTCTACTTATATGACCCCCCTTCTAATAAAAATGAGTTTTTAGATACAGAATTGGTGCAGTTTCCCAGCATATTTCATGGTATCATTAAAAGAAGAGTTTATATAGAAAGACTGTTTTATTTGATCAGTATCATTGTGTAGGTTTTTGTGTTTCTTAGAACCTGTATACTCACAGTCATTGCATCTGGCTCAGTAATTGACTTTTACAATCTACATCACCTTAGTGGCTTATTATTAGTACCTTCGCTAACTGGAAGTTTGGTGATCTTGCTGTGATCAAATGGAGGTAAATGTTAATTTTCAGCCCGACAATGTCGACTCTGAGTTGCAGGCTGGGCAATTGGTATAGGACTCGATGATCTCAGAGGTCTTTTCCAACCAGATGATTCTATGATTCTATGGGTAGAGATGGGTGTCCTTACATGGCGACTTAGTGCCGCAAAGGGAATTCTCACTTACCGTGCAGGCTGTGACTGACAGTGAAGTCTGACAATGAACTTGAAATATGTATGTGTTGTGGACATTTGAATTTTTTGAAATGGTTATATGTCGCCAAATTGGATCAGTTTTCTGCTGTTGGATAGTTTTCTGGTTGGCTGTAGTCACCATTCTGGTCCTAAAATTTTAGTCTCTTTCCGTGAACAGGAAGAATGACCCAAACTTTCCAAGAAGTTTAGGTGCAGGTGGAAAGCCCTTATTTACTCAGTAGTTGTTTGAAGAGACAGTTTTTAGAACAGGACTTAGAAAACAAAGCCGGGTGCTCTCTACTGTGTCGGCAGTATTATGCAGAAAACCAGTCTTAATAATAGTGACAGTAATGAACAATGTAAAGTCATACAGAATGAGAACAGATCCACGGGTGTGATGTTTAAAATGCTGTTTTTCCAAGTCAGTTTTGCAACACCCTCTCTTATTGGAACGTGAATATTGGCGATGCCTGTTGCATAAAACCCTTCTGAACAATAAGCACCCTTTCTGCTAATTTTAAGTTGTCTTCACATTGGTCTGTGTCTCTGGTGAATTTGACTGTGGGAAAAGAAAATATTTAGTTCTCCAACTGGTATGTGCTGTGGCTGGATCAGAGCGAGATAGGGGCAGACTGTGTGGGTGGGAGGGCAGCAGAAGACAATTGTGCAATAGCAATCTGGGTATGTGGCTGAGGGGCCTCTGGGCATGCCAGCCAGTGGCACAGCTCACCTAAGGGTGAGGATTGGGACTCGTAGGCACAGCTGGGCAGCTGTGCCACTCAAGGGGCACTACAGTCCATGGAAATATAGACATAGAGTCCTCTTGCTGTAAGGTGTAAAGATCACTGAGGTAGAAAAAGGAGGCTGAATTCTCCCTTCCAGTTAGTGAAAAAGAGAGTAAGCAATGCAATCTTATTCTGAAAAAAAAGGTGACATTTCTTTATTCAACCATAGGATAGTATTCTTTTCTTTATACTACTAGTTTTGAGGAGGAAAGAAGCTGGAATTGGTGCTGAAAATGCCAGAAAGGGGTTGGATTCACTGTGTTAAGCTGGTGTCGGAAAAGGAGACTTGGTGCTCTTTCTTGCTTTGTTCTTAAAAAGTAAATAAGACTACTTGTTTAGCCTGTTGGGTTTTTTTAAAAAAAAAAATCATTAAACTGTAGATGTAATAGAATTTAGCAAAATTATCCCTGTAGAGCTAGATAGCCTAGATATAATGCAATATAAATCTATTATCTTTACACTAGATGGGAAAATCACATACTGAACTGATCCTCTGAGTACAATAGTAAATAAAATTAGTGATATATATTGGATACTGGAAGGAGAAAAAAAAGACACAGAAAAGGAAAGCTGAGATGTTGATTTTAATCCTGTGTTATACTTTGTTTTTCTTAAAAGGCATTGACAATCTCCATTTCTAGATACATGGTGTCTTAAAAATAGAAGCCATCCAGTTTATAAGTTTTAACTATTCACCACCAAATTTCAGGCCTTAAGTTTGTTTCTGTCAGTTTCTTTTTTTAAAAAATCTCTTACATTGTTTTAAAAAAAATCTGGAACATTGTTTAGCTGACTGCAGTGCTTAAATGATTTACAGCTTCTCCTAAATTGGTTTTACTGTTCTAATTAAACCTCCTTCTGAAATCTGCTGTACTAGTATGTTCCACACAAAATTACGAACCTCTGAATTACACTTGTTTCCTTTCTCATATGTCTTGGTTTTGGTAAATGAAGGCATGGACAAAGGCATGACTATGGATGATTGAGCCAGGAAATATGATAATGAATCAGTTGCCTCTCTGTTTCACCTACCTTCTACGTTGGTGGTGAACAAATCCACAATTCCACTGCCGTCTTGAGGAGAATTGGTGTGCTCCTACTGCCATGGTCGGACGTGAACTGCCGTGACATGTGGCTTCCTTGGAGAATCTCTGTTTTCTCTCAAATTGTTCCCAGAACTGCCAAGTTATAATGATGATGGGACAATCTTAAGAGAAACATCATGGTTCTGATGATAAATTCTTATCTTTTTGTGTGCTTTTTAAAACTAAACTGCTATTTTGGATGACATGTCAAATACATAGTCTGGTGATTTTGCAAACGAGAGCATCTGTTACTAGGTCCTTCTGAGAAAGATGCTCAACCTTCTGTACTAGGCTACCATGAAAGAAACAAGGCCGAGAGAAAATGTTCTTCTGAGTCCCAGTGGTAGGTATTGAACTTCAGCCTTGAAGCATCAAGGCTGCTGCTTCTTGCTGTGGTGATTGGCTTGGTACTCAGTGCTTTGGGTCTTATGGTTTGGATAAGCAACACCAAACACTGTTGCAAACCTTGCTGTATTCTAATTGTCTGCAAATGTTTGCAGTAATAGGATGTTTAACTGAATGGCACATGAACAGTGCAGAAAGCAAACACAACAGCAGGGGAGAGGTGTTTGCTCCTGCTTCGCTGAAAGCATAGGTGGAGGACAGTGATTGTTCATGAAGAAGCTGCCTTAGTCAGAAGGGAAAAAAGAGATAAACCTCTTGCAACCTGTTTAGAACTAATAAGATAACAGGTAGGAAAATACATAATTAAATACCATTTTCAGCAAACACTTATCTTTTTGGGTCTAGTTTTACTGCTATGGAGTTGGCTTGTGTATTCTAAACAGTTCTTTGCTATAAACTAGAATTAATCATCTGTTCTTTGGAGCTATTGCACTAAGTACAAAAATGAATACACTAAGTACAAAAATGAATACACAAAACCAGATGAAGAATTGTTGGCGTTTGTAAGTAATGTATTGTGCATTTCTTATACGGCACCAATGGCAAAATTTCAACAACAAATATTTTGGTGCTTCTGAGCTTCCTGCTGTCTCTTAGGGAAATTAATTGTGGTTATTTAGTGCAGAGGACTTTTATTTAAAGACTGCAATAGCCATAAGGATTGTGTAGGAGTAGGAAGCATGTATCTACTAAGCATACATATTATTAATCATGGTCCACATACAAGCAGAGCTTTAGACTATCAGGCTCACTTTTTCTATTGAATGTTATGATTGTTTGTTGGATATGTGTCAGGAGAAACGTGATTCACATCCTCTAATTCATACTTCCCATCAGAAGTGCAGATTATGGTACTATACAGTAGTGTGTGCCTTTATCTCCTTGCAGAAATACCATTACACTCCAAGAGTCCCTTAGATACTCAGGTTTGTGTTAATTAGAATAGTAGTTTCCCTTGCCTGCAGTTTCAAGGCCAGTATGGTGCCTTAGCTGCCTGTCACCTTTGGCAGTACTGCAGAAACACCACATGTGTTTGGAAAGGTGTGCCCTTCTTCTCTTCCCTATTCTCTCACTTTCCAAAAAAATGGAAAAAATAATGAGAGAGTGAGACAACAAGATACCTTTGAGGACTTTAATTCTAGAAAGACCTAAAGGACACATCCTTCCGTGACCATCTTAGCTACCAGCAATGGTTACAAGGCTCATAAAGGAAGGCGTGAGCTCCAGAAAAACTTTCCACAGTAGTTGATACAGGAAATACGTTGCTGTTAAACGAGCAGACACACCGAGCCAGGACGTCATCTTTGCCTGCAAAAGTATGTTGAGCTTATGAATTTCAAAGCACTCAGGGACGTGCTTGCCTAACTCTGGTGCTGACAGGTTTTTTTCAGCCCTTGTGTACCAACCAGGGATGGGGGAGTCAAGAGACAATTGGATCTCCTTGGAGAGCACATGCAGAATGAACTTCTGAATAACGATGAGTCTTAGTGATGCTGCAAGGACTTGGCGAAATGAAGGCGACTGAGTTTCTCTATTTTTAGAATAGGTCTGTACCTGGCAAACAGTAAGACAACTTGTTTAATAGACTCCCACATGGAAGAGTCTCCTTTGGAGTTAACAGAACAATTAAATTTCTCCTGGTCATCTCTGGTGGGACTATCATTTGAACAGCTGGTTTTGGTGTTTGTAATCAGATCCCTTCCTATGTCACAGAAGCTCCCTAAATGGAAGAGTCTTTCCTGTCACTGCTAGTGTAGGGCAAGTCTGAACTCCGGTAGCAGGCTGAAGAGGTTCCTTTGGGAACTCCAGTCCCTTTTAGGGATATTCTTTTCGGTTGAGGGTAGAAGAAAATGTCAAAAGACAGGAGAAATAGTGCTGGTATGGTGAACTGAATGGTTGACGCAGATTGGCTGATGTGATGCATGCAGATTCATCTATAAATTAAGAAAATTAGTAAAGGAAGAAATTTTTTTTTTTAACTGGAGAAATGTCAGCAAACATTCTGGAAAAACAAACTGAGGGGTTTTTTTTTAAAAAAAAAAGAGCAATGAGGGTTCTTTCTTGTTTATCTTTTGAGAAATTTGGGTTTTTTTAGTCATTAATTTTTCCCCTTGCTCCAGCACGTTTTTGAAGAGTATGGTCTCAAAAAAATTTGTCTTGCTGGTGCTGGCTATCATCTATGAAGTGCACCATAATTTTTAGAGAAATAAAGAGAAAATAAAGGAGAATCGGTCCTTTTCATCATTCATATATGAGAGGCTATTTTTAAAATTTCTGTTGGTGATATTCTACAACTTATTAATTGTTTCATGCATGCATTGTGGTTACAATCAAGGTCTCATTTAAATGAAAAAAACAACAATCCATGTACTAGAAAATTTCCATGATGAGTGTAGATGTAGCTGAGAAATATTGAGTGGAAAAGAACTGATTGATCAACCTCACCATCAGTTTTTAAAACACTTTTTAATTAATGCTCTTGATTAGTTAATACCGGATATGCTGAATCAAAAGGAGGAAGGATGGTGACCAAAGGACATTAAGGAAAGTTTTTGCTTTTATAACCATCAGTCATCTTCAGCAAGAGCATCAGTAAGTACTCACCTGCAGGATTAAGAGGGGCCACGGTGAATGGAGTAGCTGGTGAGAATGATGTTCTATTGGTTTTCTGTGGGGCAGGTTGATTGGTTTGCTTTGGTTTTTATTTCTGGAACAGACCTACCTCAGCTTTACTTGAAGAGCTTAAAAATTCTGCCTAAAGAAAATAACAGAGAGAACAACAGATGCAGATTCTTCCTTTTGTGCCTTCTTGGCTCTATTGGTGGAATGAAAACTGGGCAGACTCCAGTGACTCCTAAGACCCTCTTTTATTTTCTATGTCAGATTATTTTGCCTTTCTAAGAGCTTTTTAAGGACCCTGACTTTCAGAATTTTGGTGAAGGAAGGCCATACTTGTGCTGTGGTCAGATATGGTTCATGGAGTGCTCTTTGCCCTGCTCCCCTGAGCATCCTGGCTGGAGGCCTTCAGAGGCAGGGTGCTACTGCCTTTGCACTTGTATCCACGTTTTCAAATGGAAACTAGATGTCCCAGGCAGCATGTATTCCATTTGGCAGGCTGTTAAGATCCCAAACTGGGAAGTAATCCCGGGTCCTTCACTGTTTACAATAGTGTAAAATCCTCTTTTTTATTCCAAACCCATCTCTTTTCCAATACAGATTATTAATTTTGGAGCACAGAAGAAATAGTGAACAGCTTAGTATGGAAACAGAGATTAAAATTAATTAGTTTGGTATCTTGCCAGGATGGGAAGTTAAATAGATTATAGATATAGCATTATTAATTAATATCAAATATACTTCAGCTCTCTCTACCATATAGATCCACGGTTCTTTTTCACTTTGCCTCTCCTTGTCATTACCATTTAATTTCGTTTTCCCTTTCTAACGTTTGCAAGGGATTGTGTTCCTCTGAGAAGATTAAATATGGCTTAATCATATTGAAGGAAAATACTGGGAATCCCCTTCACTTTAGTAGCAGTGAAATCTAAATATAGGAAATTGCTTTAATTGACAGGAGAAAACTTTGGGTCAATAATTTGAACTGATGGAGGAAAGATCAGTAAACTGGTCCTAATTAATTCTATTGGTGGTTCATTTCATCAGATCAACAAAGTAGTGTCTTAGTTATATCTTAATTAACATTTTATGTTCTACAGAAAGTTCCAGAAATGTGTTTGAATCCCTCATTTTTATGGTTTTTTTTTTTTAAATATCCTAATGAAAAATATGGCACAGTAGCGGAAGAGCTTGGAGTAGAGCAATCTGAGTTTGGTAAACCAACAAAACTTGTGTTTTGGCTTTGAGGAAACTGTCTTAATTCGTCCATGTCTCTATTTTTCAATCTATCCAACTCATTGTACAGTGTGGTAGCAATAGAGCTCAATACTAAAAAATTTTATTTATGAGTAGGTTCTACTTATTTAAAAACAAACCTAAAGAACCCAAACCAAAACTTTTTTTTTCTCAATTAGTTAAAGGATAAAAATGTTGATGGAATTGCCAAAACTTTATGGGTTTGAAGAATACATACAGAAAGAGATATTCTTTACTTGCCAGTATGAACTTTCCTTTTGGAAGTTGACAGTATCCTTGAGTTTTACTGTTTGATGGATAATCCTCTTACAGCTGCTCTTCCATGGAAAGCTAGAGATCGAGCTCTCATCTTTACGCTTTCTGCTATCATTCTTAACATCTGTAACAGACATGAGATTTTCAAGTGAAAGGAAAAAAAACCTGGCATTATAAAAGGAACGACAGCCGAGTTGTCACGGAGTTGGTAGGCATGCAGCTGCATCTTATTACAAAATATATTCCTATCTTTTCTTTAAAACAAACATACAGATGTAATTCTATAGGATAGAATGGAAGAAAATGATGATAGACAGAACAACTTGTGCAATTACAGGATTTTGATTTATATACAGAGATATATAAAGTCTCATTCTATTAAAACATTACAGACACTGAGATGTACCCCACTAATAATTCTCTGTTTCTGCTCACAGTCTGTGCACTCATGATGAAAATTAGCAGACTGGGACTTGATTTTTATGAACACTTTCCTCAAGAAGTGGAACACTATAAATTACGTGGAGAAAAGTACATGCTGAAAAACAAAAAATGATGTTCTTTATTCCAAGTGAAAAACCATGCCTTCCTAAATCTTGTAATGCTCAGGGAAGCAGCAACTTCTGTGAGGTGAGATGTAGGATAAGTAGTGAGGCAGTTAACTAGTTAGAAAGGACAGGGAATATTTTTAAAGAAGTGAAAGCGCTGCATGGAAATAGAGAACAAAGTGATATAAAGTCATGATATTTGGCAGTATTGTACAGCGCAGATTGTGTTTTGAAACAATACCCAGAGGGTCTTCCCAAAGCATTACAGAACTTACTGATATTAACTGTGACAGAGAAGCAAACCACAAACTGAGGGAACTAGAGGACATTAACACTGTAGAAGATGTTACACCATTATGCCTGTTCACTTTATAATGTTCTGAATTCTGCTGTGGTGTTTGAGGCTTGGAATTTAGAAACTGTAGTACCCAGGACCATCGTATCTCTAAGTTTTCTGCATGAATACGGTATATATTTTTAAACCAAGATCAACAGTTTCTGACAGCAAGTGTAAATTGGAATGCTCAGGTAGGCTTTTGAAATTTGTCACATTGGTAAAAAAATATATAAAAAACATTCAGGTAGGGGATGCGAAGAACTTATAAACCACCCTCTCATGTTTTTTTTTGAGCATGGTAAAATACCATCTTACTTTACACTGAAGCACTATCTTTTTGCATTAATTTAACAGACTTTGAAACTGGATTTGTGTTCATAAGTAGAGCAGCACATCAATAGCAATAGAGGTACCCATTGACCTGGAAAGATCAATCAGTCTGGAGGCTGAACATTTATCTGTGCTTCAAGAATCTTTTTCTGCCCATTACTTCCTTCAATGGAGCTTTGGAATGTTATCAGCTTAAATAAATTTCTAAATTCGTGTTCCACCTTTGAATCTTTTTCTTTCCCTCCTCCCACAAGTTTTGAGAGAAGATGGTAAAGCAACATGAAGGTTTCTCACATTTTGTCTTGTTTAGCTTAATCAAAAGCCCTTGGCCACTGCTAGGTAGAAGTCGTGTATTGGCACTTCATTGCTCCTTCACATCAGATCTTGGCTCTATGAAAGGCTGCACTGTTCTCCACGCTTACATGGCTTGCCCTAAAAATACACAAGAGATGCATTATGTAATGCCTGGCTTCTCTCAAGCAAAGTAAATGTTAATTAAAAGCAGGAAAAAACACCTTAAGTTAATGGAAAATAAAAGCTTTTAAGACTTCTGTTTCTTGGTTTAATTTTAAAAACCAGAAAGGAACCATGGGAATTACAAGTCCCATGTAAATGTAAGGAAAATAATTATATCACATACTTGTTTCTACTTCAATACACTTCAGTCCATCAGAAATGCTTTTAGTGTAAGTGAATGTGCATAATTACTACTCTTCCGTTCTGATTGCTCATTACACCAGACTGTTACAAGAAGAGACCATTTGGTTGTCAAAATTTAGTTATAGTCATCAGTACCTCACCTTTATCTTAATACAGAATACGATGTTTTAGTATAAGCTGCCAGTGGTACATTGTATGCCCCACTGCATTTCCTAAATAGAAAATCAGTTATAACTGCCATTATCTTGTACGCTTTCCTGGTGTAACTGGACACGAATTTTACTCTTCTGAGTAATATTTTTTATTATTCATCCTTTGTTATACCTAGGTGTGTACAAGCACAACACTACAGAAAGGTCACAAATACTGTGTCAAAATAAGGATTGAGATATGAGGTAAAGCACCAGTATTCACTTCTGATTTGTTTCGGTAACATAATTTCAAACTAACTGCCCAGAGTAAAAATTATACTGCAGAGAGTTCAAACTGTTTATAATGAAAATATAGAGAACAAGAGTAGATTTTATTTTTTAAGTCATCTTTGGCAGTCTGTTGATGTATCTGGTTCTTAACAGGTGTATTGTTTTAGTTCCTTTTCAGTGTAAAGTGTAGAGGGATATGAGTAACATTGTTCACAATTCTGGGGTATCTTTTGAATGGAAATCATAGAATGGCTTGGGTTCAAAGGGACCTTAAAGCCCATCCAGTTCCAACCCCCCTGCTATGGGTAGGGAGACCTCCCACCAGACCAGGCTGCTCAAGACCCCATCCAATCCGGCCTTGAACACCTCCAGGGATGGGGCATCCACAGCTTTCCTGGGCAACCTGTGCCAGTGTCTCACCACCCTTATTGTGAAGAATTTCTTCCTAAAGTCTAATCTAAATCTTCCCCTTTCCAGTTTAAAGTCATTGCCCCTTGTCCTATCACTATTTGCCCTTGTAAAAAGTCCCTCCCCAGCTTTCTTGTAGGCCTCCATCAGGTACTGGAAGGCTGCTATGAGGTCCTTCCAAAACAACTGTCCTGAGCTTGAGTGCTCTTCCAGAGTTCATTGATACCAGCTGGTGATATCAGCTCTGCTCAATCACCCTTTCTCTGCAAATTCTGAATAGATTTTTGGCTGGCATAAACTAATACAGCTCTGGTGGCTCAAAATTTCTATTAAGTCCAAAGCATTCAAATTAAACAACTTTCTTTGTCCACATCAGGAAATTTAATTCTCAAGTAACTTTACAAATCTCAAAGGAGCAAAGTCCCCTGTGTTATCAGCCCTGTGAGTAGAGTGTACGCTTTCTCTCTCCTATTCCTGACCTGGAGGAACTAAAATTATTACATCAGGGACATGTTCCTTCCTCCTTATATGTGTTAATTTCTTCATTTTACTGTTGACATTGATACTAAAAGTGCCAATAATAGTGCTTTATTTAGTCAGGGTTTTTTTAGGACAGGCTGACCCATAGAGGCACCTTGGGTGATTCCATGAATCTGTGATTCTCCCACTGTCATTGTGGGAGAAAGAGGTCTGGTCTGAGAAGGGGTACGTCCTGTGCTGGGTTGTGCTTAGGTAAAACAGGATAGAAAACTGTAAATACGTTTGAAAATCATCATCTAGTACTGTGCTACACTGAACTAAAATCTGCCATGAAATCCTTGTGTCTGGAACGTGCTATCCACTTTATGCTGTGAGATGACCTCTCCAGACTGCTCAACAAACTGTGGTGCATTACATTTGGGTTGCTGAAGTGGAGAATGAGGTTAGCTGATGGTATTTGACACAAATATACGTATGGGCAAATCCAGCCCTTATTACAGTGACTGTCGTGGTCAACAAGAATCTGCCTGGGTGGGGGCTGTACAAGGGAACACCTAATGGCATGATTGGAATAAACCCTCTCCCAGAATCTGCTGCACCACTGGGGACCTCTCTGTGTATGGGACCAAAAAGGAGATGAGAGGGCAGGGAACATTGCTTTTCTGTCTTTAGGTCTTTGGAGGGATGCATGTCTTTGTTATATGGGCACATATGGTCTTCACAGTTTCAGAGATACTTTAACTATTCCGTGTGGTGTACTTTCCGCTCAACAGGGATGTGTCCAAGCTGTCTACCCGTTTTCCTGAAAGACTCCTCATAATTTCATCTGAAGTAGTTAAGGCTTTTCTTTAAACTATTTAGTTTTATGAGTGAGCTGGGATAAGGCAGTCTATGCAGCACATAGCACTGACCATGTGACTTCTTAAATCAAATATTGGCAGGCATTCATTGGCATAATACCAGCAAATTCAGTTTGGCTTTCCTCATGTGTTTTTCTGCTCAGTACCCAGGCACAGTCGTAGAAATACCTAATTTCCAAGTGTGGAAGAATGTTCACAGCAACTGAAAGTTTAAATATGTGAGAAGAGATGCTTGTTGACTGCCTGGCAAAAGGAATGAAATGGCTGCAGTGTGCCATTCCTGCTCTCCTTCTGTTTTGGGAACTACAGCCAGCCAGTTAGAAAGCAGAAGCATTCCTCATACAGCTCAGGTGATCAGTCTGAAAAATGGGCTACAAGTAGCATGGGTAGCATTTGTTTGTCATGTTAGTTATAGCGTGCTGGTTCTGCAAATTCTTTGTCTGCATTGAACATTAATGGAATAACTCTGGTTACCAAGTTTGTTAACAACATGATTTACTTTTGATAAATGTATGAACAGGAAAATAGGCTACATTAGTTTTGTAAAAGGGAAATGCTCCTGGCAGAGGCATTTTGTTGGACTACCTTAGCATTTTTCAGGTATTAGTCAAAGAAGTATCTTACCAGACTGTATGCATAACTTTTTATGGCAAGAAGGGAACTGATGCCTTCTCATTCTGCAGGGTGCTTCTGGTACATGAGCATTCAACATCCTTAGTCACATCTAATATTTTATGGTTGCTTTGTTAGTCTTTAATGAAAGGTTTTTTTCCAAGACTATATTCACTTTCATTTGGAAATAATATTCAGATTGAGGTTAAAGAAAAGTTGTTTAGCACTTTACTTTGTTTCTCATCATTCATGCTAAAACTATTACAGGAAGCCACAGCATCTCTACTGCAGAAAAGGTGAGCACCCTTTATTTCTTACACCAGAACAGTGTTTGTTGTTGTTTTTCTGAGTGTGGCCCAATAGGACTGTGTCAGTTTGGTGTCTGGAAACACCAACTCTGGGGAGAGCTCCAACGAGATGTCCTCATTTGCACATGTGCTATAGCTTCATTTAAGTAAAAGCATTTCCCTTGATATTGCAGTTAACACTGTAGGATATCCCATTATTATTTGCCATACAAACTACATCATATTTTTCTTGTTTCCTACACTCACACGTGATTGCTCAGTGGGGAGAGTTACATGACTGATTGAGCTTTCTGCGTAATAGTTTCTTGACAAATCTCAATACAAAACAGAATCCATTTCTGAAAATTTCAGCCTGTATTCCCAGTGGTGTGTTTTTACTGCACAATCAAATTGAGAAGTTCTTTACGCAGAGCAAGTTACTCGTGCACAAATGGATATTTGGGCTCTTTAAACAGGGTAGTAGCAGTTTACCAAAATGCCCTTACACTGGGCAAAAATCTCAAGTAGATGTTACTTTCACAGTAACTGGTAAGCATTGAGTATGGATGATTTTCTGTAATTTTTTCCTTTCTATTTCTCTGCCACTTCTAAAGCTGCCAGCTCATAACTGAACAATTCTTTCTAGTTGTTCACATTGGATAAGCGGACTAATATTATGCACACTTAACTCGTTTGGGATTAAGCCAGAAAGCACTCACGGCCCCCCCCCCCCCTCAAAACACTGGTTGTCAAATGAGATTTAAAATGCAACCCACGTAAAGCACTTCTTATAGCCTAGGTGAGATTATCCTGGGAAATTTCATCTGATGCTGGAAACCTTTAGGCTTCATAACAGCAGCAGTAGTAGCATCTTAAAAGGCTGTTTGCAACTTTTAGTAACAGCATACCTACATTAAGCAAAATGGTCAGAACAGAAAAACCAGTAGATTCCAGTATCTATGATATAAAGTGTTATTAAACCAGGGATGTTACATACCTCCTGTGGTAAAATAACATTCTTGATATTTTCTGGGGAATGTCTTCCCAAAGGGATGTTTAAGGCAAATAACACCTGCAAACAGATACAGTTAGTAGCATAATTGGAATTTTTTATTAGTTATAATTTCTATTTCTGTTTAGATCCTCTGCTTCTGTGCTCCAAACCACTTATGCTAATGATATAAAAATAGATTTTGGACTGGAATACAAGTACAATTAGGAAAAAGGGTTTATTTTTCTCCCTGAATTCTACAGGAGAGAGAAATGGTGTGCTGCAACGATTTCTGCAGTTAGTGAGTTTCTTAAAGCAGTGGGCCTTGATTTTGTGTTGTGTCATAGTATCTGCATACTCTGTTTAATAAATAATCACAAATGTCTGGCCCATTGTAAGCATATCCTCTGAGGTTTTACTTTTTTATCAGATCTGGAGTGGAATAAACAAGGACCACAGTTACTTAGCAGTCTGAATTTGTGAGTCTTTATTAGAATGTAACCCAGCATGAGGAAAGTAGCTGTGAGAGCTAAAAAGTATGCACCATTGAGCTGTAACTTCTTCCTCCTCTTGATTATAGAATAGCAGTCCTGAAACAAATAGTATTCTCAAGAAAGATTTACATAGGTTTAAGGAGATCTTACCCTTTATCGTAGAGCTACAAAGTGTGGATTACACAGGATCAAACAGGAAGTGGTACAGGAATTCTTGGAGAGCATCCTGTGACATATATAAAATATGAGACAATGTCTGCTCAGATAAGAGAAAGCCTTAACTCTGTTAGCATATGAATATAGAGACACTTCAAAAATAGTAGGTGAAACAACAATGCATGACTAAGGCTGGTATAATGAGTAGTCAAATTCGCTGGGGGGGAGAATTTGCAAAAAGAAACAATCGAAGTGGATTTCAACTGAACAAACAAAAAGAGACCTCAAGTATTAGATGAAAGAAGAAAATGAAGGGATGTGTAGGTCTGTTTTTTAATAGAAGAGGGGGATAAATGATGGTCCCAGAAGAGAAGTCAGGAGAGTTGCAGATCTTGGTCCTTCTCCTGACTTGGTCAGCACAGTCTTAGACACCAAGACTCAATAGTGTAGAAACCCACATACTGCCAGTTGGTTTCTTCCCATAGGCACATGAGCTGAGGCTTCATTTTCAGCACACTGGTTCCTAGTCCTGACAAAGTAGTGACTCTGTCATTGCAGGAGTGCTAATCTGTCTGACAGCTCTCATGCAGGACAGTTGGCATGTCTGAATTTTGCATCAGCATGACCTGGAATGAAATACCAAAAATGGGCAAATGTCTGACGGAACAGAATTAATTGAGACTGAGTTTGCAATCTGTTTTCCTTGAAAAAACCTCTTGAGTTTTTACCACTGAAAACGGTAAAGTATGATTTATTTTTTTTTAAATACACAACTAATGAACTCACATATGGTATCCCTGCAAAGCTTTTCTGTTACAGGGATCATTGTTAATACCAAAGCAGGTCACACGTCTCCCATCAGCCTCATAGCAATTGAGAAGATGCTTTCTTAGCGTCTCCAAAGCAATTTCAAAAACAAGTTTACCACTTTGTTCTGTTTAAAATGAAAGATCCTCATGAGAGAATTTGCAGTCAGCAATTTGTAAGGATGAGCACGATATAAAGTGAAAAAGAAATGAAGTGTCAGAAAAATAGTGTGGAAGAGGGTCTCCAGCTTCTTTCCAGGTCTCAGTCATATTTGACATTTCTATTTTAAACCTTTTTTTTACCCTTTCTATATTCCATGCTGATGCTATATTTTTTCTGATGTTTGAAGCATATTGTTTATACTGAAAAAAAAGAAGAGTAAAAGTTATCTGAGTGTTCATTAAAAAAAAAAAAACTAGTGAAAAATTACCCCAGTGCAAAGAGAAGAGTACTGTAAGAGACCAGTATGACTGTACCAGATGCTTTTCAGAGGAAATGTTGACATGGTCAGATTCTCTTGGTATGTCAGTTTTCTGCTCATGCTAGGAACTAGGAAAAGGTAAGTTAGCTCCAACCTGCAAATCAATCTGTTCTGCTATCTTGTATGAAACGCCTGTGGCAAACTAATTCTAATGCTGGCTTGTGTTCATTCTGCCTGCAATGCAGGGAGAACTAGAGCAGGCAGTCACCATGTGACTGTGGCCATGGAGATGTGCCCTAAACATGAACGTTGGATGGAGTCGTGCAACAGTGAAACAAGAATGCATAACTGAGTACTCAGGAGTAGCAAAAACTGGCAGTGAGGAAGTCAAAAAGGTCAAGAGTAAAGGGAATTTAAAAAAAAAAAAACAACCAACAGAAGTTCTAATAATATGCTTAAATTAAAAAGGAAAACAAAGGTAAATACAAGAGCAAGTATTTATTATAAAAGCTAGTGACTGGAACAGTCAATGCAGTTTTCATGTAAGTCATCACAACAACCATCTGTTACATATTTAATGAAAATAGGGTTAACGAGGAGACAGAAGTGCAGGTCAATGCATGGAGTAGTAAAGAATGGTGCAATTTAAATCAGGTGGGACAGAACTGAGAAGTTCACCCTAAGGCACTTGAGAGTAGGCCAGTCTCTGATGAATTCCCAAAGAAAATATGGTAACAGAGCTAGAAATGAGGTTGAAGACTAAAGCAAAAAATATTTCCAATTGGAAAAAAAAAGGTTAGGATAGTACAATGTAAGTACAATGTAAAACTGCTTACAAAGAGTGAACTATTTGATACTGAATGACTAGGTGATTAAATGGCAGGAGAAATCCTGTGTTAATAAATGCAAAATAAGGATCGCAGCAAAATAACTTCTAATGCATATCATATACAACAATAAGTTTTACATTAGCTATTCCCATTCAGAAGGGAGATTTTTAAGGTCAGTGAGAGTAGTTCACTGCAAATATCACCTGTGTGCTCAACCACATTGCAAAGGCAAATAGACTCGTAAAAATGATTAGGGGAAAAAAGGAGAACAAAATAGAAAACGTTTTTATGCCACCTATAAATCTAGGCTTTGCTTGCACATTGAATAGAATGTATAGTTCTGGTCAGTCCTTTAAAAAGGACATAAGGAAAGTAATTACAGAGAAGGGCAGCAAAGATGTTGAGGGGTAGGGAATGACTCCCATGTACACATCTAATTTAAGCCCACCTTATGACTTGTAGAAGGAGCGCAACTGGGTTACACAGAATGGAAAAGGCACATAGGGAATTTCTCTTCACTACTTTTTATGGTACTCAGTGGTGCTGAGCACATCTGTATTCAGCTATAGCTTTCTCTTTCCTCCAGCTGGAATTGAGTATAGATAAAATCTCTATGAACGTGCATGCCTTGGGACACAGAAATTTCACTCGTTGTCTTTGGGTAGGATAATGATTTTAAAGAAATATCTGCTATGTTAGTTATTGAGTGGGCTCTGCACTACATGAAGTTACATCTTTTAATAGTGCTCTTAGTGCTTCTCAGCCAAGATTCACAACTTTCCACATGAATCATAATGTTGTGGTCAACGTTATTGTTTTGCAGTATGACCCCATCATTGCTTGAAAGAGTCCAAGAAGAAGAGAGACTAGCTAATTTGGGAGCTCTACTCTGTCAAATGTTGCTTTAGCCTTACCAGTAAGCTCTGTGTTTCTTTTTGTTTCCTAATGTGAGATATTTTTTTTTTGGCAATAAAACTGAAATTGCATTATTTTCAGTATCAGGGACTATAGCAATTAGAACAGGAAAGACGGATATATTACAGGAATAGAAGAAGAATTTCTCATGTGTTAAATAGTTATCTGAATTAGCAAAGGGGATTTAATAATCTAAATACATTCTACAAGGGATAACGATAATTGTTGCTTCATCTTCTGGGATAACAGTGACCGCAGTTATGTGGTTTACAGCTTAATCTGCTATAATGATACTGTTAATAAAATATTTTTGCTGACAATGTGAGTGGCACAGCCTTGCCTTGCCAGACCTTCTGCCTTCCTCACTGATTCCCCAACTTCACTCACTGAAAACAGCACAAGTCTGTGAACTGCAGATTGTGCAGATCTGTCCAGGAGCCTGTTTTGGTGTCTATTATACCACACTGGAAATGTGTCAGCCTGCACTGGTAAAGTAAAAAATGCACTGAATAATTCAAGCCTCTCTGCCCCACTCTAGTTATTCAGCTTTTTTTTCCATAAACTTCTGTGGACTTAATCTTGGACAGAACAGCTCCGTGCTCTATTCCCTTAAATAAGGATAGGAAATCGTGTGGTTTTTCTTGCGTTGAAAAACAAAACACGGCAGTAGTTTTTACATTTCAGTGCTTGGGCTAACATTTTGGCAGAATTATTGTATTGGAGACATACCTTTTTTTAATGGTAAGTAAGGTCCACATGCATCTGTTAGAAGCCCATTTAGAGCTCAGGAAAGGAATTGAATCTCATAGGAAAAAAACCAGCACAGATTTGGCCATATGACTGAAGTTTCAATTTGGGACAAAATTGTCAACAAGAGGGTGAACCAGAAATTTCTAATTAAAGACCTCAACTTTGCCTCACTATTTTGGAGAATTTGGCTAGGCTTGACTTTTTTTGATTTCAGCAGAATACTAATTTACCTTAACTGACAGAAAACAGTTGAAATGGTTACCACAGACCTCTCCCAGTGTATCATTGCCCTCCATGTTTTGCAACTGCGATTGTGTTATTTCCCATTTAGTTTTGTTTCTATGACATTCAGATTTAATTACTCTTAATCAACCACTGTGTGTGCAAAATGCTTCAATTCACACATTATCCCATTTAGCAGAGTAAGGAGCAAAGTCTGATGCAAAGCTAGGGGAAAGAGAAAAGGAAATAAGTTTCTCAATAGAAATCTACAGATTCCAATGGAATTTGAGTTTACAGCCTCCAATTGCAAAGCTAAGTAGTGAGTCTCTTGGGATTGAGCCATCTCTAAGACAGGCGGCTGCAATATCGAGTTGGAATTAACCAAGAGGTTGTCCTTGTGCCTCACTTGTGTCACTGGAGCCTACTGGTACTGGGGACCTGGATGACAGATCTTAGAACAGGCATAATCCCAGTTCACAAAAGGCTGTCTCCAGTCATGAAAAATTTGTCAGAAAGAATTAGGCTTTGTCCCAGGCACTGCTTTTAATTGACTTAATCGGCAGTATGTGATTATGTGGCAGTTCATTTATTTTAAACCCAAATTAACCTCTGTTACAGAACCACTGCTTAGTTTCTGTAAATTAACAATTGGATGTGACTTTTTGCAGCTGAGGTTACATTAGAAAAATACACGTGTGCAAAAAAAGATATAACCAAGTAAATGAGAAGCTTGTTATGCTTCTCTTGCAGATATGTTCCTAATTACTTATTTTGAAGAATAAATAGTGCTCCATATTTTCTCCTACCTTTAGTTGAAGCAATTGCTACATTGTGTATTGCTGTGTATTTCTTACATGTGTTTCCTGCTCTTTTCTCTACTGTTTCTTCCTCCCAGGCTCCCACAAAACAAGGAAGCACTGGCAAAACCTTGCAGCAGGACCATTCTGCCTTTTCCACAGGGACTGGGAGGTGCTACAGGTGAAGTCTAAGCCGCCAAGATCTTGCAGATTTGGGACTATTTCTTCAATATTATTCCTTTCCAGTTCTCACATTTAAAGTCTCACATGGCCTTCTTCCATCTTCTCCCTCAACCTGCCTCCCTACCACATTCCTCTGAGTGTTCCATCTTCTTGTCACTTTTCAGTTAGCTAATCTCCTTCTAGTTTAATTGCCATTTGCAGAGCTCTGTTTTCCTGTGCTTCCCATCCCTTGAATGCTGTCTTTCGTCCTGTTAATTTAATGGCTATCTGTCACGGATAGGAATTTAGGAAACTTTGGTTTATCAGCAGTCTAGAATTTACTAAGGTAAGATTAGGAAATCTCCATTAACAATTATTAATTGATTAACAAAATAATAATAAGATTCACTCCTATTCATTATAGGGTATGATACGTAAGCACAGAGATAGAGGTATGTATGCATACAAAGATATATCAATATTTAAACATAAGTATGGATCATAACAGAGAAAGAGACTACTCTGAAAATTTCCCTCTTGAGATGGGTGAGAACATTCCCACTCAAGGCACCAGCCTTCCTGACAGGTGATGGTTGGCTCTCAAGGAGAGATAACATTGCTTAAGGCCTTTTCATTTGCTTTGTTAGCAAATGAGATCGCACACTACACCTGAGAGGTGTCCCAATGGAGGGGGAGATCACTGGTCTCAGCCTGCTGCGATCCAGAAGGCCTCAAAGATCATTTTAAGTAATTGAATACTTATAGGGTTTAGAGATAATTGACTTACATTAGCTATCTGAATATTCATTTTGCTGTTTTAATATTCACTTTGGCAGTACTTGGAAGATGTCATACTAGTGAAACTTTCCACTAGCTGCATCAGGCCACTTCAACTCGGGCCATGATCCAGGTATCAGGTGTCCGGGGGACTGTGACTGATGGTCAGTCTCTTCCTCAGGTGATTACGGGGCCCTTGCCCAGGCACGCAGGACCCCAATAACACTGGGGGAGAGGGGGGAATGGCAAGGAGTGGGGAAAGTGCCCAAGTGCTCTGGATTCCTGCGTTGTAACAATGAGCATTCTTTCCCCAGTGTGTCTGGTTGACATGACCTGTTGTCAGTCCTCTTCAGGTGATTGGGGAGTTTCTTTCCCAATTATAGAAGTTCCAGGTAGGCCGAGGGGCTGCCTTGGCACCGAGGATGACTGCCTCCATACAATGGGAATTCCACTGGATAAGATAATAGCCCAAATAAGGAAGAGAAGATGTTTTTTCTAAGTGTATCCTAAAGGTTGTGCAAAGCATCACAGAGTGGTCTGTAGGGCTAACAGGGTGGGAAGAAATCCCACCACCAAAACGTCTTGTCCTTCTCGAGCACGTGCAGCAAGATGAGTTCAGGGGCTGGTGGTCACTGGGCAAAAGGAAGAGCTGCAACTCACAGGGAGTTCCTAAACCTGGCTCAGCCCTCCATGAATGTGGTGTTTGCCATGGCTTAGATGAGACACTCTATGGGAATAGACAGTGTTGTGTTCTTCTACCACCTATCTTTTCGAAACACGGTGTGTTTTTTTTCTTGCTATAGTAGCTATTCTTAGTGCTGACTTCAGTTTTGAAACGACTGTTTGAACTGTGACTAGTTCTTGCCACCTCGCCCTGTACAGACCTGTTTCTTCTTCCCTCAGTGTTCAGTTATTGACCCATCTGTTATTTGTTTCATGGATGTGAAAAGAAAATGGCCTGGTATAGAAATGGGCAAGTAAAACTCTTGTACTGTTGCTGTTTTGGGGTAAACTGAAGTAGATATTGGCAATACAGGTAAAGAGTCTTTGCTTTGATCTTGTGAAGTAAATAGTGGAAAATGTGTTTGAAAGTTAGAAAGCAGACTAGGAGAGAACGGAATATACGAAGATTTATGGAAGTGTCACTGAGTGAAGATGGAAGACAAAGTGCTGTTACAATTGCTATTCTCAGAATGAAACCTATTAGGCAGCGCAAGTACTGTTCTGGCCATCACAGCAAGGTGATGCTGTCCCAACTGAGTGGGTAGCGACACCTGCCTCTAATTTGAAATCCAGAAGCATTGGATAAGACAATTTACCCATCCTTGTGTGCACTTCAGAGCTGGTTAATCATGCAGGTTGGTAAATTAATCCTTACATTGGTATTAAGACTTAATGAATCCAACTGTTTCTATTGAATGAGTTATAGTGGGGCTCTCTTAATATGCCTGTAATACAACCGGTTTCTAGCTTTCCCTTGTGGATCTGTGGCTCTGTGGTGAAACACAAACTAGTTCCCAGCGTAGGAGTCAGTCCTGAACTATCCCTTGAAGTCGCATTGAGAGAGTGTAGAACTCGATCAGTTCTAGTTCCAAAGAAGGATGGTAGTGATACTATGGAGAGTATCATTACCAATGAATAGCAGTCTTAAATCCAGAAAGATCTAAAACGTTGATTGAATTTCATTTCATTAGGAAATCTTTAAGGGTTTAACTAGTTTAAACCATCTGTTTTCTATGATCATATCAGTAGGTAGAGGAAAATCTGACTCTGATGCTGATCATTGGAAATTACCAACATGTGAATGTTCAGTCAGTGTCTCTTCAGAGTAGCTCTTCAGCTGCTGTGAAAAGTCAGAGTACTACAGACAGGTAAACCCTTAGCTATGGGTTTCTCAAGGCACTCTTCAGGCTCTAGCTGGGAAAAATAAGAAAACGAACAGCTGTGAGAATGGGAAATATGGGCTGGCTGCTGTTGCTTCCTACCTTAAAGGGAGCTTTATATGTATCACCAGTGACATGAGGCAGTAACTGTGTTTAGATTTCACTGTGTCGTATATTGCCTTTGCACTGAGGTAAACATCTATGCAGAGGCAGCAGAGAGCCAAGAACCTGCATGTGGAGCTTTGACGCTGTTCTCATAAGATTTTTCATCTCTGCTCTTACTTAAGCCATAGGAGCTTCCTACTTCTCACCTGGAGAACTCGGCCAATGAGATTATGCAAAGACCCCCAGGCATGGCTCTGGGACACAGGAGAGAGGCCCTTGGGAACAGCAGAGGATACAGGGCTGCAAGTGGTATGTGAGAGCTTGGCACAGGAGGCAGATTTTAACCAGGAGTAGACTCAAAGAAAAGCTTACGGTGGAGGGACATTTGTACATTTGCAGAACAAAGTAGGAAAGGAAGGAATAGACACTGCATCTTTGCAATTGTCTTCCCACTGAGATTTCTTTAATGATTCAAGCCTCTCTTCTATACTGACAGAATGGGATTGTACAAGAAGTGGGTGGAAAAGAAGGAGGAATCAGAGTTTGGGGAAAGCAAGCAGCTATGAGCATGCAAGCACCAAGTATTTCATTCATGACATTGATAGACTGATTTTTTTCTGCAGAGTTTTGCTACTGAAGTAAGAAATGATGTTTAAATAATTTAATAGCATGACAGTGATAGCACACATTGTAATATCTGAGTCTTGGTCTTGTGTGTGTGGCTGAAAGTTGGGAGTCAGTTGGCTTCCTGAGGGAGCGAGGGCTGTATACCCACACTTTCCAGGTGTCGTCATTATTATCATCTGCTTTTGATAGAGGACTAATTGTTTTGGATGTTTTGATGATGCGGAATACATTTTCTGGTATGCTTACTTTGTAATAAAAGTGATGCTTCAGAACCGTAATGAGAAGTTAAAGACCAAACTGCATCAAGAGACCAGCTGTGCCTGCCCGTTTGATTGCAGCGGCTCTTCCCCATGTGAAGCAAGTGGTGTGGCTGGGGGAGAGATGGTACAAGGCCGCTGAGTAAACACCAGGGTAGTGCAGGATGAGTGGGAATTTGTTGTGAAGCTCTGCTCAGAGGCTCTGAGTACTGGAGGGGAATAGAATAGTAATAGTCCATTTTGAGTAGAAACTGAGGAATTAAGGTTACAGTCAGTTCCCTGGCAATAGCAGCGGAGTGTGGTAGAGAACAATTTTACGAGATGATGCTGGGAGGTTTTCATAGTCATGTTGGCAGGACTCTGAACCAGCGGGGGGCTGAGATTTGTAGGATATGTTGCATATTATTCATTAAAAGAGAATTGCAATCAAAACAAGTCAAGCACTCCTGAAAAAATGTGGGACTCCTATGAGACAGCTGAAGTAAGATAAAATCCACAGGAGCTCAACACTCCTCACTGGGATGCCAGATCTGAAAGAAAACTGTATGAAGTGTAAGATTAGGCCATTAGATTCAGAGAGTGATTTGTGATATAATGAAAATGCTTATGTCCTTCAGTACAGCAGAAGTAGTCGGCATGGGAGAGGCTCTGCATCTTCCACGGTGCAGTGCATAGAAGGCAGGGTGAATTGGGTTTATCATAGCAAAAGTTCACAGAGATGCTGCAAGTCTGTGAACTTTGCAAGGTACTGCTGGAAAGGCCAAGTGGATTTCCCTGCATGGAAGAGAGGAGGTACAGGCTGCTTGGCTAGTTAGTGACTGAATTTTCAGTGATGTGTTTATTGTTCTTGTTCATTTGTTTCACGTCACTGTCAACTTTGTAGCTGCTGTAAAAATATTGTTAACTTGGAGAACTGAACGCCAGGAGGTAGTGTCTGTGCTTCTGATGTTGGAAACTGTTAGTATTTACAATGTCTGGCTGTTTTGATATCCTTATATCATAAAATAGGCAGGGGAGGGGCATCATTCTGTATGAGAACAATTCCAGTAAAACATTTTAAGTACTTCAAAAGTATTCTTTTAATTACTTTACTCATTTGAGGCTGAGATCTCATATCAGAAGAATTAAACAGCTGTTTCCATGCCTAAATTCAGGTCTGTTTGGGAGTGAATAAAAATGAAAGTAATTGTTTTGATCTAGTTGTCTTTTGCAGCTATTAAAGGACCATTTTTTTGCTGGCTGTAAACTCCAAGGGAAATATGCAGGGAATATTCAGAGCAGAAAGCAGTGTTGTAAGGATACTTGAGTGGTGCTTCCTTATCTCCTCCTTTATACTGCCTGAAATCCTACAGAGTGCTAAGAGGCTGGTAAGGCTGAACTAGAGTCAGAGAGAAGCAAGTATACTCAGACAGTTAATGTGCTTACTGTGTTCTTTAATGATGGATAAAACAGTCAAGAATGAAACGCCCCTCTCTACACTTTCCCTCCAGGAGATAAAATGGAAATAAACTACCAAATTTGTATGGAGAAGTCATAAGTAGAAACTGCAGAAAAGTAATTATGAGAGAATGATGTTTTTTTCTCTGAACTTTTTTTTAATGTTTTTTTCTATTTAGTTTGTAAAAATTCTACATATAAAAAAAATTTTTAGACTTCCCAAAATATTTTGACAACATTTTTAATTGCTACACAGTTTACAAAAAGTTTAAAGCTGTTCTTGATTTTTTTTTTAAATCATCATTTTGAAGGCCAATATTTTCTCCTGGAAGGGTAGGAAAGAAGATAACATTTTCCACAAAGACATAGCCTATTCTCTTTAAAGGAGAGAGAGAAAATATCTACATGCTATTATTTTTTAATAATCATTCAGAAAGGCAGGACAGAGATTTTAAGACCAAGAATAAACGTTTGGAGAAACTTCAACAGAGTAAAACTACATATGTCTGGTTGAGATTAGCATTTGAACAGATCAGTAACAGAATTTTTCATCACATTCTCTTGGCAGAGGCTAAGACTTAATTTTTTTTGGATGTGCCTAAAACTTCTCTCTTCTGTGTTTGTATTTGATCTGGATCTTTAGTCTCCTATAAGAGAAAATCAAGCCATATCCCTCCTGATAGAGAGATTCCTGTTAACTAGTCTATGTAACTGTCTCTTCTAGTGCAGCTCAATCCCATACAAGGGAGGATGAAGTTCCAAGTTTTCTGTCCAATGACCACTGTGATTTAATAAATCAAAAGTGGTTCAGGGAACAGTGAGTTTTAACTTGGTTTTGCTTCTGTGATGTGACTGGAAACTTGGCAAGTCTGTTAATTTGGTTTTGGCTTTTCCTCGGTAGAAAAGCAGGACTAATGATCTTGCCGCTTTATCACCCTACGGAAACAGCTCAGTTTGTAGGTTAATATCTGTGGCAGGTTTGGATTATATAATCAGCCCACAGACACTTATTTTGTATGGCACATTCCTGAGATCTTCTGGATGTATTTGGGCTAGTTATACACAGACAGGCTTTCCTTTGAGGGGAATTTATATATACATTCTCTTCACTGTGTACTAATATAACTTATGGGAATTGCCTCTACCCCTGCTAACTTTGCTAGCTGTTTTCTAGCAGTAAGTATGAGAATAGGACACTGAAGTGATGGCCCAGCTTTATTTTGTGAGCTGGTGGTTGAATTTCCCAACTGTTCAAAAGAAAAGCACATTTGGTCAAAGTCAAAAGGGGAGCCTTCTAGATCAAATCATGGGCAAACTCTGCAATTTGCCAGGAAGAATGTATGATGAATACTGTGTGATTCCGATGTCTTTCAGCCAGTGTGATGTTATCCTGACTGACGTTATCCTATTAGGCACATGATATGAAATGACATAATGTTGCATGCGGTAAAACCGTGTTGGATTAAAAGCTAGAACAGTAAAGACAAAGTCAAACAGGCTAATAATAACTTTCCTGTAAGCCAATAAATAAAAAAACCCAAAATATTCTAAAATAACTATGGATCCTTCTAGTCAGTTGAAGTTGATATAAACTCATGCAGGCTAAGTTTTTCACTATTACACAAGTATTCACACCCACACAGAGTTTATCTCTAGTTCTTCCTAACAATTCTTAACGTGTAAGGTTTAATAGGAAATGCATGGGCTGAGTCAATGCTGCAGCTACTACTTGTTTTAGCCCCACTGTAAGTGTCATAAAGGAAAAAAAAAGGTGTCATAAACATCACAGCTGTCTTCTAAATCAGCCTGCTATATTTGGTGCACATGCATGAATAAAACAGAAGTGCAGGTACAGCTGGTTTGCCAGCCTTCTTGTGTCTTAGCAAACCATAGTTGAGTTTGATATTACTTCTTTAAAAAAATGATTTTTTTGACATCCAGCCCTTCTCTGAGCCATTGCAGTGATGAGCACATCCAGACCCTGTGTCGGTCCATCATTACTAATGGACCAGTTCTGTGAGTTGGACTTGTCCGAAATTACCCCAGGCATTAGGGGAAGCAGAACCTTGGCCTGAGGTTTTGCAGTAAAGGTGAATGTCCCAAGGACTGTTCTGTATGTGATCTGACAACTTCCAGCTATTTGTAGCTTTCAGCATGAATGGCTTCCAAACTGATCTTTTATCTGCTAATGGCACATGCAGAGTGCATTTTTTTAGCGTGTGTGTGTTTCTCTGAGCTATTTCTCAGGGAGTCATTTGCAGGTGCCATGTAATTAAAGTTTAGTCTAGCCTATATTTTTTTTTAAATAGTACTTTTCCCATTCAGACTATCTCAGGGTACTTAGCTGGATGATGGAGTAATTATATAGGCAATTAACTCAGTCATTACATGCTCAGCAATAGTTCACACACAGCCCTGTACATTACAACCTGAATTTTATAGAAGAATCTAATGTTAGTATAGACACTGGGGTCATTTTCTCCTTTTTAAAAGACAGCTTGTGAGACCTTTAAACTTTCTGCTTAGAGGTCAGCAAAGGGTCTGGCTTTGTGATCACCATCAACAGAAAATAGCAGCTGGGCTTTCCTAAGTGTTACAGGCTGCAGTGTCAGCAGCTGGTTATAAAAACCTGTCGTAAGTCCATTTAAAACCCATGACCTCCTTCCCCAAAAGGAAGAAAATCAATCAGAGAGCAGGGCTGAGACAATTGTATTTGAGTTTGTGGTTGTCTTGGAACTGTGAGGTTGTCTCTCCTGGATAGTGTATAGCAGGTGTCCTGAAAATCCTTTGATGTTTTTTGATGAGAAATATTAATCTGTGATACTGGGATTTTTGGGTCCAATGTTTTGGCCAATATATTGTCAGTCACACATGGTAGTTAACAAAGCATTCCCATAAGAAATCCACTATAAGAGGAACTCTCACAGGCAAATGGACTTGAATTGCCATGAACAAATGAGAAGAGCTTGTTGGTGTGTTTGTCTTTCTGCTTTAAAAACGGCGTAACTGTGAAAATTGCTTTCAGTCATAACAATCCAGAGTGAGGCAATGTGCCAGTCCACGCTTGCTTTTGGAGTGGGATGCCAATGCCCTGATTGACAGAACACAAATCTTAGTCTCTTGCTGCAAGAACAGGACTGCACAGTGGCTGAATCCTTTTATGACGCTTCACTTGGCATAAGGTAGATCATAGTGCAATCTGTACACCAGGATGACCCTGGACAAACTCCACTGAGGGCAGTAACTTCTAGTCTAGCACCATCAGCAGGAGATTAAATCCAGTCAAAATTAACAAGACACTGCCACATACCAGAAATATCCTTGCTTATCTTCTGCAGGACAGAGAGTGGAGCATGACAAGAGGGACAAACTAAGTCTTTTCTTGAGAGAAAGAT
The DNA here is from genome assembly GCA_033558185.1 of Dromococcyx pavoninus. Taxonomy (NCBI): domain Eukaryota; kingdom Metazoa; phylum Chordata; class Aves; order Cuculiformes; family Neomorphidae; genus Dromococcyx; species Dromococcyx pavoninus. Next base: position 363,538 of record JAUMJL010001019.1, read on the forward strand.
GTACTTGGGAGAAATGGAGGTTCCTACCCATTGGTGTGAAGAGGGTAAAGAAATTTGTTGTTAAAGATGTTTCAGCAGCAAACAACTCTAGAGCAGGAAAAAAGGTCAAAATTAGTGAATTTCTGCCTAAGAAACAGTAAACTCCAATTTCTTCTTTTGTAATTTATCTACTAATTTACTGTCATAAATTATAAGGACAGAAGACTAATGAGACATGAAAATATATTTGGATTTTGTAAACTGAAAATCTGAAAGCCAGGTTTAATAATAGAGTAAATACTGATAAAAAGGGTTTGTGAATAACTGCGAAACAGTTATAAATACTATTAGAAAACGCACTGGATTAAAACCTCTTAAAAGGATGATCATATCCAGAAGCCTACTGGGATCCTCTCAGAGAATAGGACAAAGCATAAAGGGTTGAAAAGAGTCAATGGGTGTTTACATAGAGCTCTAGAAGTTTCTATTATAGGAACAAGCATAATTCAACAGCTATAGTGTTTCTAAATAAGAAACTGAAATGTCTGAATAGTCAAATTGCTGCAGTAGGAATAGTGAGGAATGGAAACAACTAGAGATGAAGAGAAGGAACAAAATGAGCATCTTCTCAGCAGTGGACAATTTCCTTCATTTTTACGGAAGAGATGTAAAAATCATTGTAGGTGTGTATGTTAAAAGAGGTTTTACAGCTGTTGTAAACACCTACTGGGCCCAGCTAATGTGATTTTCTAAAGCATGCTTATAAGCAGTTTGAAGACTTGATAACATTTCTGGCGGTGGAAAGCCAGAGGCAGACTGCTTTGTATCAGCAGGAGCCACAAGGCAAAATATATCTGTTGTTGTTTGTGACTTGTCAAAAAATTTTGATTTACCTACCGTTCATTTACAGTTTTGTTGAACTCATTCACACTGTGCCTTGTGGCACCTTTTCTGCTTTGTGGCTCCTCTCAGATAGCAGCAAGGATTTTTTTATTGTATTCCTGTGTAAATGCTGAAAGACTGGGCCAGTTCTTCAGAACACAACTCACTGAAATCATCATCTTGGCTAAGGGTGGGCCCTTCAAAACAAAGTCTAACTTGGGCTCGTCAGTTGGAAGATGATTGCTTTGACAGTCTCTGTGATCCAGGTATAAATGGTTAACCCATTGGAAGTGCCTGATGAAAACCAGGCAGTTTAGAACAGCTGGCACATGAAAAATGCTTTCTTAAGACAGGATTTCTTATAGCAACATTAAGCAGCAAGATTCCTTTAAACGCATGGATCTGGTACCCATCGCACTCCATGTGTTAAAATATTCTGTCAGGGATTTCTCTTGCATCATGATTTTTAAAGTGATGTTATCCCCATGCTTGTTTTTAATAACCATTTGGCAGCTGACAGCACATATCCATTTTCTTATATATTGTCTTCCACTCTGTGCACCATGGTTTGTTTACTTTGTTACTATTTATAGTAGGGTCTCCCACAAGTCTGTGGGTGCTGGTAATGATTTTTTAAGAGCAGAAATATACTTGCAGTAATTTCATAAATGGAAAGTGACACAGAGAATAAACAGATGCAATGGGAGAACTAATGCACATTATAAATTGGCTTTTCATACCCTCATCACTCAGAGGAATCTGTCAGTCCAGGAGGCTAAGCTGAGCTATTATGGATCTGTCTCGAGGAATATATGCTCATATCTTCCAAATATGATGATTTTCCCTGTCAAAAGAAAATGGCAATAGATCTACATTTCTTGGGAAATCTAAGACATTTTAACATGGAAAACAAGGAAATTGCTGTAATTTACATGCAACCATCATTCTTTTCAGCCCTTTCAGTAAAGAGCCCTGGAATTGATAATACTTTAAAAGAAGGAAGGGGAGGAATTCAGATGTGAGCTGTGATGGAATGAAACTCGTCATAAAGATTTCTTTTAAAACATATTGTAATTGTTGTATATGAATTCTAGTTATAATCACTACAGACAAGTATTGCACTGAAATGTTGCTGAGATTCTGAGATAATAATAGTTTAGTGCTTAGGCTGTCCTAAAATAAGGGTAATACTTCAATTCAAGTCCAAATGCTCACCTGGCCCCAAATGATAGAAGTCAGTGGTCTTCAGCTACACTTGTGGTGTGCTGGAAAGTTTAGCAAAGAGAACAGATCCTTTGTTTAGCTTTGAATTCCAAAACTTTTGCCCTGTACCTGCCCTTAAAGACCGCGGATCTCTGATGAGCCTTAAGGTGAGTTCTCTGGACAACAAGCAGGTGAAGGTCTTCAAGGAACTCTCAGTCCTTCCTGACTGTCTCTTGTGGCTGGTTTATGGGGATCTCAAACTCAAAAGTGCTGGGGCACGCTTTTATACCCAGAACATGTCTTTTTGTACTGTCTTTTCGGAATGTGGCCACCCACTGTGTACCTCTTAAATACTTAATCTGCAAGGCCTGTATTTGCAAGGGTAGGCACCATGTTTGCAATGCAAATGAAGAAGAGAAGGACCGACCAGACATCTGTTTTACTTTTAATATTTAATAATTGCTTCCATTTCCAGATATGTTTGTTCTAAAGAATTTGGTCTCTACCTCAATTTCAAACCAGGCATACACAAAACTAATTTTAGTGTGAAGCAGAACATTCAGATTAGGCACAGATGCCTCATATTAGGCACATAATTTTGAACACACTACTTTTCTTGCTTTAAGAGGGCAACTGGGCTGTATAAGTCATTGTACTCTTCAGGTGTTGAGGTGCTATCTCTGGAGAGCCCTTTTTTTTATCCAAGCCAAAACAATTACATGGCACAAAATGCAGGAACACAGCAGGCTTCTCCTTTCGTCTTAGAATGAGAACGTCTACAAAGGGATGACTAGCAGCAGTAAATGGTTAAGGGCTGGGAGTTTAGTATTTGATTCAGCAGTCTGATACCTGATTCAACAATGAAGTAGATTGCTGCTCTCTTGCTCCTCTATCACGTTTTATTACTTAACTTCCTTCCTATTTTACTTGCAAATCAGTGTTGTTTCAACATCTACATTGTGTTCTCTAGTGAAACTGATTTTAAAAAATACACTAAAGAAATATTGGCTATATTCTGCAGTACAGGCACCAAAGGGTTTTTCATGTCTCTAACACAGTCATCAGCTAGTTCGAACCACAGGGAAAATAGTAATTGGATCTAAAATAATTCTGAAATGTTGGTGCCAAAGGGCTGCTTCAAAATGATTTTGTGCTTGTGTTTAGCTGTGTTAGCTAACTACTGCCCCATATTAAAATCAGATGCCAATGGCAACTAACTGGTAATAATGGGTCTATTGGGTCTTGAATTAGGTCTTTGCTGTCATAAAGCTTTAGGTTTATGACTCTTCTATGTCAAAGATAGCTCAAGGATACAGGATAGAATCATTCATCTGGAATAAATGGAAGTTTGTCCAAATGGATTCACAAGTGTGATATTTAACAGCTTCCTGAGTTCTTTTGCACTTTTCCATCCTGTCAGTATTCTAATAGAAAGGCAAAACTGTTTTAGCAGCAGGTTGCATCTCCATTTAGCTGTCTCCATTAGACAGTTTCTAAGTTATCACTAAAACTGTGAATTTGCCCACCATTTCAGTACATTAGGTACATTGTGTTGGGGTAAAACTTGAGCAGCACACTGTCTTCTCCTAAGGTAAAAAGGTGGCTTTTTTTATTCCAACCGTAGGAAACAGCGTGAAGTAAACCACAACTTTGGCACATTCAATCAATTATTTCTATTTTATCATTGGTGCTCAAATCTCAAATGTCATGATATTGGTGGGAATGCTTTTTAGATAAGATGCACTTAATTTTCACTACAAGTAACTCTTACAAAACTCCTGATCAAAGCTTAGTAGGAGTCGTAATTGAGAGTATATCTGTGGGTATAGATATATTTATTGCTTGAACTACCCAATGCAGTTAATATGACAATTCACTCCAGAAGTTACTGACACAGAGGAGGACTCAACTAGAGGCAAACAATATACAGCTCCCTCCCTCACAAACAGATTTATGTTGTTTCTGACTTTTATCCTGTTCACTCCAATAATGAACCTTTCTTTCACATGTAAAACAATTTTAACTTCAGAAGAAGTGACATTTCCCTGTCCACATATCACTGATCAGTCCAGAAGGTGCTTTACTATGTTGCATGCGTCTGCATTTTACTAGACAGAATAATTATAGCCTGAAATCTGCAGCTTTCCTGGAACTGGGAATGTAATTAAAACCTGATAATTAAAAGAGAAAGTTAATATAATTGCTAATTTAAAATTTATTGGTATATTCTGTTACGTTAGGTGTGTGCTCAATATATGTTCTCCATAATGACTCAAAAAAAGAGTAGCAAATGTTTTGCTGATAAAAACTAGTGAAGTCCTACTGATGTCAATAGGAGAACCCTTGCTTGTGTCACTTTTTTATTTCTTTGGTTTCACGAAATGCAGTTTCTCCTTTCTGCATTTATATGGCCAGAATGTTCAATAAACCCTAAAGGGCAATGGATTTGAATCAACACAGTAGAGGAAAAGGGGAGATTGCTTAAAAAGAAATATTTGCTCCAGTCCATAAAGCAAGGAGGATTCTGAATTGTCTTTGTGTTCCTCGCTCTTCTAATCTTGTTGGAAAGTCCTAGTGCGTTTGCCTTGTCTGATGTTGCCAGTGCTGCAGAGTCCAGTGATGAGTGGACTCTGCCATTTTACCTTGTAGTTTTTGGAACAATATTTTGGAGCTGAGTCTTGCAGGAATAGCTTTAAAATGATTATGTGGAGTTCAAGGTGACACTCTATCTTGGTGCCTTTTCCCTGCTTCTGGTTAGTTTAGCTGGTTGGGAGTGTTATGGGCAGGGAGTAAAACTAATTCAGCCTGCTGTCTGCCTTGTTCACCCGAGAAAGCTGTGGCCTTCTGGAGATTTCTCTTTCCCTTTGCCTGTTCAGCACTTTGAGCACTTGGTCTCATATGTCCACATCACAGCAGAGCCCAGGATCTTTGCCTCGTTGCATACTTCACATCATGTAGAAAGCAGTAACATCCATGTATGTTCATGAAGTTCATACTGCAAACAAATCACATTCTGAAAAACCATGGCTAGATGTGATTATTTCGAAGTAGCTCTTTCATAGTACTCCTCTGTTTCCTCCTCTTCCACTTTCCCTCCCTCGAGGCTGTTTCTCCCAAACACAGCAGTCAGAATGAAGTTTTTAAAGCATGTGCAGGGAGCTTGAGCAGTCGTATTGGCTTATTAGAGCCAGCTTATTTTGCATCAGAGGCTTCACCTTTGGCTGTGGGCTCTAGTCAGAGTGGCACAGAGTTAATAAACTCTTTCAGAGGATTGTGATGTAAACACAATTTTGTCACTAATAAAACATCTCCCAGGACCCAGATCTAGCTGTGTGTATTTTTTTCACTTTGAAAGTCTTCTAATCAAAAGATGAACCACGTTACACTTTTGTCCTTATTCCTTTCTACCATCCTTCCAGTGCCAGACATACAGCCTCCTTCCACATAGTATAATTAATTTGAATAGTGCATTTCAATTTTAGGATACTTTCTAGCAACCCATGGATGCCTATTATCACATGTAAACAGAAAATAAAGAAAGAATGCCCTCTCTAGTGCAATCAGGATTTATGTATCAGCTATGTTGTCAGTTTTATTGAGGACATTTGACCAGTGGAAACAAACTGAAGAACTTCTTTCCTTAGCTGGGTGATGTTAGAGAAACCAGGAAGCCTGGAGCAAGCTAAAATGTGAACAAGATAGATTGAAAGTTTTGAGAGTTCAAAGAAGCCCTTGTTTCTTTAACCAAAATGTGTAGATAATTTTTGTTTTCTTCTTAGTAAACACTGTGAGTTATTTCTATAGAATCCAAATGGTTTCTTCAGTGTCTTGGAACAACTCAGCATTCTTTTGTTGATCTGGACTGACTTGCAAAATACAAGGTAGGACTTAACACTTATTTTGACTTCATTCATCTCAGAGAACTGAAACTATTGGAAAGCTGTGTAGCTAGATAAAAGGTTAGGTGGGACAAATCTTCCCTTTCCACTACCTGACTATATGGTAGACCACCTATCCTAATGCTTTCTAGAAAATTCCTGGTGTTTTCTAAGTAATTTTGAAGCTCTTTATTGACGTTCCTCCATAATGAGTGAGAACCTGTTATCTGAGAAAAAAAACGTACTCCTTTATGCTGTTTTAACTTGGATAGTAAAGAATTGTCCTCTTATGAAATGGGCCTCAGACTTAGTTCTGCCTCTCCTGGAGCCTTACAAGCCTTTCATAACTTCCTCGGTGCTTCTTCTATTCAGAGTGATTGAAAGTCAAAAACTTATTAATTCTTATGCAACACTTGTTTACACTGAAGTTTTCACAGGCACATTTTTTTTTTATGAAGGACTTAATAAATGATTAAAAGGCTTTTTAAGAAGTGATTAGTCAGCAATGATAGGTTTTCCAATGCATCAATACCGTGATTCGCAGTTGGAGCCTTGCTAAGCGTTCTGCGTTGCTCCTGGAGGAATGGGTGTCTCTCTTGGCTGTAGCACCATGCTAGGAGCAGCCTTCTAGCACCAGTGGCTGAGGCAGATGCCAAGAGCTTTGTAGCTGACTCAGGACTTGTGCTTCTCTGTGTCTGCCCCCACTCCTGGCCCTTCAGAAGGAACTGTTCTGAAGCAAACCTTTTCTGTTATCCGAAATAAAAAATGAGGGGATTTTTCTCTTGTGTTGCAATATAACATAAAAGCTGAGTTTCTGGCACAGCGTTTTCACGTTATTGAAGCTGGACAGCTTAACAGAGCTAAACAAAATAATTTGTAAATCGTATATTACAGATTTTTCCTGTGTTTTTATTCTATTTTGAAACCTAAGCACATTTCAAAATGTTAGAATTTTCTGGGGAACTGAAGGTCTGAATTTTGGTGAGTTCTAACACAGAGACCAGAGAACATCTGTGGTTCAGTGTGTTCTGTGAGTGCTGCGTGATTATTCCTAGAGACAAGTCTGTACAACAGTTGTAACATTTATAGTTCCAGTTGGTGCTCGGGCAGTTTCTGCTTGGGTTTCCAGACACATGCAGTCAGACTATTTTCAGATGAAGTAATCACATACAGCAGTTCATCTTCATTTTTAATAACGGGAATGGAAGTTTGGCAAGCTAAAATGATTAATTTACAGTTTCCCTTAGGAAGCTTCTCAGTATCGCTAGCAAAGGAGATAGACGGGTAAAGACTACTTATTTTGATGGGATTACAACTTCCTCTGAGCATCTGGAGTTACATTCACAAAAAAACCCCACCATGGATTCTCCTTTTTTATTATTTCCAGAGAACAAACCTCTTGCAATGTTCACCATTCGTGGAGGCATTTACCAGATGTTTTTATGTGGTGTTAGGGTTGTGTTTTAGTGGTGGACTTGTCAGTGTTAGGTTTATGGTTGGACTCGACGGTCTTAAAAGTCTTTTCCAACTTAAATGATTTTGTGATTGTATGCTCTGTAGTCTAGCCTGTGTGTGAACAATCAGCAAACTGTAGTAAGCAATCAGAAATGCAGTAAGATCTAGCTGATCACTTGGCCCTCATGCTGCAGCATGCCTTTTGTCCCCTGGGGGTGGCAGGCTGTGTGTTGTGAGCAGCCCACTGACACAGGTAGTGCAGTAGTTATCTGTCCAAAATGGAAAGCAAACATCTTGGAGGATGATGTGTCATTTATCCCTTTCTGATAGGGTGGGTTGCATACTGTAGCCATGGCTGCCATTGCAACCAGTTTTCATATACTATTCCTAAGGATCCCGGAAATAAGTGACGTACTCCTTTTGAGAAGGGAGGGGGTCCAGAGAATTATGATCATCAGAAAAGATAGGGAAGAATAACACTGTGTTACTATTCTATGCTTAAAGTTTAAGCAGTAAGCAGACCCTGATAGCAGTGACTCTCAGACTGAATAAACCAACCTATTAAAAAGCTCTGTGCTATGTTGTGAACTGAAAACATGTTCAGCTGTCTGTTCCCTCTGGATCCTAACTGGTTTGCTCATAGCAGCAGAATCATAAGCCTGTGTTGTTTGATTCTGCAGAGGGTGGAAAAGGAGAGACAACAGGAGGAGGCAGGGAGCTGTTTGTTATTTATGACCATATGTCAGTGTACTCACTATGCAGGAACCAGAACAGTGACTTTAGAAGGAAACTCACTGAAAAGATTTTAAATGGATTTAATTAATTCCACCCTCCCTCTCTTTTATCTCCTTCTGGAAAGAGCTGGCCTGTGTGGCTTTTATATGGTTCTCTGCAGGATCAGGTGCCAAACCGTAGTAATTAAAATGGGGAATGAGGGGGAGGTGGTAAGACAAAAAGCCATTTTTCTTGGCATGCACCTCCTGTGCAGTGTTACAAAAATAATTTTCTCACAATTTTTCCAATTATTCAAAGCTTCAAAATCCCCTTAAAACCAGCTCCTCACAGGGAGGAGAAAAAAACCCCTGAAATTTCACAGGTTAGTTACCTTCCTCAAAGTTGCACCTCACTTCAGAGCTTATTCTCATTATAACCAGTTCTGGCTTCAAGAATATGAAAATATGGAGTTTCTGAATAAGCATTGTTGTAACTGAGTTGTTCCTATCTGTATCTGGCACGCCCTGCTCTGCTGTGGTGTTCCAGAGGTACAGAGGAAACTTACTGAAAAAGTAAGCTCAAGAAGTATTTCAAGCAGATACTAATCAATATGAGATAAGTGAGGAGAATTTGTACCACTGTATGTCAAGTAATTTTGGAGACACCACGATTTGTTTCTGGAAGAGAAATCCAGGCTGAACTGGTAAGGGATAAATCAAACAAGTACAGAAGCACTTACCTGTACTCCAAAATTTCTTTTAAAATGGCTGTAATATGTTGTATTGTTGATAGGATTTACAGAAACTGTGAACAATGGCCACCATCATTGATCTTGAAGGGAGAAGGAAAAAAAGCCAAAATATATAAAACATTAATAATATAAGAATATATCTGTGTCCACTCAGTTCCAGCATAACCAGTTTTGATACGTTTTATCTGTGAGAATCACTCCAAACTGTTACTGTCAGCCTCACTTAAATCCCATCCCCAAATGCTTTTCCACGCTGCATGCTTTTCCTAAAAGATAGCGTTTACAACAAGGCTTCTTCAGATGCTAAATATATTGTAATACTTAAATTCACATTCACATGAAATTTGTCATAGCTAAGACACCATAATGAGCTATTCGGAAAGCACAATCAAGTTGTGTTTACAGTGCTTTTATTAGCACTCTGCTGTGAGTTACAAGATGCTCACAGACAGATTTTCTCTCCTCCAAGTTGTGTCCTTTTTCTATTTAATAAACACTGATTTGTGTCTCCAGCCAGTAGAGCTTAGTGCACTGCTGCAGCTACTGTGACAGCATCATTTTACTTTATCTTGATGAGAAAGTGCCCTTTGCAAGCAGTACTGGGAATGCTCACAAAGACAGATGGGGATGCAAAGGGAGCAGAGGTGGAGGGTAAAATGCCTGAGCACCGAATCCATTGCTGGTGCTGATTTACTCCAGGAATATGGGCATGCTTCATTACTTGTGAAAGGCAAGTGCTATTATTCGAAGTATTAAGTATATAAGTGGCTTTGCAGGCTTAAAGAAGTTAGTTAGGCACGTAACAGGAGAGCCAGAATGTCACCTTGCCTTCTTCCTGGATGTGAAAGTGTGTCTATAGAAGCTGTTGTTGGAAGGATGTTGAAGTCTTTGCTGACATGGTATGGGTGAAGTTTGCTCTAGTTAGATTCTACAGATACTCAAATATGTCTGGAGGCTACTGTAAATTACTTTTCTTGACATCTGACAAAAATTTAGACAGGGTGATGAAACCTTCAAGGAGATTTAGATGGGAGTAAGGTTGTGACAGAGGTGTGAAAAAGTCCTTGAAGACAACCCCCACACACACACATATTTCATAGCATTTGTCAGCTGAACTCGCTGACTGTGCCAGCAGCTCCCAACCACTTCATCAGAACAAACATCTTGGAATTTTGGCCTGTTCTAGTCACAAGGTCAAAGGTGAGGGAAAAGTAGTAAAGGAGCTGAATAAGGAACGTTTCTAGAAGAAGAGTTTTTCGATGAAGTTGTGCCTGTTCTTTCTTATTTATAGCATTCCTTGACTTCTTTAAACAGGAGGATTGAGTTTTATAACCAGAAATGTGTAAGCACTTTTTCTTCTGATGTCTCGCTGCATCTGACTGTCTTAAAGATGTAGACTCACTTGAACTGCTGCCTAAAATGAATCACTTGTAGTACAACAAAGGCATGGGAATAGTGGTCAGTACATTGGTCACAGGCAGGTATGAATCTCCTGGAAAGACAGATAATCTTTTCGTAATGTAGATGATTGGTGGGGCAGGCCTAAGGCTGCTACCAGTGTGTATCTGTTTTTCACTGTCCAAGCAGACAGCAGGAGTGCTGGAGCAGCAAAGAGCTTGATTAGTCAAAAAGACTAGACATGCACCTATGTAAGACGAGTTCCTCAAATCAAGGTCTAAAAAAATAAGTAAAAATAAATATATACTCAAAAACCTGTAGGTCTTTAAGCTTAATCCAGAGCAGTTCACTGAGGAACAGTTTATCCAGCACACGCATACACAGTGTGCATTTGGCAGGAAACGAGAGAAATGGCTTCCCCTCATGCTACATTCCTCCATCTCACTTTTTGAAACAGACCACCTTCTAAGAATGCAATTTGTTTAGCAAGAAATAGTTCTGATCCACAGCAAATAAAAAAACTCTGCACGTTCTCCATCATGTGTGGTAGAGATGGATGGAAGAGCATGGATGATACACTCCTGGTTTCTCTGTCTCCTAAATCTACCAAGCTGAGCATTCGTTTTGAGATAAGCCAGTGATTTGCACAAAAACCTGAACGCATGGGAATGTGCTGTCCTGCTGAGTGGCAGGCAGCCAATGAAATCCCCAGGACGTGCCTTTGCAGAGAGCAGTTCCTTGGTACAATCTGACAGCTTCATCAAATAGCAATTTGAAATATCACTACAGGAGATGATGTCCTTTCCCTCCTCTACACTGACAAAAAAGTGCTTTACTTGCTTTCTACATAGTGACATCTTGCCAATTGTAAATGGGAAATTTTCAGTGTCTGTAATTTACTGTCTTAAAATCACTCTCCCAGCTTTGTGTTGTTGACTCTGCCTAGAGAGATGTGACTGGTGGAAAGAGATGACAGTCAGATGGTAGTCAAAAGATCTAGGTGGGTGAAACAGCACTAAAGTCACTCAGGTGAGGCTAGAAGTCTGTTAGTTTATCTTGAGTTGTCATTAGTTGATGCACCCTACACAATTATTGTGTCTGTCACCTGCAGTTGTGAAACTCAAATTTAAGAAAAAGTTTTTTTTTCTATTTATTGAGGTTGTTTTCATAGACTTTTCTCAATATACAGTCCCAGTTTATTTCAAATTCTCCTCTTTTCAAAGAAACCTTATGCTACCGAGGCAGGTTGTGTCTTCACCTCCCAGTGACATACCACAAGCCATGCCTGATACTGGACACCTGTCAGTTTGACCTCTAGAATAGTTCAGTGTAAATGTACTCTATGCTGAACCTGAGCTGGGACACAAAACCGGCAGACTTCAGGCTTCAGCATTGTTTGTAGTGTTGGGATTTTGAAAGGCACTGTTGGCAGTTGAATTAATATTGTGCTAGCATGTCTCCTGTGGAATATTACCTAGTTTCCTGGCAGTGCTCTCATCAGAATTGACCTGTGACCCAAATGGAAGCCCCAAGACATCTCAGGGTATACCAGATGTAGAAATACTTAATTTCTCACCTTGATGACCTGTAGGTGTATTCAGTTGATGCTGAGGACCATAGCATTTAGGCTGACGTTGATCATGGAAGTCAACAGCTAGCCACAACAAATGATTGTAAATGGTATATACTTTTTGTGCAAAGAAATGTCTACCGTTTTCAAAATGTCAAGGAAAAGAACAGAGGTTTAAGTCTAATAAATTCAAGTTTTCTTCTTAAGTATACAAAGAGGATTTGCTCTGAAGTAACAGTACACAATTATACTACAGAGTTGAGCCCAAATGCATAGCTACGTTAAAATATTGCTGATGAAACCACTGCTAATAAATTGTGTGTTTGGATGGGTTAGGAGAGCAATGCATGGGTGAGAAAGCGCAAATGAACTGGAGAGTCACTCATCAAATAGCAGAGAAATTGTTGTGCTTGGGTTTTTCACTACTGCTCATTGTCACCTGAAGAACCAGTATCACACAAATCTCTAAAAATCTTAAAATCCTTTTAAATATAGCTAGTTGGAGGTAGAGGTTAATAAGAAAGGAAAGTAACTGAACTGTCCTTATCTGTGCTTCACAGTGAAAAGGTGCTTAGACCAGAAAAAAACACAGCAGAACAGTGGGAAGTCCTTCAGCCTACTCCAAATATATTAAAAATATTACTACTTGCAGCCTGGTGTAGTGGGAAGTGTCCCTGCCCGTCGTAGGGGGAGTGGAACTAGAAGATCTTTAAGGTCCCTTCCAACCTAAACCATTCTATGATTCTATTATTAGATTTAGATTTGATATTAAGAAGAAATTCTATGCTCTGAGGGTGGTGAGGCACTGGCACAGGTTGCTCAGAACAGTGGATGCCCGTCCCCTGAAGGTGTTTAAGGCTGGATGAGACTTTGAGCAATCTGATCCAGTAGAAGGTGTCACAGCCCATGACAGGGGGGTTGGAACTGGGTGACTTTGAGGTCTTTTTCAACTCAAACCATTTCATGATTCTGCTAATGTCTTATGCTGTTATAAACAGCACTTTGCTTAATTAATAACAAAGATAACAAAGCTTTGTGGAAATCACCAATCTTTCTCCTGTTTAATGGGAGAGAAAAAGTCTCTGGAAGAGACAGCAGGTATTTTTGAAATAAAAGCATACACACCTGGATAAAGCATAGTCTTCATTGTAATTGGTAACCAGAGGACTAGTAATGTCACAGCAGTAATATTGTGCCTGGTTCAGGAGCAAGCCTTCCAAGAGACTGTCCGTGGCCTGCTATAGGAGGTACTGCTAGGTGAGAATTTGTTTCTGAACCCATAGGATGGGACTGATTACCCAAGACTCCTCCCTGAAAGGGCAGGGGTGCAAAAGGAAAAGGAACAGATCTTCCCTGTGTTTAAGTAGTGAGGAATATTCCACTACAAAGGAAGCAGGACTGATTTCTTTTAGTAAAAGAGGTTGAAGCTTGTGTTCCCCTACTAATAACAATGGCATCTGTAGTGCTCAGAAAGGCATGCTTTGTTTCACAATTTTGGCAGCCTCCTTTCCTCCATCCAACACTTCTCTTTCTGCTCTCATTGGATGCAGGGTAATTGCAGATTCACAAACCAGTGAGTTTCATGGATCAAGAGATCTTTAGCCTTTTTGGGATTACATAGTATTAATAACCCACTTTGTTGTTCCAGTCCAGTGAAGCAGTGACCTTGTGAAGTAAAGAAGTGTACATTTATGATATATTTTAGCATTTAAATCCATTAAGAACACAGACTGGGAGTGCAAACAAGCATAGCAAGGTGTAATACTTACAAGTATATTTTCCTAGCTTTTAACTCCTAAAATTGAGACTGCAAAATATAAGGATAGAGATAAATTTAAAACAGGATCTCAGTTTAAAGGAACCTGTCAAGACACCTTCCCATCATCTATAAGTTATCTCCCCTCAGGCTGTTCTTTATATAACAAGACCCAAAGGAGCTTGAAATAAAAATCTGGTTTGGCTTTGCTTGCCTTTTTTATTTTCTTAAGCAGTTACCTTTTTCGGTTAAATATAGCAAATTTGTTTATGGTAGGATAACACAGAAAACATCACTCTTGTTTCAGTCTGAGATATGCTGAGGGAAATCTGAGAAACACATTTGAAAGGAGAAACTGTAGAAATAAAGACTGTGAAAACCTGTTTTAGAATGTTTGCTGGAAAACAGGAGAAAAATGGCATTTTATACATAATACAAATAAAATAACATAAAAAATTTGTTTGAGTGTGCAAACACATAAGTGAATTCATCAAAATATTTCTTTCTGGTAATGCTGAAATGAATTATACATAACACTGCCAGGATGCATTGTGTGTGCCTGTACACTTCGTGTGCTAGTTCTCACAAAAAGTAGTCTAAATAGTAGAACCTGAGGAAGCTGGAACAAAGTGTCCTCTTCAGCCTTTGAACTTCTCTGTTAGCTTCACTGAAACTGGCAGGCTCCCTCCGAAACTTCTCTGCAGTCAGACCACATTCCCTGTTGGTGGGCAAAAAAAAAATCAAGCTAACTAATTTTGACTGTCTGAAAAAGCTTATTTGCCTGAACATCACCAACATTACTTAGAAGGGTGCAATGTGATTTTCAGAATAGTTTTTGGTCTGTGTTTTTGTGCATGCTTAGTTATCATAATTTCAGAAACAAAGCTATCAGTCTGAAATCTTGCCCAGTCCACATGGATATTGGTAGCTGAAATGGTGGAAGAGCTGGTGGCAAAGATGACAGGAGGTTCAGGCCGGATCGTGGCAAGCTTGCTTCACTCATGTTATGAGTGCAGGAGTCTCAAGGGCCATTGTATTGACTTATTTGACTGAAAAGTAGAAAACAATAGTTTTTAGGAGGATTTGTAAGCATTGCAAAGCATTATTTCTGTCTTACAGTGACTCCTGAAATGAATGACAACTAAATTTTAATACATAAAAGACAGCAACTGCCTTTCATGTGTGCAGTCATTTATTCAGTTTCTCAAATCAGTTTTTCACTTCACTATTTAAAATACTGAACACAAACCTAAACATTACCAAAAATGCTCAACAGTGGTTCATGTTAGACCTTGAAACCGTGACCTTAAGAGAACAGAGGCAATGAGAGCCATCTTCTGTATGAACAGTGCATGGGATATGGGAGTTCTGGCTTGCCTGATTTTGTTAAAGAGGAACTCCGAGCTAGAATTCAGTCTTGTCTCCTGCGCAGCTCTCAGCAGTTGTTCATTACATCAATCTCAAATGCCCCTTTAAGTAGGTCTCCTCTGAAGCCCACTAAATACAAAATCTCCTGCCAGCTGCAGCAGATTTTTTAAAAACATTTTTTTTAAACATTTTTTAATTGTGCAAATGGAAATGGGAATTACGGTAACAATACTTTTTCAACCGTGTCCTTCATTAGCTTACATTAGAAGTATCTTGCTAGCTCAAATATTTTATTTCAACAGTAAGGTGGGTGTTGAGTTAGTTTTGCATTTTATTAGTGTCTATAGTTATTTTTTTCTTCTTTTTGACCATTTTCTCACCTAGGGTCGCAGCATGCTCACTGTTGCCTGCAGGTCAGGTTCCAAATGAGATGGCTGTTCTGATTTGAACACAGGGTAGAGACAGCATCTCCCTAGCAACTGGAGTTGCACAAGAGCTGCCCACATGGCTCTGATACTTCTGTTTATTCCCTCATTTTAGTAGCCATCACTCTCAGGTGAATGGACAGTGCAGGGCTCGGTAGGATGTAATGCACAGATGCACAAATAATGAAACCTCAACAATGGTGCATGCTTTTATTTCCTGCACAATAGGATCCTGATATCATTTCAAAGCTTGTTTTATATTTAAAATACGTTCTTGTGTGCTCAAACACATATACATATGGGTAGGTTTCATTGTGTGTGTGAAAATATTCTCCAGGCACATGCCCTCAGTATAGGATTTGCAGCATTGAAGGCAGCAGAGAGAGCGGAAGGACATGAACTTCCTTGTTGAATAAGAGATCTTTATGCACATAGACTGTCACTTAGGTTTTATATTTCTCTGTTAGAGAAAATTAGCAGTTGTTTTTGTTGGCAAAGACTACTTCTGAATTATTGGAGACATCACTCTGTTCCTCACGTCAGCATCTCACCTGATGCCAGCCAGCTCTTTCACTCACCAGAAACAGGAATTTAAATGGGTTGGGGAAGTCCCATGATACAGAACATCAAGGCTTCTGAATCAACAGCACCTTGATACTTCCAAACATTCATGTCCTTGCAGTATGCACACTGTCCAGACTATATGAAACAGGAAGTTTGAAGTCATGTGTGAGCTTACTGAGCTAAAGGTACAAACAAGCCCTCATATTTGGATATATGTCCTAGGAAGTTGACTCTCCATTTGTTGCCACAGAAGGTACACACATAGATTACAGCTATCGGTGAATCTGCCCCACTCTGCCTCAGTATTTGACCCTGGGAGTTTTCTGCCCTAATTTGTTCTTGCTCTTTGAATTTGGTGGGAGTTCTTGGCTCTTGAAACTCCTCAGAGAAATTAAGTGGTGTTCCTCTAAGAAGGTGACATGGCTGACAACTCAGCTGAAGGCCTTCTAAACCAGGACAACAAATAGGAGGATCCTGGAAGCTATTGGGCAGCAGTGAAACTACGATATAGTTGCTGAGGGACCAGGGACTGAGGGGAGAACTTATTGTTCTCTGCAACTCCCTGAAAGGAGGCTGTGGTGAGGCAGGTGTTGGTCTTTTCTCTGAAGTAACAAATGACAGGATGAGAGGAAATGGCCTCAAGTTGCACCAGGGAAGGTTTAAATATTACTTCATGGAAAGGGTTGTCAAGCATTGGAACAGGCTGCCCAGGGAAGTACTGGCGTCACCACTCCTGGAGGGATTTAAAAGATGTGTAAATGCCATTCTTGTGGACGTGGTTTACTTGAATTGGCAATGTTAGGTTTATTGTTGGACTTGATGATCTTAAAGGTCTTTTCCAACGTAAATGATGGCATGATTCTAAAAATAATTTACTCTGGCTGTTACAAAAAACCTGTCGTGGCTGTTCCCATGATTAACGTCTTTCCTCCTGTCAGTTCAATTCTCTCTCCTCATAGAGATTTGCCTCTTATACACCCTAGAAAGCATTTGAGTTACCTTTTTTTCATTAGCCTGTATACACTAAATGGTTTGCCTGACTTTGGACGTAATTGCTGCCAGATGCCTGGTTAACTTGGGAGTCAAACACATACTTAGTGAAAACCAACCTGCCAAGAATGCTTACCTAATGACCCAGCCCCTACTAATTACTTGCTTGTGCAAACAAGGCTTTTTTTTTGCCAGATACAGTGCTCAGTGGTGCAAAAACCTGGAAAAAAACCCCCACATGCATGCAAAAACACATTTTGTGGGGAACATGGTCTACAGGAAATGGCATGTCTGAGGCCACTATCAAAGGTCTTCCCTTCTGTCCTGAGGGTATGATTGCCTTCTACCAGTGCATCAGCGTGCTGATTACAGCTTTGCAGAACCTGGACAGCAGAATCTTGCAGCTTTGCTGCTTGAGGGGGGATCCTTGCTCAGGACAAAGTGGTTTTCTGTCAGGAATAAAGAAGAATGTAGATTTCCCTAAAGTCATGAGATCTCTGGCAAGCCAGGAGGCATTGTACTGCTTTGTCACAGAAGGAGAGACAGACAAGACTGGTAGGAACGGGAGGCCTCAGGCCTGGTTGGTGGGTTGTGGTTTTTTTCTTTTTGGTAATTTGACTTTCTCTATGAAGGTTAACTAGGGAAGGGAAAGTCCTCTTCTCCACCAGCACGCTTTCCAGACTAAAACAGTGCTTTCTGGCTCCTTGGTCGCTGGAGGCTACAGAGCTAATTGTTCTGTTGAACAGTTTTGTGGAAAACAAAGGCACTTCTCCTTCACTTCTAGAATTTAGGATTAAGTAGCCTTAGATTCACTTCCATGTAGGAAACTATCACGTGTGGGCTGTTCTCCTGTTTTCTTTATTTTCTGCCTCTCCTGTAATGACTTACTGTTTTGTAAGCTTTATAGGAAAAGGCTGAGAAGGAGAGCAATGTAGCACAGGATCTTGGAACCCAAAAGTTAATGGAATTAGTGTTTGAGACAGAATGTTTGGTGGGAGGCTTGGAAAAAGTTAGCTAGGAACATATAACTGCCCTCATCTGTGGAAACTCTGCAAAGCATCAGCACAAGAGCAGCAAAGTAAGTCAATATCTGTGGCAGCTGGGCTACTTCTACCTGTCTGTACAAGCCTTTAGGAGGCTAGTTTGTGTATTAGGGCTGTTGGAGGAGGTGAATTAAGTCCCGTGGACTCTTCTAGCTACCCAGTGTATGGGAGAATGGGTCACATGGTTGCTGGTTGTCACTTATAAAAGAGGCTCTATTTCCACAGGCAAAGGAAACACAAGCTTCCTAAAACTGGCATGCTAATACAGCCCTTCTGCTCACTATGTGCTGAAAATGAAAGACATTCTCTCCGCATGCTTACTTAGTATTTTATCTCTCTTGCAGAAGTCTTAGGGACCTTTTTTTGTGAGCTGGTGTCAATATTTTTGTGTCAGTCGCTGTTCAGAGTGAGAGCTCCTGGGAGCAAGGCTTGTTAAAATGTGGGCCTGGCGTTTGCAGATACGCTGCTTGATAGAGTGCTGTTTCTTGGTGATTTCTCATTCCTCTGAGGTAGCAAAGTAGACAATGGAAGTAATTTATGCTTGACTCTGATTCACAGCTTTTCTCAGACCTTGCCATAGATGCATTAGAAAGCAAGTCCTGGCTGAATTCCCTAGTGAAAAGGAGCCGAGTACTTCATTTTATTTCCCATCACTGTGTATGACAAAATTGTTCTAGCTTTAATTGCATAGCAATTTTTATTGCAGCAAGGTATCTCTGACTGTGGTAATGGGGAGAGTGATGTCAGAAAGTAAGCTTGAAGAACTGGAGTTTCATCTACAGCCTATTTAGGTTTAGAGGACCTTTCCATTTGGATCAGGCTTGGGATCTGAGCCAAGAAGAGCAGGTTGAGGCAAGGATGGCCAGAAAAGTTAGATTCAGAGAGCAGAAGGAAAACAGTCCAGCTTGTGGTTGTGCTACTGTTGACTGAGATCAGTGTTAGAAATCCCAATGTGTGTGAACATGTCTGACTCTCAAACTCTATGCTTAGTTTAATATGTAATCTTCAGTGAAATCTTTTTCCACTGTTACCTTTAAGAAGCTAAATAAGAAAAAAAATGTTATCTATGGGAACGCTTGAATGCTTTGATACCCTGTGGGAAAAACTCTCTTGTTTCTGCCTGCCTACTCCTTTTTTAAGGAACCTTTTCCCTCTCTCCCAGAGAGGGAATAGATAGAAGATGCAAGGAGAAGGGCTTTAAAAAAGGACGAGACTTCTCAAACTGTAATAGTTCTCAAAGCAGAGTTTCAAAAGGCCCTAAGGGGATTCTTTAATAAGGAAAATTTGTTTTCTGTATATCCAAAATGGTTTATTAAGATACTAGCAATTCCCTTGCTCCATGCAAGAGGACAGTTTCTCTCAGTCCGTCTCCAAAGATCTGATTCAACAGCAGCACTCTCATTTTTGCAATTTCCCATTGATTTACTTCCTGGTGCATTTCATAAATCACGTAATCCTAGTTACATGCTCCCTCTTTCCACTTCTCAGTATTTCCCTTGATTCTTTTTTTCTTCCCTTTCAACCGAATACTCATCTACTTTTCCTCTAGTTTCCCTGTTTCAGATATTAGTATCCCTGTGCTCCATTTTTTTCCTTCCCCTGGAAGTTCAGCTGGACATGAAAATTTTGATCTACAATGTATATACTCCCCCCTTATTTACATTTTCCTGAAATCCATGTGATTACATTTGTGAATATGTTAAAATAACCACAAAGAAAACAGCAATCCGAAAACTTGATGCTTTGAAAATTAGGAAAAAGCAGAATGAAAGCTATCAATGGATGCTTTATCTTTTCTTTAGTAGCCTCTGATCTTTTGGGTTGTTTTTGTAAGATTTCTGTATAGACACATATCCAGCTATGACAACTCTTCACCAAGTCTTAGGAGAAAAGCTAATCAAGACAAAGGAAGATGTAACACAACATTCAGTCTCATTTCTGAAGAGCAATAACTTTACTGTCTCTGGATCTGAAACTGCAAGTTCTGGGTCTTTTTTTACTGATGAGAACAAACAACGACTTATGTTTTGAATGAGTTAATATCATTCTGTGTATTCACCAGCTAAGAAATGTGCCCCTGTCACTGAAAGAAGGCTCCTGACTTTCTGTCTCCAGGTCAGTAATATGTAAAAGCATAATCTAAACCAGAAGGGCTAAAGCCCAGTCTGTTAAGGTTGGTATAATCAGTTGTCTGCAACTGCTGCAAAACTACCTTGAGATGTTTCTCTATCTGTAATTCTTTATCAGAAACACAAACTTACCTAAATTATTATCCATTGAATTTTAGAAGGGTATTTCCCTCCATAAAACTTGTGGAAAATAAATCTGTTCTGCAGCATCTGTTAGTGAGGACAAGATACGCACTCAGCTCCTAGATTTCTCTCAGTTACTGTGTTGTGCATGTGGCTGTTGTGTAGTACACGACCTTGTTCCATGTCCTTTCTGAGAATTTAATTTTGCGCCAATTTTAGCTTCTTGGAAAACTCTTGAATAACTCCCAAGTCCTTTTTCCTTGCCTTTGCCTATTTCAGTTGTGATAAAAACGTGTACTGTTACACATGATATTGTTCAGCTGTGAAGGCAGAATAAAAGGCTCTGGTCCCTTTTGCAATAAAACTTCATTTGGTCCATGGCATGTTCCACAGAGCAGATAACACGGTTTGTAGGAATGTAGTGTAAGCCAAGTCAGTGGGTTGCTGCAGGCTGGTTGCTTTCCCCTGAGGCTGGCATTAGGCTGTGACCACAGAAAGCCATTGGCAGAGGTGGAGAGGCAGAGGAGGGTTATGATAGTGCCTGGGGCTGGTCAGGGAAAGGTGGAAAACCTTAAACTGTGTTCTGCTGTGAGAAAGGCCCTAACTTGCAACCATTTCTGATGCTGACAAGTTACTCCAGTTTGTTCCTGTTTCCAGCCAGAATTGTTTTGAACCGCTCATATTGTAGTCTTAAGGCAAATGAAGAGCTTGGAAAGTTTCTCTAAGAGAGATATTTACAGTTCTGTTTTAAAGATGCAACAAGGATGCAATCTTTAAGGAGATGCAGACGGCACCTCAGATTCTCTAGGGATATTTTGACCTGAGGAGCAAACCTATTTTCCCCTCTATTGACTCGGTAGTGAAAGGATGGAATCCTGGAAATATTAATTAGCTGCTAAGTGAACTGGGGAGAGACAAGTACTTTGGTGTAGTTCAAGTCTTTCTCAATTAGTAAATGCAGATGTCAGAGAGACACTGAATGATATGAATCTTACAGCAGCAGCAGAGCCATTCAACGCAGTCTGCCTGGCTTTCTGCAACTTAAGCAAATTTGATGCATGTTAGCTTGGCAATAGGTAATATTTTAGAAGGCCATTACTGTTAAATCGATGTTATTGAAAGAAGAGTGGTCTTCCCAAAAGTGTTAATAACTGATCAAAGCGTATTACAAGGTGGCTGGTTTAAGAGGGATTTGAATGTGAAATTAAAATTTGATTCCACTAGTGTAATACAGCGTTTGTGTTTGTCAGAGACGAATAGCAAACAACGTTTTGCTTGCTTACAGCGTTGCTTACAGCAATTTCCAGTCAGCATGCTCAGACAGGCAAGGTGAATGAGAAGATAAACTTGCAAAGCTCACAGCTTGGTCAAGCAGAGTGGCTCTGCCTTTTGTTCTGTTTCAGGCAGAAAGCATTACAGTTTCTTACACCTTATACTTGTAATTCTCAGTCTTCTGAGTGTGTTGGGCCACCCCAGCAGCTGAATACTGGCACCAGCACAGATCATTTTGGTGCTGGGGGATCTGTCCGAAAGTATATGTGAATAGTGGGAAAAGACAGCATGTCTGCAAATCTGAGCCATTAACCTTTCATTTAGGATGCAAACCCTGGATCTAGGTGTTAATTTCTTTTGCTTGGAAGAGAGAGATGGTAACTACACTATGTCCTATGTTCTTATTTTCTTCCCTGTGGTTTTCCAGCTCTGGTATTCACCAGAGAGTAAGTCAATACAGAGTTAAATGCACTATCAGACTCAGCCTATTAAGCATCACATCTGAAGTTCATTAGCATCCAAATGCCTTTAAGCTGACTGTCTCCTTGGTCACACTGCTCCAGAGCTTACAGGATGAAAGTATCAAAAATTCAAAAATAATGGGTTGCATTGTTACTGAGGGGAATCTGTGATTAGTGGAGGTCTGCACATGTACCTTATTGAGGAAATAAAAATAATTTTTCTCTTTATTATTCAAGTATATTCACATTTGAAAATAATAATAATTAGACAAACGTTACTGGAGAGCATAACACAATTTATCGATAATTTTAATACATTTTGCAGAGCTTTGCATATACGTAGGTAATTTAGAGAGAGGTTATGAACTGTAATAATTGTTGGGCTGATCTCTTTTAAGGAGTTGGTTTGAATTGGAGTGAGATAAGTGACAGGATTCCAGCTAACTTTTCTCTCTCAGATTCTCAGCTATGCTAGGCTGGGGTTAAAATGGGGATGGAGTCACAAAGAATATCGTGACTATGTTTCAGTTAAGTAGATGTATCAGTCTGTGCTGATTGAAGCATAACTGAAGTGCAGTATTTTTTATTGGAAGAGGTGCTCTGCTTGTTTAGTCATGGACTAAAAGGAGATACTGCTGTGTGAAAGTGAAGTGTCTGATGCGAAAGCCAGAGCCTGGGATAGCTGGGATGCTGTGCCTCACTAAGGAACGGATTCAGCAGATCCACATGAGAGAATTTTTTATTCCTGCTCTCCCCTGGTAGTGTCATTGCTAAAGGTTCACCCAGTGATAAAAAAAAAATCTGATAACCAGATGGTGCAAAGAGATAAAAGCTGCTATCTGCTCAAAATAAAATGGTCATTAAGGTCAGGAAAAAAATCTTTGCTGGAGCCATTTGCATTGTCAACTCCTATCATGAAAAGCCCTGACTGCAAAACTTGGAGGCAACCCAGCCTGGCAGCTCTGGGATTTACCTTCACAAGGGAGGGTAAGCCTGGCAAAAATCAAGCTATTCAAGTGTTTGGATCTCTTGCCCCATGGAAAATTGGATTCTGTCTCTTGTGGCAGAAGAGCAGAGGAAGCAAAACTCACCAGTGCCTCAACTGGGGGCCACAGCCTGCCAGGTTCACTGTGGCTGCTGCACACACACAATGTGGTTGAAGGCTCTGTTTCTTCTCAAACTCAGGCTTTGGTAGCTCATGTAACCATCTTAATCTGCTACAAGAATATAGCTATGGCTGGCCACTTAGCCTGTAAGGGGACCTCAGCGTGGACTCTCCACCTTGCTCAGCTGAATTTGTGCTTTGCCTGGTGGCCCTGCTGGGGCACTCTGTTATTTTTCAGCTGAATGCGGATATAAGTCACGTATATATTTCAGGCCTACCACTGCCCAAGGTTATTTATGTATCAGCATTTTCCTGTATGATTAGGTAGAAGTAGTTTAAGGGAATATATATTGAACGCATAAATCTGCCAGCCCCACTCAAACAGGGGACAGCAGCTGGAAAACAGCATGCCAATTCAGGAAAATTTCCGATAAAATGCTTTTTTCTGTCCTCATGGCCAGGGTGAACACAATCCGAAGGATCATTTCTGATGCAGTGGTACAGTGGCAGAATCTCTTCTTTAAACAAAATAAACCTTTGGATATCAGAGCCTGCTGAGGGTATCAGAGAGTCAGTGGTGCTGGAGAGCTGATACACTGCCTGCAGAAGCCTGGGCTACAGCTTAGCTGTTTGCTCCAAGGTAACAGCGAGAACTGAGTTAGTCACCTCATTTTTGGATGTGCTCAGCATCCTCAGTTATTCTGAAGTCAAAGCATGCTGTGGGTTTCTAGCACCTCGTGATGAATCTCTCTTGTTGCAAGAAGGCATTTGTCTGGTTTAGAGTAACAAACTGTTTAATTAGTGTCCTAGTCTGCAAGGCTTCAGGCTCCAAAACTGGAAGAGTCAAAATGCTGAAAATCAAGACCATGGGACATCACAGCAGTAAGATGCCTGGAGAAAAGAGAGATGCTAGGCTGAATTTCCTAATGAGGCTTTTATGGAGCCACAGTCTCTTCAGGTCTGCTATCGGATCACAGTCATAGTCCTATGGCCTGTGCAGTATGTGGCAGCAAGCCCCACTCCCTGGGGGATCAGCCTTCACCCAGCAGCTCAGACTAGGAATATAATTGTTGTCAAGGCTCAGCTGCATTTTAAAGCTAAATCACCTTGAGGGCAGTTGGTGAGAGTCTGCTGATGCTTGGACTTATGGGTGAATATGCAGAGTGGGGCTGTCCCACCGGTTCCAGTTCTGCTTGAAGGAATATCCGTATTATACAAAACCTGCCACTCTTGATAAGGATGCTCAAGACCTGACTGGCAGCACCCTCCCTGGAAATGGTTTGCCCTACATCCACGCTTGGGTGTTCTCCTACCCCACACGACTCATAAGCCCTTGAACTAACCCCATTGGACTCCAGTCTGGAGAGCAATCCTCAAGCTGATAGCAAGCTTTTCATAGTTACCTGGTTACAGACACTGGTCTCTTCAGGGAGAGGCTGAATGAGAAATTGCATTTCTAAAGGCTCTCTGTAGCCTTTAAAATATATCAAACTTTAATTTGATAGAAGGCACACACTATCTCCTTCCTGTTCTACTGTCTCAAGATGCTTTGTGCCAATCCAAGCCATAACCAACTGGCACACCGTTTTCTGCTTCTACAGGAAGGAATATGAAGGGTCTGGAGTCCAGTTGCCCAATTACAACAAACACCCATTTTGATGAGGCAATCCTTCTTCTTCCTAAAGCACTTACAAATATAATAGATGAGAAGGAGAAAGACAAAGATAATATTATGATTTATTATCCTCATTCTACAGATAGGGAGCAAACCCCCAGGCTGTATTTATGCCATCTTTTGAGAGGCAGACCTACTGCAACCTGCAAATCCAGATTTACAACTGGTAATGAGTCTCCTATACTGAGAAAAGATTTCTCTCCAGCAAATGCAGCATACGTACCCAAAAGTGCCTGGCAGCCTGGTTCAGTATGCCAGCAGCACACAGCTAATATGGCATTTGCAGAACTTTGGATGTTACCAGAGTTCTGCAGCCTGCATAAAAGGGTTTCTGCAAATGTGCTGGCTGTCTCCATAGCATCTCCAGGAGGAGACTGTGGCTGGATCTCATGGCATGCTGTCCACAGGCCGTGCTTTCTGTGGCTCAAACCTTGTCACAGAGATTATGTGGTTTGTTTACAATAGATTTAAGACCTTTTGTCCTCAATGTAAATTCATTGCTGTAACAAAAGGCTTTTATTTAATTTCCATAATCTCAGCTATGTCCCTGTTGCCTTTACACGGATATATATTAACATCTCAACAGACCAGACCATCCGATACTATTAAGGCAGGCAGCCAGGCAAATTGAGGGCAACTCCTTCACGGCACAGTTACATCCCCAGCATGAGGCAGGAAGGTCTGCTGTTACTCCTAGCCACAGTGCTGTAAAGGCTTTGAGACCATCTGTTTGAAAAGTACTTGTTTTACCTTGCTGGGAATGTCTAATGGAAGACATCACAGCAGAGCAAGGCACATTCAACCCATTTATGTCATTGAACACTGACACTGTTCCCCCTATTTCTTTTTCTCTTCCATTTTCACTTGTTCTTTTGTGAAATATCAAGAAACTCCAACAGATTGCACTAATGAAACAAGCACCTGCTTTAGCTTTTGCACCTGGCATGAATGGATGCAAAATGCGACAGGTTTGACAGATGTAAATGTCTTGGTATGAAAGCAGGACGTGCACTCTAAGGCAAGTTCAGGGAGGAAGAAAGGGAACAAAAAAGAGAAAAAGGTCCATTATTCATATCATACTGGCAATTTACAGCCAGTGCTTTCCGCTTTCCGTGTTCGTGGCATATGGCAGAGTGGAGAATTTCATTCAGGCAATGAGCTGGGAAAAGGTAGGGAGCAGTTGGAAAAATGCACTGCATCTCTGCCCCATCTCCCGCCCCCAGTATTTGAGGGAATGGACCTGTGGTCAGTTCTCTAAATACAGCACTTGTTCTGCAGCATTGGCCAGGAGATCTCTGACCTTACGGACAGGGTTTTATGTAATTGGTGGAAGTACTATGCAGAACTCTGACCTGATTTGACTTGACAGGCACCCCATGGGCAGAGTTGCCGCTCTGTGCTTCTCTGCAGCTTCTGGAGAGTTGCAGAGCTGAATGTGGCAGCTCTGCCGTCTGTCCCTGCTCCCTTCCTAGAGCATGGTTGCAGCTGGTACCGGGTGCCACAGGAAAGGTCAGTGTCTGGAAGGAGGGCAGGAGGGCTTGGCTCTCCTCATCCTGGCTGTGCTTCTGCCTTCTCCTCCAGGGAAGCAAGGAACAGAAAAACAGGGGTTTGCAGAATCTCTTTTGTGCCACAGAAGTGACACCAATATCCTAAACAGAGCAGTAGAGCTCCACTGAATGATCAGACAACAGAAATGTAAAAAAGAGAAAGTTATACATATATATCTTTTTTTTTCATTAGTAACCTCAAATCAATCAGTTATATTGGGTATTTACCAGCAGTGGCCTGTAAAATGACAGAAATAAGTGAGCAGATGCATTTCCCTGATAGGCACACGGTCTCCCTCTGTATCAAAGCAATGGAGAAGATATTCTGACATGTTCATTACTTTAATCTTGTGAAAATATGCCTTCATTCTGTAAATATCTAAGTATGACTGTGGTTTACTGGGGTTATATTAGGGCACTGTTGTTAGAAACATTAACTACTCCAAAAACAAAGCTACATGCACAGGCTGGATTATGTTTGTATTTAAAGGCAAGAACAAACATAATACTGGTGTAACCAAGTAACATTAAACTGCACATTAACAGGAGGACTATTATATATGTCCATTATGTGATCAATCATTTTAAAAGCAGGCTTTTCGACCTAAAGTTTGCCTGTCTCAGTCTATCTTTCCTCAGCTTTAATTCATGTTATTAAAATGGAAATCTCAAAAATGCTAAGGTACCAAGATCCCAGTTCAACTAGACACTTTAAGCATTTTTACCGTTACGCATTAATGAAATCAATAAATGTGTCAAATCTCAGCCTACAAAACAGGTTGGAACTAGGATGACAAAGTGACTGGAAAAGAATGAATTAGAGGAATGATAATCCTGGCTTCCATCAATTTTCTCCAGAAGTGACACGTTTATCATGGAAGTCAATCCAGAAAGCAGCTGCAGATGCAGAGAGTGTCGTATATTTCAGGTGATGCAATCCCTCTTTTCCTAACATCAGATACATACACAAGCTGTAAAATGGCCTTTGGAGGCCAGCAGGTTTGGTCTTTTTTGAGCTGACATCAAGGCATTCTTCATGTGTTAGGCACTGTCTGGGTGGCTGTGATTGCTGTCAGGCTCGGGAATCTTTTTCAATTTTTTTTATAGGCAAACATGAGTAATAGCAAGAGAATCCAGCCATTTCTTTCCCTCTCTTCTCTGTTTTTAACTCTGTTCTTCAGGCTGGATACCTTTTTAAGCATGACATCTTGATGTGTGAAATACAGAACAGGGTACTTGAGAAATCCCAGGAGGCAGGATGAGCATGGTACTTGACTTTCATCTCCTGTTCACCTTCAGCATACTTTATAAAACAGCCTTAAATGGTTACCATTCTGTAAATTTGATGATGTGTGATATGGAAAGGGGAGGAAAAATGGAAGGATAAGTAATAGAGCAGCTCAAAAACGTGGTACCTATTAGAGAGCCCCCCTTGAGGTGGTTGTTATTTTTGAAGGAAATTGTTTACAAGGAACAAAAAGAATTTTCAAATTGAAAAAAATATTCTTTTTAGGCTATGAATTTTACAGGACTTGCAGGCAGATTTATTATTAGTTACTGCAGCGTTTGTGTTTCATATGAGTTCAACGTTGCGGAGAGGTGAAGGAAGATGGAGTGTCACATGTTTTGAAAGATCACAGTTAATTTAGCCTTAGTGGAGATGTAGCATGGGGAGGTATCACGGTATGACAGTCCGTTGTCTGTGCCAACACAACCTTGTATGCCACCTTCACTGACTCAGTTAAACAATTCACTTTGTTAGTTTCTGTTCTGTAAACCAGGGATATACTTTAGTGATTAAAGATAAAATCTGTAAGTCACCATATCTGCTTTTCATACTATCTATTTATACAAGAGATAGCATTATCTTTAATTTGAGAAAAGTATATAGGACTAAGCAAGCATGTTTTTTGAAGGGTATAGGTGCCTGATGAACAAAGTCCTGAAAAAAAAAAGCAGTAGCTATGTTAGTTGGGAGAAGTGTTTTGTAGGTAACTAATACATTTTAGTGGACCTTAAATGGGTAATTCTTCCATTTACATAGAGGCTTCTATTTCTGAGACACTTTTAAAGTATTTGCCTTGTAAAGGCTTTGGGATTTTTTACTTATGGATTTGTTGTCTGTTTTTTCTTCCTCAAGACTGTAGAATAGTTGAGGGAGTATGAAAAGAACAGTTAACACTGCTGGTGGCTAAAAGGCCTGCTATGGATAGGTGATGGTTTTCACTTCAAACCCTGCAAAAGCAGTCACTTGGATTGTTCGGAGCAGAGCAGTTGTTCCTGCCTCAGATTCATGGCTGCCTGACTGCTGGGCTTCCCTGCTGTTTGTGTGTCTCCTCTCTAGCCACTTGGTAGTTCATTTAAGCCTTACTCCTTGCTTTTTTTTTCAGTTTTCTTGATTATTTTTTCTCTCTGAACAGGAGTTTGTCGGTTAGAACCTGGAGCTCGGGTTCCAGAGGGCAGCACAACTCCAGTCTGTCCTGTCTGTATACTGCAGTACATGGACTCATGACCCGCTAATGGTTGCAGAAGCCAATCCAATGCTGCCTTGCTAATGCACTTCCTATCAGGCTTGGAAGAAATGGGTACTATCTGTTCTTTTGGATTATTTGAACCAATCACGAATACCTGGAAGGGTGGGGACCCTGGCAGGTCTCCCAAAGGCTGTTAATTCAGGACCTGGTTTTGGCCATGGTCAGGCGAGGGAGGAATTGCTTTCTGTTTATCCAGCTGTCAGCTTTTAGTGTCATTGCACCATGTATTTCCAGAACCAGTTTGAACTTCTGTTTAGAGTAACAATTTGAGGATATTCATAGTTGATTGTGGGTACTGCTTCTCTTGGGAATTGCTGGGTTTTGGTGTTGGATAGGGCAGGCTGAGTGGGTGATCCCAGTGGACGACACCTCTACCAGACTGGCTGCTCTGAAAGAAACGACACAACGATGAGCTGCTCTGTCAGCTGCACAATCAGAAAGTTAACATTTGAAAACTTAAACACATCAATTTCTCTCTTACTGCTTTGACACAGTGTATTACAACCTGAGAGAGACCAGAGTAGCTGCATGGTTCTGATGCCCAAAACTTTCACTGCATGGGCTAGCAACATGCAGCATACTTTATAAAAACAGTTCATGCTACAGGTCATATTTACCATTGTTTCTTTTGCTCATTTAGCTTTGGGAAGAAAGCAATTTTAATGTAGTGCCTAGGAAAGCAGATATGCTGTCTGTCATGTAGGCAAATAATCACAAACAATACAAACTACTTCTTATTATCATGCCAAGAACTTTGAGGAATTCTGGGTTTTCAGAAGCAGGAGTCTCTCTCCGTATGTTAAGGATTAGCCTGATGTAACAGACCTGATCAGGAGATAAGCTTTGACATTGAGAAGCATTGATCTATCCCCACCTTCCCCCACAGAAATCAGACTGGAAAGGATTATCATGAATTTTCACAAACCAGAGCTCTGAAAAGACTTGGGTTTTTAAAAAATTGATTAGTGATGACAGGTTCAGTGGAAGATTTAAGCGGTCAGTCAGATACTGTATTTGGTTTCAGATTTCAATCCAGGACCAGTAATATATAATTTAAGATTCTTATCAAAATAAGAACACAATGAGCACCTTTGTGACTGCATCAGGAATTGCCAGATTGAAGCTTTTTCCAGAAATCTTCATGTCATTTTTTTGCCTGGTGCCAATGATGTTACTGATCATACAGTGGAAACCCAGTTTGAGCAGGGTGTGCAAGGCTCAGGTCTTATGGAGCATGTACTGACAAAACTAAGGAGAAATATTTGGGTACTGTAAGAAGCATTTCATGCTGCAAAAGAATTGTTAAGGCAAATTTTCACCATTTGATTTCAGCAAATTTTACATGAAAGCAACCATGTTTACCCAAAGAAGGTTTATCAGTCAGAGGATTGCCTTACTAGTAGGAAATCTCAGAGCTAGTTAAGAATTCATCCTGAAAACCCCTTGAAACACTTAATTCAATTGTTTTTTCTTGTCTTCCTCTTTCAGTACTGCTCTACGGAAGGAACGTAATTTACTACAGGGAAATGTTTACAGTAGTTTAAAATTTATCCAGGGCGTGTGAATCATTTTAGTTCCATTTTTATACCACCCAATGTTTCTGTGAGCTGCCTTCAGACTGGAATGCAATTAAGCTGCATATTTGTAGAAATAAACAAACAGCCTTCTTGCACATCATGTTATTCTTGTTTTTCCCCATCAAGAGGTACTGAAGAAACATATAGAAGATAGACATAGAGAGATGGACCTGAAAGGGAGTGTTTGCTGGACCTAGGAAACATCAATGAAAATAAATATTTTTTTCTTCATCTTTACAGATGTTTTCCTTTCTGAAAATGCTGATAAATTGGTATTAAACCTCTTCTATAAAATGCAAGTCCATGCTCATTTCAAGATCTGCTTAGGAAGCAGTCTAAATTGCATGGTAGACTTTCAGGGCAGCTCAGTCACAGCAGAACTTAAGAAGCTGTCAGTTCAGACAGCTGAGAGTGTGGTGGTGAGAAGACCAACCTTGTTTTTATTGTTGAGGATCATTAAAAAGGAAAAAAAAATAGGGTTGTTAAGAATCTGGAATGAAGGAGAAAAGGATACCACAAAATTTAGCCTAGAAAAAGGCTTGGAAAATATAAAAAGAGTAAACCAAAATCAGCAGTGAGAGAATATTCAGGCTGTTTGGGAAGCTTTGCAGTTTACAGTTGCGTTCCTATCTCTGAGTTCATACCATGCGTCCCTTCTCTTCCAGGGCACTGCACTGACATCAGAGATGGGAAGGGTACCGATGGTTGTAATGATGCTTTGGCAGGAGGTAGACAGAAACTGGTTTGATTTAACTTTCAGATATGGCTACTGAGGTGTCCCAAAGTATTGTTGTTTAAAGCCCTTCTTTAAAGTGATTCTGATTTGAATCTTGTCACAGCGAAGGTAGAATTGAGGTTGACTAAGGAGGAAACCAGGATCCTTTTAACAGGGCACTGGGGGAGTGCAGGGATTTTCAGACCCTTTTCAGCATGACTATTTCCATTTGTATAAATGCCATAACCCAAATGAGTGTTTTAACATTTTTGCTAGGGCTTACATTTCTGCCATTTCTCATGTTCAGTGCAGCCACCTGAAGAGTCTTCCTGCATCCCTGGGAGCTGAGATAGCACAGTAGGCCTTGAAACTAAACTGATACCTGGAAAGTGCACAAAATGGCACAGACATTGAACCAAGAAAAGGAACAAAGAATTTGGAATGCTTTTCAAAAGTTCATTTCTATTTTGAAGTGCATTTTGGCCAAAAGTTTATCAAGTCTGGCATTTTAAAATAAAAAAAACTACTTTATTAAAATTATCGGTACTGGTTAGAACACAAATGACTTTGCAGCCACCTTACGTAGGAGTTTTTCTCGGTAAAAAGGAAGAAGAAACAAGAAAACTCTTTCTCCACAGAGATTCCTGCTTATCTGACCCTAAGCTTTGTCAAATGCTGTCAGCTAAGGATAACAGCAGAGCAGCAGGTCACACAAGAGAACTCAACATCCATATTGAATACTTGTCTCTTTTCTAGATCTTCTGTATGATACCTGGAGTATCAGTCTGCTTCAGAATTACAATGCAGGATTTTTTATTAAGATCAGAGAACTGCTGTGATAAGGACTATTATCCGACCAAACCAACCAAAAAAAAAAATCCCAAGCAAACCCCCCCCGCCACAACAAAACAAAGACCTGGTTTATTGAGGGAAATGGAATTTTGTGTTGGACTGATTTTGGAAGGGTGGTGACTGATCTAAATTTTCATAAGGTAAGTACATGTTTGAGCTAAAACTTCTTGAAAGGCAAAATTCCCTTCTTGTCCCATCCGTGCCACCTGCTTTACCTGTATTTGTACAGATGTGCCATTTTTATATATTTTTCTAGACAGTTCCTATTATTACCATCAACCAGGGATGGGAGAGGGAAAGTGCAGATGATGAAATAAATTGGAGCAGAGGATGGAAATCCTGCTTTTTTGTAGGAAAACTGTCAGATAGATTAATGGCTGGGCTGAGCCAAATAGCTTCATTGTCAGATTAGATAGCAACCTCTCCCCTCTCCTGCAAAAATGAATGAGAAAGGGGGCTCTGATATGGATTTTGTGAATGATGAACCCCTTGAGAGTAAATTAAAGGCAGGATAATAGAGTTCCTTACTACGCATGTGTAACTACTACTCTGATAAATTGGGATGAATGTAATCTTATATATGCCAGTGACATCCCAGTCTTTCAAAAATCTAGATATATCTGTATCTGTCAATACAGATGTGGTTTATTTTCTGGCAGGACTAGGAGGGAGCACACAGAGCATATGAATGAAATGGAAATTCACTGCAGCAATGGGTATGCCATACCCACGCAGACAGAAAATGCTGTTGTCTTGCACTCAATGAAAAATAATGTCTTTGTTCAGAAAACGAAGTGGGGGGGAAGTGCAATGCCCTCTCCTAACCTAGCAAAAGGAAGATAGGAAAGAAAAAAACAATGACGAGAATGAGTTTAGTGTCCCACCTGGGCCAGTGTCCATACGCAGGGCAGGAGCTAGGAGACTGCTTGCCTTGAACCCACACCAGAGAGCCTTGTTTTGGGAGGAAATCTAACCCTCTGTGCTTGTGATGGTAACTCGGGCTCTGAAGTGGCATGGAGTGACATGAATGTGACCACAAGTGTCTTGTGTAAAGTGCTGCTGAGTGCTATGGTTTGCATGTGACCAAGCAAATTGGCTCCTCACCAGTTCCATGTGGATTGCATGATACAGTGAGGGAGGCTGCTTATCTGTCCTTATCTCACCAGGGTGTGTTGGAAAATGAGTAAAACAGAGTGGAAGTAGAGGTCAGAGAAACTAATTGGCAAGATGAATAAGACAAATGATGAGGGGGCTGGAAGAACTGAGTTGCTGCGTGCAGAAAGGCTGCAAATGAGATAGGGATGCTGCAAGCAATGATTGCAAGGTGACTTGACAATGTTCTGCAAATATTTGAGGGAACAAACAGCACTGAGGAAGAGAAATCGGTAGAAGATTTATCCTAGAGAGCAGGAGGATGGTCTGCCAGAAGAACTTTTGAAAGACGTAATAGATGGTGAAAAAAGCTTTCCAGTGGCAGGAGGAGACGTAACATTGGGTAGACTCCTAAAAATGAAATTGGAAATCAGCAACAGAGAGCAGTCCTGCTTTGGATGAAGGAATGTATGCATGACGTACCTACTGTAGGTGTCTTCTGGGTTTTGATTCTCCTACTCACCATTGCTTCACACATGGGTTTTTACGTGAGGGATGTGTCACTCTGGGGAAATTACAAAATTCGTAAATTTGAAAAACAAGTTGAACATAGAGCAGCAAACCTTTGACAGCATGAGAACTGAGTGTATAACCATGCTCAGCTGCACTCAGAAGCCCAGAATAAGAATTTACAGTTTTCTCTCCAGGGTTCTTGTTCCTTATCTGCAGCCGACACAACATTACATCTCAATGGTTTTCCTCACAATACTGGGCCTACTGCTGCCCTCCATAGGACCTTGGCTGGAGTTTGCTGTGGTTCCATTAACCCAGTGTGCCTTTCTTTTCTTCACAGGGAATAAGATGTGTGGGAGTGGGAGAGAGAGGCCACTGTGTGCCTGAGGCTCAGCCCCCTCCAAGAGGGTTTTCAGCCAGGTGCTCCTATGGCGCAGGAGTTTAGAATCATATTTGAGATTCAACGGACACTCCAGCCCATGCCAGGCAGCTCCCAGACAGAGTGTTTTATTTTGGGGCAACTTAGCTTCCTTTACAATCTTTGGTAAGCAACCTTGCTAAAGACTTTGGGAACTGGGTATATAATCTCTTCATGCACACTGACTCTCAAAAAACAAACTGCAACTCGTCTGTGTGACGCCACTTGTCCTTAGAAAAACTATTCTGCTTCACCTTCACTACATCATGTTTGTATCTGCTAATGTTATTTATTACAGCATTTAACAATTTATACTATACCATACTGTTTTACAGCTATAGTTGTCTTTATTCTTCAGTGCACCTGTGGGGATTGTTCTCAGCAGAATTTGGATTAAACCAGAATCTCTGCCAGATTAATGAATGGGTGATGAGCAATGCACAGAGGCACAAGTTTGGTCTCTGGAGCTCTGTGATTTTGTGTCTACTCTATCCAGTGGTGCTCCTGGCTGGTTGGAGAACTGCCTCTTTTTTCTGCTCACCATGTGAAGCAAGCAGGTGAACGTGTATCTGAGCATCTCTGCTGGGAGGACTTGAACTGCTTATTTTTCAGAAGTACATATTATTATTTGTATTAAGATCTGAACACTGATTTTTTACCATCATCCATACTTGTCCTTTTAT
Source organism: Dromococcyx pavoninus (assembly GCA_033558185.1). NCBI lineage: Eukaryota > Metazoa > Chordata > Aves > Cuculiformes > Neomorphidae > Dromococcyx > Dromococcyx pavoninus. The sequence continues at coordinate 398,210 of JAUMJL010001019.1, forward strand.
CTGCTGCATGTCTTCCCTGGATATGTTGTACATCACACCTTTCTTGTACATCTTTCCTTTTCTTCTATCGAAACTATCATTAGGTGCTTGATTTGCCTCCAGAAACCTGTGGTGCAAAAATGATTTTTCAAGGGGTGCTGCTATGGAGAGATCTGATTACCTTTAGTGAGGTGTATCTTGTAAAGCCCACACTTTTTGTCGCTGCTTTAGTTTGCCTTCTTGCTCATTGTTCCTCCATCGCAGCAACAATTCAGAGATCTTGCTAAGGACCTAAGAACCTAGTGCCTAAGATGCTATCATCTCTTTCCAAATAAATGTTTGATACTCTAAACTGTCTTCTTTCTATTTTACCCTGCTGTCTACTGTATTAGTTACGTGGATATGGTATGAAATGCTGAGAAGAATTCTGCCCTCTCTTTTCAAATATAGAAGGATTTTCTCATCGTCCTACCATAGCTTATTCCGTTATCATTTGAAGGTGAGAATTATTGACAGATGGATATGAGTCTGTCACCACATTACAAACCTCCACCAGAATACTCTAGCCATAGTTTATACAGTGTAGGAGTATTCCCATTGTTCAACCTATCTGTATTTGAACCTCCTAGTCCCTGTTAACTGCAGTGTTGCCCTCCTCTTGTTTGTTTGCAGAGGAATACTTGAAACCAGGTGAAGTGCTATAATCAGTTCTAAAAGATCTCTTGGAGAAGACTGAAATTGTGGATGCTGATTTGCCTTTACCTGTTGAGAAGCCAAGCAGAATAGCTTAACACACTTTCTGGAACTTCAACAGGTTCAACTTGTTCTTATTCCTTCAAAGGAGTTAACTGCATATAAATTTGATTCTGTGTGGTATATACCATTTGACTATTTTAACATCTTTCCATGGTGATGCTGAGGTTCTTTATAAAACATAAGATTATTTACAAGACTAGACTATCCAAGATCTTTTGTCATCTATCCCGGTGTGAGTAATGAAAACGTGAGACCTGAAATATGTCTAAATCATCTCTGAAATTTTAATATCCATGCTACTTAAAACTTATTTAAATTATTTACAAAGTGATCTGATTCATCCTTCTGTCTGAGAAAGTGACCTGCATGAAATCAGATAAACACTCTTTATTACAATGATTTTGGACATTGGACATTTGGTTATTTCCTATTTCTTATCCAGAGGTTTGCTCTGAATATGAAAGTCCTTCACTGTTCTTTTTAACTTGCTTTTCAAGTTCACACTTTCAGAATATTTAAGAAATACATATTATGTTCTCCTCTGCAAGATCTAGAAGGAAATGGAAGAAGGAAGAAATGACAGGAAAAGCCTGTGGGAAAGCAAAGCAGTGATCTTACACCCGTTGCTTCATCTCACATTTCTCTCTGTTCTGGCTACATGACTGTTTTTTTCCTGAACATCTTTTAGTTGTGTTCCCTCTAGGCCATCTTAGATACACACGTCTATTCTGCCTGCTTCCTACAGGAAAGGCACTGACTCTTCCCCATGGATTGTATGTCAGTGTCATAAAACATGTCCTCGTTGCTTGTTATCAAGATAGCCAGCACTAGCAGGCTGCTCAGAAACGCCAAGTTTAATTACAAATTTTATTTTCAGGTAGAGTACACAGATTATGCCTGGGTATCTTAAAAACGCCTCTTGCCTTTTGAACTCTGACTGTTATGCTTCGAAAAATAGCAAGGCTTCTGCTCTCATGTTTCCCAGTCCTTGCTTTCACCCTGTCCTGGGAGGAACCCAAACAGAAAAAAAATGACAACCGACAACCTTGTGTGCTTTGAGCCTTCTGACAATAGGAAATAATGCAATCTCCCATTAAAAAAAAGATGCAAAAAAGCACTGGGAATAGGTTACTTTCCTTGTTTCCTCCAAAGAAAACAGACTTTTGTTCTTGAAGTTAACCATTACAGAGGGTTTCTCCAAAGCACTCCAGCTCCTGCTGCAGAACGTGTATTACAAAGTGCCTCAGCTTGCCTTGGTTTTAAACTTGAATGACCTGCACAGTAATGTGTAAGCAACTGGCTTCTAATTTCTTTCTGAATGATGAACTGCCTTGTATGTAATCTTGCTTAATAAATGAGTATATAATAGATATGTATATATAGTAGTCACCATTTTGGCAGAGTGAATGAAAATATGATGATGTTTACTTTGTAGACCCATAACTGTTACAGCAATATAAAGCAAATCTGAGAACTAGGTCATAGAAAAATACATTGCCTGAGGTGGACATCTGCTGTAGTATATTAAATAGTTCGTATAAATACTTAATACAATGTGGGTCCAGGTATCAGGTGATGATGGACATTCAGCAAGCTCAACATCAATATTGACTTGAAACTTGTGCTGTTTGGGGGCAATTTTTCTACAGTATTCAACTGGGATTGCTGAACCTTTGTATGTAATAGTCGTGAAAGATGGCTGGAAATTGATGTGCTTACTCAGTTTATTCTGTACAACAAGGCTTTGTACACGGTGAGCTGACCAAAGAGTTCAAGGTCAGCTGAAAAGCATAGCAGGGCTGTGTTCTGTCACCCATATTATTCAATTATCTTGCTGACTGGATGTGGAGATGAGCCCTTAGTGATTGCTAAGGAGAAAGCAAAGTTGAGGGGTGGTTATTAGCATGTTCGCAGCTTTTAGACTTTACTTCTGACCTTGGGTGTAATCAAACACGCAGATTTCTTACAGAAAACACTGCTTTAACGGGGTAATACAGGTTATGCTGAAATACGGCACTAGGGTTTTTTGTGGTCAGTAACCAGGAGAATTTTTTCATACCTTCAAAATTGTAGGAGAAGGAATGCTGGAGGTCAAATCAATCAAATAGCCTTCTTTCAAAGTAACTATAGTTAATGCATTGCAATTTTCTTGGATTCTTACCAGATCACTGCTAGTATAATTCCACTAATTTTCTATAGCACCACAAAAGAATGAATTGTTCATCATTTAGGAGATATCAAATTAAGCCGAAAAAGGTGGTTTGTGTCTACCTGAGCTGCCTACAGACACTATTTTAAGCCTTGGAAGGTGATAGCTGCACTCCAGCTCTGAGAAAAAAAGAGATAAGTGCATTGATTCATTCAAACATTTATGAACATACTTAAATTATCCCTGATGCTCAAGCTGGTCATCCAAAAGAAAGTTGTTTGTTGTGTGGGTTGGTTTTTTTGGTGTTTTATTTTTTCCTCTCTAAAGAAGTATAAGGTAATGTGCTACAGGCTGTGTAGATTCTGGAAAACAAAGCACAGCTCACGCACTCAGGGCTGAAGAGCCACAACCCTGACTTTACTGTGCATCAGTTCGTTGGCTCAAACCTGCAAGAAGAAGAGAGAGATGTCAAGAGTGTAAGTTCATTGCACTTTTAATTGATAGAGATACATCCAGGCAAGGTGCAATTCTTACTCAAACTATTTTTGTGTCATAACTGTACTAAATTAATGAGATCAAAATAAAAAAATTAAATGGTTTATTATAGGCTGATTTTCTTTACAGGTCTTCTAGGAACAGGTCTAAGTTAAAACCTATAAAGTTCTTAAATGATTTTATGTTACTTGTAAAATAAAGGTCTTCTCCACTGATTTTTTTGGAAACAATTTTGTTCTCTGCTTAAGACCCTTTGAGCCAAGGAAACCACTTCTAGAAGAAGCGTACTGTCTGCTTTATTCATCATCCATTGAAGAATATTGGCACTATATGAAAACAGTGGTGATTAATCCTAAACTACTGCAGAATAAATCACTGCATAGTTAGTGCCAGGGTGATTAATTTTAGCTTTGAAACACTAACTCTGAATTCAAAATGGGGGGGAACACAAAGTACAATTTAGACAATATTGAATCTTCGGTTGAAGCTGAATATTATCTCATTCACAACAGTCAGTATGAAACTAGGAGATGCCTTTTAGTCTTAAGATCCCCTCTGGCATTCCCCGAGTGTTTTTCCTTCCCTATAGTACATGCTTTTGAATAGCACCAGAGGGCCTGGATTTAGGTACCCAAACACAGACATCAATGTCTGACTTAAGAGTCACTAGAAAAAAATAAGCACTTCCAGGACATGAGTTCTCTCTCCTAAAGTATTTGTATGAAAGTCAGATGAATTCTATTGTAAAACATCTCTTTCCTTCTACTGACTCCCAGGGAATTTCTGGTCATTACCACATATTTATGTATCTGTACAACAGCTGTCTGAATCGTGTGAGCTGGTTCTTTGTCACTGTGTCTGAGCCAACATCTAGCATGATCATTAAGGGACTTCTTAGCCCGAGGGAGGCCTGACAACATGAAAAAAAAATGTGGAAAACATTTAAATAAATATGGAAACATTTGTATTTTAATGGAAAAAATGTGGAGTTTTCTGTTTTGATTTGAATTTCCTCCATAACCAAACTTCTACTTTGGTACAGTTGAAACACTTTAAGGATATTGATACTAAATATGACCTTTGAAATGTAAGAGTCAGTCTATCGGGACAGTGGCCACCCTTTTCCAAAGAAAACCAAAATTAACTGCCCTTACCATAGATTAAGGAATATCCTTCACAAAATGAGAACGAGCCATGTAGCGTGCTCAGGATATCTCCTAGATTATATGCTGATTGAAAAATGACTGTAGCAGCAATCAATATTGCTTGATCTAATAAATCCTTCACTATCTCTGTGGTGATATGTATTCTCTACCTAGTTTTCTCCTCCTGGTTAAGCATCTCCCTAAATGGAGATTAAAAATTAACTCAGTATGGGTTGGCATAGAGCCCCCTCTTTGCTGACTTTCAGGCAGAATGGCTGAAGGAATCATTTCCACCAGTGAAGTGGAGTGAGGGAAAAAGAAAAAAGGGACATGGCAGTGCAGTATTGTCACTGCACTAAAAGTGGATTGTGAAGATGAGAATTAAACACATCTGCAGGAAGCAGAATCAGGTGAACGATGGACTGAGTGAAAAACTATATAACGCTTTATTTTAGCTAGTCCTACTGTATTCAGGAGTGCCAGAGGCTGTAAGATTGCCAGTTAAAGGGGCAGGAGTTGAATACAGCTGGCAGATAAAGCATTAACAGTGGCAGGGCCATTCTCATTTATGCTATCCTGCTCACAAGCCAGCAACCTGCCCAGAGGTGGATCCAGCTGAGGCTGTAAGGAGAGAAGAGTTTTCTTTTCCAACTCAACCAGTCTTTAGATCTTTATTGGAGCTATGGAGCAATTAGAAGCAGTAGGAAAAATGGTAAGAATGTTAATAGGAAAAATAATAATTTATCTGTATTAAATGGAGATAAATGGGATTTTAGTAATTTTAGAGCTTTGTTTTAGTAAAGAAAAGTGTCTCATCTGGGTATGCCCAGCATGTGACTAGTTCGAATTCTCAAGGATAAAAGAGCAGTAACCAAAAGACAGTGGATTAGCCTTGTTCCAGCATGAGGTAGAAATGAATGGAAGAAAAAGAAATGACATGATCATCTTGACCAGGTGGATTCAAAAGTTTCTTTGTGCTGCTTAGCGGGAAAGGGGAGCAAGCTAGTGTGCAGCGGGGCCTGTGTGACTCTGGTAGCATGAGTCATTCCAAACAGCTCTTGTGGCTGGAGAAGAGCATTTCTGAAGAAACCTCCCCAAGTTTTCTGCATGTGACATGAAACTCATACAAGTTCTTCTGTGAAGGATGTAGCTGTGGTCTCTGGAACAACATTCAGCCTACATTTGCTGGGGCACAAGGCGTGTTGTGACGCTGGCTGACAGTTGCCCAGAATACAGGGCTGGCAGACGGCGTTCATCTTTATTATGTCATCTTAGAAATAGCAACTCATTGTGGCTGCTGCTGCTGCTGCTGCTGGGAGGTGACTGCACCTGCCTAAATATCACACACAGTTTCTGAAAGCTGGAAATGCTGCTAGTTACCAGGCTAGAATCAGCTTTCTGATACCCTGATAGTTCAAATTTGAAAAAGAAAGTTAATATTGCCTTTCAGTCTGCCGCTTCCATTTTATTTCCGAATTTAGATTTCTGGTATTTGAAATGATTGTGTTGCTGTAAACCTATAACGGTATAATTAAGATTAGACTAAAAGATGGTTTGTGGCCTGCACAGATCCGCTTGTATGTTGCAAAACAATATGCAGTAGGAATGAAAAAGATGCTTTAGCAAAAATTTTCATGGAAGTTTGCACCCGTTAAATTAGAAAAGCATCCCAAATAGAAAAAAAACTCTGTAAAACAGAAGTGTAAAGTGAAAACTTAAAAAGAAAATATTTTTAAAGTAAACTACTGAAGAGTGTATACTTTAAGCTCTAGTTGTGTTGCTAAGCCTTAACACAAGGGTGTGTATGGCCTGATTCGCACAAAAGAATTCACAGCTATATCTTTTTCCTCGATTTTTCCTTTTTCTTTTCTCCCTAAGGCTTTTTTTTTCTTGGGGGGAGGAGCCATGCAGATGGCTTCTCTGAAGCACCCTACTCCAATCACAAGAGCAATTTGGAATAATTTGTTTCTCCCTGTGTTGAATCAATTCTGAACAGGCACAGTGCTTACCAAAATATTTTTCTTTCTTTCTAAGTAATAAAGGAGCGCATTTAAACCTATATAACGAATGAGATCATTCAACAATGGTTTTGTTTGTTATTCATAACAGGCCACTGAGGGTAAGTTCACAGGAAGGAACACTTCTGACAGTGCTTGCATGCCTGTGACTTGAAAAACCTCACATGCTATGGCTTTTCTTCTAATTGACTATTTTTTGGCAATCACAAGGCTGCAAAGCAACCAAATCCTAGAATTCGATTTCACCTCATCTGCTTCTGGCTGTGGCCCATGCTGGGAGTGAGTCCCTCCTAATGAAGTGCTTGTCTTTGCTGGTGCAATTCTAATGGCTGCAACTCCACTATGTTTTTCCTTGGGAGCCTGGGATTTGCTATCTGTTTTTTTTTTTGTGTCTCTCTTTTTACATCTTCCTTTCACACAATAAGGACAGATGAGACAAAGTTTCCCCTTTGCCAGTACCTGGGCTCAGGGACAAGTATTTACGTTTCTAGGACTGCTGTGGCCACTGGCTGTACAGGAGGCATCTCATGGGGAGGCCATGGCTGGCTGAATGGGAAGCACAGCTGTCAGCTTTTTGCATCGCCCACCTTCACTGGGTCGGGCAGTGGTGGGAGGACAGGCTGGAGCTCGCTTTGCTGCTGGTTATGCTGTACCAACTCGATGGGTGTCAGCTAACAGCATCTCTGTATAGCTTTTCAAAGGACAGCATGACTATAAATCTCCATACAGATCACATAAGATTTGAAGATCAAGCCCAATTATTTTCTTTCTGTGACACTCACCACCAACCCTTTTGTTACCTGTTCCAATGTCTTAGACTAGTCCTGGGGCCTTTTTAATGCATTCTATGCCACATTTGCCAGTCGGCTTTTTTTTTTTTCTGAAGCACAAAGGAAAACTGAATGTCTCCAACAGGGCAAGATTTGCTTCTCAGATTCTTTTCTTTATAGCTGTCATGTATCCACTGATTGCAGCTTTTCAAAGGCTTCCAGCCTGGGACAGGTAATGGGCTTATATTATCCTAGTGCATCCCCTTAGGTTGAGTGTCATTGGAGTGAGCAGCTGCAAACTGCAGTGAACCTACTTGAAGCTTCTCTCTGTGTTAGGGTTATATACAGCAGAAGAGTTTGCCAGAGTTTACTGAGTATTACAAAAGGAGCAGAGCATGGCAGCGTGACAGTTAATTTGTCCGGATATCTGAAATGTAATTCTGGTTCCCAACTTAATCACATGCTCAGTTGCTTAGTAAATTCATCTGTATTTTAGCTCCCCAAGACAGCTGACCTCATGGAACAAGTGAGGGAAAAGAAGCAAGATAAAGTCATCTTCCCAGTTCTGACAGCGTGTAAGCTTCCAATTCTACCTGTGAAAGTGCTTGAAACTACTAACATTTTTTCCCCTTTATTTCTGACTACTAACTGTAGACATCAAAGGTGAAAAATCTGTGCTGTATCAAATACTGACTTCATACGCCTGACAATGAAAGATTTCTTCCACAAGTGTTCTTTTAATTATAACTAATCTTTAACTGACTTGTTTAAAAAAAAATCAAATTAAGATTTTGCCATTTCTGATGCAAAACTAATACGCAACTATGATTAACTTTGTGCAGGAAGTCCTTGCACTCTTCCTTCTAATACGATGCATGGCAATTTATCACTACCTATATATCCGATTTCTTAACCAGTTTTCAATCCAGAAGGTAGCAATAGTACCTCGTCTTTCTCTGTTTCCTACTTTCTGGAGTATTTCACTCAAACTCAAATGCTTACATCCAGCATGTTCTAACTACTATTGTCATTGTGCTGTCCCACTTGGGACAGTGCCCTCTCTTTGCCTCAGTTGCTTTTGCTTGTGACAGCATCGCTCATGAGGAAGAAGCCAGGCCCTAGCATGTGCAGTGTCTCCAGCAGCAGGAAGTATTTCCTGCAGTGAGGGATATTTGTATCACTCACTGTGGCAAACAGAGGGTCTGCTATAATAGGCTGTTATACCTGTAAGAGGAAAAGGTTTGCCCACGGTAACTAAAGAACGTGCTGAATAAACCGGTTTAGAAGGCATTTCTACATGCTGAATTATCTTTGGGTCTGGAATAATAGGATCAAGGATGAAATAGAGCAGTAAAAACATGTCAGTTTAAAGGAAAGGAGGCCCTCTAGGCTGCCCATAAAAATGGGAGGTATGTCTCAGCCTGTGGTGGGATATGTGTTGACAGTGGAGACAGCAAGGTGTTACCATCACAGTATAAAACAGTCAGGAGAGATCACCTGGGATCTCGTCTACAGCTGTGATCACCCAAGTGCTAAGAAGAGGAGCTTGAAATGCCATAGATGCAGTCACTGCCATTGCATTGACAGCCCTGATGAGAAGTGATTAGAAGGGTTTTGCGTGCTCACTTGAGCCTAATGAAGGATGAAAGACAATATGGAAACTGTCTATAAAAACATCAGGAAAGGCAATATCTGTGTGGGCAAAAGGAGTTGTTGGCATAGAAGTCAAGAGCAGGTAGAGTGGCTATGAACAAATACAAGCTGTAACAGAGAAGCAAGTTCAGATCTGTAAAGGATAGAAGTCTGAGATGGTAGAAACAAAACATAATAACCTTTAAGGAAGAACCTGGAAGGTTTATGCGAGAGTTTATTTGACAGGATGAGGCTAAATAATCTAATCTTCTGTCAATATCCTGGACTTGCTCTGCATTTTAGCCCACCATCCAAGCCAGTCCTGGGTCTCTTTAGCTTCTCCTCCTCCTCTGCCACTCTCAGGAGTCTCTGCTGTACATATACAGGGGTGCCTATCCTCCTACAGCTGGTGACATCTGTGGGAGGAGTTTGCAGTGTCCTCTTTGCTGGTGAAAGCATCAGACTCACTGCTGAATGTTCAGAATATTTTGGTTTCTTCCAGTATTTTTCTAAGAAAAGAAGTTGAACCCCTTAGGCCGGGTTTTCCAGTGAGATCTTCCTTTACTTTCCTTGTAACAAAGCCCTTTTAGCATCTATGATTCTTAGTGTCTCCCCTGCGTTACTTCTGTAATAATCTCAATGTTCAGTGTTACAGGCTGATGATTGACCAGGTAATAGGGATATGAAATTAAATTGACTGAATTGAATTTAGCTGTTTGACTATGCATGTAAATCTCCCCTCCTTTTCCCTTACTTCAGTATCCCATTTATTTTAAATGTGATACTGTATCCCATTTATTTTTGCTGCCATACTTTGCTTATGATTAAGACATGGGACCCTAATTCCGGATACTTCTCTGAAACATTTTAGCTTGTAGATTTTAATCTAACTAGTTAGGCAACCCAGTAATCAGTGAAGAGAAAGATCAGTGCCTTCAAACCTCGGTGCGTCCAAGGAAAAATTTCAGTCATCCTGCAGAGCAATCTGTTTTTTAAGTGACCTACGCAGCACACTTCAGAGATCCTGTTTTAACTGAGGTGTCTGAGTGCTTAGAGGATGAATCTGGACTGAAGTGTGGTGTGTCATGTTTTCTAATACTAAAATCTGTTTATTTCCTACACTATTCATACTACTTTTCACCTCCAGGCCCTCTCATACTTCAGCTTGTAACTATATTAAAACTTATTTAGGGTTAGGGAGTTCTGCCCATCCCTATGGTGTTTGGCTTTTCTTCTCCACTCCTCACTAGGTTGAAGGCACCTTGGAAAGTCTCTTTCATTAGTGTATATTATACCAGTGTGGCAGACCTGTCTCTTCATGCACATGCGATTTCATCTCATGTAGCTTTAACTCATGGTTAACACCACTGGCATTGGTTCCTAATAGGCTTTCGTGCTTCTGTTCTCATTGGTGATTATTACTTATGGCAGTTAAACAGTACCATGTGTTTATCCATGTGGTTTTGCGGCTCTTGGGAATATTTTCGGCCAATAGCTTAAGTAATGTGTAGATACTGTCACACATTTTAAAACTTCAACTTTTTAAAAGCAAGAGTTGACTAATGAAATACAAAAGCAGTCGGTGCCTGTAGTCTCTGCTTTCTTCTCAGACTGAGAAGTACGTTATTTATGCTCAAGGAGTTCACCTGCTGCAACTCTTGTTTGTCTTCACAGTCTGTTGGAGACTACTTTTGACTTGAGTAGTTTTTAATTGTAGATATTTAACATAGAAGTTTGTCACCGAAATGGGGCACATGGAGCACTGGAACATAGATTCAAACAGGTAGGAAGTGAAAGGAGAATCAGTGCCATTTTCCCAAACTTAAAGTTACTGCATCCTTGCGTAAACATTTGGAAGTCTATTGGCCTTGTTCCACATCTCGCCAGGGTTAAGGGCCACAAGATGTCAGTGTAGCACCGAACATGAGGAAACGGCGACCAGCTATCCTGCAGCCCCTTAAACTGTCGGGCTCCTAAAAGCCTGTTGACTCCAACTAGAAAGCCGAGCAGAGTGGTTATTAAATGGTCCGAGTGTTCAGGAGTCACTTCTGAGCCTGGAGCATGGGGAAGCAGCCGGAGAAGGCAGGCAGGAGCATGCACCTAGGATGGACAACATGAAGGTAAAAGGCTGTTATGTGTGTGTGCCTATAGAGAAATGAGCAGCACAGCCCAATTTTCCAATAGAGCACACGTGTCTGGGCTTGCCCAGCCCCATTAGTACCCACAAGACATGTTGATTCCTTCTACTGGAAGTTAAGAGGAGAAGTGTGTTTTATTTTGCAATTCCTACTCTGTTATCAGGTATACTAACACTTAAAAACAATAATGCTTGGTACTGGGGGTGGTGGAAATTATGAATAGTGGTGAGAAAAAGCATGTGATAGAAATACAGTTTCTTGCATTGTCTTCTGGTTGACTGCTAAAGAAAATCTTATTCATGAGTTATGAGGCTGTAATAGCTAAAGAGACATCTCCAAAAGCTCTGGTTTGTTGTTATGTGTTTGCAGTTTTCTCTCTCTTAGAGAAACGGTAGTATGGAGAGTCTGATACTGAACAACTAAACTTTTTGGAAGAAATTTGTTAACACACTGGAACTGTGCTTTTCCAGGAGTGACTGTTCCTGCATGCAAAAAAAAAAAACAAATACAACAAACCCTTGCTCTTCGCTAATGTGTATCCAGAAGTCCAGGTTTGATAATGAGGAGCCCAAAGAAAATGGCAGTGGAATAGACTAACAGCGTCTGGGCCTAGTCTATAAACTAATCCAGCTGGTACAAATCTGTCCATTTGCTTACTCATTAATTTGTCTTCTTCTATGTGCCCTTGCCTCAGAGGTGACCATTTCTTTTGGATTTGGCTTAGTTTTCCTTATGCACTGTCTGTAACTCTTAACTTTGGAACGTGTATAGTGAGGGGTCAATCCATGTGTTTCCCTTCCAGTTCAGATTTATTCAGACATGGTGTGGGTGATTACAGAAAAGAGAGAGAAACTGCAAATCATGAACTCATTGTTGGGTATTGGATTTTTAAAAATAATTGGAAGAAACCAGATATTTTATTATCTGCCAGATTAATAATTTTAGAATATATTTTATTAAGGAAGATGAAGTGTGGTGCTAATCTCCTTGGGAAAATCTCCCTTCATTAATATAAAGCTGTTAGCAAAGTTATGGCCCGGAGCTAAAGCTGTGACTGAGCACCACTCTGAGACTCAGACATCTGTGTTCAGGATCTACTTGGCACACATACTTTTCAAAATGCTCCCCATCTCTCTTGTGGACTAACGCTAAATCCAGCGCCACAGACTCAAAGGATTGAGGAGTGCTTAAAATCCAGATATCAGCCGCTATTTTCAGTTTCCACTTCTTTAAATCAGGTGGTTTTTTTTGAATTACCAATTTCCAGGCTCTGGTCCATGAAGACAGGATATGACACATCACTGGGAATAGGGAAATGGGAACAGCGTTTGGGAAATGAAGACCCCGGTGGGAACTGCTAGCCTATAGTGCCAGGGCAGAGTCAGCTCATCACTAATGACTGGATGTAATGGCATGCATTTCATTAATTCACATTTTCTCCCAAAATCTGAACTCTTTTTTAAATTAGTTTCACATTTTTGCCTGGACAATCTGAAGTGAGAGTAACAGAAGCCTCTGTGTTTCTGTGCCATTAGGCAAAGTTTGAAGCAGTGCTTCACAGAGAGCTACCAGCCACGGCAAAGTAAACCCAAGAAAGTGAGAGGATATAAGTGGTTTCTGAGCATCACTAAAGTTTGATTTTGATGGTATCTAACATAACTGGAGTTCCATTTCATTGATGAAAATTGGAAAAAAAAAGATCAAAATTGTTAATAGTGACATATTTATGGGCCTAAGACCAGACTTGTTCAAACACTTTTATCTATGGGACTGTGCAAGCAAGCAATTACTGAATGTTGCAGAAGTGCCTAGCTCTCTGCTTTGGTAATTTTGTAAAAAGCACTGGTTCAGTGACAAACTGAAGGCATGATAGGGCTTGCTGTATTACTGCATTACTTGATTCTTTTTCTATTATATCTGTGCTGTGATAGGACATAGCTATTAGCATAACCAGGCAATTTTGTTTTGAACAGTAAAACCTAATCGGGCATCAACTCAACGCTTTCTTATCCTTGCAAGTGACAGCAACAGTTGATCATAATTCTGTCAACATCGATACAAGAAAACTCACAAAGATAATACATTAAATGAACTCAGGCACTCATTTCTCAACTTTCATTTTATAGTATTTTGAACTTATGGGACACTTAGAGATGTTTGGATTTTTTTAATGGTGAGAATACAAAGCACTAAGCGTCCATAATGTGGGATCCCCTACAACAGATGCATGTGCATAGATGTTGTGATTTTTATTACACATTGGTAAAATATTGCCAGCATACTCTGCCAAAGTATCATACTTTAGGTAGAGGAATTAAATATCATTAGTTTTCTTCATTATTTTCATTGCGATAGTGGAGATGAATAACTAAATTTTGTGCCTGAGCTGGCAAATATTCTTGACAATATTTTAAGGCTGTTTCTATTTACATGTTGGTTAAGGACAACCTAGTGTTGGGAAAGCATCATATGGCAATGTGACTGAGGAGAAAGGAAAAAGAAAAAATAAACTCAAACAGCTCACCTTGAGGTAATGTTGCTTTCAATCTTGCCAGACATATGCTCTACACTCAGTTTAAAAACTGCTCTTTGACTTCACTTAAGTGCAATAATTACATATTGCTTATCACTCCAAAGAAAAATGCAAGGGATCTTCTACTCATATGGAAGATAAAAAAGAATAGTTGCCTTAGAAGGCCTCATTTGCGAATGCTACACTGAAGTATGTATCCTGTGCTTAGTCATTAGTATCAAACTATAAATCCCAGTATGAAAAACTGAGAAGTGCTAATGCACCCCCCAAGAACACATCCAAATTATATAAAGATAGCTTTATGCAATGCATTTATCTGACAGAGATATGAATGGATCACTGTTTCTCTTCCTTCTGTATTAGTGTACTTTGGTTCACTATGCTACCCAGCGACTTTTCAGTGCAAATAGGTATAATTACTTCATTGATGTTCTAATTACCATCAGACTGTATTGTTCAAGGACAGATGATCACAAAAGACTGTATCTTTGATAACAGACTTAAAATCTCCATTTTGCTTTTTGTTTTTCTCCTATAAGTGATACATAGCAGGAGATACGCAAAATCTGCTGTCATCTTATGCACTTTTGGGAAGGCACAGTTTGCAAGAAGGCTGTATTTCAGAGTAAATCTTTGTCCTGTAAGCTAGCATCATTGTTTTAGCCCTTTACTTTCTTCTTTCCTTTGCCCTCTTTTTCCCAGACACTCCAACTCCAGAAACAAAACAAAAAAAAAATCAAAGTCTGCTTTGATCAAATATTTCCCTCCTCCCCCCACCAAGCTGTAGTTCCTGGGGTAATGGAGTTTAAGATATCCCGATCCTGAATGGGAGCAACCTCCCTTTGGTCAGTAGAACTTGATTAAAAATACACACATGCTCTTCTCAGGGTACTCTTTGCCATTCTGGATGGTATATAATGCCAGCAGCTGCTTGTCCTTTCTTATCTAAGTCTGCTTCTAAAGAAATGTGGCTGTGGACTCCTGCCTGAGTGGCACCATGCTTGTCCTGCCAGGTGATCCATTAGTTCTGAGATCAGTGGTAATGAGCGCAGAACAGGGCTGTCAGCAGGTTGTGTATCCCTTGGCAATGAGTGACAACTTATCCATGCTTTGTATCCTCTCTGATTTGCATGTACACATATGTTTGTTTCCAGTAAAGACATATTTCAGGTGTGCAGCTCTCTAACACAACAAATAATGCATGCGTAATGCCATGCAGCCAAAGAGAACTGCCACTTCTTTATTTTTTTTGGCAACAGAATTTTACAATATTAATATACTTATAAATACACTGTTTAAAATGAGACACTGAAAACTAATTGCTTTTAACATAGAAAGGTTAATAATGCCCAAAAACAGATTATGAAAAAATGAAAGTATTATGTTCACGAGCCCTCTGCTATAATTGCCCAGATGTCTTAGGGCCAGCTGATATCAATGGTATCACCGTTGCTCATGGCAGTGAACACCTACCACGTTGTATCACCTTGCTGAAATCAGCAGCACTGCTGGGAGCAGTTGGCCTGTGCCTGTCAGAATCTAAGATCTAAGAAATGTTTAAATGTCATTAAAACTTTGTTAATCTCAGAATCACTTTACCAGCAATGCCTATGGGATATTTGTTTAAATACAACTATTATAAACCTGACTTCAGGTGTGGTTTATAAGTAAAATTGGATTAATAAAAGTATTTCTGCTATCTAAATTGATGATGATTGTGCATCTGTAATTTTTATTTCTTATTTTACTAAGGCTATGCCAAAACCATGCAGGTTTTTCAGGTTGTGTGGCAGATTCCAAATAACTCAAATTTGCCCAATGACAAAACCAAACTTGAGTGAATCGTTTGAGGTCAATATTCAGGTCAGCAGCACGAAGAAGTGGCTACAGTGATGGAGTGAAATTTCAGCGAAGGTTCAGGCTTGGGTGGATCTGAAACTTACTGAAACTGGGAAGAAAGTACTATGAATTCTCGGGTAGAATTGTAGTGGCCCATATAAACATATGCAGCTCAATCTACCACCTACTGGTGTTCTGAGCAGAAGTGTGTTGGGTAGTTTAATTAACACAAAGGGAAAGGCTGAGAAGTAAATGTAAAGTAAGCTGATATGAGGCTTGTTCCACTCAGAAGTTTGCAGGAAACTGGCAGCACATTTTTCATTAACCCACTTTACCACTGATTTGCACTCAGCTGCAAATAGAAGTATTTACTTTAGCATTATATGAAATGCTTTCCTCCTCTTCTTAAAGTGAAGGTTCAAAGTTCTCAGACCTCTAATGAAAATAATGCTGTACAGAAGAATGTTTCATGAAGTCTCACACCAAATGCTGTGAATTGAACAAAATTTTCCTGAAAAATAGCACTAGCAACATGAAAGGCCACCTCAACATGTTTGAGTGATTCATGCATGCTATAGTTAAGATTTATCTGTTCCAAGTTTTTCCTATAAGCATAAAATTTCCTAATATCTACAACAAAATCTACTCTGGTAACATATTTGGGATACCATCATCTCGTTGGGAAACTTATCATTTATATATATATAATATTATATATATATCATTTAGATTTTCTTTTACCAGCAGTAGCCTGGCTGGGTACATTGCTACCTCATTCCTCACCTTTCTTAGGAAGCAGGAGGAAAGTAGTCTGCCTTGTCATTTACCCCAGAAGAGAGGGCTATACAGAAAGCAAAATGATGCTGTAATGTGCACGCAGGTACTCAGAAACCATAACCAGACATATGTTTAGTTTCAGGCTCAACAGCACCAGCAATTCCTTTCAATGAAGTTCTTCCAAATATGGGCAGGAATAAGTTAGTTATCCTTTGACTACTTTTTTATATGGCCCTTTCTTTTTTGAAGATTCACTTTCTCTTCAACAGATCAGCAATACCAAAAACTCTGTTCCGTGCTTTTTTACTTTCTTTTCTTTACATTATTTTGTATGAAGTGAATTAGGTCTCTGAAAATTAGGAGATAGCATTTGGGACTTTTTTTTATTAATAGCAGCCTGGAGGAAGAGGTTTGAACACTTGTGGTCTCTTGACAGGGTGTCACAATTTGACTTTCTGAAGTTCAGGCACTCTTTCCCTTTCCCTCTCCTCTTTTTGTGTCAGTCTAATATTTGTCCTTTTTGATATACAGACCTCCAAAGGGACTTCTGGGCCTTTACCCCAGCATGAAGGCTGTGTTAGTTTTGATAAAACCAGACAGATTTGTGATCACTAAACACTTTGAAGAAAAATTAAGTCATATTTCTTTCCCTTTTCCCTTTTTGGGGGATTTCAGGCCCCCTAACACTTCTCCAGGAGAAGGAAGAAAAAAAAAGGAAGAAACTACTGCTCCCTTGGAGCCTGAATGAAGCAAAGGAGGGAGCACAGAATACTTATGTGCCTGGCAAACGTCTGTGTTGCTGTAAGCTAAAATTCTGAAATGGCAGGGCAAGGCATGGAAGTCTTATCTTGCATAAAGGATGATGATGGACACTTGTTTTAGTGAAACCAGATTGTTAGGCTGTCTTCAGGCTTTGACTTACCTGGGACTTGGTTAACACAACAGATTACATATAAAATAATTCTCATGATGAAAACAAGGAATAGCTCTCTGTGAAAACACAAAAGCAATTTTTAGTACCCTAACCAGCCTATGAGAAAGTTTTAGGGAGATGAATCCCACCTGCATGAATCCAGTGTTGTGGGACTGCTAGGGAAATCCTTCTGCCAGCCTGTAAATAGGTGAGAACGCCATAGGAGCAATGAAGCTTCCCTAGGGATTTTAATTCTAGGGAAATTTTTTGATAGCTCCTCCTCAACTGGATAAAACTGCCCAGCCAGAAAAACTGCTTGATGGTAACATGAGAAGATTTTACATATGCTGCACCTTAATTTACGCCATGTTGAGCCACTGCCTTGTTTGTATTTGGAATAGTACGCTTTTTTTTCCATCCATAACATTTTAAGTATTGCTTTTAATTTGAGACAATGAAAAGTAGGGGTACAGCAGAACATGCATGAAATAGCACTGCCACTGAAAACATGAGATATGAGGGAGGAAGCAAAGCCATAGCTTGAGTCAAATAAAGGAAACATAAGTCACACTAGAACAGAGCAAGAAAGGGCCAGAAACTGGGAGATGTACAAATCCTGGTCATCAGCAGGGACCCAGAAACTCCGGGAAATGGTCTGTCAGAAGTAACAGGAACTTAAAAAAAAAAAAACAAAGAGAAACTAGCAGGAAAATAAAAAGCTTGGAAAAGAATAGGGGGAGTTTTCATGGTGTTTACTCCATAGCATGGGGATCATAGATAATGGGGCAGAAAGAGCATGTAATCAGCAGTTAATGTTGAAGTGGATCAAAGCCACTGGTTTTGGACAGGCTATGATTTGTCAGGGTTGTGACAGGGTTAAAATGTGGTTTCTGAGCTACTTTAAGGCATGCTTAAAGCTCTGCAAAGTGTGAGAAATGAGCCTACTGCTAGAGCTTGCCCAGGAAAAAACACTGCCTGACAGCTCTTCAGGAATTTAGGCCAAATTGGAAAGCAAAAGTATCTTTAAAATTTTTGCCATTTTCAAAGCATAATATTGTATTCTAGAAATACCAGAACTTATCCTTTCTACATTTTTAGATGGAACTTCTTATCTACCAATTAAAATTAGGCTTTTTAATTTTACTTGAAAGCTGGTCTAATTAAAAAAAAACCCACAAAACAAACCACAACTTCATAAAATTGAATAGCACCAAAATCATAGTACAGTGAGAGATTTCTGTCTTTATTCTAGTTTGTTGACAGTTTTAATTAAATAATAAAGTGGCTTGGATTTGATCTAACCTATATTAATTTAGGCTCATCCACCAAAGTGAATAAAAAAATCCATTATTCCCCCAGACCTAATTAGTTCTGGACACATGTACAGATTTTCTACCCCTTTCCATTTTGGTTTCACTGTTCGCCCACACAGTATCTCCTGATGTGTCAATTTTTCTGAGCCTTAACTTAAGGAAGATATAGTTAATGTTGAAAAACCTATTGTAAAGAAAAAGATTGATCTAATACCAACAGAGGTGTTAAACCTCAAGGAAATCGAGAAACCCATTGACGTAAAGTTGAGGAAACAATTTTGATGCTGATAAACAGTAAAAAGGATAGTTCTATTGACTACATCTGGCCAATGGTCTCCTAGCATCAAGGCCTACACTTCAATGCTGCATCCAAGGAGGCATCAATGCTACTGCGAAAAGCTTGGCACTTCAGAATTAGCCAGGCAGTCAGTATGTCCTTACAGTGGATCTCTATACACGATACAGTCAGCTCTACAGGGTAGATGAAATTTCTTCTAGAAGAGCTAGCAAAACTACCCAGGGCAGTACCTCAGAGTTTTCTCTGCCCGATGGTGTAGAGTTAGACTGGCTTTCTGCTTTACAGCACATCACGGTTTTCTCTTTAGTTGTGGTTCCCCAGCTGAGTCCTAACTCTCCGCTGCAGAGATGCTCTCATTTGCTTTCTGCCTCGGTGAATGCATAAGAAGAGCCAGCTCTGGCAGGGAGAGTAGGGACCTGTGTACTGGGTCAGGATGCAATTTGCTGTTCCTAGTGGAGAATGAGGATTTGTCTACATGCAAAGGTTGCCTTTTTGTAGTGGTGTTTGTACAGTAGGAGAATACTCAGTGTCCGTATGCACTTGATTCCTCTTGTCAGTGGCGATAGCTTGTTGCAAGGGTTCTGTTTCATGTGGAAAAGCTGGGAGGCACCGGTCATATGGTAGAATTCCAGCTGTCCAGAGCAAAGGACAATTGGAAACTGGCACACTGCAGCAAGTTAAATGATTGCTAAGCTCAGCAAATATGTGAAAAGGCAAAAGGCAGATGTGTTCGGCAGTTTCTCCTTCCTCCCCCAAATGCAAATCCCTCTCCTCTTTCTCTAGATGTTATAATCTCTCATACATGTGGCTAAGGCTAGGACCAGGGACTTGAGTGCTCTGCTAAATCTGTCTGAAGCAGCTTTATACGCTACTCACCCCTGTGTTCTCTCTGCTCTTTGGCAAGAGAGGTGTCTGTAGCCGGAATATAGTAGAAAGGAGCATGTGCGGAGTCTCAGCTGTGACTACAGCAGCTCCTGTATAATTACAAGCATGTTGTAATTGACTGCTCAGGCTAATTAGGCCAGAAAGGTCACACCACACTAGTAAAAGAGCCTGTGAGTGGGAATGGCTGTGATGTTTGCAAATGTTTTCTTCTGCTTTTCTTCAGGCTTGCAGGAGGTCATCAAAGGAGCAGGGAGGTCAGTAGGGTATGGGAACATCTTTAAACACCTCAGCTAGTTTTACTAGCACTCAAGAGTAAAGCCATGGGCTTTATCCTTGTGGGCTTGAGCAGATTGCCTATGGTTTCAAGGTCTTTCTTGAAGATATTTTTTTCCTGAAGTGCCACTTTTTAAAGAGAAGTGGGAACATTAAAAATTGGAATTAAAAAAATACAGTCACACCACAGGAAATTTGCAGGTCAGTTTAAACTCTTCTCTACCAAACCTCACATGAAAAAAAACAGAAAATACAATTATTAAAGAAGTCTCCTCACTTCCCCCTGAAACCACTGCTTTCTACTCTCTTTTTTTCAGTTTTTATACCCTGTCTCCACCTCCCCTTAACAGAATAAGTCTTCTTCACTCATTTTACTTTGTTTAAAAAAGTTAGTAAAAAACACCTGTGCAAAATTTTCAGCTCCATCTAACACTGGGATCAACTCTGGGAATGTCCCACCTCCTCATGTCTGCTCCATTGGCTGATGTGATAATCAGAGGAAGGCAACGAGGCTGGTGAAGGGGCTGGAGAACAAGTCTTATGAGGAGAAGCTGGTGGAACTGGGATTGTTCTGCTTGAAGAAAACTAACTAAATGGAGGTTGTAGTGAGGTGGGTGCTGGTCTCTTCTCCAAAGTAACAAGTGATAGGATGAGAGGAAATGGTCTCTCAATCAAAACCAGGGCAGGTTTTGATTGGATATTAGGAATATTTTTTTTACTGAAAGAGTGGTGAAGCATTGGAAGGGGCTGCCCAGGGCAGTGGTGGAGTCACCATCCCTGGAGGTGTTCAAAAAATGTGTAAGTGTGGCACATTGGCACATGGTTTAATAAGCATGGTGGTGTTGGGCTGATGGTTGGATCTGATGATCTTATAGGTCTTTTCAAACCTTAGTGACTCTATGATTCTATGATAACGTTAGGACAGTAGGAATCTGTGACCAAGGATTCATCGTTTGGACTACAGTGAAGGATGGGCATCTATGTCCAACCTTTTAGACTTGGTTCTTTACTTCAGAGGGAAGAAGTAACCAGAGAAAGGGGTCTACAGCTTTCCCTCTAGTTTTCTGTCCCTAAGAATGTTTTGGTAGAGTTCACAGATTTGTTATTATCACCATGTTTTAAATACACATCATGCCGGACAGAATTATGAAGAAAAACCCAGCTGTTTTCTTTCTTTTTAGC
Source organism: Dromococcyx pavoninus (assembly GCA_033558185.1). Classification (NCBI taxonomy): domain Eukaryota; kingdom Metazoa; phylum Chordata; class Aves; order Cuculiformes; family Neomorphidae; genus Dromococcyx; species Dromococcyx pavoninus. The sequence continues at coordinate 419,305 of JAUMJL010001019.1, forward strand.
AGTTACCTGGCTGTGAGAGGGGACATCCCAATAGAGTATCACCTCATAACCTTGATGGGGCTTGTTCCAGAGCAGATGTGAAGTGCTGGGAGGTTGAGCTGAGTGTGAAGGGGGACAAGTTGCTAGGATGGTGTAGAAATCTTGCCATGGGTTGCAGTACCAGCTTTTAATCTAAAGATTTTCAGAAAAGTGGCTGCAACTTTCTGTACAGCCAGTAGCTGCACAAAGCAGCGCAGTGAGGAAACTCTTACCCCTAGGATGAACTGTAGACTGGTCCTCTCCTCCCTTGGTTAATGGCAGTAAAAGCAGGATCTGAGCTGGCAGAGTTGCAGGCTCAAATACCTGTTCAACAAAGACATTTCACAGAGATTTCTGTCCTGGTATAATAAAACAATAGCTTTTGGAACTGGGATATAACCCTTCCCTTCTGCGTTCACCATGGAGGGATGAGACAGCTTTGCTTTTTGTTTTCTGATGCCATTTCTCTGATCCAACAAAAAAGGAAAAGAGTGAGTAGGGAAAGCCCCCTGGGAGAACAGTATTTAGCACTCATTTGGCAGGTGATATTTACCTTTTTTTAAGAGGATTAGACACAGGCACAGTCCAGAGTACTGGTGGGGTATCTCCAACATCAGTGATCCACACCTTCTTGTACAGTCTTTGCCCTTTTAACCATCTCTTTTGTAACCTTGGGGGCCTCTCCTGTCTCCTCCTCTGTGCCAGGCCCAAGTTTTTTCAAAAAGTAGGAGAGAAACTCTGAAAACAAGCTGCCTCAATGAAGTTGTGTTGAATTTGCTATCAAGGCATTTATTGGTATGCAAATTGTGCTTCAGCTTTCTAACTGTATCACTCTCTTCTTTTTCAAACTTGTTCTTGCTTGTAACATTTAAAAACACATCATGGACAAACCCTTTAAAGGAAACAGTGCAAAATACCAGGAGAAAAATAAATGGGAAAGTAGAAGAAACAAAGGGGTTTGTTGACTTTTGATTATTTTTATTTATTTATTTATTTATTATTTAATTTTTATTTCAAGGGGAAGGTGTGTGTAAACACGTAGAAAGAAAGACAGCTGACTTGTAGGTGTTATTGAAACACCTCATTTTCCTGAAAGAGGTGTCTATTGGGAGATGATAAGGTAAAATGCATTTCCAAGCCAAACTCTGCTCTTGATCCTCTCTACAACCTTTTGCAGGGAGTAAGGGCAGAGTCCCTCCAAGTCCAGCAGCATCAGTGGGGTAGGACAAGAGCCCAGCTCTACTTCACTTGGGGGGCAGATCTGCCATGGAGCACAGTGGCAAGGGGAACCTTCTTCCCTTTCTGTTTTCTTCCTTTGCTTCCCTCTGAATCTTCTGCACTTACTCCTCCAGCTCAGCTGCTGCTGGGCTTCACTTGCTGCTAAAGGAATACTCAGCTGGCAGCCACACTGGTCAAAAAAATTGAGCAGGAGTGTTTGAGACCATGTCTGTAGCAATGGCCCTTGTGGGTTTTTTCTGCTTTATAGAAAAGGAAATCAGTATTATTCAATCAGTTGCCTGAACCCATGAAGGGATAATGTGTGCAACACTGCAGCTCTTGCTTAGTGTTCATTTCAGAAGTCAGACTTGCTGCCATAAATGCACTGAAGGACAGAGTCTTTAACACTTGAGTAGCAGGTTCTCTTAAAGCCTTTACAGAAAGGAAGAGGAAAACCTTTTCTCACTATGTTTTTTTCTCAAAAGCAAAAAACGGAAGCTGATTGAGAAGGTAGACCTGACTTTAGCAGCCAAACAGATGTGGGACTGAAAGCAGGGCAAGAGAAGAAACAATTTCTGGGTCTAGGTCAACGGTTTTAAGGAAACTTGTTGGATGTTTGAGGCAATGCACACCTCCTCTATCATATATGGAAACTAGGATTTGAAGCTGACTTGGATTTGAAGCTGACTTTGATTTGAAGCTGACTTTGATTTGAAAGGCTTGAGCGTTATTCCCTGTTCATCAAGCAGTTGCTAGAGCGAAATGATGGCTACAATAAATGGTAATACTGCCTTTTATGCATATGTTTGCTCTTCCAGCTGCTTCAGTAAACATTATGTTCCATCAAATTTCAGCCTGGGGATTGAACCTGAACTTAGATCATATTTTGTTTTGCCTTCCTTGTCCCTTAGCTTCGCCCTAACGGTGGAAGTGGTGCCTTGAGACCAGGTCCACTCAGTTATTTATTGTGGCACATAGTAATTAGGTGTCTGATTTAGCAACCACACACCTGTGCAAGGTATTTCCATTTGATATAGAGAGCACGAGAAGTTAGTTGTCTTAGAACGGGAAAAAAGAGGAGGATATACTGAGCAGGGAATTTCAGCCAGGTTTCATCAGTCAGCAGCCAGAGCAATAAAGATCTGGGAAAGGTTTTACTGCCCATCAGGGAAGTTATGCACATTTTCTCAAAACTAAGAAGATGCAATGGGAAAAGCTAGGAACTTAACACCTAATTCAGCCTTAGCCTTTTTTCTGGTTTTCATTAGGTCACTTTTTTCATCCTAGGGATTATATCCCACCCATGTCACCCATCCAGCTATTCTCAAGACTGCTTCTTGTTTAAATTTCTGAAGGTACAGCTCCTTTAATTATTTTCTCCAAATGTTCAAATATGAAACAATAGAATGAAAATATCTTATATCAACTAAAACATATTTTCTATTAAGTTTAAATATTTCCAGCTTTTCCTGGTATAAAATTTTAAATTTCTGTTAAAAACCACTCTGAAGGAAATGCTTCTTTCCAAAAAGACATTAAATTACTTTCTCTGTTTTTAAAAATTAATTATTAAGAAAGACAACATTTTGAAATGCTGCAATTGTAACAAATAGATTTTTTCTTTTTAAAACCTTCCAGTTAGTCATAAAGTCATTGTGAATTCATAATGATAATAAAATAATGCTTTTCTCATAATTCTTTAAAATTACATGAAACATTTTTTTGAAAAACTTATTGAAATAACAGTGGTGATTTATTTAAGCAGACAGTAAATTTAAAAGTTATTCAGCGACATTTTTATTGCTTGTTGTGTTCCAGGTCCTTTTTTGCACTTGTCAAAATTGCTGACAGTGGGAATAAGCGTCTGTATAAATTGAACGCAGGGTTATGTGCACAAGGAAGACTGTAGTTGAGTGGGTAGAATTTAAATTGTGATAAGTGTATTGTAGGCTTTCAAAGGAACTCCTTCATTTCTGATAGTGGCCAAGCTCATAGGAAGAATTAACCCCTATGATGATGGAGGAGGTGGTGGTCTTGCAAGGGGACTTATAAGAGAATGTAAACCTTTATCTCATTTGCCAAATAGGAAATGAATGGACTGGGTAACTTTGGCTTTCTGAGACAGCTGAAATGCCACTTGTACTCATTTCTTAAAGAGTATTTTTGTGCCTGAACTCTAAACACTGCTGAGTTCAGTGGGAGCACTAATGTGTATACAGACCCATTTTATATCTCCTCAGTGAGTACAGAATGGAGCTGCTGAGAGTCAAAACCAGGGCCTCTGTGCAGAGCAGCATCTGTTCTCAGGCTGTTGTGTATCGTTATCTATCAGTGTGGGCATCGAGACTGAATGAGGAACACTGGTGGTGTGGTCTTGCCTTTGACACTGACATGCTATGTGGCGTGTCTAATTAATCTCTTTGGATCTTATGTTCCCGGGCTCTAAAATGAGGATAATAATCATTATTTACCTGAAATGGAAGCAGTGCAGCTTAATGAGGCAATGATTGTGAGGTTTTCAACTACAGAAGGTGCTATAAAACTCAAAACAGTCGTTGAAAAGAGAATTCGCAGTGCCAAGTTAGTGACACAAAGTACACGATGCACAGCCTTTATAACATTGGGTGACGATCTGTCAACGCCGCAGAAGAAAAGGTGCTATCATTGGCCAAAGTCCCACATCATCATTAATTTTACATTGGGTATTACATCTTCTAAACCAGGGGTGGTGACTCTGCAGGTGCACCCTCCCCTGGACATCGATGGGAATTAGAGGTGCCCCGTGTTTACCTCAGCCAGGAAGGCTGCTCCTGTGGTGCTGAGCTCTGCTCAGGGCAGCTGCGGAGGTGCAGCTCAACAGAGTTATTCCCATTATTTAAACAAGAACTGCACTCGTATTTTGCTGGATCTGAGCTAGCCTAATAAGCCTGTTCAATGCTATGCCTCACTACTGATCCACAGCCCATGATACTGGAGCTTGGCTTGCAGTATCCTCCCACTGCCCAAATACATGAAGAAGCACCAGCAGGTCCTGGCGCTGCCTTCTGTGTTTCCTTTCTGGCGTCACGGTAACATTAACCAGAGCTCAGAAGTTAAATGAGCCCTGAAAATGTTAGTGGTACATAAATTTTACTTTACTGATATGAATTTTTTCTCAATTTAAATAGAATATTTAATGTAAAAGCTGTGTAGAATAAAAGAATTTACCCAGCTGTTCTGCTGTGCCAGGCATCCAGCTTGTGTTCAGGATGTTTCTTGCTGTTTTGTAGTCAGACAGAAAAGCCAATATTCCTTATCATTTTTTACATGTCTGCCTTGGGAAAACCAAAAGGATCCTGTACCAACAGTGCCTTTATAGAAAGAACATCTGGCTCTGCGGTTCCATGTGACTTTTACTATGCCAGTGGTGTGCTCATTGCTACCATTCTTTTCCTTTACCTACTTTCTACTGGTACATGAAGAGGAAGACTTTTTTCCCCCTCTCTTTAATACAGTGCCGAGCTGATATGTTTTGAACATGGCACCTTCAGTTCAAATTGGCCACACTGCGAGGGCAGGGCAAGCTGTGATGAATTTCAAATGCAGTTTTTGTAAAGATACATCCAATGCTCTGCCGGTCATTCCAACAATTGGAGACCGCTGCAGCTTCTCACAAAAAGAGGAAGAGGAGGGAGGGAGGAAAGAGGCATCTGCAGCAAAAATGTGTGAGAGTGCTTGTGTTGCACAGCATAGCTGCCATAGCCCAAGCAAGGAGGGACCTGATGTTAGGCTGAGGTGGGCATCACCTTGACTGCTGTTAGAAAACCAGTCACCTGCTGCTGTGCAGGTAGCCCAGATTTCCCTTCAGAGACAAATCACTTGACCTACTTTAGGGTCTACGGTAAAATTAGATGAATTAGGACATAGAAAGAATCTTTAATCAATACAGATAAGCAGGATTTGACTAAAGAGCGCCTTCCTGGCGGTACCCTTGTACCCCTGGACATGTAATTTTCACCTGTGTCCATCCAGTAATTTTCACCGAGGTCACAGCAAAGCAGGAGATTTTTGCACCAATTTGGAAATGCATTAACTGTTGCAGAGACTGGTGATTCTCTGAGCTGGAGGACATAGACTTCCCCAGGTCAGGAGGAGGGTAACGGCCACAAGGGGAATACGTGTGGATGCCAGGTACAGCACAAGTTGAAAAGAATTGCTACACAACTGAGTAGTAACCCTGTTGCCTTCAGGTGAAGGTCAGGCACTGCATGAATGCTGGTTGTGTGACAGAAGGGCTGCACAGAGCCTCTGTCTTGCCACTGGAAGCAGCCATGAGACCACCTTGCTGAAGAGGGAGAAGCCAGGGAATTTCACCCATCATACACCTCTTTTCCTTTGAGTACAGTTCTCTTCTTCACTATGTGTAGCACTGTATTCTCCAGTTTAAGGTCTGATCTGAAGCCAACTTGAATAAATAGGAACGTTTTAGATAGTCGTATAATTTGAATGAAATATTTACCGCATTTGCTTCTCAAGTTGCTTCAAAATTCTTTCTGTGATAAATTCTTAAAGCTGGAGTCTTATTTCTTGTTAAAAACCCATAGGGAAAAAGGATCTTTTCGTAATACAAAGTCAAGAAACATGTAATTTCTTTCTGGTTAGGAATCTTCTATTTTTCCCTTCTTTGGTAATTTCAAGGATTAAGACACACCCACTAAAATCAACCTTTTTGGTTTTATTGTGCATTTAGAATGTCCATTCATTCATAAGATAAATTTATCTAATTTGATCTAAAAGCAACCTGTCTTTCATTATGCAAATAATTACAGAGGCTTTTCTTGCAAGCAAGTCCATAAATAGTACGTAAAATTTCTGTTGTCATTCCTGATTAGGAAACACAGCTACAGCCAGGCCAAAAGCTAACAAAATTGCCAGCTTTGAAAAAAGCTGAGGCTTTCTGCTTTGGTTCATGTTTTTTTTTCCTGATCTCAATCTGGTAAAGAATCAATGCCTTTACTGCTCTGTGTGTGTGTCATAACTGTTATAATCTAACAGAATTTTTTCATGCTTTTATATGCAGAATACCCAGGATCTATCAATAAGCACCAAGAGTTTTAAGCTTGAATAGCAGACTGCCAAATTCTGGCTTAGTTTATATTACTTGGCACAGCGTCTGGCAGAATATAGACATAACTATATCCCTCTTCTTCTTCTTTAATCCTCTTTTTCCTTCTCTCTCTTCCTCTCTGAGCTCTCACCAGAGCACCAGCCATCTGGTTAGGAACTGGGCTGTGTCTCCCAAGTGAAGACTTGGGTTTGTAAAGACAACACTAACTAAGATTTTGTTTCTTTTCCTTCACTGCATGCTGATTAATACAACATGACTTTCAAAGTGTGATTCTCTTCTGCTGATGGACTGTAGGTCGCATCTGGAAATACAAGAGAATTTATGGAGGTGAGTGTCAGTTGTTGCTTTTCATAACTGCCTAGAAGTATCGAGGAACTATCTTGACTATCTGTCTTAGGTTTTTGATTTGCCACTTATGTGTCCCATCCAAACAGACTGGGAGAACAGAGGCCATTGCAGAACTAATGAGTGCTTGACTCAATCGGGTTTTTATTTTGTTTGCAGAAAGTTTGGCCTAAATGAAAAGCATTGTCTCTTAAGTACCAGGGAAAGCTTTCAGTCCTGCTGGTCTGGTTTGCGATTTTAAAACTATTAGAGACTGAGGTATTAAGAAGTGTCTGTTTTAAATACACACTTGGACATTCAGCTATTTGGTTTATTTAGAGAGGTGCCAGGAAAGAGACCTTTCATGAGTTAGCAATCAGATTTATTTCCTGAACAGCTTCCACTGCAGTATTAGCCGAGTGTCTGTGATGTCAAGAGCAGCATTCAAATAATGGTCTGAACCACAGAAAACAAGGTTTCTTTGCCAGGATTTCTTTTGTGAATACTTTGTGTTATTCATTACTTATTGTTTAGTTTTACACTCAGAAAATGACTGATCTCTCACGTTTTTTATATCAGATGTCCACGACTACTAGTGTTTATTGATTTTATAATTTCCAGCCTAAAATCAAGCTGAAGTCCTTCCCTTTCACGGGTCACCACCAACAATAAAGATTATGCAGGCTAAATCAGAAAGACAAGGACAACAACAAAAAAATCAAATTTTATAAATTCTCTTTTTTTTTTTCTTTCAATATGCCCAGTAACTTCACTTCCAGCGAATCCAGTGTGCTCTGGGGCTTCCCAAAACATGTCAAGTAAATAAGAGGGGAGATATATTATGAAGAGATGGTTTTAATCAAGTTAGGTTTACCTGCAAACTCATGGGCTCAGCTCAGACTGCTGACGGACAAAGGAAAGGATCAGAGTGATTTTTGTATCACAGATCCTCTTTGAGCTACAGGCTGCCCAGTACTGCATCCCCAAGAAGGACTGGCTCTGCCAGCGGGCTTGCTTTTGGGTGGATAAGTCAAGTTTGCTGAAATAGTCAGCTTTTGTAAACATGGCTCATTTTCATTGAAATCACTGAGGAGATGATTGCACTGGTGGCGTGGCAGCCAGATACAAGGGGGCAGTGACTTTGAGAAGGCATTTTTCCAAGCTCTTTTGTGTACAAAGCTGTTTAATTGGCTGGCTGATTATTTATTTATTTATTTAGATATAAGTAGTGCACTCGATTGTTTATAACCATTTTGTATGGCTGTTCTGGTTGTTCCTGTGACTGACACATTAAAAAAAAGCCCAGCTGGAAAAGAGAAAATGCCCATTTCATCTAAACACCTCATTGGGGAGGACAGCAATGACGCTATCGAGACTCTGTGAAAAGAAGCTGAGACTGCAGGAGGAAGAGAGAACGATATAAGCGCAGGTAACCTGTCCAACCTATGGAAAAATGGTGCTTAGTTAGAACCAAAGCCTGTGCTGTAATTAACCAGCAAGTGAAGAGAGGACAGCAAATCTGCACAAGACGGTAGTATGGAAAGCAAAGATTTTGAGGGAGAAAGTGGGAGAGGAGAGAATAAAGGCCAGATGCTGAAATGCAGACTTTTTTTTCTTTTTTACATCAGAGTTTAGGACTTGTTCTTTTCTTAATTATTGAAAATTTTGCTCATCTCCTCAGCGAATCAGAGCAGCAGCACATCAGGAATGCAATAAAGACAGTTGTACAAAACTCTGGTTTTGCTGTGGAAACTGTTTTGTTGAAGCTGGAATGTACTTGCTATAAATACTAAGTAAATAAATGAAATAAATGAGTAAACTTGAAATGTGCAAAAGTCAAAGCACAGTTGTGTGTAGCACATGGTTCCCCTCTAGGCAGGGTCTGTGCTTCTGGGCTCTGGTTACTTTGTCCAGGACCAGTCTGCAGAGATATCTTTTTTTCAAGAAGGAATCAAATCCTCAAGCTGGAGATGTGCAGTGAATGGGAATTGTTGCTTTCTGGCCAACCATAGTTGCTTGCCTGTTAGGAAGTACACAGAAACACAACAGCAGAAAAATTACTCTCTTTAGTGTCCCTTGAATCAGTAAAATCAGTATTCCAACTCCATCTCTTTGTATTGCTTGCTGCCTATGTAATTTTTTTTTTTTGGTGAGGCCACTGCCACTGCTATTATTTTAATTGCAGCTGATGAGTCGTGGGCTTTTGAAATCATTAGTGGTTCCAATGAGCTCTAGAAACAGCAACATCATTGCTGCCTTGCTGTTCTTAGTCTCCCGTGAAAGTGAAATCTATACAGAACTTAATTACATTTTATATCTTACGTGTTGTTTTAACTGAACTAATATTTACAAATGGATTTGATGAATATCATTGCACTTAAAGGAAGGACCCCTTCTGTGTTGTCTTTTCAAGTCGTTGAAAAGAAATCAGAAAGAATGAGTTCTTTAGGAAACTTTAATTACTAGTTGATTTCATTGACCCGCTAGGCTGGTGGCAGCTGCCTTCCAGTCTTTTTCAAATAATTCCACTTTCATTTGGATATTTAGGGATACATTAGTATGTGACCATAATAATTACAAATTATAATGATTAAAAATTAAGGGTTTCTGCTATGAAGTGTTTTTCTCATTCCAGCCAAAGGCAAAATTCCACCTCAAATTTCTGTTCTCTTGTTTGTACTAAAGGGATAAGATTTATGGATAAGTAGAGGAGGAAGGAAGAAGCTGATGGCAAACTTAAGGAGCAAAAAAAGGCATTTTTGTGGAGCTTTTTTGAAAGCCCTGACTTTCATCCTTCTGTTAGAGGAGACTCCAGTTTCTTATTTCTGGCTGCAGCCTGAAGCAACTCTTGAGAAGTAAAGGTTGGGGGTTTGGATTCAGTAGTACTTTGCAATTTCTCTTCTCTGACCTAGTGTTGTCCATTCGTTTTATGTTTTGCCTTTGAATTCATAAACTTTGAAACACAATAAAGGTAGTGACTGCAGGCATTTAACTAATAAATACTAACAAATTGGTCTGAAGCTGCTATTTAAGTAGATGATTACTAGAAAAAAAGACAGCTGTGTGTTGGTAAAACCTAACTGTGCATTTTTGTAACTGAATGTATCTGTCAATTAAAGCAATTCTTGAGGCACTCCTTGAACCCTCTCTGACCAGTCTTCTGACCCCCTCATCTGCTGGTGTCTGGTTTGAGAAATTGATATTTTTCACTTTTCTCCAAGCTAAATCTTCAGAATATCCAAAGTTATTACCCATCTTACAGCCATTTTATACTGGAGAGTAGAACCATCTGAAATTAGACAAATTACAGGAAGACAACTATCACATTCCTTTCCTAAATGGGATATAAAAAATAGCAAGTTCATCAAGTTCTAATAAGCAGTTGAGATACAGAAAAACTATAAACCCCTATCCTTCCTCAAGTCCTAGGTTTTTCATATACATCTTGAGAGAGAAGAAGGGTATGTGCTCTGAATTATTTCTCACCCTTTTGCTGTCAAAAGTGAAGAGGTTATTTTAGTCTAGGCAGCCAGCACTGTTATGACTTCATCATTTGTAACAGAACTTCTGACTGTTGTAGCCCATCTGTAATGAAATCTTCAGTAAACGGAGAAGACCGTGACACACAGGAATCATAAGAATGGTTTGGGTTGGAAGAGTCCTTAAAGATCACCTTGTTCCAACGCCCCTGCCATGGGCAGGGACACCTCCTGCTGCATCAGGTTGCTCAAAGCCTCATCCAGACTGACCTCCAGGGATGCGGCAGCCACGACTTCTCTGGGCAACCTGTGCCCCAGTGCCTAACCACCCTCAGAGTAAATAACTGTTTCTTTATATCTAATTTAAATCTATCTTCTTTCTGTACCCCTTGCCCTATCACTACATGTCCAAGTCCCTTTTCAGGTTTCTTATAAGCTCCCTTTAGTTACTGGAAGGTGTCCCCAGAGCTTTCTCTTTTCTAGGCTGAACAGTCCTGAGTCTCTCAGCCTGTCTTCATAGCAGAGGTATTCCAGCCCTCTGATTATCTTTGTGGCCCTCCTCTAGACCTGCTCCGACAGGTCCATGTCTTTCTTGTGCTGAGGGCTCTAGAGCTATATGTAGGGCTCCAGTGGAGGTCTTACAAGGTCTTACAAGAGAAGAATAGAGGGGGAGAATCCTTTTCCTCAACTTGCTGACCTGATTCTTTCGATGCAGCCCAGGATATGGTTGGCCTTCTGGACTGCGAGTATGCATTGCCAGTTTACGTCTAGCTTTTCATCCACCAGTACTCCTAAATCCTTCTCTGCAGGGCTACTCTCAATCCTTTCATCACTTGTTTGTATTGATACCGAGCATTGCCCCTTTTTCATGTGCAGGAACTTGCACTTAGCCTTATTGGATTTCATGAGGTTTGCATGGCCCAGCTCTAAAGGCTGTCCAGGTTCCTCTGGTTGGCATCCATTCCCTCCAGCATCTCGACTGTGCCACACAGATTTGTGCCATTGGTGAGCTTACTGAGGGTGACCATGTCAAAGATAGTGTTGGTCCCAATACTGACTGCTGATGAACACCATTTATCACCAGTCTCCACATGGACATTGAGTTGTTGATCACAACTCTTTGAATGTGACCATCCAACCAATTCCTCATCCACCGAGTGGTCCAACTGTCAAATCCATGTCTTTCCAATTTAGAGAGGATGTCATGCAAGACAGTGTGAAGTGCCTGGCACAAGTCCAGGTAGATGATATCAATTGCTCTTCCCTTATCCACCAACTCTGTAACCCTATTGCAGTAAGCCACCAAATTTGTCAGTCGTGATTAACCCTTTGTGAAGGACTTCAAGTATCCCTTGTTTGACCTGACACTCCCTGCTGAAGAGCCCTTTGTTCTTATGAAGTAATGAAGATCTAGTGTGTAACATCTGAAAGGCCCTGTCTGTAAGTACTGGAATATGATTTGCAATCTCTACCACTTGCTTGTCATTTTAGTTTAATCGAAATGGTGAGGCAGAAGTTTATTTTCTCTGCTTTTTAGGAAATGTAGTGATCAAAGTAGTTTGTAACCTGGCTGCCCCCTTTGTCCCAGTTTTAGCTTCATATGTTTGTTGCTTTTTTTTCTTTCCTTTGTCACCTTTGTGGGCAGATGAAGTGGATATTTTACTTTAAAAATCTAATGTCTTACATTAGACTAAACCAGGAACAGGAAAAAAAACCCAGCCCAATCTGAAAATAATTCTTGCTTGATAAATGAATTCATGTCTTTTCCAGGAGAAGGGAGAGGAAACCAAACTACAATTAATTTAACAAATTTTCCATCTTAATGTTTCAGGGGAGATTGATGCAGTTTACATAACAAGGGAGGTTGCCTACCTTTATTCAAGCACAGCTGCTGTTAGCGAGCCAGATGTGACCCAAGAGATGCCCTGAGCCCATTTTTGTTTAATTGGGCAATGTATCTGTTTTGGGGCATGTAAGGTGTGTCTGACAAACATCTGCTATGAACACAACTGTCTCTACATTAGAAACATGCAAATAGATTTGCCCTGCTTTAGCAGCAACTGGCATCTTCTTGAAAATTCTAAACATATTTGTGAACATTTAGAAATGTTTCTCTTTTGAATATTCTATTTCCTCTCAATTTCTTTTCTCCTTTATCAGAATAGTCATTTACGAAAAAAGCTGAGATGCTGCAGGCATTTTTCAGTTGGTTTTGCATTTGCTGATGCTATTATTGATGTGAGTTTTCTTAAAAAAAATCCCTACTCACCTTTACTGCTAAACTTTACAGTACCCTGGCTACTTTATCACTTCTAAAATGAATGGATGATTTTTTTCCAAGAGTTTAGCTTTCTTCTCTTTGAACAAAGCTATGTTGATGTATGTGGTGAGCACTGTAGGTAAGGTAATCTAAGATTTTCCATTATAAAGGTTAATTTTTAATAATTTTCTTTAATTACGATGGCGTGGTTATTTCTAATGACATTGCTATGCTTTCCTTTGACTTCTATGGGAGTAGGAGGCAGATATAGCTCTTTGAGGAGGAAGGAGGAAAGATGAAAGGACAGAGATTTCTGTGTGGTGTTAAGCAAATCATTCCATGTGAGCAGGTCTTTCAGTTTTGTCACAGTTTCTTTTATTTGTATAGTTTATTTCTTTCCTGCTTTTAGGAGAAATGAGGAGAAGGAAGCTCTCATGAAACATCAACAGTCACAAAACAAAATCACTGTCGTTAAAAATTTAGAATTTTCCCAGTTTTCCCATCAAAATACTTTTTGTGTCTCGTGGTTAAAGGAACAGCACAATAAAGTTATCCTCTGTAAGAAAACATGGGTGGTTTTTCAGAAGGTGTTTTTTGTGAATAGGGCAGGATGGTGGCTGTGATTACAGGGACAGAGGGACAGAAGGCAGGGATGCTTCCTTGGCCTGGCCCATGCCAGTATCAGTTGTAAGCCATGAGAATGGCAGGCAGGAGGCTGCAAGAAAGAGAGGCAGTTGCAGAGCATGACCTGGGGCTAATATACTGAAAACTTATGGTAAAATTCTGTTGAACAGCTCTTTCCTTCATTGTGGGCTGCTCAACCTGTCTTTGAATTTACATTTAAAATATATATTTACATGTCTTCATATTAATTAAAGACCAAATTGTAATAGAACTCCAAAAAGAGCAGTGTCAGCTTTGTGCAGACTTAGATCTGATGTTTCTCATTTCTGTAAGCTTTGTTTTGCAGCTTACAGGACGTTTATTTATGAAAGGTTTAAACATCACAGATTGTGGTCCTAAACTAGTTCTCACCTATAGGAAAGACAGAGAAGCATTGCCAGAGGCTTGAGAAACCGTCCCCACCTCTTGCAGAGACAGCACTTTGCCCAAACTGCCCCTGAGCTCTGCTGTGCACTGGGCCCCACTCTCCTTTCAGTTTGAAGACTGCAACTCTAAACTGATGAATGAATTTGCAAAAGTCGAATTGAATGAATTAAACTAAATTTGGCTTGGAGAATGGGAATCTGTTTTGTTTTGTTTTGTGGAATGCTTTGGAATAATGACTAATGATGAGGCTGATATGATGTAAAGAAGCTTGAGAAATGGTATTCCTCAATAGAGCATTTAAAAGGAACAAGCTGCTGTAGTATTGTACTTTCCGTTTTTTTATTTGGTGCTTTGATTTTAAATCAAACAAATCCACCACTTGGAGTATACTTTTCTGTGTGTTGGGTTATGTTCACTATATTGTCCATGTTCACTTAAATCACTATCTTGTAGCGTTAAATTTTACAGCAAGCTGGAGTTTTCCGAATTAAATTTTCAGGATTGCAAAGAGAGGCAAATTCTGCAATCCCTCTTGCATCAACACAATAGCTACAAAAATAAGTTTTATCGATCCCCATCTAAGTAGCTACATAAAATTTTTTTTATAACTAATCCCAGTAGGAAAGGCTGAGATATCTTTCTAAATAAAAATGTTTGCTGGAAGAGATGGGTATAGTTCAGTTCTAAAATATTTTCCTCCTGCAGTACTTACAAAACTGCACTGACATAAAGCCCACTGGCCAAAAGCAACAAGCTGGTTTATGAAATATATGCTCTCATGTGAATAGATAATGCATAGATCCTGACTAGAACTCTGTTCCCTGCTGAAGAACCTGAGTTCACTTGCATTTCCTTTCACGTGACTCCTCTTGATGGTAGAATGCCACTTGTGTCTGGCTTCCACTCTGTCCTAACAGAGTCAGATGTCATAACAGCTGTCAGATGAAAGTGCTTTACTCTTTTTTGTTGTCACTTGCAGGACATTTTGTGGTACAAATCAAACATTCCCACTTCATGTGTAAAATGTGGAGGGAATTAAAATAGGTCTGTCTTTCCTGGGGAGGTGTAAGATGCAAACTTCTCCCTACCAGATCCTTTATCCTTTACAAGTACCAAAATCACTACGACGGTTCAAAGTTCATCTGTGTAGTGGTGGTGAATGAGTCCTTGTCAAGCATTTGTAAGTTTTGCCGCAACTATGGGGAGGAGTTGCACTCACAGAGATGAGGTCATCCGGGAAAAGAGCGTTGTGCTTTGGCTGAAGGAGCTCTGGCACAGAAGACTTCCTTTAGCATGAGCTCAGGCTCATTGTCAGAGCTGAACTGTGATGCTGTAGGGTGAGGAGCTGCAAAATGCATGAAGAGCTGGGAGAGGCAAAGGGAAGTCTTGGCTGTTTCCGAAAGTTACACGTACACATGTTTCCGAAGGCAGTTACACGTACACATGTTTCAAACTCTGGAAAGTGCTGATATGATCAAAAGTTGTTCTATACTAATAATCACCAATGCCTCGCTGCTCTTTTTTCATAGGGTGTAGACTCTTGGTAGTACCAGCATAATCTTCTCAAACAAAATTCAGTTGACATACCAAATGTATTAACTTTTGTATTAAAATGCCTTCAGGGATGCCATCCTAGGACCAAACCAGATTCTCTTCTATGTCAATGAATTTCAGTCAGCTTATTTATATATGTAGAAAATGGAGGATGAAATATCTCTAACCTTTCATAGGTTTTTCCAGTTGTTTGACTGGAAAAAGACTATTTTGTTTTCATCCCTGCAGACAGTATTATTTTCTTGATTAAACCAGGAAGCCTCCCCATGTTTTTACCAAATAATTAAACTACTGTTAAGTCTGTAGCTGATAGCAAACATTTCTGCGCTTCTATATGTTGGCCCATCAAGTTCAGTCAAAACTCAATTTACCTTTGAATAAAAGATAAAAAATTTCTCATCTCACCTGGATGCTGTCAAAGGAACAGATCCATCACCTTCAGAACATTTCTTTGTAGCCCTTATTCGAAAAGGCTGCTGCTTTTTTTCCTACTGATCTGTGCATTTCTGCAAATTACTTGGTTTACCAACAAAATCTGGAATTGTGAGAAAACAGTGATTTGGTTCGCTTTGGCAGGTGAAAGACAATGCACTCATGCCAAAGGGACCCTTATTCCATCATCTTCGAGTTGTGCTTCTATCAGCTGGTGTTTTTCTGTCACATGAAGACACAGGGCTGCCAGCAAGTGCCCATGTCTGCTGAAACAAAACAGACCTGGAAAAGTAGGAATATGTATAAACATTGATTTGGGAAAACTAACTTCTTTTCTATTTTTCTGTTGTTAGTTCTGTCTGAGGCCCTCTGAGGAAGGGACTGTCTGTACAACGAACATATGTAGAAATCTCATAATCAGCCAAAGGCAAAGTTTGTGAGGGTACTTTTGTGTGCAAGTCCACTGCGTATCTCTAATACATCAGCAACAGGCAGAGGGAAACCTTTTGGGCTGTAGTTGCTATAGACTTTTCAGAACAAATATTTACCATTCCAGCTTTTCTTTCAACTTTCATGTGAACGTATAAATCTCACCAAAAGCTTGAAAAATCACAGGGAATTGCCTTAGTAGTTTTCATTTAAACTCTTAGCACTACATAATTTTTGAAATTGTGTTTTATAGCTCTCCTCAATCTACAGAGACACCAGTTTCCTAGAAAATGATCCTCATTTTTTGTGCACAATTGATTGGATCGTGATTTGAACTGCAAATCATCAGGCTTTCCACTGTGGGTCTGTAGGCTGCATCCCTCTTGGATTTTGGCCTGCATGTCTATGCCACATTTCTCATGCTTTAGTGCAGACACAGAAGAGCTTTGATTTCTGAGGCAAGGTAGAAATTAGATATAATACTTGCACGTTTATTTCCACATAGAGTTTATTTCTTTCAGGTGTTGTTGTTAAATATTCTTGAACGTAGAAAACAAGTTAAAAAGAAAATCTAGCTTCCTTAAAAACTTTTACCACTTCAACGAGTGTTCAAGAGTAACATAGTGCAGGCACAGGTACCCTCAGCCCTGGCAGTGGCCATAAAGTCTAGGTTTAAAATGAGTTACAGAAATAATGTAGCATGTAGTTTTACTGTTACTGCCAAAAATACATTTTATTATAAAAAAATAAGTAGACCTAATTTATTATATATTAACAGTCACCTCTTTTAGAGAGGAGCACATAAAATACTGGCAAAGCACTGCTGAATTGTTGACTCATGTCACTTTTACTATCACCTCAACCCTATATTTAACCTAGTGAGCAGGTTATTTCTGCGTCAGTTGGGCCTGAATCCCCAACAACTTCCAGCTTTATTTTAATACACAAGAATAAGAAAATCAAGTAAATGAAACAAATACAGTAATAAAGGATAGGATGGTAGACAACAAGGAAAAATGAGATAACAAGACTCGTAAGAACAGCAGTAACAGAAGTGCTTTAACTAGTCGAAATGTGTCACCAGATACCGAAAACAGATATGGAAGATTGGTGTGATTAATGAGCACACAGTGCAATTCCATTCTAGTTAGTGAAAGGAACGCAAAAAAATGGAGAGAAAAGGGAGCTTCTGAGGCGGAACCTGAAGATGGATATTTAGGATGACAAAAAAGTGGTGGAATAAAGGTTTTGATTGGGATGTCAATATTGAAGGACCTGTGCAAGTCAGGAGAAGCAGAAATATGATTTAATTGCAAATCCATCACTAGAAAATGGAGAAAAAGCCCTTGAAGGGGAGATGCCAAATGGGAGGTACCATGCTCTCCCCCACCCCAGGGACCACATAAACAGGGATAGCTGGGAGCAGGGAGAATCTCTGTGGGAGAGGGGGAAAGCAATGAGCCGGCAGCTCACAGGCAGCAAAATATTTTAGGAGAAGAGGAAAATATTTTAGGGGTCATTGCAAGAGCTGGCTGGGAAGAGAGAGGGCTGAAGAGGAAACAGGCTGGCAAGGAGGGGTGGTGAGCTGAGGAGGCAGCATGGAAATGGTAGAGGAACTTCGGACAAGCTGAGGGAGGGAGAATTGCCTGTTGCAGAAAGATCTCAGACTGCATGGTGGTGGGCGAGCGAGGCCACAGCCTCCCTTGGTCATGGGTTCAGAACAACAAATTAAGAGGATTAAGAAGGATGTTTGAGGACTCTCTGGGATTTCTCTGCTATTACAGGACTAAGTAGCTGGGGCTTTGGGGCATCACTGCTGGGGAACAGAGGAATGATTAAAAGATATAGGGAAGAGCCCATTTCAGTAAGGCTCTGGAGTTCAAAAAGGCTTGAAAAAAATGTCAGCTACTCTAAAGCATTTACATACTAACAGTGTCCTCAAGTTACAGGTAGAAAAGCCATCTGGAGTTTATTTTAGGAACAACAGAAAAAGCCTTCAAGGCAAAGGGCTCTGTGCTTAAAAGGGTTATGAAATCACTGAAATGGAAATCAAGAGTTATAAATTAAGGTCATGCGGAAGAACCTGACCAGGAAGCTTAGCCGCATCACAGAAAGTCAGGACAAGGTGATAATTACTTTGTCATGTTGAACTGGACACTGATGTGGCCATAGAGCAGCAAAAAACTTGTCAATGATAAAACTGGAAAAAAGGAGGGGCCTGCAGATGCTACTCATGGCCCCAAATTAAAATGCCCCTTTTGAACAATGTGAGCAGTCATTGAACATGAGAAGAAAATGAGATAGTTGATGAGGTAGAGACACGTTCGAGGTAGAAGCAAGTTTGGAACAATTTACAAGACAGGAGGCAGGGAATTACTGCAGTAACTTGGTCTTGTGTCAGCACAAGCTCTGGAGGAGAGTGTGAGCTCAGATATGCAGCTGAGTTAGAGGGTGTCAGCTGGGGTATCTTGGGAGGCTGAGTGTGGATCTGTAGCTTCTCTCATTTGAAGTCAAAGCTGTCTTCTCAAAGCACAGTGAAATCTCAACGCTCAGAGCAGAAAGATGCTGGAGCAGTGGGAACAAACCTCAAAACAATAAGCTTGCTGCTAGATAATTCAGTCAGCCTAAAAGCCGTGTATGATACAATTGCCCAATACAACAGGGAACTCGGCTCAGCAAGAGCTTTGCAGGACTGTGTTTTTGTTGTAGCTGTAATGATATTCAGTGCAGGTGTAAAAATGTTACTGCTCTGACTTTATTTCTCAGTGTTTTAAATGGCTTGACCTAAGTTTCTTGATCTTTGATCCTGTCCCATCTAAAATGAAATCTCTACCCAGTAAACACCTTAAAGCAGCACTTCAGTGTTTTGTGACAGCCAACGAGCCTTATCAGGTCAATGTATTAAAGCTGTAGCAGAACTTGCTGGCCAGAGCTCTGCAATCAATGATACAATGTCAAGTCGCTTTCAGGAAACTTTCTATGCTTCCACAAGATGCCTGCAGGCTATAAAGTTATTCCAGTTCTCTTCTGCACACAAGGTAGCAGGGAACTGGAAGAGTTTCTTGTGCATCTCTCTTAGAACGTATATAGTTAATCCAGTAGCAGACATTTGGAAAGGCATAAAACTATACCATAGTTGAAAGTGTTTATTGAATATGAACAAAAAAACCCATATGATTTGTCTTAGAGTCTAAGGAAGTTAGCAACGGGTTAAATTGAATACAGGTCTCTATATAACCAGCTAGTTAAAAGAGTTGATTATCCTGCTGTATATAGTGTTGGTGCTCCCTCACCTTGAGTGCTGTGTGCAGTTCTGGGCCCCACAATTCAACAAGGTTGTGAAGGCATCCGAATGCATGCAGGTGAGGGCAACAAAGCTGGTGAAAGGGCTAGAATGTTCTGTTCTATTATATTCTGTTCTATTCTACGAACCTATTTCTTTGAGTATGTCTTGCTTCTGTCTTCCACTTGGAGTGGGAGGAAATCCTCACAGATAGAGTCATTTCCTGATTTTGGGCACACCACTGGTGTTGAGCAGGTCAGGCAGGAACGACGCTTGTACTGCAAGCCAAACCAGTATGTGAGATCTAGAGTGAGATAGTTTTTTTTGTATGATATCTCCAGCATGTTTTGTTATCTCAGAAAGGCATCTATCCCTGGGCAAGTTTTGGCTTTTGTTTATTTATTAATTTGTTCATTTCTTTTAGGATATGCACGTATCTGCTAAAAGTACTCAGTTTCAGCTGTGGACTGTACTGTACTAGGGAATACTGGAAAATTCTGCCTAAATTCTTGTACTCAGAAGTAGGACCACAGTAGGATAGTGCAGATGGCTTGCTAAGAGTTTTAGCTTTTTCTTACAAACCAGGGCGATTTGCTACAGTCCTGCTAATGCACAGCTCTCTTGGCACTTTTGCCCTGCATGCATTGTTCCCTAGCTAAGAATGGCCTGCCTTCCTCTTTTAGGTGGAATCAGGTCCGCCAGCCTCTCTCCAAAGCTTGTTCAGGAGAACTGGGTCTCCAGAGAACACTAAAAATAGAAACCCCTTTTGTACTGAAAACTTTTGCAAGCAACAGCTTCATCAAAAATGAAAACTAATTAAATTTAATTACAAAATGCTGTGAATTGGCTGATAAGTGACCAACTGTTATCTACATCTACCTATTCACTTGATTATGTAGTGGCTGTTGATCTCTTGGAAGAGTCACACCTTTGTAGGAGATAAAATGCTCAAGGTTAAGTCAGTAGAGTTAATTTGTTAGCATCTGAGAAGCATCAAGAAGTACTATTTCACAGTAGTGTTAAAGGTGAAGTGCCCTGGCCATTGAGTGTCACAGGAATGTAAATCTACTCAAAGGACATTTTAAACCAGAGGGACCAAGGTAGGGAAATGAATTAGCCATAGACTTTAATTATCTATCTGTAAAATCTCAGGAACTACTGCTGTGGATTATATTGCTTTAACTCTCTCCCTTGCTTGCTGAGGTACATGGGGCTGACAAATTTATGTTTCATTGCTTAATTTATTTCAGAAACTGGAAGTAAAACGGATGGACTAGAAAAATAGAATAAAAATCCCTTAGACAATCCTTTTTCTGCATACCAGAAGAAAGCTGAGAGATAACAGGTCCCGATCCAGGCAAACAGAAAAACAATATATTGTGTGAATGAGAAAATGTGTTGTCTAAGTGAAATTAGAATTCTACAGTGGGTCACTACTTTGTAAGTCTTTTAATTTACATTTGGAATGTGAGCCAACCAGAGAGACATTTGACCACAAAAAACCCCTTTCAGTATCAAGCTTCCTGTTAGCTGCTTAATAGATTTTTTTTCACTCCTGAAGAAGCTGAAATAAATAAAAGATGGGAAAAAATCAATATACAAACAGGTGGAGAAATTTATTGGCTTAGAGTGTGGACAGAACTAATTTAGATAAGGCCAAGTTTCTGGAGTAATCCTGTGTTTCAAAATAGCCTCCTTTGCAATTGCTTGACCTTATGAATAATCCACAGTTGATGAAGGTGTACCAGAAAAGTTTGCTTCACTTCTGGTAGTTATTTCTTAAGTAAAAACATAGGTGGTATTATTATTTTTATTAATCAATGATGTTCTTGCTCTTTCTTTTTTTCTTTTTTTTTAAAAAATTCATTGGAAAATTGCTGTCACTTGATTCTGGCAGGACTTTTTTCTTGTCTACTTTTCCCACTGTCTTCTTTCTCTCTCTCTCAGACACTCGAGCACTTCATGTATGATTTTTATAAGTCTTGTGAAATTAGCAGAGTTCTTTGTCCTAGGGTTTCTCAGTAATGTATTCAGTGAATGCAGCATCTTGAGGGCTACAGCAGAGGGTCTTGTAGCTTAGAGAATGTACCTTTTGCTTCGCAGCCTCGGGGAGATCTTTGAGAAGAGTAGGATCTATTTTTCCAGGTGTTCACCAGAAATCTTTGTGGAAAACCTTTCAATCTGATCCTCTCTGGATTGCTGAAAAGCCCAACATACCAGGAACTGCTACTTGCCGCATGCCAGTTGTTAGCCTAAATATTCTTCCCGAAACAAAGTAAGAGCTCTTTGGCCAGTCTCATTTAGATGTTAGTTGAGATTAGGTAGAAGACAGAGCACTTATGTCTGTGGTTTCAATTTTATGAAAGTTGATTAGTGAGTGTCTTTTTGAGATAAACATTTCGTTTAAAACTTTAGATGTGGTCCTTATTAAACATTTTTTCAGTTTGAAGCATGTGACTTCAGGCATGGTTGCACTTCAGTCAAAGACAGGCTCGGCAAAGCCTTTATAAGTGGGACCTGAACAAGATATCTCTGGAACCATGTGTTGTTGAATTCAGTGGGCTCTGCATGGGCTGCTGGCCTCGAAGCCTTTGTGGGGGTTCCTGACTAAAGCCTGGGCTAATCTGACTTTCCCCACTGACAAGTCCTTACTATGATCAACACAGCATTTCTCACAGGTCCTGTCAGGGAGAACCAACAGTCGAAGTACAGACATTAGTTTTGTGATGGCTCTAAAAAGCACTGTAGCTACCAGGACCAGCTGGGCTTTTTCCCTGCATAGTTTAGTCAACAAGCTGTGAATCACAGTCTTTCTCTGATGATGCAGTTATGATACTTATGTATTGCCTGCACCTCCAAAATAGCCAGGAGGGGACCCTTACATTTTACACCCTCCAGGTAATTGTCAGCTGCATTTCTTATCAGCCTTGACAAGTGGTCAGTATTCTGCAGATCAGTTCTTTCTAAGTTGTGTCCTTCTTGGAGTTCAGACAAGAAGAAACAAGTGTGAGGAGATCCAGTTTCATACATCCAAGCACTATGTTTGAATGGACAGTTATTACTTTTTTTGGGTGATCTCTGGTTAGTCCTGAGACAGGTACCAGGGTGATTTCGCTACATTTTGCACCAAGACAGAGTACACCAGGCAATGGAAGATGTAAAAATGCTATTCATATCTTGCTTGGAAAGAGGGCTTCACAGAATCCCTCATACCAGACAGTTTACAAACTCCTCAACTGTCATGGCAAACATTCACAAACATCTGTTAAAAATGTATTCCAGCCATGCTCCTGTGCCTTTCAACTCATACAGAATAAAGAAATTGTTCTTGTGGACCTGATGAAGGAATTTGAGTGAATGCAAGTTGATAATTTAGAATTTGTCAACAGCACACCAAGGCCACTCCTTTTCCTTCTGCTTCCAGGAGAGGCCAGGGAATTAACCTACATAGAAGGCATCCTAATTGCTGCTCCTTCTTGTGAAACAATTGTATTTGGCAATCCACCTGTTAAAATCTTTTCTGTTTTGGATAAACAGCAACAAAAAATCAATCATGACTTTACAGAATCGTTACAGCGTACAAGATTCATTATAGACCCAGGATATCAGGCTTTCAGTGTCCCACCCATAAGGATATTCAGTTTTACAAAAAGGATGAGAAGGACAAATAAGGAAAAATAGTTGTTTTGGTAGGACTTGCTCAGTAGACTGGGATCTTGAGGATTTTATTACGTATTTGTATGAGTGGATGTGCAAGGTTTATGAAATTCTAGCATTTAATACTCAAATAAGTACAAATGAGTAATATTTAACTGGTTCTTTTTGCCATGCTATGCTGGGTCTACTGCCACTGATCTTAAATATCTCGTATCCTCTGCCTATTACAAAGAAGTTTCAGACCAGAATACTATCACTTTTGTTTTAAGTCCTCTTGTTTCCTCGGGTGGTAACAGACAGTGGAGAGGGTTCTTGGAGTGAACATGTCAGCTAGATGTGGGAGAACCATGAATCTTGACTTATGAATAAGTGTCTTCACATCTCTCTAAACATAAGTTCTTCCTTGGGTGATACGCACATATTATTTCAGACCACTGAATGGTAGTGTATTAACAGAAGAGGAGCTTGAAGTCTGCTTCCTTCACACATTGGCAATAAAAAAATCACTGCTTTCTTATCTTCTTGCACACTCCTTGAAACAAAAACTCTCTCACAGATGCTTTATTCAGAGCTTGGTTCAATGGGAAAAGGTACATGTGGTGAATATGTGATTCAGCATCTTCACCATGGTCTAATGTCTTCACGTTGCAGACTTATTTACAGCCAAATGCTAAGGAAAAATTTCATAAGAAGGTAAGAATATTTACCACCAAATAATTACAAAAATGTGATTCTATATGATTCAGTATTTTCCCTAGTCCTGGGAATTTCTGTGGTTTTTTTTCGATTCTTGCACATCTCCTGAGAGGTGAGGAAATGTGTGATTCTCTGAAAGCACCATGACTGGCAAGGGTTCAATGGATTCAGTCCTCAGGCTGGGTCATTGGTTTTCCTGCTAAATACCAAGCACTGACAGGGTGGCTGGCTGCTGATTGGGAGTGAAAGGAGCACACTAGTCCACTGCTTCCTTCGTGGTTGGGAATTTATAGTTCCTCTCTTCCATAGCTGCAATCCCAAAAGGAAAAATTTCCTAGAGCTGTGCTGTCACTGTCAGTAATGGGAAGAAAATTATTTTCTGCAGGAATGGTGAGAGCGCAGTTCAGCATGGCAAACCCCATCTCAAAAGTCCTTCAACAGCAGAACATTGTCACAGGCATCACTGAATTTGGGAGCTCAGGGAAGTTCCCATAAATCCTTTTAGAATTAGAAATCTCGTAAATGTTATCAATCCCAATCTGGGATGGTCGAGAGGGTGGCAGTTCCAGGTATTTCATTAAATATTTCAGCTATGTTTAGAGAGGGAAAAGCTGCTGCTCGATCTGAGGGTCATTCTGACTTGTACCCGTGAATATGGTTAAGTCTTTCTGAAGGGAGAGTAGGCTGCAACACAACTTTATTCACCTTTGGGCATCGATCTGGTTGACTTTTTCTCACAGGGAATATTTGGGATCTTTTACCAAATTTGTAAAATATCAATCCTGAAAAGGCATCCCTGCTTATTACCCTGTTCACATCCAATAAATATTGTATGTGCTACCTTGGAAAGTTGCAGTAATGGGCATAGGGCAGTGCTGTGGAGTTTGTATGCAGTTCTTCTTCTGCCTTCTGAGAAAAATGGGCCACATTTCTGTTGGAGTCTAGAATAGCTCAACAAATCTGTAGAGTTCCCCACACCCTGACCTCTGTGGGCTTCAGTTCCCTTCATTAAGTTCCACTATTATTATTTACTTTCCATCATAGAGTGCTGGAAAAAGAATTCTAACATTAAACCATGTGAATATTTGAGTTTGCACGAACAGAGCTGTTAATCTCATTGCAATGTCTGGCTGCCCTTTTATAGCTCCAATCCTGAGTCAATCAATGTCTTTGTGTTTCTGAACAGGTTGTGTTCCAAAGAGAAACACAATTATGAAGTGTCACTTAAATAACACACACTCCTTAAGTATTCCTCACTTTTCTATCAAATCTTTAAGAACTCCAAAGTGTTCCCTTGTCTTTTCCATCTCTTCTCTGAGTTTCCCTGTTAAACAGCCTCATGGTTTCCTCTTTGAGTACCTTAAGAAAATCTTTGATTTCTCATTTTCCATTGTATTCAACTTCCACCAAAGTATTTTCACACTGATGCAAAAGCAAAATTCTTACACTGGCACTTAGCAAAACTGAAGACATTTATTTTACTTTATTTATATCATCTCAGTCCTTTACCTCTGGGTTCCAAGGTGCTGGAATGATAATTACTAACTAACTAACCTCTCATTTTCAAATTCATCAGTATCCTGTTGCTAGACTAATATCAATACAGCATATTATTCTTCATTTCTGAGTATTTGTTAGGAAGGAAAAAAAAAAGCCCAGATGAAATAATTTGTTAGAAATCTCAGGAGACTGAAAATCCCCAATTTTCTCTCAAATTAATTTTTTTTTTTTTGAGAAATAAAAATTGAGAATACAGCCTCTTCTGCCCTAAAATTCAATGCAACTTATTTACTGGGGAAATGTATACCAAATAATTTAAATACATTGAAAATAAAAATACATAAACAAGGCAGCTTGAGTAAGTTGAAGGGAAGTAAGATGAAATAATCTTATTACAGACATAATTTAGAATTTTTTTTTGGTTTACTTAAAAATATATGTTTTTAAGCTCTAATCTGTTATGACTTTGTATGCACATCATTTAACATTAAAATAGAAAATAAATGAGCAAGGCAATGTCCTATTTAAACCTTCATAATTGGTTGACACAGTGTATGTGTATGTACTTTCAGAGATATGCTGTATTTCTATGGAGATGAAAAATAGCTCTTTATTAGTGCATATTCTTATAACCTAAGTAGTACCCTGAAGCAGCAGGTTTTGGCAGCATGTTGCTGGCACAGTCTTGCTTGCCCACTGTGCCGTGGTCCAAGCTGGCAGGAAGAGAAGGATTGCCAGGAAACTTTTGCTTTTATTAATTTAGTGTCTATAACCTGAGGAATGTAGGGTGTCTGCTTTCTCATCTTGGAATTTAAAAGTTTCAAGAAGTCACCAGGAGTCCAGAATATGTTTTTTGGTGATCCCCGTGTATTGTAAAGGAAGTGTATCAACTACATCAGGAACCAGGATCTTCACTCCATTTCTGAAATGAAAATGGCAGCCCATACGCTGCTTTAAAGAACAGCTAAAAATAATGATTCTAGGGCACTGTATTTGTGAAAAGAGAAAATAACTGCTCCTGGGTTGTTGGTTTTTTGGTTTTGGTTTGTATGTTTGGGTTTTTTTGAGATCCAGTAGCAAAACAACTCTCATCTCCAGGAGAATTTCGTATTTCTGAAGATGAAAAACTAAGGACTGAGAAATACCTTATTTTTTCCCTTCAGAGTCAAAAAACCACAAGAAGAGCTTGGAAAATTAGATCATGTTCAGTGTTTGATGCATTCTTTTCTCAACCTTAAGAAGAAATGATTAACCATTCGCTCTGAAGTTAGCTTTGCATGTATCCTGTAGATACAAGCCTGATTGACAGAGTGGGTTCAGGTTTGTAGGCATGTAAGAATAAATAAACAAGGCAGCTAAGAATAGATGAGAAAGTGTGAACCAGTTTGTTGGATTTTGCTGACAAACTCTCAGAAATTACATGTAATGCTCCGGGCCTGATACAAATTTTTCATGGGGAGGTGGTTTTAATTATTTAACGTGATGGTATGGGGCAGTTTTTCTCATTCAGGATTATCACAGGTAAAATTTACTTTGCCTGTGTAGCTTCTTTTCATAAGTTCCTTCTGAATTTTATTGCTTCAAATACACATAAAATTAAACTTGGGAATAAGCTGTACTGTCCGGTAACTGCAAACCTAACTAGCGCTACATTCTTGTATTTCCAAGTACTACAAAGCAGTGCTCCTTGTGGAAATCTAAATGCCTGGGTCAATCTGTTTTAGCATAAATTTGGGGGCAGAGGCTTGGTCACTGCAGAAACTGTATTGCCAGAGAAGGAATTTACAGTCAGAATTGCTGCCCTTTGTGAGAGCACTCATTGCAAAGTGTGACTAGTCTGACATTGGTGCAATTCCGATGAACTACTGCAGTTCAGAGGACTGACTCTAAGCTGGTTTTAAAGACTTTAAATTCTTAATTAATGGAAAAATGCAATAATTAGCAGACTTAGCGAGAGAAAAGCAATACTAACTTGAGAATGCTTTCAGGCAATCCATTTATTTATTGCTCTTAAAAGGCATCATTAAACTTCTTTGAAAAGTAAGAAAATGGCCTATACAACCCATCAGAATCTTAATGTTAGTCTATTACAAGACAAATATTAGCCATAGAGTTTCACCTCCCTTTTTCTTCCTGTGAGTTTTCTTTTCTGTAACTGTACAGATTAGTGGAAAGGGCAGAGGCTCCTCTTTTGAATTAATATGATGTAAAGTCAATGTCAGCTGAAACCCAATGAAAAATGACTCAGGACTGAGTCAACAGGGAATTGGTGGTCCCAGCTGGTAATAATGCATAGCTGATACTTACTCCCTAAGGATTGGCTTAGCTGACTGTACTTGATTATATTTGGGATGTTCCTTCTGTAATTGATACAGAAATCAGAGCATCTTCCTACCCTCCTTGCTGCTCTCTACATTTCAGCCACTTTTCTTCAGCATATTTTTGTTTTCTCCCAATCCTTAAGTTCAGAGCATAGCTGAGAACTGCAGGAAGAATTCGTCTTCTGTTAGGGTGAGAACTGAACCACTAGAGTAGTCCACAGTGCAGGTGGGAAACTGCAGTGTGAGAATTAACCTGGCACATAATGCTTCAGCCCTTTACTTGTAGGGTCACTGTAAGTAGCCCCATTTTCTTTAATTTCTCTTCATTAGCAGGCTGATGGGCTTGGCTGTTTCAGAAAACAAAAATTAAAATGCAAGAGTGACCTGTTGACTCAACAGAGAGAACACTGCTGGGCTTAATGTGGTGCTGTGCCTGAGGATATGGAGAGGTAAAAGATGCTGGAATATCAGCTAAGCATTGCTTCAAGAGGCAAAGAGAGTAAGTGAGGGTGAAGGAAAGGTATAATAAAATTTTTATACACACCTAGACTTTAAGATTTGTTTTAAAATCAGAAAAGCTGACTTAGTCCTAAGGGCGCTTTCCTGGACAACGATATTGGAAGGCTAAGCAAGCACAAAAATGCAATGAATGATAATAGACAAGTATTTCTGATACCTGGGATTCTGGTTTTGTTGTCAAAACAGCTTGGTATCTACAATACTTAAATGTTGTTCCATGTTGTGGTTTCAGTTTTGTGGAGCAGAAATTCTAGGGAAAGCATGCCAAGATAGTAGAAGTTTCGAGATAAAGGATAGGTGAACAGATTGGGGGGACAAGAATGAGTTATTCAGCAGATGCTCACAGAGCTAATATGGCATGTGAAATCCATATTTCAGTAGCTATCCTGAAGCCTCCAGTTGGCATCGAGAATGTACTAAGACCTAATTTTTGTCTAGACAAGGAGTGAAGACCAGCACCTGTGATTCCTCTAACAGTTCATGCTACCATGGTCCTCTATTGCATTATTCATGCTGGGCAGAACTCCAAATCCGCAACCCTTGTTTGCCTGATGCATGAAACGTTTGGTGTCAAATATAGAACATCTATCAATTTTTTAAAAAACAATCTAATATTTAGAATGGGAGGGAGAGAGAGAGAAAGACAAGTAATGGGTGCCAGGTCTCGTGCAGTGCTTTCATTAATTTTATAGGTATAACTGGCAGTATGACTAGGGATTCTTAAATCCTTGCAGAAATATAACCAAAGCAGGTAATTTTTTGCTTCCTTTTTTGTATTCTCTGCCTGTATGTTGTTCAGTTTCTGAAGATGTCACTGAAGAATTAAGGATGTCCTTTAACACCCATTCTTGACTATTAGACTAAAATTTCTTCAGATGAGGATATTTTCAGTACTACTTATAGAGCTAGGGTTAACATGAAGTGTCTCCAGAGGAGATACTCTTCTGTCTCCAGAGGAGAGTATACTCAATATACTTCTCTCCAGAGTAGAGAATACTCTCTCCTCCTCTTCAAAGGAGGGCCAAGAAGATGATCAGGGGACTGGAACACCTCCCATATAAGGATGGGCTGAGAGAGTTGGAGTTGTTCAGCTGACAGAAGGGAAGATTCTGGTGGGGAGACCTTATAGTAGTGTTCCAGTACTTTAAGAGGCCTACAGGAAAGATGGGGAGGCGCTCTTTGTCAGGGAGTGGAGTTGTAGCATGAGGGATAACAATTTTAAGTTTAAAGAAGTGTGTTTTAGATGAGGTATTAGGAAGAAATTTTTTCCTGTGAAGGTGGTGAGGCCCTGGCACAGGTTGCCCAAGGAAGCTGTGGATGCCCCATCCCTGACAGTGTTCAACGTCATGTTGGATGGGGCTTTAAGGAACCTGATCCAGTGGGAGGTGTCCCTGCCCATGGGAGGGAATTGGAACTGGAAGACCTTTAAGGTTCCGTCCAACTCATAACGTTCTATGATTCTATCTGTACAATACTGAACACATAAGAAATATCATTTGCTTTTAGAGTATCACATTAAAAACACCTGGGTTCCTTAGAGAGTGACACTGTCTCTCTGACTCCCAGTATCATCCTGACAGCTCCTGTTTGTGCCACATTTCTGATGTTCTCTAGTTTATTGCCTTCATACAACACTTTGGCACATTCTTGATTTTCTTTCCTTCCTAATAAACATTGCCACTCTCAGTTTTCTAGAGGCTTTCAAAATTCAAGGCTGCCCATTGTAGTCTTTATGATACCTGTGCATGTGTGCCCCGACAACTGTGCTCTTTAGTTATAGTTATCATTTATCTGGCCATTTGGTTCTTCCCCACTGGTCAGCTATCAAATAAAAATCCTATCTGTACTGTGCATGTCTTTGAAGTGAACAAACTGAGCTGATGCAGGTATTTGAGTATTCTCATGGGATGCTTTACTTATCTTTTCAGAGTGCATTGATTTTATCGTCTGTGACTTTTTTCTCCTCCTCATTTTCTTTTTTTTGTGTGAAAAATGCCAAGCTGAGAGCAAGAGAGACCAAAATCTCCCAGCTCCCTGCAGAACACCACACAAAACATTGAGCAGCTATAGTGAAAGTGTCCTCACATCAGCTGAACATTTCTGCTCATCCTAAAGCTGAAGATTTCACTTTGAAAGACAAGATATTAAGCAGCCTCCTGTGATTTCTCCATCCTCGACCTCTGATGAGATTATAAACAGAAGTGAGGATTTTTGTCAACTGTGATTGTGTTTTGGAAGTCACAAATATTTCTTCTGTAGAGAAGTCCACAATTACCTTTACAACTTTCTTTTAGTAGTAGCTCTCTTTCTCAACTCCATCTTACTGGCTTGTGCAAAAACTAATTAACAGTATATTTTCTTTAATTAAAGCTTTTTTTCTGACCAAAAAATGAGACTTTTTAGTAAGATCTTCAGAAAGCAAAAAAGTCATCAACTGTAAATATCAGCTCTCTGAACTCTTCTCCTAAAATGTCTAAATTGTCACCAAAGAAAGTAAGAAAAAATATCCATGTTTTAGTTGTGAAAATTGTCAATTTTTTTGTGGTAACAAAACTGGCCTGGAACATTTTCCTATAACACAACCCTTCCACACCCTTTGCGTTTCCCATGACAATTTGCTGTCAAAGCACGTGGTACTTCTCTACTCCTCTGTCTATGCTATAGCAATATTGATAACTCTATTCTTTGGTCATGCGAACTAGTTTGTGATAGTTAAGAGTTCTTAACATTGAAGGAAATGTGACATAGCCTGCACCTTGGAGTAGAGGTGCTAGAGTTTAGCAATTGTTGAATTCAAGTTGTTAAATCAAATAAATATCACAAAATATCTGTTTTATCTGCTATTTCCTTTGACTTAGCTAACCCAGGTTGTCAGACCTGCTCTGCGCTGTGCAGATATGCCTGAGCAACTCCTGTCTCTATAGACAGTGCTATTGTTAGGGCACTGGTTTGAGGAAATGATTGTATTTAACAGGTCAGTGCCTGGGAAGCAATGTTGGTATGATGATGTCCAACTGGGAAGTACGAGCTGTATCTTACTCATGACTCAAACTTGCATTTAAAAGATTTTATAAATATTTGAGTGATTAGTCATATTTTTTCCTCCCTGATATTAAGCTGCTTTTCCTACAATGAAATTTCAATCTCAAATGCCAAGAGAAAACTTAAGTACATCTCAGTGTTGGTCCACTACTCAGGAGGAGACCATATAAGCAGTAGCTCTTACAGGAAGCAGACAGCAACTGCTCAGTCATTTTTCACAGGCTACTAAAAACTCATTATGGTGAAAAAAATTTGCCATTTTTTCTCATCTGGGTAGATCCTAAAGGAGAGCCCATCGAATTATGCTGAGGCATTCTGCTCCAGTCTCGTGTCTTGTGCTCATGTTGATTAAGTGACTTTGGAGAATTAAAAACAAATGGCCTCGTGCATGCATGGACAAAGAAAAATGTCACAAGGGGCGAGGGATTTTTGTGTATCTCTTGTGTTGGGATTATGGTTGGAAGATTCCTCTTAATAGTCTTGAAAGGAATGAGAGCCTCCACATTGAAAACTGAGGTTGCCTGGCACTTTACACAAGCACTACATTTTAAAGAGGAAAGACTCTGTAATTTATAATTCAGAATGGACAATCACAGTATCACAGTATCATAAGGTTGGAAAGGACCTCCGAGATCATCGAGTCCAACCTATATCCCAACACTAACACCAACACTAACACCATCATCTAAACCATGGCACTCAGTGCCTCATCCTTAAACACCTCCAGGGTCGGCGACTCCACCACCTCCCTGGGCAGCGCATTCCAATGGCCAATCACCCTTTCAGTGAAGAACTTTTTCCTAACATCAAGTCTAAACTTGCCCTGACGAAGCTTGAGTCCATGCTCTCTAGTTCTGTCACTGGTCACCTGAGAGAAGAGACCAACCCCTGCCTGTCTACAACCTCCTTTTAGGTAGTTGTAGAGAGCAATGAGGTTTCCCCTGAGCCTCCTCTTCTTCAGACTAAACAGCCCCAGCTCCCTCAGTCGCTCCTTGTAGGGCTTGTGCTCCAGCCCCTTCACCATCTTCGTTGCCCTCCTCTGGACACACTCCAGCATCCTGACATCTTTCCCAAACTGGGGGGCCCAGAACTGTACACAATATTCAAAGTGAGGCCTGACCAGTGTCAAGTACAGGGGGACGATAACTTCTCTGGTCCTGCTCACCACACTATTCCTGATGCAGGCCAGAATGCCATTGGCCTTCTTGGCCACTTGGGCACACTGCTGGCTCCTGCTGAGCTTCCTGTCAACCAGCACTCCCAGGTCCCTTTCTGCCTGACTACTCTCCAGCCACTCTGTCCCCAGTCTATAGCTATGCATGGGATTGTTGTGTCCAAAATGAAGTACCCGACATTTGGACTTATTAAACATCATCCCATTAGAATTGCCCCATGTCTCCAGTCTGTCCAGGTCCCTCTGTAGGGCCATCCTACCCTCTAACAGATCAGATATATTAACCAAACTTATTAATTTAATATACAGTTTTGAAGAAACTTAGAATGTAATCATGAAGGTGCTTATTTTCAATTTATCATTGGATATGGGTCTGGACAGCTGAAGCTTTCTTGGTCTCTTTGCTTTCCTTCTATCTGTAACGTCTCTAGTTCTCTTCTGGATGATAATTTTTCTTTTTGAAAAAGTCCATGTAGAATGCTTGTGAATTGAACTGTGTAACAATCTAAGAATAGGTCCTCCAGCATATGCAACTGGAGCTGAAGGACAAATCAGCTGTTGTTGGAGACTGGAGAGAGAAGGGACCACCATGCTGAGCATAAAGATGAAATGGAGGAACATCTTTAAAAAAGAAATTGACTTTGTGAGCAGCTTTGTGAATTCCCCTTTCTGCTTTTAAAGCTCTCTGTGCCATGTTAAGAGCCTTTCTCCTTCCTCAGTTCATCGCCATGAGAATAAATGAGCTGTCACACACTGAGTACTCTGGGCTAAATCCTGCCCTCAGATGTCTTAAATTTCTTTTGCGTCAGTGGAAATTTCATACACGTGTACATCCATGCTTTTTGTTGTGCCTGTGAGGTGGCATTTGCTTAACATTATGGATTCAGTAGAAGGAGGATGGGAGGAGCTTTAATTTTTAAAGGAAAGTGATTAGTTACTCTTCCACAAACTGCATATAATTTCTACTTCTTTCTCTTTAAGTCAGCACATGAATGAATAAAAAAGAAATCACAATCAAATTTGTGGAACTCTCCACGTAAATGGAAGGTCCTCAAAGCAGTGAATTAGATCAGATTTATTCTGTATTGCAAATGCTTTTTAAGAAACTGGTGATGTTACAGCTCTTGCATACTCAACAAGTAACTGCTGCAGGAGGATGGATTAAGCACAGCAACTAAGCGTGGGCGGTGGGCAGGGGCTTAGGATAGAATTGACCTTAATGAGGCCAACACAGATGTTTTTGTTGACTACTTTAGAGATGAATTTTCTAAGAGCTATCTGTGACAACGCTCCTCCTGGTTTTTTTGGTTAAAATGATTGACACAGAAATAAACAACTCTTGCTATTTCACTATTGTATTTTATGCTTCATTGCTAACACTGAAAACAAAAAGATCTATCCCTACTTTCTGGAGTTATTCTTTGAGAGAATGTGGCATTCTTCACAAACATTAACTCTATAAAAATTTATTATCTTTACAGCAAAGTAAATCCCACTATCTAGACCACAAGTTTAGATTAAAAATCCACTATTATAGTACTGTAAAATACATATCAACTTTTCTACGGCTAATGCAATTCCTGATATGAAAGTATTTTATTTGAATAATGATATAGATCATGAAAAAGATTTACTGATAAAATGTTTTTAATACATATATTTGAAACGGAAGGATATTAATAATTATAAAATATTTATATAACTGTGTATAGAAGATTACTTGACGTGTAACTGGGACTGTAGGAAAAATAAGCTTTTTCTCCTTAATGCAAATTAAATAGAAAATGAAAAGCATCTCTAGCTAGAAAAGCAAAATATAAATCTGCCTGCAATAGAATTTTCCATTATTATTTTTATTATTGTTAGTTAATATGGTTTATAATAAAAGGTTGGGATTTTTTCCAGTAAATCAGTTTTAGCATAAGTAGCACTCAATGAAAGGTGAAGGGGACTGGGGGAGGTTTTGGTGACAAAGAGCTGTTGTGACAATGCTGTAAGAAGATGTTTTCCTTGGTACTGTGATTCTTCCTTCCCTTTGCAGCCTGAGCATGGTGGGTTTATCTCTTTGTTTGGAAATGAAAACAAAACTAAACATGATGGATCAAACCTTGGAGAGGATTTTTTTTTTTTAGTTTGTTTGTCTGAAAATGTCATCTGTTTCCCCCTGAGAAATCTCACTCCTCTGCAGCTGACCCTGGCAGTGGGCTGGGGACAAGGGCGCTGGATGTTCTAAACCAGCACTAAGATGATCTATAAGACAAAGGTCAAAGAAAACTTAACAGGGTGAATAGGAAAGATAAGTGCAGCTATTTTAGAAACTTTTAGAGTGACCCAAAGCCTGCTGACTAAAATCTGTGGGAGCCAAGACTGGGACATCAAAGAAATGTGAAA
The DNA here is from genome assembly GCA_033558185.1 of Dromococcyx pavoninus. Classification (NCBI taxonomy): domain Eukaryota; kingdom Metazoa; phylum Chordata; class Aves; order Cuculiformes; family Neomorphidae; genus Dromococcyx; species Dromococcyx pavoninus. Next base: position 453,759 of record JAUMJL010001019.1, read on the forward strand.
GAAAAGTTTGTTTCTAAAGAGATCCCCTTAAACATCATGCTATTCATTTTATTTTTCTCCCTCTTCTGTTCTTTTAATGATAGGACTTTGCCCTTTTGATAAGTTCTTCTGCTCTTATTCCTTAGTTCTCCTCTTAAAAGTCAACAGTTTGAGAACTTAATTTCTTCCATCCCATTGGATAGGAAGAAAAAAGTATCTGGTCACCCTATATTTTGAGATAAAATGTGGTAGTATCTTTACCATTTTAAACCTAATAATTTTAAATAAGCCCTGTGAAGAAAATTGTTAAAAGAAAATATTAGTAAATCCTCCTGAATAACAAGCATATTCCCCAAAATACATTTTTTTCCAGAAAAAAGGTTAGGACAACTTTAGTTGCAGCAATAGATTAGGGATAAACTGCCAAGGAAAAATTAATTAAGAAACAAACAGCCTGATATTTACAAAACTATCCTTAGAATTAAAAACAAAAGGACAAAACCACAGAAAATGTATGATGAATAATAGAGTTATTTCTAAATGGAATTAGTTGTCGTTTTAAGTTCTCTATGTCACATCGATACAGCTTTTTAAGATGTGAAGTGGCAGGGAAGACTGGAAGGCCAACCTCTCCCAGTGAGTCCCTGTCCGCATGTTACGTGCTTTGCAGAGTGGTAGTAGTTTCATCTGAGAAGCCCTTGCGTAACCCACCCAGACTTTGTAGAGCTGGATGTGCTTGAATCTATGATTTTGAAATTTTGGAGAAAACAGAGGTGAGAGAGTGAGACATTCAAAACTGAAAGCTCAAGATGGAAAACAATGTGTGAAAAACAATTAGTGAAAGAAGAATTTTCTACCTATCCTGGCCAATATGCCAAGTATATGTACATGAAGGGCTTGGCAGCATTTTGCGTGTCCATTAGCACACTTCCTTTAGGGTTTTATGATCCCTAAAAGGATTCAGACTCAGTGACCTTTTAAATGAAGGAATCTGTTCAGCTTACAGCTACAGAAACTGACACCAGGATGGCAGCGTGAGCTCTTCCATCAATGTCAGCATAGAGCTTAGAGTGCCACTTGAGGGTGGGCGCTCTGACAGGGGCCTTGGAAACACTCATCTATAGTCTCCAAACAGCACATTGTAGCTGAGCTGTGGCAGACAGCACGGGATGGCTAAACGCATTTGTTTCTCCATACAGTGGTGCAAGTAGCTGTTTCCATGTCTCCTTTGTCACTTTCTGCTCTCTTTCATGTAACAGATGAGGCAAGAGGAGAGAAAGGAGCTCTGGATTATACATTGCTGGTCTGCTGGCTGTCAGGTTTGCACGCTGAACCCAGTGCATCTAGAATAGGTGCCATACAGCATCATTTATCAATATGGTTCTTGGCTTCAGGGCACAAGCATCATCATTTATGCTGTGCAGGATACTGAGACAAAGGAGCCAAGCATATAATATTGCTGGGAATTAATAGTGACCTTTTGTAATGGAGTTGTTGATAGCAGCCCTAGAATAGACACTTAATCAGAGGGCAATCTATGGGGTGTTCTTATTTCTTCCAGAGAGTGAGACATGTAGGCATATGGATTTTTTTCATCATCATTATTTGTCCCGATCAGTCTATATTTTCTGAACCAACATTTACTTTTCAAGAAATAGCTTGATCCTCTGATATTCAAGTAATTTCTAAATACCTTGTGATTCACTTTGAGTTGTGGCCAAAGATATTTCTATGCTCATTTCTGAAGTGCTTGGAAAAGAATCAAGTGGTTTCAATTACATGGCCTACCCTATTTTGCATCAGGAGAACAGGCATTCACCGTGAAAAGCTGAGAGTTCGCAAATTGCTGAAATATGTTTCAGATTTCACAGGTCAGGTTTGCCTCCTTTCTTGGAACTTTCTGCCATCCACAGGTATTCCTTTGGAGTCTGCAGTGTGTCATGAGCTGAAACATCTTTATTATTCATTTTATGCCTCTGCCTCTGCAGTGAGGATCAGGTACCTGATACTGTCCATATGCACAGGATGAATCCTCCACTCAGTACATATTCAGATTTTAGTTGTAGGTTTTGATCCACAGGTGAAAGGCTAAGTTAGCTTTTCTAAAGAACTTGCAACACATTTGAATGGCATGTTACTGCTATTTTTCTTCCACATATTCAGGGACTCTGAATTGCCATAGCTTATTGTAACATCAGTAACACTTCAGACTCCTTCCTCTGTGGTCCAAGTTCTAACACCTTAAGCACTCTTCTCTTTAAGGTATCCTAAGGAAAAAAAAAAAACCAAACATGTTTTCATTTTATTTTCTCCTTTTTTTGATATATGTCAAAAGTGTGCAATAGCTTAGGCTTGTGTTTATTTTTTTCAAGAAAAGAAGATTTTTAGCTTTCCTCCTTTCCTCTTATAGAAATATCAGCGATGTCAAGCAAGGTCTTCCTTTTTTATGCTGACGTAGGTCTCTCATGATAAAAACAAGATATGACTCATACATATGTTACCGCAGGAACTTCTCCTCACAAATAGGCTGAAGTAAAAGCACTCACTGGAAGGTTCTGATATATTTGTATGATCTGTTGTGTGGCCTCATTTAAAAACTAGCCAGGGGAAGGTGAAAAGGCAGAGAAATGGAGTTTTTTGACAGACTTCTCTCAATAGTGTCATCAGACACTTTAGCAGATGTATTTGAACAAAGCTAAAGTTGCCTTCTAAAGGTAAATGTTAAATGACTAACAATGATATTCCTACTTTATACCTCTTACTCCAGCGGTTTCTTAGAATGGTTGCTATATCATATATAAAAAGGAAGGCACAGGGCTAGATGAATGAACAAACATTACTTCTTAGGCACACTTGGACGAAAGGGCATTACAGAAAAGACTGAAAATTCCTCTAGGAAGTAACATCTAAATAAAAGCATTTGGAGTATAGAGCTGGGTTTGATTAATTGTGCTTAGTTCTCTTCCTCTTATTGTGGCTGTGCAGCATGAGTGCCACCAACACCAGGCCAAGCAAGCGGGATGCTAAAGGCTATGAGAGAGGATGAAGGGAGTAGGGACAGAAGCCTGTCCTGGTGGCTAGATGGTACCGACACTGAAATGGGGTGCAAAGAGAAACACTGTTCAGTCTTCTTTCACATCCTGATTATATTTACCCATGGTGAAAGGAGAGCAAAATATGACGGTGAAAAAATTTTGCCTGCAGTTCTTAATGTTGATGCAAGTCAGAATCTGGTATTACACATGGATAACCATGCTGAAACTATTAGTGCTTATTTCTCATCTTTCTGAGTGCCAGAGAGCAGGGGCAGCAGAGAGGCTGTATACTCAGTCCCACAAACATTGGAACTGTTAGAAAATGAGTGTGATTTTCTTGTGGAGAGGTTTATGCTGGCTATGTGCGTAGAAGAGCGTCATTTGTAAGTGGCTGTTACCTGTAGTAGAACTGTTGCATCAAGGTATATGGGTGAGATGAAGGCACTGACTGAAGTGCTCTTTTGTCAGATTCCTTGGCCACATCTATATCAGTAAATTGTACATACACAGAAGCGTTCTCCGGCTCTCAGCCCAGCTGCACAGAATGACCAGTCCTTCCTAGAAAACTCAACCTCCAAACTGTGGTGATGCATGCATACTGCTATTGGGAATGGTTTCTAGCTCACAGTAGTTCATAAGTTGTGTCTGGGAACTGTTTTGGGAGAGTGCCACAATTTAGCCCCGACTGGAAATGGTCCTGCCAAAACCAAAAGCTCCCAGCAATGCTGAAGACATCTTTTAATACTCAATCAGTGCAGTGAGTCTACACATAGGATGCAACATTGTGTAAAAGGTAGCAGAGCAGGCTGCCCTCAGAGATAGGCTAGTGTCACTGTTCAGTCAGATTTCCTACAGAAGGCTTTAAGCTGAGGTGTATCTGCACACAACAGGTGCTGAAAAGGAAAGCAGCAGTTTGGAGCTGAAGCAGGATAGCAGAATTTCTGATGGAATAGCTAAAGCACATTTTCTGTTTCCAGCCAGAGGAAATTGTATTACAGTAGTTTCTGGAGAATTGCTCATTATGTAAAAATGAAACATTTATGTGGTATGACTTTAAAATAAGGTTTACAAAAGGAAGGGAAAAAAGCAGAAGCACTTGTATCTTGTTAAAACTGAAGAGAAAATCTGGGCTGAAGAGCAATTTTATGAGGTTGGCCTGAGTCCTGGGTAACTGACTGCGTCAGAACGGAGGCCTAGAGTAAATAAAACAGCCCTTGCAAGCAGCACTGACAGGCTCAGATTTCATATGGGATGACTCAATTTGAGGCCTCCCTGCATGGCAAATACAGTGGATTATGGTGGCCAAGTGCCAGAATACAGCACAGCCAGAACAGTTGACTTAGCACCAGATGATGACAGCAGAAATGATGCATAAGGAGGACAAAGACGGGGGAAGGTTTGTCTTTTGAAGAGAGAGTCAGCTTGAATTGGTTGTTGTAGCACCAAGGCAGAAGCTGTGTCTGCTTCATCTCCATTTTGCTGTGTTAACTCTGACAGTGGAGGAGGCAGGTCTTGGTCAGAAACTCTGGGTTAGAGCTTTTTCTGAGTAGAAAAGGCTGGGCCCACCATGGAGAGTCAAAATGCAACTTATGCTTTCTTTCTGAATCACCAGCATGGCTGTGTTTTCCTCTGCTGCTTTATGTGCTAAGTACTAAGACACTGCAGTTATCTTTCAGTGTGCCATGTCAAAGGAGTAACTCCAGCCAGTGGTTCCCAATCTTTATTGCCCTCACGTGATGGGGTCTGCTTCTGCAGTTGAAGGGTAAGGGTGAAAGTTTGCCACAGTGAGAGCTGTGTGAGGACAGCAGAAATTTGTACAGCCATGAGGACACACTGTTCTGTGTGCTGAGGTGGGAGGGGTCAGGGATGGGATTTTCCCCAAGCATTTTTTCTTCTAGGGTAGCTCTTGCACTGATGGCTGTACAGTGCCTCTCCGAGATCATACCACATGCCTGTGATAGAAGATCAAGAAGTGTAGTGGTAGGATGAGGGGCAATGGTTTTAATAGGAAAGAGGAGAGATTTAGATGAGCTATGAGGAGGACATTTTTTACTGCAAAGGTAGTGAGGCACTGGCACAGGTTGCCCAGAGAAGATGTGGATGTCCTATCCCTCGAGGTGTTCAAGACCAGATTGGATGGGGCTTTAAGCAACCTAATCCAGTGAAAGGTGTCTCTGCCCATGGCACAGAGGTTGAAACTGAATGATCTTTCAGGTTCTTTCCAAATAAAGCCATTTTATGATTCTATGAAGATCCCACCCTAAACAGCTGCATCTGGTACAGAATGTCTCATGGTGAGAGAGGTAGCAAATACGTGATGTAACTGTGCCTAAATGGAAGAGCTGGAGAGAAGTGGAAAGGGAATTATTCAAGGTTGGGGAGCGCTGCAATAGTCTGGCAACTCTGTACAGCCATTTCAGGCTGCTGGCAAGAGGGAACTGTGAGAGCTCAAAAAAAGCTGACTAATGCCAATTTGACAAGTAGCACATTCATTTTTGACACACCATTTTGGCATTTTTCCTCTGCCTGAGCCTCTTGCTCTTTTACTGGCCTAAAATAACTCAGTGCTGGTTTTACTTCTCCTTGCAGCAAGTAAGGGGCTAGGAAACTAATGCTGACATCCAGAGCAGTGATTCAGCATCAGGAGCATCCCTGCAAACCCTGTTTACAGGCAGATGGTTAGCCCCAACTTTGGACTTGTTCCATATATCTTTACCATGATACAGCAGTTAGAAATGGGCCATAAAATACAGTCCTCGAGGCTACTCGTGCTAAAACCTTCTAAACAGTAATCAGATAATTTTTCTCTAAGTGCATATCGAATGTGAATAGAGTACATATAATTATTGTACCAGGGGAAAAACATCTGTTGTAAATATGATATAGGAAAGACAAGTAGTTGTACAGTCTATTTGAGAGTGTTTCTAAGAGCAATAAATATTCTATATATATTCAAGCTTGAAATGTGTTGCTATGGCAGATAGATCAATTGCTAGATTAATTACTAAAATAGCATGACTGAAAAAAAGGCTTAAGCTTTTTTCTTATTTTGTTGGAAAATGATGGGGCAGAGTAGATCTGTCTTTTTAAAGTAAATATGTACCTGAATGCTTTTTGCTTGCACAAACACAATTCTAGATTTTCTGGACTGTTTACAGCTCCCTCCTCTGTACTTGCCTGAAGCAACAGGGAGTAGGGAGCAGGAAAGCAGGGACAACACCTCCATACATGCCTGTATTCCAACTGGTCTGTTCCCTTGCTCACCCACCTCCTGGTCAATAGGGTGTCTCACACACAGCTGCAAGTAGAACACTGTGTTTCCAAGGAAGTCCTCCATTCTCACGTTTGATGGCAAGCAGGGCTGCTCTCTGTCACTGCCCTCTGCTCTACCTGGATATTGAAGAAAGTTTTGAGAATTCTTTTGAACCTCATGGTAACCATCCTCTTTGAAAAATAAATTTTCCTCCTGTCCGTATAGGCAGATGAGTTACCTGACTCCAGAGATTTTGCAAACTATTACTCATTGTTTAATATACTGGTTTTTAAAGAAACTAGTGGGAAACTGTAACTTGTCAGCATCTGGTGCCCTGGAAACCTCCTGGTCAGATCGGGTTTTTTAGAGTAACTCTGAGACACTTAAACGGTCATTAGAAATAACTCAGACACCCTGTGGAGCTCATGAGCCTTTGCACAGATGTTCTGAACTGAGGGCTTGGAGGTACAATTTTTCCCAGATTAAAATCCGTGTCAAACCTGGTCTTGAATGTCCTTATTAGAAGACAAGGTCAGTAAGGTCTAGTTTGGCTCTTCCTTTGAAACTAAAGGCAGTTCAAGGAGCTGGATAGTAGAAATTTCCTTGGAGAAGTAGCAGAGCATTGTCTCAGTCATTCACCTTTCCCTCATGTGCAGTTTTAAATTCTTGTTTTGAATGAAACCAAGGTGAGAAAAAGCCCAAACACCATGCAAAATGCTTGTTTTATGCAATTCTGAGATCAGTGGAAGGAAAAAAAAATGCTTAAGGAAAATCTGTAAGGGAAATACATTTTTAGTCACAGAATTCAAGCACAGATCTGGAACAATATTCCAGAAACTGGAAGTTAATATGTATAGAAAGAAGTCTCTTTAATGTAAAAACATACATTTAAATACACAAACACACAGAGACAGCATGTCTGAGGCTGACTGTGGTAGTGGTGCTCAGCTTTTAAGGGTGCAGAGATGGTCTTGAAAACGTGAGATGAAAATTCAGTGAAATAAATTCTGGAAAGGCAGAAAAGAATGGCGACACTGCAGCTGAACCATAATAATGGCTGTGTAATTGTCAATGAATAATTTGCATTTTTATGTTTTTTCTTTCTGGATTCATACAGAGACACAAGGTGGCCTACAACTGCTTCATTCCCTTCCCTCCCCCATAGTCCACTTCATAACAAGACTGTTACCCACAGAGGGAAAGCCTCAGCATGTTTCCTGGAATCCTGGACAATTGCTGTACCTCTTTATCCATCATCATAACATAACAAATCCACCTATGATCAAAATTATTCCAGTAAATAATGTAAATTTCTGTGACATTTGAAAAGTGGAAATTTATACGCAAAATAAATTGCAAAGTAACAATCAAAGTTTATATGGAGTTTATAGGTATCAAAATTAATCAAATATTGAAACAGAGAAGAGAATAAAAAAAGAGAGACAAAAAGAAAGAGAAGAGAAAATAAATTTATTCTGTCAGTTTTCCCTTATGTTGTCATTTCAGCACATGATAGAATCCAGCCCTCCTTAGCCATGGATCCCAGGCATTTTGGTATGAAGCAGAGGTCTAGTAAAGATTATACAATGCTCAGGATCTCTTCACTGATTATTCCTCTTCTAAATGCTATTGTGTTTTTTGCAGACCTCCCTTCCATACAGGTCATTTGTGAATACAATACAGTGTTTTCATTAAAGAAAAGAGCTGCTAGCAGAAATCTGAAGAGACCTTATTCATGCACAGTGCAAGAGAGGGAACAGAAAGTCAATTAGCTAGCTGTAAAATTCTCAGGAAAAGCAATTTTAAGAGGATAAATCCAGAATTGAAAGACTAGAGAGAAATTGCAGTGGGAGTCGGTGATTAAATTTTATCATGTAGCCCAGAGACCAGCAGTTATGTTCCATGAACATACACTGTCCTCTTACTGAACCACTCAGCACTAATAACTGCATCTCTAAAAGGGCTGTTAATTAGGGACTGGTCAAGCCTGATTAAAAGAGCTTGACCATACCCAAACAAACATGGTGCAACGCCCTTTTAATCAAAGTGGCTGACAGCTTTCTAGGCAAACGGGTAGCACAGCTGGGTATTTTAGTAGTTGGTAGTGGTTACTACGTTACCCTTGATGTTTCATTTGAGGTGCAGCTTCATTGGTACCAAACAAGCTGTGATGGATGTTTAGCTGGTGAAAGAGCGATGATATTTCAAACTCTGGAAGAAGAATAAATAGTTGTTCTTCATTTCTTTTTATCCTTGTCAAAGATAATGCTGTATTGTTCCTCCCAGTAAAGCAGGTGAGGATATGGGACACATGCAGATGAAAAATGGCCTCTATTAATTTGCTGTAAGAGATTACACTTTTTTTCCCCGTCTGGTTTTCTTCAGAGAAATGTATCTGATGGTTGCATTTTCATTTACTCTGCTGTTGACCCCAGTCATATTTATGCATTGCTTGGTTATTTTGTTTTCTTTTAGATAAATTTCTTTTTCCCTGTCTAGTGTCTTGATGTATTTTTCCAAACAAGTGGCAGCCTGAACGAGCTAATATTGAAAGTCACAGATGGACAGGCTGCACTTTAGACTTGGCAGGCAGGGACATGAGACAGGAAGATAAATCTCTCTCAGGCTGCTGGGTTAGCAGGGAGAGGTGATTAGGGGGTCTCGGAAGTAAACACTGCTACATACCCAAAGCACTAAGAGATCAAATGATACCTTTAGCTAAATGTGAGTTGTACTCAGCTGCCTGACTCACTCCCATGGAGCAGCGGGCTGTCTGTGATGGCACAGCGAGTAGGTTGGCCCAAGGGATCAAAGCTGTTAAGGTCACTTCACTGGAAAAACAAGCCATAGAGAGTATCTGAAAGCAGCAAGGAAGAGAGTCAGGGACTTGTGGACTTAGGAGACTTAGGCATCCTGTTTTCACACACAGTCTGGCCATTCCTGCCTATTCACTTTTATGTTTTCTTCCATTTTGTTTGGAAGGAAAGGCATTATAAACAGGCAGAATGGCGTTTAAATGTCACCATTTGCTATCCTTTTGACTTCAATGGAAGCACAAGAAAAAGAATTAGCTTTAGCAGTGCTGGAGGTGGGAGTCCTTTGCACTTCCTTTACTCCTCAGGGCCAATGGTTGCAGCCCAGCGAGATCTGTGGCTCGGAGTGTGGTGTATCTTTTCCACAAACACACTGACCCATCTGGGGACATGATCCTTAGTGAAGTAACCTCACAGGAAAGCCTGTGCGTAGAAGGAGACCACTACGCTTTGTTATGAGCCAGGGCAGCTCCAAGGGCTACTTCTGTTGAGCAGAGCAGTCCTGCAAGGAGTGCAGAAACTTTCAGAGTCTGGTTCCTTTGATTCTGCTTCCTGCCAAAGCCCAGTGGCAGAGCTCAAGAAATGGATTTTACTAAAGCTGAGGATTTTGCACATGTTACTGGACAGGCCAAAATTGACATGAAAAAAAAAAGAAATATTTTTTAAGAGCTTTTACCACCAAGCATTGCAGAGACGTTGCAGCAGGCAAAGCATAGTATTTTCTGAGCGTATAAGGATATGTTTCTGTTCTTGTGACAGTTTTACATGTCTCTTACAAATGACCATTTTCAAGAACGTTGTGTGTGTTCATCAGTACCTGTTGTAATCAAGCAATTTTGCAACCTTCTTTTAGAAAGATAGAGAGGTGGGAATCAATTGTACAGATACTTAAAATTTGTTTTTTCTTTGCCAAAAGTCATGGCAATATTGATGAATATGGTAGGAATGCTTTTAACAGAGCTGTGTCTCCTACAGCATTGTTTCAGAATGAGGGAAGTTCTACATAGTAGAACGAGTGTTATGGTGCTAATCCTAACCTGTTTCCTGTAAGACATCCATGACGGTCTTCCATTTAATTTGTAGAAATGTGAACCATGAAGAATTTGTCTGATCTTTTTAAATATAATTTGCATAGTTTCAAGTCTTCCAGTGGGAACTTGTTTTATGGACTGAACTGAGCAAGTCTGTGTTTCCCTCCCTTCCTGTTCAGCTTCAATTTCCATTCCTTAATGCTCTCTGCTTCCCCCAGTAGCAGTGGGATCCGTGGTCATTCACTAGGACTGGACCTTTCATTCTTTTTTCTGCCTGCATCAGCATTGATGGACAGTAAAAAAGAAGCACCTTGGATTTCTGAAGCAATGTAAAATCCTGAGGCACCAAGAACGTCATAGAAAAAAAAGAGGAGAGTGTAACTTGGTAAAGTGGCCCGTCCTATCTCTGAGTCTATGCAGTGGATATCAACCCTTTGTTTGTGTTCCACAATAAGAGGAAGAGGTGTTTGGGCTTTTTTGAAGTTTTTTTTCCCCTCCCACATAAATGAACCCTTAATTTAAAAAAAAAAATTAATAAAAATGAAGAATAAATAGAAGTGGAACTGAAAGAAAGAGATACAGATATACATGAAGTTAAAATACATTCTTCATTATGTTTCCATTTCGACATTTGGTCAGACCTTGTCTCAGACCTTGACCTGTGCAGCAGCACAGCCCAGGGAGCTTGGGCAGGGGAAGATGGTTACTAAACAGACACCTAGGACGGAGACCACACAGTTGTCCTCCTCTTGCCTTTTGGTGGATGAGATCCTTTGTAAATGCGTAGCACTTATTTCTTCTAGAACGCACAACATAAAGAGTCCTGCCAGGGTTCTGTAGCCTACAATAGAGAGAAAATTGTTTATTATTGTTAGTCAAGAATTACTTCAATAGCAGTTGGATGTGTACAGAGAGCTCAAAATTTTTGGTGTCCTAAAAGTTTTTTCAGTTTTCAGGATAGATGTTAGAAAAGACTCTCATGCCTGTCATACATTAAAAAGAGACAATAATACATACTGACTTATTAATGACTATTCACTGAAAAAAAATGCTTTTGTCAGTAACAGGTGCCTTGGCCTCTTCTTAGAATTCTAGAATTATCACAGAATGGTTTGTTTTGGAAGGGACCTCAAAGTCCATCTGGTTCCAACCCCCTGCCATGGGAAGGAACACTTCCCACTGGATCAGGTTGCTCAAAGCCTCATCCAACCTGGCCTTGAACACCTCCAGGGATGGGGCATCCATGACTTCTCTGGGCAACCTGTGTCAGGGCCTCCCCACCTTCACAGGAAATTATTTCTTCCTAATATCTAGTCTAAATCTCTCCTATTTCAGCTTAAAAGTGTTCCCTCTCATCCTATCACTGCACTCCCTGAGAGAGTCCCTCCCCAGCTTTCCTGTAGGTCCCTTTAGGTACTGGAAGGCTGCTGTAAGGTGGTGGTTAGTGTGTCAGGCTTCAGAGTCTTGCCAAAAGGTCCAATGTAGTCACTGTGCCCCAGGGGCAGGCACAGAGCCCTGTGACTCCTGCAGGCCTCTGCCAGCTCCAGTGTGAGCAACCATTTCCATCATGGCTCAGATCTCCTCTCATTCTGTGGAGAAAGACCCGAAAGAAAAAAAATGGGGAGGAAGAATAATACAAGGATCTCTTTTTCTCCTTAATACTCTATTTTTTTAATGAGAAGATGCAACAAAATTGGGAATTTTTAAAAATTCCAAACTTAATTTGGTTTTGACCAACACCCCTTCCCCTTCATTATTTCTATAGAGCTTCCAGGGAAATAATGATGATTGAAATTTTTTTTGCTCCCTATGTATGGACTTATATTTGACATTTTAATATAGGTCAGTTTTCAAGTTACTGGAATCTTCAGACCTCATGTTTTTAGTTTCTGCTCTTTATAGTTTCACAGCAGTAAGCTCTTATTTATTCTTGGAAAATTGCATTGGAAAAAATAGAAGGTGAGCTGAGATTTGAAGAAAAGTCCAGAGATGAGTGCAATCTTGACAGAGAAATAAAATCTGGAAGAATGTGTGTGTCTATTCACACATCTCACAGAAGCTCATAAATAAATACCCCTTTTGTCAGCCACAGAATCTCACAAGGTTGTTTTTAAAGCTGTTGCTGACCTCGCACAAGTTTGTGTTGATCTGTGAGCCTGTCTATAAAGCAAGGGCAGTTATCAAAAATTTCAGGTTCCTGCAGGAAAACATGAAATTTTTTTTTCAATGTGTATTTTTACGATGCTTCTTAAAGAAACAATATATTTTCTTTTAAATAATACTAGGCTTTTCATTCTCAATAATTCAGACATTTAATATCCTATCAAAGTTTAGCTATAACTTGTTTTTTATTAGCATAAACAACATAACACGCATAGTGTAAGGGGAAACCCTTTTTTGTCCTGTGAGGAATGACTCTCGTGTTCAGAGACACAGTTGAAAATGGTTTCAAGTACCCTTTGCAGGGAAAAATGAATTTCACAGGATATAATTGTCCTTGATTACTGCTCAGAACTTGGCTGAGCGTTTAAAAGGGAGAGGAAGGTGCATACAGAAAATGCTTCAGTTTGCTCAAAATGTGAAACCAGACACAGAGAATTTGCCCAGCAGTACACGGGTTTTTTATGAACCTGAGGCCCTGTTTAAGGTTCCAGCTTTTTTAGGATGATCCTAATGCTAGATTGTACTATACTTCAAAGAAGGAAATACATTTCTAGCAGGCCATCTCTGGATAGACAGGGAGAGCAAAGCAGTCTCCCATGCACTTAGAAGAGGTCTGGGTCTGAGGTCGGGGCTGGAAGGCAAACGAGTGTTTTCCGGCATTGGTGAAGAGCTTGAGCAAGGAGATCTTCCCAATCACTCTGACTCGAACTTCATGCAGCAGGGGATTGCCATTTAATTCCATAAGCTGTGTGAACCAGCGACATGTGCCAGGTTCATCATCTGAAACCAACCATAAGTCACACAAATGTTTTGTTTGTTTTCTTTTGTTGTTATTTTAGACTTTATCTCTATGATCTGTTGCATGATGTACAAACATGATGTAGTGTTTGAGCTTCCACTACATCAGGGGGTAATATAATGAGAAATGTAGAAAACCTAAAGGTGCACATTTAGTTCTCAAGGCTTTTTCTTAGAGCCAGTGACCCTGAAAGGTTGCAAATGCACTTATTCAGTGTTGACAAAATACAGTCCAAGCATTGCACAAGGAATCTAACTTAAGATTTTTTTCCTTTTTGTGTCTGTGCAGGTTTTCCACTGATGCCAAGAAAGAACATACTTATCCCATATCTGAAATAAAAGAGACTGCAAAGTCTAATGAATGGTCATACTTTTTATAAAGGAAGACAGGCTTCTGAAATGTCTGGGTTTTCTCCCTTTGATTTCTTTCTATGTCTTTTTGTAAAATGATCTTCATTCTTCTGTGGAGCAAATTTTCCTTCATTAGTTTTCACGCTTGACTAGAAAAGCCATCTCTGCCAGGTGTGGGGGCCTGGGCTGTGTGATGATTAGTGTAATGGTAATGAGTCAGCTGAGGCTATGCATCTGTGGGATAAATGTTGGGCTCCGATTACACGCAAATAGACAGTGTATTAATCTTCTGTTTTATAGCCCTATGTTTAAGGCAGGAAAATATTACAGAACTGAAATCTTGAAAAAGTAGGGATGGGAAAACTTAATGGTTTTTAGCTTTCCAACAAATCTGAAAAATATTTTCACCAGCTCCAGTTTTATAAAACTCTTTCTTGGTTTGTGATCTTTTTTCAGTTCTAAATATGAGCCTTATGTAAAACTGTGTTTAAATGGTGAAAAAGCATTTACTTATTCTCTTAGGCTCCCTAAGGAAATCATGTAAAAACAAACCCAAACCAAACATTTATCATTTCATAAAAGCTAAATTGAATTAGAGCTTCAAAAGTTTCAAGTTATGCTCAGAAATTCTGCTTTTTATTTACATTGCTTCTTTACCACCTTCAGTCAAGTGAGATAAGTAACACAGAAGAAATGTGGATCCAGATTGCAGTTCTATTTTGCAAAATGGCTCCTAGAAGTTGTAAGGGGAGAGGAACAATTTACCTGGGGGCACTGAAGTCTTTTTCTCCAACTACTGTGTTTACTACGTTTATTGTTAACAAAAGGGAAAAATGACCCTGAAGTGTACATGTGTACAGTATTCTACGGTAACCTTGTAAGTGCTTTGGACTTATGGCGCTGTAATGTAACAGAACCGTTCCCCCCAAGGCAACAAACTGCACTATATAGGCAGTTGTCACTGATCCTGGAGTAAATGGATTATTAAATCTTCCCTGAGACACTGATGTAAGAGATCATGGAGAGACACAAATTTCTACAAAGAAATACCTCAGCTCAGAATTTTAATATAAAGAACACCAAGGCAGTATCCTGTTACCTGAATTTTAATGGCTGCATCTTTTTTATCCTGTCAGTAGTAGGGAGGATGCAAGAGGTTTCATGAAACATTCACAGGCCTAACCGTAGTCCTCTCCTTTTCATTTTTTCTTTCTATTTTTGTCCTCCTAGCACATTACAAAATATAAATTTGTGCAATGGAACTGTTCTCTGCACACTTGTGTATTTCTGGCTTGATAGTCCGGCAGTGGCTATTACTTCCTACTTGGGTCGAGAACATCCATACAGGCTGCCTAGAGAAAAGAAAAGGCATGGAACTGGGTAGAGAGGAAGCTCTTGCCGTTGATGGATCATTAGCAATTTCAAATATGGTATGTATTTCAGGGAGTTTTAGGTAAAGTGCAAGCTGGATGTTCTCCATTAGCCTTAGTCTTATCTGTTGATTTCCTCTAGTAGCTGCTCAGTTCAAGAGTGAATTTTTAAAAAGGCAGAAAGTCACAAGCGTGTCAGGTCCTCTCCTCTCCTCAGTCCCCAAGAAACAGGACTGAGAAAGGGGCAGAGAGGGATTAATTCTGAATAATTTTGGAGGCTCGTTGGTTGCAAGGCACCCCAAAGATGTGGAGATGACTGTACATACCAGGCACTGCAAGGGGCATGCTGGGCAGCATCCTAAACAGCACTGAATTCCTCTAACAGCCAGTCTTTCAATCTAAAAGGTGTGCAAGGATTTGTTGGCCTTTGACCAAATGTTCTCACTTTATAACATTCTAGGGGAGCTTTGTAGGAAAATACACTGTTCCCAAGCCAAATGAAGAAACTTTGAAGCAGATAAGCACAGCTTGGCACAGAGGCCAAACTTGTGGGGAATCCAGTATGTGAGGTGCTGCAAAAAGAAACAAATTTAGGGCTCTCAGATGCAAAAGATGTTTAATAGCTGTTCTGTAGTAAATATTCCTATTTGTTGAGGAAGCCTGCTACAAACACATAGGCAATGTAAGATGCCATAACATAGTGACTGTAATGCAGCAACAACAGGTTTAAACACTGACATGTTTATCTTCATCCAAAGGCAATATTATGCCTACATTTTCAATAAGCAGGCATTAACGATATCATTATGACACATATATGCCATGTTATCTGCAGTTTGTTGGAAACTTCTCATGGAACTCAACTATTTCAGAAGCAATTGTCTGCTCTCTAAGAATGTCACCCTGTGAAACAAACGGACAAGACTCTGGGGAGCAAACACACAATTGTTGTCAGGCTCAGTGTGCTCCATGTGCTCCTGTCCTCTTCATTACCTCCCCATTCCTTAGGCAGCTCCATGAGATGGAAATAGCCTGACCTCCAAAAGTTTCCATTTTGTTGTCTCTGGAAAACAGATTTCTTATTCCACTAGAAAGGCAAAAATATGGTTCACTCTTCGAAAAGCTGGAGAGTGGTTATCTTCACCCACTCTGTTGCAATTTGTGTCTGTCTGGAGGCTGTGGATGATTTGGGAATAGTGGGATGCAGTCAGGGATGTGCTGAGGCCTGCTAACTAAATACATTTTACTTAAAGCAGAGGCTTATTTGGAAAGGTGGACAGACTGCTGAAGCTTTAGCTGCTCTGTTTTGCTTGTCCGTAAGTATTCTTTCAGTTTTCTGTGATTTTCTGCTATGGGAGCTGTGATGAAGGCTGGAAAGGTGCTCTGGGTGTAGGATTGTCTGTGAGAATTAGCATGTGGTTTCAGGTCTGTATTAGTGCACCAGCAATTAGTACCAGCACTGGTTTTTCAGGACTGAGTTTGGTAAGCATGGTTTCACTGAACAGCCAGGGAAACAAATGGTCTGACAATGTTTAAGTGCGCTGTTTAGCCGTGGATGAATGGAGTCTGCTACTGTCCATAGGGCCGAACTGATGACTATCTGTTTTAATGGGTCTGATGCATATTTAGATTTTGTCCATTAGAGCCATCTATTCTGGAATAAGCTTGTAAATGAATAATCAAGTTGTTATGTTCTCTGTGCAGCAGACTTGACTGCTAGTATGCTGCATCACTTTGATAAAAGGAACAACAGAATAAATAAGGCCCAAAGAAAGCCAATGTGAAATAAAAGTTATTTCAAGCTAGGTATGCTAATTAAGTGAGCTTCCACAATTCACTGTGATTTAGATGAGATGCAGTGGCAGAGCTCGATATATGTGGGAGTTAATTTTGTTGTTTGTAGTTCTACCTTTTTATTTAAGAAGTGCTTCTTGATTTAAATGGAAATCTCTAATTGTAAAATGATCTCTGATGTGATGTCACCACAAATGCACACACCCTGATGTGAAAACGAAACATTGTCTGTTTATATTATTTTCACTATTGTGAAAATTTGCAATCTGTCTTTCTCCTCCACTCAACTTAAAATTTACCGTATGTCTGCCTGAAGCCAGAATAAGGCAAGGATCACTATTATCGATGGATCAGCGACATTTACAAGTGGCATTTAAACAAATCTGGTACAGTAATGTTGGATGGATGATTTGAAATCTAAGTGTTCTTACTAGTACAACCAGAACTATTTTTTGGATGGAAAACAATTATAGAGTAGGGTGACATTTTCTGCTAGGCTACGTTAATATATTCCTCTGGAATTTAGAGAGATTTACCTTATTGCCAAATGTAGATAATGGTTTATAAGACATGTATCGTGGAAGGGTGTTTGTGGAAGGAAAGGCTGGTTGTTCTAGGTTAGGAAATATAGGGAGATTAAAAAGTGAGGGGACGAAGGGTAAAAAAGGAAGAGTAAAATCCTCAGAAGTGGACTGGGCAAGTCTAAGAACTTCTATCTGCTCTGTCATTTTCAGGAGACTGGATTTGTGTGCACTAAAACAAAGGGTAGAGGCATGCTGTGCTGGACTTTCTGTCCCTTCCGTATAGCAGGAGAAGTGTTTGCCTTCATTATTAATCTGGATGCGTTGAAAGGAATACTTGCAGGGGAAATGCTTCTGTTACGGTAATATTCTTCGGGAAAACAGGAAGTACTTGTAATGGAAAATGTGCAATACGAATGATAAAAAGGGTCACTAAGGTTCATTCCTGCAGCAGATACAACCTGCATTTGTTTTCTGAGTATGAGACAGTAATGGGAGAAGATAATGTTTTCACTGTGCAAAACTGATTATTCTAGAACTAATGAGAAAACACCAAGTTTAGGAAATGGATTAAAAGAAAAGATATAATGGTCAAAGAAAAGAATGCAGACTAAAGGAAAACTTCCTGCACAATTTATTTAATGCTATTTATTGTTTCAGCTAAGAATATACATGCAATGTCTGATCATAGATAGCAAATCACAGTATATTAATAAAATGTATTTCTGATTCTGTTTAGAATTTTATGAATAACTGGCAGCTTTATCACAATATACATTAATTACATGTAGAGCTACATTTACATAACACCACAGTTGCCATTTAAAGCAAGGGTATATTCCAATGTTTGGAAAAGCTCAGCATTTTGGTTGGATTTCTGTAAACCTGTCTGTTAGAAGAGTTAAGTAGAGCATGAAATAAGACAATCTCTCTGCTGTTTTTGTCTGTGTAATTTATTCAGCATAGGTGATGAGGAGATACCAAATACTGAGGTTGGTGTGCTCTTATTGCCCAGTGGGCATTGGGGAGCCTCTTCTCACTGTGTGGCAGTAAATTCATTGAAAAGTTCCCCTTGAATGTGGTACAGGCAGAACATTCAACAGAATTAGGGAATTTGGGAGGGGTTTTTTGTTTGTTTGTTTATGGCTTTTTTTGCCAAACATGAAATCCTCAGACATGAAAATAAAGAGATCGTATAATTCATCTTTCCCAGTGATAGTCTTTGTCATTACTGTCAAAATCTGTGGATTATTGTCTTGTCAGAGGTGTTACATTTAAAGAATAGCTATTATGGCCATATTGAAAGTAATGACTTTGTCCTAGTAATATGCAATCACACAGCGCCTTCAGGATGGGCATGGGATCCGACGCAGCCAGCACGGCTTTGTGAGGGGCAGGTCCTGTCTGACCAACCTGATTTCCTTTTACGATCAGGTAACCCGCCTGGTGGATGAAGGGAAGCCTGTGGATGTAGTCTATCTGGACTTGAGCAAAGCCTTTGACACTGTCTCCCACAGCATACTGCTGGATAAACTGGTAGCCCGCGGCTTGGACAGGTGCCCACTCAGCTGGGTTAAGAACTGGCTGGATGGCCGGGCCCAGAGAGTGCTGGTGAACGGGGCTGTGTCCAGCTGGCGGCCGGTCACCAGTGGTGTCCCTCGGGGATCAGTGTTGGGGCTGGTTCTGTTTAACATCTTCATCGATGATTTAGATGAGGGGATTGAGTCCATCATAAGTAAATTTGCAGATGACACCAAGTTGGGAGGGAGTGTCAACCTGCCGTAAGGCAGGAGGGCTCTGCAGAGGGACCTTGATAGGCTGGAGAGATGGGCTGAGTCCAACGGGATGAAATTCAACAAGGCCAAGTGCCAGGTCCTGCACTTTGGCCACAACAACCCCATGCAGCGCTACAGGCTGGGGACAGAGTGGCTGGAGAGCAGTCAGGTGGAAAGGGACCTGGGGGTGCTGATTGACAGGAGGCTAAACAGGAGCCAGCAGTGTGCCCAGGTGGCCAAGAAGTCCAATGGCATCCTGGCCTATATCGGGAATAGTGTGGCCAGCAGGACGAGGGAAGTGATCCTTCCCCTGTACTTGGCGTTGGTGAGGCCGCACCCTGAGTATTGTGTTCAGTTCTGGGCCCCTCAGTTCGAGAAAGATATTGAGGTGCTGGAGAGGGTCCAGAGAAGAGCAACAAAACTGGTGAAGGGACTTGAGCACAAGTCCTATGAAGAGAGGCTGAGGGAGCTGGGGTTGTTTAGCCTGGAGAAGAGGAGGCTCAGGGGTGACCTCATCGCTCTCTACAACTATCTGAAAGGAGGTTGTAGACAGATGGGGGGTCAGACTCTTCTCCCAGGCAACCAGCAACAGAGCAAGAGGGCACGAGCTTAGAATGTGCCAGGGAAGATTTAGGCTGGATATCAGAAAAAAGTTCTTCGCAGAACGAGTAATCAGGCATTGGAATGGCCTGCCCAGAGAGGTGGTGAATTCACCATCCCTGGAGGTTTTTAAAATAATTCTGGATGTGGCACTTAGTGCCATGATCTAGTAATCATGATAGTGTTGCATTAAGGGTTGGTCTTGATGATCTTGGAGGTCTCTTCCAACCCAGATAATTCTATGATTCTATGATATAGTGAAGTATTTTAGTATAAGAGGTATAATTAACATGTTAGAAACTGATTTAAACTTGGTGGCAGTCGTCTGTAGACTTGTGTACGTGAACATGAGAGATGCTTTTCTGGCACACTGGTGTATGTTAACGGCACAGACAACTGCTCAGGCCACAGAGTGTGAGGGAAATCTGCTGTAGCACCCCTCAACAGGCAGAACAGCGCAGGGAGCAGGCAGAACTGCTTCACCACACCCAGGTACCACAGATATTCCCCCCACGTGTCTGTGTTGGTATTGGGATGATTCTACTCCAGAGAGGTGGCTTTCACGACAAAGAACGGCATGGCTTTCTGTAAGTGTAGGCATGGCTGTGATCTGACTTTATTGCATGCACCTTTCTTTCAGCAGTTGATATGGAGGGAAACATTTAAATATATTCTACCATTTCAGTGCTGACTTGCTGGGATGCTAAGCATTTCCACAATGAAAAAAAAAAATCTAAGCAAATGCTCAGTGAATAAATTGGGACTGGGACATATCAGAGCATTATCATTTATGGCATAGCTGTCTGATTACTGATGCCTTCATCTTCGACTGCACAGCCATTCTTTTCTTATTGCATACATGTGTAAGTGCTTTTCACCACAGGGAGTGCTTGAATGCCTAAGGCTTTTGATCTGGTACATGGTTGAACAGTGGTCATATAGGACAAATGCGCCAAAAAATTATAGTTATGTTCACATGTCCTTACTGTGTCAAACACAGTTTGCTTTTGCTGAAATATTCAAATTCTTGCTGGAGAAAAAGTTTCATCCACTGTGTTCTTTGTTTGTTTGAGCTGCTGGCCTTGACTTATCATAAGATGAGTTTGTGCTCTGTAAATTAAGCCTTGGGTTGAGTTTTTAATATTTATTTTATTTATTTTTAGTTTTAAAAAGTTGTGATTTCACATCTCCATTGATGCTTGAGTTTTCTAGAGAAGCTGAGGTTGCTGAAGGGAGATCATTGAGAAACTGAGGGTTGCTGAGCCAGAGGCAAGAGGCGTTATTGGCTTCAGGATGGACGGAGAACCAGGGCAGGGTTCCAGGTCTGCAGTGGGGGTCAGATTCATTGACAGCTGGGGCAGCAGTAGTCAGTTGTGGCTGAAACTTTATAACAGGTCTTCCCAGGGGATTTTAGGAATCCTGATGCCAAAGCACAAGACATTGTGTGCTGAAGACTAGTGTTTTGCATCTGGATTTAGCAGTGTTTTTGGTGCTGTAGGTTCAGGTGAGAATTCTTGTTCACACTCGTAACTGTTGTGATTACCATGATACAGGGCTTGGTGCAAATGGAAATCTCTACGAGCCCTTCCTAAGCTCAGTTTAGATGCTGTGGGGTGGCACATCCTACGTTTGTTACAGTTCTTCACAACTCTGCCTATGAAGTTGGTACATGAGAAATGTCTTGTTTCCTGGATCACTGCCATTGCTTTGTGTCTGTCTGGTGGATCTCCTACTTCTGCCTGAATCAGACTGCAAGAGTAGCAAGAAAAACAGAAGAATGTTGAATACTTTGGTTACTTCCAACTCCATTGCTGAGTGTGTAGTGCTGCTCTTTCTGGCATACTGCTGGCTTGTGTAACACTTCTTTTCTCTGAAAGGCAATTTTCTTGCTTAGGGGTCTGCATGGAATTGCAGCCTCATTCACCATTGCACAGTGTGAGTCTCCTAGAGACACTGAGCTGTTAGAGCATTAGGTTGCAGGCAGGTTTTGAGTATGTTTGGGGATCTATCATCTTCATGGAGCTACTGTGCTCTATAACAAATTCTCATTAAGTACTTGCCCTTAGGTGTTTTCATTGCTGGAGATCCAATTTCCAGAAAGTCAGCTGTCCACTAAATGCTAGTTGCACAGGTTTTGAGCTAAATTTTGGTCTCTGTTCCTACTTTAATTTCCATTGACATGGCTGATTTCAGCTGAGTTGCTCCAGGTATAAATCAGCATGACAAAAGGCAGAATTTGTCCCTCTCCTTTTCAAGGAAAATTGAGTTCTTTCAATGTCTGAAAAATGATAATCCTTCCTCTTTCTGACTTGTTCGATGCTTACCAGAATCCCCTGGAACCTATGGCAAAGATGAAACAATCTGCCTTTCTTGCTGAGTCAATGATGTAACTCCACATCCCTGAATACTTGCACTGGTTTCCAGTCTTTGTATTTTATTCTCTGTACCCCTTCTGGAAGTGACATACCTGCATGATTGATGCTTAAAAACGTAGGGGTAGATGCCCTCCTCAAAGACTGCATACAGCTTTGCTCCTGTTTGGCTTTTGCATTTCATTTTTGCTTTCCTAACAATGCACCTTTCTCTCCAACCTATCTACATTACTCATCCATCTCTTTCACCTGATTTCTAAGGCCATCTCTTGACCTTGGAGTTCTCCCTTTGACCAGAACAGTCTGCCACAACTTTCCCCTCCAAAGTCCTCAGATTCTGTATATTTGATCCTATTTCCACTACTGACCAATAGTTGAAAGCTTTTTGTCCAACATGCCTATCTCACATTAACCTAAAAATCTAACTATCAAATCTTAACTTCCCTCTGAGGCAGCTGGTAGAAACTGGTCTAACAGGCTAGAACTGGGCAAGTACAATGCCTTGTTATATGGGCATGTGCATTATACTCCTTTGTACTAATCCAAATAGAAAGCAATGAATACAGAGCTTCTGAAACTGAGATCTGGTTCAGGTCCCAAGCAAAACATGCTCTGGGCATATTCCATGTCAGAATGTGGAATATTCCACTCTCCACACCCCAGGGCTGTGTGGCACTGTAAATAGTCAGCAGTTGTACATCTGAATTTGTCCCAAAAGTAGGTTAACTGCGTGGAGAGAGAAGATCAGCTTGAGTTAATCCCTGTTCCCGAAAGAGCAGCTCTTACTCTCTTGAAGGAAGAATTAACTGTGTGTGAGAAGACATAACCTCTGTGTTAAAGACTACTTACGTTGAGTATAAACTGTAATAAGCCTTCTGAATGAGAAGCAGAGCGTCAGGATGGCATAAACTTGCTCTTGCTTTAGGAATGATGAGGGCTGGCATAGCTTAATGGGGGACAAATATTTTCTCTTGTCATGTGCACAAGAGCCATCTAATATCGTTCCTGGTACTCTCATTTACTAGACCTGTTCTAGCAATGAGTGGAAATGACTTTTGCTTTATCACCAAGTGAACAAGTATGCACATAGGTTTGCAAGCAAAGCAAGAAAACAAAAATAAACCCTCCAAAGGAATCTGTGTAATGATGCAGCATCGTCTATTGATGAAGCCACAGAGATTTCTGTGTTTGCCTAGTACTAACCCAGCTTTCACTGGTATTTAAAATAGAAAAATTTCACTGATGTGGACTAAGATCAGACTTTATGTTCTCCCACTCCATGAATTTCCTCATTTCGTAGAGAACTAGGAATCCTTCCATGGGACAAGATCAGATATTTTAAAAGTCCTTTATTATTATATTAAAAGTTTTTGGGATGCAGAAAAATAAAATGCAACCACTTCTGCCTATTTTTTATTGTTTCTGTCATTGAAGCAGCTATTCTTCAGTTCAAGTGAACAAAGATTAATGTTTTTCTTAGTTGCATAATTAATGTGTAAGAACTTTGACATTTCAAAGAACATGGTATTCCTTGCCTTTGCTTTTATCTGCATATTTCTCTCTGAATTTTTGGCTTGATATTTACACTTAATGAATGAACATGAACCCAGACTCTTGAGGTCTGCTCAGTTTTCTTGTGATTGGCTAAGCCAGAGAGGATAAACTTTTAAATGTTGTTTCTTTCATTAAATCCAGTCTGCACCAAGCTTCAGTGGTGAAGGTGCTGAATCCCTTGGAAGTTGTGAATGGTTCAGGATTTGGGTCTCTTGGCTGTAACAGCACACAGGAAAATTTGCCATTCTATTATTGCCTGCTGTACCTCAAAGTTGTGTAAATCACTTGAAGCAAATTTTTTACAGCACATAACAGCCTGGCTTTGTAAGCAGTTGTTTGAAAGAACAATGAGACAAAGTGAAGCATTTCTAGGCCCATACAATGAATGAAATCACAGTTAGGCCATTGGTTTTAAGTCTCACAACACATGGGTTAGTTGAGAGGTGAGTGAGAACTTGAGAGATTTAGTTTCAATGTCCTTCACTGACTTTTTTTCATGCCAGTATGAAAATGTCCTTCTGCCTCAAAGCATGTGATACAAAAATAGGGATATTCCTTCAATCTATGGAAAGTACAAAGAAAAATCAGCATAGCATATTCTTTCTTCCTTCCTTTTTTTTTTTGTTAAGCTAAAGGGAAGGGTCTTCATGTCCCTGGGGAGCAGTTACTCAAGAACATTTTTTGGTACCTGGAGCCCACTGGAAAATTGCAAGGATTTGCATCATGAGTTTCTGTACTCAGGTCCCTATTGGGAAAGAAGAGACTGCGTAAGTTAGGGCAAGGATCTAATGAGATATTACCCAGCCTATGAAAGCCTGTGCAGTAATTGTATAAGGTGAGATACTGCACTGGTACCTTCATGGCTAAACTTACGCACGACGTGTGGTTGAAGGTAAACTACTTCAGCACTTATCGATCTGTATTTTCAGGTAAGAATATTTATGCTGTAGATCACCTCTTGTGGATCTCTGATATGGTGCTATTCCACTTGGACTGAAAATGATGGCCTCCTTGCAGGTGTTCCTGTAGCTATGGATCTGATGCAAGGTACAGAGGCAATTATCATGAACTTTGGTGGTCTTTGGATCTAACACAGGAAGAGCTGCAGGAAACCACCTGAATGCAAGGCTTTAAAATTCTGGGCAGTATTGGCAGATGATAATCTATGGATGAGGCAGAAACTGTGCTTGTTATTAGGAAGATTTTCTTTACAGCAGAAATATCCTTTTGGAGGAATTCAGCCAATCAGTCCTTGGGAGACTTCACTAAAGGTACAAGCACTATTTACTCCCTCTCAAGTACTCGTAGGCTCTGTCCCGCTGCATTTGAAGCAAATATTTTTGGCACTGACACCAACTCAGCAGCTGGCATAGGTGGAAGGAAGCTGCTCAGCAGCAGCTGGAAAGGGCATTTCAGCAGCCCAGCTCTAACCCGTTATCAGATGCTGGGCCCGTTGATCCAGAAAGTGTTGTCATTTCAAGGTTAAGTGCACAATCTGGAGGTGTTGCATGGAAGGGCTAGCCCTGTGTTCATACAGCATGTACCTACATGGGTTTAGTTTACAGCTTAAGTACGTATAACTTTTCCTCAGTGAATAATGCTGTATAGATTGAGTGTTGAAAATGTTAGTTAATGATAAGAAACAACTGATAGCTACTTGAGAACAACCCTTTTTGTTTGTGTGTGCAGATGCTGGTGTTGAATTATCAGTGAAAACAGTCTTTTAATAAACATGTAAGAGTAGTTCATTGATATCGTGTATAATTTCACGCTCTGGTGGCTCCAGAAAATGCAATAGAATGGTCTATAACACTAGGATAAAATGACAATATTAAACTTAATGTACCTACAAGATTAGGGAATAAATATTAATTTGTTCTCTTTGGTCTCTGTGTGTGAAAATCTTCTGTGTGTCCCGTAAGTATACACATGTACACTTTTATGACAGAAGAACTAGAATCAGAAGTGGAAAGAAACAACTGTTGAACAAAAAACTGCATATATTGAATTTTGGAATGTGTCTTAGTCTTTGATTATAGGGACAAGAATCAAGACTGGTTCAGTTTTGGGCTTGTCAGTTTTCTGGGAGGAAACTATTGCCATCTGCAAAAGCAGCAGGAAGCTTGATAGGATATTTGTAGGAGTAGCTTCTCCTTTTACTGCATAACTCTCACTGAATAATTTTCCTAACAGCATATGGAAAAAATTATAGGCATGAGGTTATGTCACAAAATGTTTTCAAGTGAATTAGGTGAAATTATTTGGTGGAACCAGCAATTCATTCCTCAATATAATAGAGAATAAATCACTTGTTACCATTCAACCAATGATCTGATTTTTTTGGGGGGGAGGGGTGGGGGAGAAGGCTATTTTCAAAACTTCAGTAGAAGTTTTGACTCTTCATTGTATAATTTTAGAACTAGGACTAGGTTGATCATTAACATGATACACACAGAGGAATAAATTCTGTCAAAAAAGTTATCATGTTAAAATCTGATTGCACTAAAACGGAATTTCTTCATGTACATCATAATTTTGTTGTTCTTCATGAAGCGGTGAAGCAGTACAGTGTCCAGTGCAAAAGCTTAGCTTTACTCCTGTGAACATTGGCTGGGACAAAAGAAAATATCTCTCCCATGACAGTGGTATCTTTAATGCATACTGGAAAATTATTGTTTATTGTTGTTAATCGTGCCATATTATTTACAGGACAGAAGTTTATTTTTGTATTCTTTTAGAGAGGTTATAAGATGGATGAATGATGTTCTTTACTTTCTGTCTTAATCTATTGCACATAGTAATTCTTGCTCCAGTCAATGGATGTAGTAATAGTAATACAGTACAGTAATAGTAATTTTGTTATGGATGAAGAAATTTCTGTATGAATGTGCTAACACACATAATTCTCTAATAACGTAATAGATCCATAATAGATTCAGTTTATCTTCTGTTGTTACATTGTCTCTGGGCTACTGCTCATTAATTACAGTGAAACAGCACAGGATTATCTCTCTAGTGCATTAAACTACTGCTGTGGCCTTATGTAGGAGCTGCCCCTGTGTCAGATGAAGCCAACCCAAAACTTCCATTACCACCACTGCACACAATCTGTGCCAAAAAGATGTTCTTAATGTAGGAGTTTTAGAATGTTTGGAAAGATTGTGTATTGCCTTACACGAATAAGGAATAATGATCAGCCAGGTCCCTGCTCTGAGAGAAAATGGGTGTAAGTGGGAGGGAAGGATCAGTGTCGTGAGAACAATTCAGTATCCTTCAAAAAAATGCCAGTATTTCAGACAGTCTTTTAAAGTTTGAAAGCAGCCTTACATTTGACTTAGATGACACTAGTGGAAATTATTAAGAAATATAGAAATATTTCATTTCTTAAGATTTCAGGTTTCAACAAATAATAAAATAATTTCAGTATCATAAATTGGGAGAGGATATGGTTTGTGAAGATATTTCCAGTCCTTTGTTCTAAATCCCGCTGAGCTTCTTCTCAGTCTCAATATCAGCATTGCACTATTTTAAGACTATGTTTGCCTTTTGGATAAGATTCTGCAGACAAGCTGGACAGGTTCCACCTGGAATTCTCTACAGGACTTTTAAAAAACACTACTGAGCTCAATTTGAAATAACTTTTTCAATGAAACTTTAGGCTGCCTAAAATTGTTCTCAAAGAGTATTTGTCATCTACAATTAGGTTATTAAATTATTATCTGTGTCATAGAATGGAAGAGAACAAAATGGATGTTATATTAAAAAACCCCACAATTTTGTACTCATTGAAGAACAGGGTCGTAAAAAAGGGATCTTGATATGGCTTAATTTGTACAAAATTTGTATCTTAATTTGTACAAAAAAAGAACCTACTGTGCATTTGGTTCTTGCTGCTTTGTATACTTGCCGAGCTTTGAGTTTCTTCAGGCTGGCCTTGTCTTCAGAAATGCAGGAGTTATGCTCAACTGAAATGAAAATGGAGAGAAGTGTGTGGCAACTATGTGGATGTAACGAAGAGATGCACTCTAACACCCTTCAGCATAAATAGATCATTGGAAAAAGTAAGTTAGTTTGCTCTCTCTTATTTTTTTCCTGTCACCCTCCTTCTCTGTCCCCACCCCCACTCTGAGGTGCCACGCAGTTTCAACCTGCTCCTGAATAAAAGCTTTCACAATTCTCATATGCCCTTCGCAAGCAGAGTCACAACAAACTTGTAGCAAAACTGCAGAAGCAGCTCTGATGCAAATTTTGTGACACATACCAGAATAATACACCAGAATTTAACTCAACACTTTGGCTATCTGATGCTTCTGAGGTGATGCTGCCTTGGAGTGGATGAGGCTGGGGGTTTCTGAGCAGCTGATAGGAGCCTCCCAGAGGAAGAATATGATGCTAGTGGGTTTCTGGGATTAATTAACCCTAGGTAATGAGGTTAATTAACTGGGTAGCAGTTAAATAGAATATGACAGGATGCTGAAGGCTTACCACATTCTTGTATTGTGTCAGAGACAGCTCTCCATGTCAGGAGAAGGGATTCCAGACCAGTACCTCATTTAGGCTTCACACTCATCAGTAGGAAGTAACTGTCTGATTAGTTTCAATGGTGAGAAATCACTTGGTTGACAGTAAAAACAAAATGACTTAGTGAGAAAGGAAGGAATGAGAACAGCACAATACATGTAAAGGTCCTCACAAACAAAATTTAAAACAATGATTAGGAACTTGGATTTCTGAGGTTGTTTTGGGTATTGCAGTGTACCAAAAGCCAAACCAAAACCACAAAATCACAGCAGGTACTGTGAGGCATCAAACTGAAAAAAAAAACAACAACTACTCTGTTGCAAGGGAAGGAGAACCAGAGTAGCAGTAGGAGCTAGTGTGGCTCTATCAGTTTTGCAAGTACTGGAATAACCAAGCAAAAGCGCTAACAAGGCAAAAATGAATCAAGTATAAGTAAGACACATGGTTAAGGATGACTGGCATGGACATGCTGAAATGAAACTGGAAAGCTAAGGCCCAAAATTAATTATTAGAATGGAAAAGCTGAGAAGAGGACTGGGGTCCTCACAGGGTAGAACTCAGTGCAGGAACAGCAGCCAGCCCAGAGTGGGGAAGTACTGGGATGAAAAATCTGTACATTTGAATATGGTAGGGCACAAGGATTTTCATCTGATTCCAAGGACAAAGACCTTGCTAAAGGAAATCTGAATGTAACAATCTGGTAGACCTCTCTGGAAATTCACAGAGGTCATGTGTCTTCTTCTTGACTCCTTTCCTTTACTCTGGTACCTTTGTCTCCTTCTTGCCCCTGTATGTACTCAAACATCCCCACTGAGAAGAGAGCAAGCATGTGCTTCCTAGTCTGGGGATGTAGTTTGGCTGTCAGGTTGCTACTGAGCAGGACACGTGTGGACTGATTTTTCCCTGCCTTGATCCATCTCTTCAAGTTAAACACCATTTTTCATGAAAAAAGTGGCATGTTTAAGAGTTCTGCTTTTCTTTCAGATATGATTTAAATTGTTTTCCAGGCCTGGAGCTGGGTGCCTGCCAGCTGATTTGCACAAGCATCGTCTCTTTAGGAAGCCAGGATAAAAAAGAATTGAGAAAATTATACCTCTTAGCTGAAAAAAAAAAATACAAGAATAAATAATTTAGTAGATGCCTGCACACCGGAGGAATAAAAATGCAAATACGCAAACCAACTCTCAGGTTGAGCAGGTTCTGCACTTTCAGTCAGATCAACGTGATTTCTAAGACGTGCAAGCAAACTGCAGTTTCTTGTTTGTGCCAAAGACGAGGCTTCTATACACTGTTAGATTAGCTGTTAGGAAACCTTAAGTATTGTTGTCCTGCATGGCTGAGAACATGAAGCCAGCATATGCCTTCATGGAGAGGTTTCAACGCGGGGCATGTGTTCTGTAAGGAGACAATCGCTGCTTCCTGGCTGCTGGCGATAGCCGTGTCTGATCTGAAACAGACCCAGAGCTGCTGTTTATGACTGTGCCCAATAACAATGGGCATTTTGCCTTGTAGTAAAACCAGTTATTTTCACGATAAGATGAAGTGCTTGCCAAAGGAGAAAAAAAAATTACAATTTTTGCCTTAACAGGAGTAATTTGGGAAACTGGAGACATTTTAGGAACACACTCCAGCCCAGCTGGAAATACATTAAAGTTGTTGATGTTTGATTTTATTGAAAATGAGAATGGCCAGCAATAGCCAAGTTGAAAGCTAGTGTTGCATTAAAGGAGCCCAAGAACACCAGCACCAGCAAATATTGAAAGGGGCCTGAGTAGTTGCTGCAGAAGTAGAAAGCTCAGCAGCAGGGTGACAGTCTGAGTAAAGACACTTCAGGGCAGTGTTGCATTTGTCTTTCCTAAACATTAATTTTAATGTATAGGACTTCAAAGATTCATTCACGTCAACTTATAGGTTTATCCCTGCCATTTCCATCCAGCTCTGTTATTCCATATTTAAATTAATAATGATTGTAGAGGTGCTTCTGTGACAACGCTGGAGGTCAATGGCAGCAAAGTGATGACAGCAGTTTAATGTTATTCTATAAAGCAATAGAGTCATATCTGGCAGAAAATCACATTTAAATGGTGCCAGAGTTCTCTCCTTCTTTATAAAGAGCACGGAGTCATCAGCACTCAGTTATGATGTATTGGGAGGAAAAGGGTGTGTGCCACATCTCCCCATGGCTACCTGAAGGTGTAGATTGCTTGTAGTAAGCTTCCTACTGAAGATAACACTGCCTCCCTCAGATGAAATCCTTCAGTGTGCTATGGTACCAGCAGTGCTAGAAGCTGAGGAGGTCATCTGGCATCTTGGGACTTGTAGAGTATTAACACACTTATACCACTTGGGCATGTCTCAGCAATAGCAAAAAAAGCTTGGATGACAGCTCTGGAAACTACTACAATTACTTTGTCTCCAGTGCAGGCACTCCTTTGGCAGCAGCTTTGAGTCCGTTTTCACTGTCCTTGTCATGAAATGGACTTTTCCTGACTTTTGCTTACATGCCACCCTGGTTGGTGATGCTTCAGGTGACCCTCCCTGTCCCATACTTCATTATGTTGAGATCACAGGCACGGTTATAAAGGGGTGATTTTAGCATTGTTGTCTGTACAGATATGCCCAGCTATACTTTGCCATTACATTGTGATTATGAATAATTAAAACAACATATCATCTTTAAAGCTCATAAACAGTACGTTTTAGAATCCATTAGACCTTCAATAATAATTGGGTATCTTCTCTTCTTTGTTAATTTGCAGCATTCAGTAATTCACAATGGGTGATCCAGTCATTAGTGCAAATTATGTTTGAGAACTAACACCTAAATATATTCTGTTCTACAAAACCTTTCCAAGGATGGTAGGGAAATGATTGTGCTGCCAGATAGTTGATTTGATGGTATATTAAAGCAACCCTGGTAGACTTTAATTTGATGCTCTGGGTTTATGATGTCTCCTAGATTATGTTATTTTATAATAGCTGAAACAGTATAACATGTACTTTTATATATCAAGAAAAGATTTACCTATTTTCTTTTTCTCCTCCAGTATAGTCTTGGGAAAGGGAAACTTTCTCACTGATTTTGTCAGAGTGAAATAATAAGCGTGTGAACAGACTTACAAGACTATTTTTAAAGACTGTAGAAGTGTTGTTACTCTGAAGTAAAAAAATTCTTGCAGCCCTGGTGCCAATATTGTGTCTTTTGATATACAAATAAACAAGTTTTAGGCAAAAGAATACATGTAATACAGGTATTTTAGCTCAAAAAAAGAGAGGTGCACATCAACTCCATCTGAAAATATAAATTTATGCTTTTCAAATGAATATAATTGAAAGAAAAATGCTTCTCTTTCTTTAAAAGCAGACAGTGCTAATAGAGAGAAAGGAAACTGACATTACAAGGTAAGTTGAAAGAAAATAAAATATCAGAGAATTGTTCTTGTAGACGTAGGGCTGAGGTAAGGACAAAGTCTTTACTCTTATGTGTGAACCATTAATACAGGTTCTCAAACAAGATTAGTGAGAGTGATAATGAAGGAATACTTCTCCTGCAAAGTAGCAGTTAGGAAGAGAGAAATAAAAAGAAGCAGAACTGTTATTTCCTAATTTGGTGTATGTTAGTGGTTTGATAGTTCTAGGTCTGGAAACCTCCCTCAGAAAGGGAGGCTACTAATTAAACCTGCAGGGCTTAAGGTGCAAATCTCTGTTCTTTGGTCTGAAGAGTAAAAGGCTAATTTTCCTAAGTAATGGAGCTGACACAGATGTGCCAATTTCTTCTCTCTTTCTATGTCTATATGTTATTTGTCAGAGAAATTAATGGCATTATTTACAGCCTCTGAAGTAATCAGCTAAGGAGGAGTCCACAGAAAGACTCCTGAAGGATGGTGCCTCACACACCACTCGATTTTTAATTCAAAGGAAATAAGACATAAAATAAGAGCAGGTTACGGGCATAACATCAGCATAGCAGCTTCTGCGACGGTAACTCCCTCTGTCATTGACATGTGAGACCAAGCACGTTCAGCTCTGGCACAGGGGTGGTTGAACCAGTTCCCATTTGCTGCGCTGTGAGCATCCCTAATTGTCCTATTTCAAAGTTCTTTATGTTTTAGGACTAAAGGCTTTTTGCAGCTTTCTGCAAATGTAGGTATATTTGGCTACAAAATGTAGTATGGAGAATCTAGGATGGGCAGTTAAGTATTTGTTATTTATGTGTCAGAGGGCTGTAGCACCTGTATGAGATCAAGCTGAGAAAATTGGGCTTGTTTAACCTGGAGAAGACTCTGGGGAGACCATATAGTGGCCTTCCACTACTTAAAGGGAGCCTATAGGAAAGCTGGGGAGAGGCTCTATCAGGGAGTGCAGGGATAGGATGAGGAGGAAGAGCTTTAAGCTGAAAGAGGGGAAATTTAGATTAGATATTAGGAAAGAATTCTTTACTATGAGGCTGGTGAGGCACTGGCACAGGTTTCCTAGAGAAGTCGTGACTACCCCATCCCTGGAGGTGTTCCAGGCCAGGTTTGATGAGGCTTTGAGAAACCTGACCAGTGGGAGGTGCTCATTCCCATGGCAAGGGGGTTGGAACTGGATAGGCTTTGAGATTCCTTCCATCACAAACCATTCTGTGATTTTATGATTCTATCATGGTTAAATTATTATTGGTATTGCTGTGGTTGTGTTTAAGGACCAATCAAAATGGAGAGTAAATTAAATTGCAGTGTTGCCATCTGAACACGGGTCAGTCAGACAGCTGCTGCACAGAGCAGTTCACAGCTGGAAGGGGAAAGGCAGCTACAGCAGAGGAAACTGTAGAACACGGGATTGACAAGGGGAGGGAAAAAAATGGTGACAAAGAATGCTGGATTCTTTCCACATTATGGATATGAGGGGGTAGAAGAAATAAGATAATTTAGGATGAGACACACTACAAAAGAAGAAATAAGAGGAAAAATAGAAGACATACGTGCAAGAAATATGGAATGAAGTCAAAGTGTAGTTTGTGGTGAACTGATACTTGGTCTGTGCTTTACTGGACTTCTGGGGAGTACCTGAGTAGTAATGGGTGTGTGACTGTTTCTCTGCAAAACATCCTAGAGCATATTACAGATGTTTATTTACCAGCAAGTGAAAGTCAGCTGCAGTCTGCGTAGGGTTTTCTGAAGGTCCACTAGTTCTCATTTCACTGTTCTTCCTCCTGTCTGGCATTCCCACTAGTCTTGAGTCAATGGGTCCTTTGAGGGTCCTTCCCAATCCAAACCACTCAAATCCAGTGTTTCGCTAATGATTTCATTAACATTAGGTTCAGTGAGACATAAGCACCTCACTATTTAATGACAGCATTCCCTGCCTATGTCTACTCTCTTGGGGGAGAGAATGGGGTTGGAGAACCTCTGGTTTCCAGTGGCACCTCTGTGATACCACAACCCTTGGCACAGATGCTCCAAGACACGCCAAGGTCCTTATCACCCCCAGCCACTATAGAGCGGTCAGATGTCAACCAAGGCTAAAAGTAAACCCCACTTTAATGTGTCTTAACCAAAAGAACCCACCTGCCTCTCCCACACGGCTAGTCATCTTCTGAAGGCAGGTGGGAATTAAACTGTGGATAGACAGTTTGACCTCCTTCATTAATCCTGAGTTTTTGTCTTTCTGGTAGAGCTATCTTTTTTCGGATCACTTAAATTGCTGCAGTGTAGAGGTTGCACTGCTGGGTGAACAACTTATTTTCAGGGTGTTGCATTCAAAACCTGCTAATGGATGTAGCCAAAAGGTATGAGAAATTTCTGCTTGTCCAAGCACCCAAAGCTGTAATGTATATCCTAGCCTTCTCTGTCTGCAGCATTAAACTCATCTTTGCTTATCTTTGTATTCCCATTATTTCCAGTCTGACGGTTTCACTCCTCTGTATCCTGGAGCCTTCTCCTATCCCCTCAAGCTGCACTACTTAAATTTCTTCAGGTTCTTTTTTTCCCCTCTCTGTTGTCTCTGAAGGATCCTGCTTTAAGACTGAGCAGCTCTCTGTCTTGCTCACTCCCCCATATGCTCTGTGAGGGTATTTTCCACATCCATGTCACCACGTAATAGGCATCATATCTAACGTCACTTCCTAGGGCAGGTGGCCTATAGGATGCAATCCAGCAACAATTTGCACCAGCACATACTTGCTTTTCTGTTTGCAGTAAGAGGTTTCCCCGCTGTAAGATGAATTTTCTTCCAGGATTCTTCTGAGATGCTTCAAGCATTTTCACGGTGTCACCTGGATATTTTTTACCTTGATCAGAATCATCCATCAAAAGCCAGAGAAAGGATATTGAGGACATAGCAGATGCTTTTTATCATTAGAGTGAATCCAAACCTCAGGATGAGCTGGGGTTAGTGAGACTTGCTCTCTGCCATGAATCCTACAAATAGCTAGGCATTGTTTCTTGCATTCTTTGGATCATTTTAATTGCTGCATTATTGAGTTACCATAAAGATTCATCCATAAAAGTAGAGGAAAATAACTCTGTTTTTTAATAGCAATGACCAGTTGGCAGATTAAATCTATAGTAGCTACAGGAAGCTGGGACTTTACAGCCCTGGAGCTTTTGTAGGCTCTTTCACATGTTCAAGAGAAACTTGCATTCTTGCATAAGGGGGCGATTCTGAAGGTGTTACAAGCAAGTGTCTCTATGAATTGGGCAGGAAAGTCTGTAACTGACTGGGAATTTTCAGGGAGACCATATAAATTTTGTACTGGTCTCCCTTAAAGAGTGACATTCAGGAGGAGATTAAGATTTGTCATAGATACCAGTCAAAAAAGATGTAATTGCCAAGTCAGAGGCCAGGTATTGCTGGTTTTACAGGAGTAAACCGCTAGTCTACTGGACAAAATAAAGCAGATTTATTCATACAGACATGGGGGAAGCAACCCCCAGCAGCTTATTTATCGTCAATTAGTATTTAACTATGTCTCTTAGAATAGTTGTATTAGAAGATTGTAGAGTTCAACAGCTGACTGTTCGTACTAAATCTGCTTTTGCTAGCCATGATAAGCCTGACACGATCACGTCTGACAATTCATGAGCATATGCTTAAGCTGTTGCAATGAATTATGGCACAGCATATTCCCATTATCCCCAGTCTAACTGGTTGATGGAAAAAAAATAATAAAGTGTCTATTAAAAAGGTGATGGGGGTCAGACTCTGACCTATATTTAACATTGTTAAACTACAGTATGACGTCAATGGAGTATAGGTTGTCATCTGCTGACATCTTGTTCAACAGAAAACTGAAAACAGAGTTGTCTGGGCTGCTAGAAGAGGATGTCAGGGCCGGTGGGCACTTGTAGACATGAAGAGCAACAGGTAAGAAAACCAAAAATACTCAGTATGTTCCTAGGCCCCAGAAGCTGCAACTGCTTCACGAAAATGAATCTGTGCACCTCTGTGGCATTAAGCCAAGGCTACAAACAACACAGGTGTCAAAACCTATAGCCTTTTATAACTGTGTGTGTGACACATCACTCCAGGGGTGCACTGTGGAGAACTGAATGACTCCCTCTCAATCACAGTAGGCAAGAGATTTAGGGCAAAAAATTGGTGCCATAGAGGAAAAAAACTCCAAGGCACTGCAGTGAACAGGCTGTGGGACAGAAGAGAATCAGGACAATTAAAATTAATAGAGGAAGAGTGGAGTCATGCACTGCAGGTCAATGCAGCCCCAGTCTGAAAGGGGTTGGTTGTGCAGGTGTGTGTGTACACTCCCCTGGAAATGGCCACGTGTCATGCCAAAAAAGCCAGGCCCAGCTCCATCAGGTGCATCCTCCCTCTGCCATTAGAGGAGGTTACTGGGGTTACTGGATGATTCAATTCCTTACCTTTGGGGGAGTTCTTAATTGCAATGACTGTGTCAGCTCTTAAGAAATGATATTTTCTTCTCTTTCTGCATAGAGTTCGTTGTGCAATGGGGATTCAAAAAATTAATTTAACCATAACATTTTCTATTGGATGGACTGGCTGGCCTGATGTATGTAACTGTAGCACTGCTTCCTTCTCAGCTTTTCCATCCTCCCCTTAGAAAGGAGAGTAGTTTCTTAGGCCTGTCATGAAGAACAGATTGTCAGTTTGTGAACTCCATCAGGTTAGCATTTTCTTTGGACTAAGTTTTTCTTCATAACCTCATGCTTTGGAATAAAGTAATTTATGAAATTTAGGGACATAATTGAATATTTAGGAAACAGTAATTCTTAAGTGGATTTTTCGCTTCTTTCCCAAAGGCAAAGATTTCAGCATCTCGCCTCAGGCTTGTTATTCTCTGTTTCTATTTTTTTGACCATATATTTATTCTTAGTACCTGGAGACACAAAGAAACAGAAAAGAGAAGGGAGGAAAGAAAGGAAATAGATGAGAAAGATCTTGGTATCTACAGGCGTGCAGAGCATGAGGAGAATGGATGGATCAGCATTCTGCATATCTGTGCTAGATCAGTAGCACTATCTCAATGGTGCAATTTGAGAGTTGTTCTGGGACAACAGCTTTCTTTAAGAAATACCCCACCTCACCACTGACCTTTTTTGAACATAATGTTAGACCTAGAGGATAGAAGGAAATGGATGGGAACTAATTTAATCTGAGTAGTTGTGAGTGTTGGATGAAGCTGTCCTGACTTCATCTTGACTTTCCAGGTAGTGCTAAGGTACAAAATTTTGTTCAGATTTCAGAATTGCCATCAGTTCAAATTGCTGTGACAACACATCGAGTCAAGTGAGGATGTTCTGAGCCTCTTCCTTAACCATCCTGACAAAACTGCTATGCAGCATCCCCAAATGCTGGTGTTCATTTCTTAGGTAAATCAGTCTGAGTTTCAAATTTTACAAAAATATCATGCAGGAATTGAGATTGCTAATACTTTCTGTTGCTACTGTTTTTTCTATTTCCCCTTCCAATTATGACTGGAAAGGAAACCTCTTTAAAAATGTAACTGGGTTCTAGTCTCATGCTGTACTCGTGTAGCTTCATTACTTTGATGTGGTTCCTCCTTACACCTCTGTTAGTATCAAAAGAATAAGGCTTATTACTTTCGGAACATGGAAACCATTCTGAATAGGCCATAATTTGCCTCTAGCATATGCTCACAACTCAAACTAAACAAGTTTTGATATCTTAAAGAGTAATTAAGAAAAAGTTCCTTTTTAAATATATCACCATTTTATTGGGCTTTGAAAATGCTAATGCTGAAATATACCATAAGAGGGTAATTTGATTGTGCTTGTAATCCAACAGAATATAGATAACGAAGGATCCCTTAGCAAAATTAAGTAGCGTGTTAAAATATTTGTGTATTAACCAAACATCACTGTGTGGTTTAGTAACTATTGTGGGAGACTGCTGAGGGTTTGTCAACTTGTTTCTTGCTTAAATAATCAACTTACTACTAATGATGATTTCCATTCTTAGGAGGGAGAAGTAGTATTAGAGGAAAATTTTTTTTGTCTTCTATGTATAGTTTTTCTGAATCCTATGAATTGCTTTATAGCTAATAGTTATATATGAGAGGAATTAAAAACACTGGACTACATGGAAGCCAGCTTATTTTTTAAAATAACGCTTACTGGGGTGGAGCCGTATGGAAGCATATTGCACAATATCTGGAAAAATGTGAAGGTTTGTAAAAATATAGATCTTAATTACTCAAATTGAATTTTTTCATGTGTCTGTGTTCTGAATTGCAGTCCTTGAAGGACCTCATAGTTTCCAACTATAGAATACCCACACAGGGGATTAAAATGCTCAGTGCTCTTTTGGAAGAGGCACCACATTGGGGAGATGATGGCTCTGATCCCACACTGCAATTGTATGTCCTTCTACCTTCCAGCCCATAAGTGACCTCCTTGACCTCAGCATCCTTAGTCACAAGTGCAAATGCTTCTCTGATTTTGATTTAGGGCCTATTCCAAAAGGATCTTCCAGTAATTCCTGGGTTGGGTCTCTCTCTACAACCCAGTCCCTAGTTAGTAAGTTTCTGCATGTGGTTTTGATTGTGTGCTTGTTTTCTCTTCCAGGTGTCTCCCTTGCTTTCCAAGATACTGACAGGGAGTAAAAAGATACACATTAGCAGGTTGTGTGGTCTTGTGAGCACCACTTTCCCCTGAGCAGTCTGAAGAGTTCCTTCGTTCTTAGGTCCAGTGTGGCATACATTTGGGTCCACCAAAGTGTTTCTCAATCTCTTCTTCTCAGATATATTAAAGTCTGCCATTCCACTGGACCCTACAGTTTTTTGGTCTGTATCTCGCTTATTTGTTGTGTTCCTCAGCCCACTTTTAAGGAGCTACTTTCGACAGGGACCTTGTATTTTTCAAGTTACCTTTCATTTGTTGCTGGATTGCGTCCTATAGGCCACCTGCCCTAGGAAGTGACGTTAGATATGATGCCTATTACGTGGTGACATGGATGTGGAAAATACCCTCACAGAGCATATGGGGGAGTGAGAAAGACAGAGATCTGCTTAGTCTTAAAGCAGGATCCTTCAGAGACAACAAAGAGGGGAAAAAAGAACCTGAAGGAATTTAAGTAGTGCAGCTTGAGGGTATAGGGGAAGGCTCCAGGATACAGAGGAGTGAAACCGTCAGACTGGAAATAATGGGGATACAAAGATAAGCAAAGATGAGTTTAATGCTGCAGATGGAGAAGGCTAGGATATACATTACAGCTTTGGGTGCTTGGACAAGTAGAAATTTCTCATACCTTTTGGCTACATCCATTAGCAGGTTTTGAATGCAACACCCCGAAAATAAGTGGTTCACCCAGCAGTACAATAAATATTTTTCAATCAACAAATGAGAATCCTCATCTTTACAGGACAGAGAGTCTCCCATGCTAAGTAAGCAGGATCTAAAAATAACAAATACTTTCTCCCCTGCAGTTTTTGGAGACAGCCAGCAAGGAAAAGCTCTTTTACTCTGCGTACAAATGGGTAGCAAGTCTTACACTAGTCTATGGAAAAGAGAAGAGAGAGAAAAGAAGATGGCATTTACATTTTAACCACTGACAGGGGAAACAGAGGTCTTCAGAAATACTGGGGCTGCTCAAGCAAAGTTGTTGTGGTTTTCCTCCCTTTTCAGAGGGGAAAGGAAGGTGCTTTTTTTGCTTATGTGTTTAGTCAGAATGGACTGCACTGTAAGGGCAGGAGAGAAGAGGCCCTGAGACAGGACATGAAAGGGAACATGAAATGTGCTTCTGGGGTTTGTTATACCTCCTCCCCAGCAGAACACATGCCTGGCTTAGGTTCTTCAGACTCTGAGTCCAAATATTTTCAGCAACCTGAAAGCAGCCTTGGGGGGGTCAAGTGGGAAGCAGAGACAGTCACACAGAAACCAGCATTTGATTAGTTTGGATACGTAAGCACCTGGAAACCTACTGACTGTGAAAAGAGACATGAAAGTAATTATGAGCTCTTCTCTGTTTAACTCTCCTCTTGTACATTTACCTCCTCAAACCCATAGCTCTTCCTTTCTACCCTTTCATCGGGAATAAACTGACATGTTTTCCTTTAAACCATCTCTCTAATAAGCCTGATAATTCCCTGCTCTGTCCTTTGCCCCTGTATCTGTTTAGAGTATGACCGGTGAAACACCATGGTACCCCAGCAGCCAGCTGCACAGTAAATTCATTTCAGACATACGATAAACAGGAACACAGTTCTAAAATGTAGAAGCAAAAAGACACAAAGTAATGTATTGTGTAAATTCTAG
Source organism: Dromococcyx pavoninus (assembly GCA_033558185.1). NCBI lineage: Eukaryota > Metazoa > Chordata > Aves > Cuculiformes > Neomorphidae > Dromococcyx > Dromococcyx pavoninus. Next base: position 493,421 of record JAUMJL010001019.1, read on the forward strand.
AGATTAATAAAGTCCTTCTTGTACAGTTAGGAAGCAGCAAAAAGCTATCAGTGACACAATTAGAAGAATATTCATAACACTGCTATTAACTAATGTGTGAAATATTCTGAAAAAGCTTTTGAATTATGTATGGTAGCTCGTTGCTTAATTGGTTACAAAACCCCTTGGCTTCTAATTCTGGCAAAGTCCTTTATTATGCAGGCTTTTAGTAAATCACTCCCTTTCAGTTTACCCTTTAGTGTCAATGGACAGAATTCAGATCAGGGCATCATCCCAACATGCATCTGTCTCCCAGATAGAAAGTCCTCTCCAGTCACGCACAGCATGGATGTGCATGGGCAACACCTCTCCTGTGTGATATAGAGCAATGTCACTGAGATGCTGCACCCTGACCCATCATACTTGTGCTCTAAGTCATTGCTTTTGCTTGGAAGGGATGCTTGGAGGTACTTAGATGGCAGAAGCAGCTGAAGGCATACCGAGGGGATAAGGCTGGGCAGCATTTTGTCGGTGATGCAAACCTTGTGTTTCCTTCCCCAGTGGAACATTCCAACTGCAGATCAGGATATTGTGTACATGACTTTCAGGCAGATTTACTAAGTCCTCCAGGCCTACATCTGTTTATTATAGCATTTATGCCATGTACTGAATCTAGAACTTCTTATAATAGTACTCCACATGGGAGGAATCAGCCACCAGCTCTGCCAAAGTGTGTTGGCCTGTCCCTGCATGTGTGGCAGGGACAGCAATAAAACTGTTCTGTTCTCTTCATCTAAATAAAATAGATTTTGCTGGTTTTATCTCATATTTTTAAATGATGAAAGGCCACAGGAATCTGAGATATATGTATGCGGGCATTAATGAATAATGCATTCCATACTGTTGTATTTAAAACTCAGTCAAAGTTTTGTCCATACTTTAGTTTTCTTTTCAAAGCTATTTTTATTCATGTCGTTACTTAACTTCACTGCTCTGGGCTCGGTTGGAACAGGAGGTGCACTCGTCGCCCTGGCATTGGTCACCATAGTTACCAGCTAGTTGTGGGGATGCTGCTCTTATCTCTGCTACTTTGGGAAGTGAAATTAAACATATCATCCCCTGAAAGAAAGATATTAAAAGGAGACAATTGAGGCTATGTTGTGCTCGTTTTCAGTGGTGTGTTTTGAATTACAGCCATCTTCTGGGTGATTCGTGCTGCAGACCATTACTCGGAAACAGAGGGTTAGTGATTAACATTCATGTCCGGTAACAGAAGGCAGGAGTGAGCGTGTGTGCTCACTGGAGCAAGATGAACTCAATGCAGAGTCGAACACCAAGCACAGTGTGGGGACAGGGTGCACAGCACAACCCATTTACCTAGCCCATCCAAAATGGAATTTTTCTCATCCAGATTAGCCCCATACTTCAGGGAGAGGTTTAGTGCTGCAGGAAGACAGGCAGGTGGAACAATGAGGGCAGGCTGGGGCAAAGGGAATGCATATCATGGTGCAGTTGGCTACCCAGAGGAGCTGTCAAATGCAAGTCATCTTCTGATCTGTGTGCTGACACGGGTACTGCTGGCTCTCTTGGCAAAAATGGAAATACCACCCGTGATACTCAGGTTGCTCCTCTTAGAGTGTCTTGCACCTCTTACTCCACAGATGTGTGCTTTCAGCAAGGCTGTTGACTGATCTAAGGCAACAAACAAGCACAGAGCAGTCATTACAAGTCAAGCAGTGTCAGCAAGGCTCTTTCCACTGCCTGCCTCCTTAATAAGCCCTCCTTGCCTCTCCACGCTTCCTGGTCCAGACTCTGGATGGTGCCTGTGAGTCTAAAGCCTTGCCTGCGTATCTCTACAGAAAAGCAAGTAGCTCTCTGGCCAGCAGACCCAGGCACTCTGCCAAGGGAATGGCTGCCCCTCTGGGCACCAAGTCGATGCTTGCCTGAGCCTCCTCCAGGTGCCCCGCGTCATACCTGGGGACGTTCAACAGAGTTGTGAGCCAGTGTCCTTTCTGATGTCAGTGCTGAAGCTGAAGTACATCTGCAGCTTTTCTCTTCCCTAGTGACATTTGGATAAAGCAATGTTACCTTTGGTTATTCTTGTGTTTTGTTTTGGGAAAATTCCTGTAATTTCCACTCCTGACATGCTTTCGCTCTTTTTTTACCAGTCCTGTAAACAGGTAGAGAGGCATCTGAACAGCCAGAGCCTCCTTCAGGCTGTAGGGTAGGCCAGAGAAAGCAAGGATGGTTGAGCTGAATTTCTTTTTAATTTGAACTGTATGTTTGCGTGGCAGAAAAAGAAATTTAAGCGAAATTAAGACTTATTCGGGATTGCCCAACTTCTGTGGATTTGGGGATACAGTAACCATATTATGGCCTAGTGGGGAAAGTGGTAACCATTTTGTTCAGGTAACTTGGGCTACAAGATATTCTGATGTAGAACTTCCATGTCATTTGGAAATGCCAGTGTAAATAATACGCTGAAGTCTTATCGGCTAACATGTAACAGAACTAGTTCGTTCTTGCTGCCTACTTTGAGATAAAGGATTTTTTTATATTATACAAATACTGAAAGTTGTATGAGACCACAGTAATGAACGGCTCCGCACTGCCAGGCTCCCCTTTTGGTATTCCCCAATGTGTCTCATGAAGTACAGGTCTGCTTCACTCTTGCTGACAGATTGCCTCCACTGAGCAACTCCCTTCTGCCAGTCCCCTGAGCAACGATTTAAGAGATTTCACTGCACTGTACAAGTCAAATTTTAAGTATGTATAACCAAAGCTTTACTTTCAGCTGAAATTAAACACAAAATGATGACCTCTTGTCTTCCTAAATTCGAACAGTTTGAAAGCTTAGGTAAATATTTCAGTAAGAAGAAGAATGATGAAAACTTCAGGAACACTGACATGGAGATTAATGGCTGAAAAAAAGGAACTGCCTTGTACCAGATGAGACAGGATGCTGATTTTTTCTGTGGTTGTCTTCATTAATATGCTGAGGGGAATGGAAGAAATTTCTCTTCTTACTTACTTTCTTTTTCCATAACTAAAAAGACTTTTTTGGAAACAAACTATATTTAGCAATATGATCACTTTCTACAATTTGTCAAAGCATGGTTTATTAGGAAGTTCCCAAAGGTGTAATCACATTTTGTCCCCTTTCGGTTTCTAGCCTCTCCCTTAGAAGTTTTGACTTGATGAAAAATTGAAAGTATGTGAAACTGTTAAACATAAAAATGAATGCAACTTCATTTTCATTAAGATATTTATGAAAATCAAACTACAGCTCTCAGTTAGCTCTCAAGGTAGTGCTGCATGAAGATGAGGGGTGATGGTAGTACCAGTCCCAGTGGTGCTTTTGAGACTGTAGACAGCTGGCTGGCTCGCAGAGGAGCTTGGAGCTGGTGTCAGCAGCCAGAGGTATCAAGCCTTGGCGTTGGCCTGGTGTGCGAAGCCAAAGGAATACGGTCTTGGCATCAGCCTGGAGTGAGCCAGGGAAGAAAGCATTGAAATGCACTCCTTGTTAGAACTGCAGGGCTGCCTCTTCTACAGGAATTGCTTATGTTCTGGTTTTGAGCATGACAGTGAAGATTATTTTCTGAACATATATCTTTCTTTCTACTCTTTTTCTTCTTGGCATGAAGAAGCAAGCAGTACTTGTTTGCTTGCTTCTAAGCTATTGTAATTTGTCTCCAAGAACTGGAAAGTTACCAGAAATTTGTGTACAAAACTGATTCTTGTTTCCCCCAAGACCTAAGCAATTATAGGCTCACCATTTTTTTGCCAATTGTCCCAGAGTTATTCCTCTGTACAGTTCAAAGACAGCTCTGAAATCCTTTAAACAGTCATGATAGAATATTCCCACTGCAGTTTGCAGCCTGAGAAAATCATCGCACTGTAGCAGCTCCATCTTCAGCGTGCAATGACTGAGAAGCCTTCTGCTGCTCGTACAGTTCTGTCAAACACATTTGCTCCATCTTTGTAACTTAACGATATCAGCTTGACAGTGTTTAATGAAGGTACTTGAAGTTGTCCGAAGGCTTTTTTTGTAATATTTTCTCCAGAGTGATCTCTCTGTAGATCAATGATAACAATAGACTCTTAGAAAGTATTTCGCAGATCACCTGTAAGCCTTGGTGGTTTTCTTTTAGGAGAAGTACTTTGTCTGTGCTCTATATTTCAGCATAGGATTAAACTGAAGAAAAACTCCAAACTGCTTGGCTTTGGGAACAAAACTGCTAAATGGGAGCTACTTTTTTTTCTGTCTTCATAATTTTGGGGTGAACCAGAAGATTACACAAACAGCAAAAAAGAAGGGAATTCAGCTATGCTATTTGTCAGTATCTAGTTTTGGTGATTAAAATACCATTTTAATCAGCGAATTATATTGCTACAAACAGCAATATCCTGAACATAAAAATTTTTATGAATGTTTTGGTAAGTGTCGTCATGCCTGTTTCTATCCCACCTCTGCAGTCCAAGTGCCAGCTTGCAGGATCCTGTGCAGCTCAGTGGCTTCTCTCCTGCTGCTGCTTCTGCTCTCTTCTTCCTCTTCTCATTGTCTTGCCCCTTTGCTTTTCCACTTTCCTAGTCCTTTCCCAGCAGAAGTCCATGCCTTCACCCACCACAAATCAAATGTGAAATTAAAAAAAAAAAAAAAAACCTGTTCCTATGATAATGAGAAAATGTTTGCCAGGACCAATGTATTCTCAGTCCTTTAGTGTGCTGTCTTTCTACAGTGGCTTTTGTCTTGTATCACAGTATCACAGTATCACAAGGTTGGAAAGGACCTCTGAGATCATCAAGTCCAACCTATAACCCAACACTAACACCAACCCATCATCTAAACCATGGCACTCAGTGCCTCATCCATTCTCCCCTTAAACACCTCCAGGGTCGGCAACTCCACCACCTCCCTGGGCAGCGCATTCCAATGGCCAATCACCCTTTCAGTGAAGAACTACTTTTTCCTAAGATCAAGCCTAAACCTCCCCTGACGAAGCTTGAGTCCATGCCCTCTAGTTCTGTCACTGGTCACCTGAGAGAACAGACCAACCCCTGCCTGACTACAACCTCCTTTTAGGTAGTTGTATAGAGCAATGAGGTCTCCCCTGAGCCTCCTCTTCTTCAGACTAAACAGTCCCAACTCCCTCAGTCGCTCCTCGTAGGGCTTGTGCTCCAGCCCCTTCACCATCTTCGTTGCCCTCCTCTGGACACACTCCAGCATCCTGACATCTTTCCCGAACTGAGGGGCCCAGAACTGTACACAGTATTCAAGGTGAGGCCTGACCAGTGCCGAGTACAGGGGGACGATAACTTCTCTGGTCCTGCTCGCCACACTATTCCTGATGCAGGCCAGAATGCCATTGGCCTTCTTGGCCACCTTGGCCACCTGGGCACACTGCTGGCTCATGTTGAGCTTCCTGTCAACCAGCACTCCCAGGTCCCTTTCTGCCTGACTACTCTCCAGCCACTCTGTCCCCAGTCTATAGCTATGCATGGGATTGTTGTGTCCAAAGTGAAGTACCCGACATTTGGACTTATTAAACATCATCCCATTAGAATCAGTCCATCTCTCCAATCTGTCCAGGTCCCTCTGTAGGGCCACCCTACCCTCTAACAGATTAACCCTTCCTCCCGGCTTGGTATCGTCCGCAAACTTGTCTGTTTGGCTGCAAGATTTTCAGAGCTCACACAAGTTCTTACTCTGTGTTTCACAGCAATTTTTGCAGATTAGGGTCTTAGACTCATCGTGTCCCCGGGCAGGACCGTAATCAATATAAATCAATATAATAAACAAAATAACTTATCCATTTTTTTTCCACTTAACCGAGCTTTCCTTTTCAGTGCCACTTCTCTACTTGTAATGTGTGAAGATAGATCTGAATAAAGATTTATTACATTTAAATTCTCAATTAAATAAAAAGCTAGATGGGATATTCTAAATGCACATAATAAAAGACATTTAGAGGAGACTTTACCTGGACTGTTTCAAGTCAGTAGTAGTATAGCACTTAATTCAGGGCTGCAAATTAACTCTCTTTAGCTTCTTGGCATAAGTGATCGGAAGGATAAGTCTGTTAACCAGTTCTCCTGGTTTGAAATTTCTTCAAATTCTTGCCCTTAATATGATAGCATTATACTTTTTCTGGATAAACATATTCTTTTACATCCTTAGTATGGGAAACACTAGAAATGCAATCCCATTGTAGTATAAATACGAAAGTTGTATCTTAGAAAAAGAGGCATATCTACCACAGCACTGTATTCTTAGCCTAAGGTCTAACTAAGTACATGCCATAAGAAAACAGCAGTCTTTGATATTTATTAACAGTGGGCCTGAAAATATCCCAGAGCACTTTTCATTTTTGATTTGTATCTCTCCCTTCTCTGTCAGCTGTGTTGGCTGCAGTTATTTACACATCTTTAGGGAGAAACAGATGTCAGCAATAAAGGCAATAATAGAGCTGATTCAATTTCTAGCTATTAGCCAGGATCTGCAAACAGATATCTCGATGATATTCTGCATTTGTCATGATAAATGTGAAAACATTTCACCTAGAAAGCCTTCAAGACAATGCAGTTATTTCCAGAGGGATTAACAGTAACTGGACTGTAATCATGTTCAAAACCACCTTGTTTTTCCTTTGGCAAAGGTTCACCTTCTGAATGACAAATGGTATGGCCTAAGGACTGTGCATGGCCCAGGATCCTCCAGTGGAAATGGCATCAGTGTGACTTTTTTTTTAAAGAAAAGTTTTATGAGGGATGGAATTGTAGCAAGAAAAATTGGTCGTACAGATAATACAGATAATACAGATGGTCGTACAGATAAATAATTTTCATACTGGGTACTTTCCAGTGCCGTGTTGTGTGGGTGAAACATCACAGAAGATGGTGATCAGTGCATGAAAATATGTTATGGGAAGTAAATTCGATTTTACTAGTGTAAGTGTTTGTTCTCCTCCTGGGGCTCAAGTGCCGTGTGCATGAGGTCTCTGTGAGCCAGCCACAGCAGCCACAAGGCACTCGCTACTTCAGTTGAATGGTAACTGGGACAAGTGGGAGATGGCTCTTTAGCTGCTGCTTTTTCTGGATGAAGGTTGGCAAGCCAAGGGGAGGATCAGCTTGGTGGCTGCCTGGGGAGGAGCTGAGGGTGAAGCCCAGGAAGGGTAAGTCAAGCTTTTCACTACTTGCCATTGTTTTTGATATGAGAGATGCTGCTGCAGATTCCTGCAAGGCAGTAATCACCCGCTCTCCCTACATGAAGCAAGGCAATCAACTGACAAAATGATATAATCTGAGAAACCATTAGCTTTCTAATGACTCTTGGAGGTCTCATTAACATAGGTCAGTTACTGATTGCGCACATTACTGGAAACTTGGATAAAACATTGTGGGCCTTTTCCACAGCTGAGAAGTTGGGACATTTTTTCCTGTATTCTACAAACAAAATTAAAAATAAAGAATAATAGTTTTGTCTCAAGAGGCTCTAAGAGCTCCATTTGCAATTGCTGCCTTTATTATTATCATAGTAATCCCAGTACCAACATTAACTTTTCTCTCTCAATACCTCCTTTCCAACAAAACCCCCACAAACCCAAACTTTTTTTAAGCGTGAGGCTTATTATCAGCACTTCTCTTGGCCAAGGAACTTGTCAGTTCCCTGGGATTTTTGTTCATGCTTCCTAAGCAGACCATCTCCTGTTAATTAGTATTGTTGCCTCAGTATCACTAGCCAGTTTTTCTCTTTGATACAGATTCGCTTCATGGATGGTAAATAACATGGGAACCCATTGAGAGAGGGCTTATTCTCTGAAACAGGTTACTATATAGACTCCAGCAAGAAGAGAGGAAAAGGTTAGTGCTATACAGAGTTTATAAGTTTTATGTTTTCCTGAGAATGTAGGTAGGCTCAACTCATCTCTGGATTAGATTCTAGCTCTTTAATGACTAACTTATGATAAACATTTTTCAAACATTATTTCTGCCTCTCTTGTTCTCACAACTGCACCTTTTAAGTGTTCAAAACCTCAGTTCCTAGTATGGCACAGGAAGGTCCCTTGCATCACAAACTGGCATAGCTCTCCCCAGCCCATGCTGGACCAGAATGGTCCTAGTGGGCCATGAGGGGGACTATCAAAGGAGTCTACTTGATATCTGGTGGGTAGATAAGCAAACTGACATTTGTATTCTCGAGTACCTGGAAAGACCTCTCAGTTCAATGCTCCATTGCATTAACTATTGTTGGATCAAAAATCAACTTAACAGATGTATTTGTAATATTCGTAAAAATAATGCAGACGTGTTCCTCAGCTTTTACAATCAAGCTTTTTGTTTGCTTTATAATGGAGGGGAAAATCTCTGTGAGCCTGGAAAATACACTGTAATTTACTAGAAACGCAGTCAATTGCTTTTCTCCTTTTGTACTGTGCAGCCCTGCGTGGTGAAGTTCAGTTGACTTCTCCAGCTGTTAAATGAAAATTGAGTTTTCACTGCCTTATCTGCATTATCTGGCTCCAAACAATTCTGTGGTTTGTTTTTGATAGTGTCCATCAAACTAAATCCATGGTCTCAGAGAGCAAATGGAGGTTGATGGGTGCCAAATGCATTGTACATTTACAGGTAGTGAGTGGGTTGTCAATGCATGTTAATAATAGGGAACTGTTTGTTAGGGAGTAGGAAATTAAGAATGCCTCAAAACTATCTGCTAGTAATAATGCTGGAAGTAAACAACCACCTGAACTGCCTCTGCAGCTGAAAGCTATCTGGCATGGATTACTAGAACTTGGTTATTGAGACTACAGAAATTGAAATATCTCTTATTTTGAGATATATACGAGCTGTCCATGTATCTTATCTGGTAGGGGCAGTGGACTATAATTCCTTCAAAGAGTGCAATACTGAGAACTGGTGTGCAACTATCTGCTCTCATGATTAAATAACGTAGAATGTGTGACACAAACACTACCAATGTGCTTCATCTGTAGGCTGGCTTGTGGGCCAGGATACCGTGCCATTTCCGTGCTACTCTGAGACTGAACAACTTGTGCTTCTTCTATTCACTCCAAAGAACACCGTAGTTTGTTGAATAGTTCTTTGGCAGATGGTGCCACTACAACCCCTGCTGAGTGGTATCTCGTTGCCTGCTCACATTCATTCCAGCGAGCTTATCTAAGGAACAAAGCAGTATAGACTGTATGTTTTGTTAACACAGTCTGGCCCTTCAGACAGTCTGGAAGCTTTATATTAAAGCAGTCTTTTTTTACCATAACAACAAAATGTGGTCACTATTTTTATCTCTACACGTAGAGTCAAATTTAATAAAATGCAATGATTTCAGACAGGCAGCTTCCCTGGAAATCTGATTCAATATTTAGACAATCATGTTCTGTCGTGCTTCATTGTCGAGTCACAACAGAAATCCATGGTCCTCACACCTGAACTACAAGATTTGTACTGGATTTGGGATTCCAGATAATTGGGGAAGCACAGGTGTCACCCTTGTTATGACAGTCTTACTGGTCATGCCTTCTTCAAAATAATTCCAAATAACTTTTGAGGATGTGTCTTAAGAAAAGTGACTGGGGAAAACATGAACCAGAGAGGGAGTTAGAGGGATTCTGGTTGAGAGTTTTGTTGTGCAGCTGGAATAAGGATTTTTATTCTATCATTTCATTTTACTTTCAAGGTTCCCTGAGTATTACATGAAAAAGAAATAAAGGCTTTCAGTGGTAGACTGCACCTGAATAATGTTTGCTTAATCAGTGTACTGCTTCAGCTATCTTTGTCACTAAAAATATGCGATGTCAAAGCATGGATAGCAAGTGACTGGATATTTATTGCTATTTTATGCTACAGCTTCAGTTACCAGGTTGAAAAAAAAACCACGCAGAAAGTGTTGTGATATAAAGGCAACCCTTGGATCTGAGCTCATTTATACCTTACGCAAGTCCATAGCCTTGATCAATGACAGATTTTCATTGCTAATAAGTTTAGTGAAATTACAGGCTAAGCTTCTTATGCCAAAACCCAGCCTTTTTAGTAAAAAGTTGAAATTCTACAGTAATTTCTACTACTGGAGTTTAAGTAAGAACTTTCATTTCAAATGTGTTTAGTAGCCCACTAACAGTTTCTAAAGTACTTCTTCCAGAATCTACTACTTTTTCTTCAAACAAAGGTCTTGTTTTAGTTTTTCTTTTTTGTTACAGTTTGTGAAATTCTGTTTGTCCAGTTTTCATTGATACAAAGCATAAAATTCTTCTTTTTATTTCTTTTAAGAAGTTTTTTCCATTCTTTTAAAAAATCTTCAAGGGCTATGCATGCACTCAGATAACTCAAAAATAGATTCTCTTAGAATGCCTGTCTTGCCATGAGCTTTGACTCACTTGAAAAAAATTTGCCTCAGATGTTGCGAAGTTGGTGTTTGAGAACCTCACACTGTGCATGTGCAGCTTCCCATAAAATTAGCAACAGGCTCTTGCAGACTCCCTGATGTGGATAGACACCAGATTCCACTGGTGTGAGATAAACTCTTCTTGGGGGCTTTTCTCTGATGTACACGTAATCGATGCTGAAACATATATGACACTTTTGGCCAAATATTCTACAGTTTGGTTATTTACCTTGAATGTGTATAATTCATGATAAATCCTTCTTCCCTTAGTACCCCATATAACCCACTACTGAAGGCAGAATGGCAGATGAGGGAACCTTCTCTACCCTTCTGCAGTCATTTGTTTTTCTGCTATATGACTGTTCCTTTCTCTTCCTAAACAGTTGAAGTAACAGGACAACAAGGAAGTCATTCTATTGTGGAGTTTGTGGTAGGTAGCACATTTAAAATAAAGGTAGTACAAGTCAGAGAAAGAAGGAAACTAGAGGAGTATCAGTAGTTGAATTTTAAACCTCAATTCAAGTTTAATGTTGTTCTAGACTCTATTTGAAGGCTTTGGCTTTATTTTGCATTATTGGAGTTTATGATTTGTCTCATTCTTTCATGCATCACAATGACATTTTCCTTTTTAAAACATTTTAAAGGTATTCAGACATTTTTAGTAAGTAGAACATAGTACAAAAGAGGAACAATAGCAGTGTGCATTACATTTCATAGTTTAATTTTTCTTGGGAATTTAAACTCACGCAAGGTCTAATATTTGTTTGTTTATGTGCTGTGCATGCTATGGCCTTGACTTTCAACAAGCAGTTTTGAGGGCTTCCTTTCAGCAGCAGTTCTGAGGGCTGAAAGCATCTGTCAGTCAGGCATACAAAGACTGCTGCTTGTCCTGATTGCTTCTGAGTGCACCAGCCTTGGCTATATATGAGACTGCAATTTGCCCTTCAAGCACAACCTTTTTATATAATGATCAAAAAGATACATTTATCTGGAAGCAAATCACAAGTTTTATTTTAGTATGTATGCACTGGGGAGCTGAGAAGAGGAATCGTGGCTTGTTGACGCTGCCAGAGACCAAAACAAACTGTGTGAAGCACACCAGGAGTTTTACACGAGCCTGTGACAGGCAGTAAGTCCTGTGGCCAGCCCGATGCACTGTTTCGCTTCCATTTGATGTGAACTCATGGTATAACAAATGCAGCAAGTATGGTCACCCTGTATCTTCCGTGTGCTACAGCTCATCTACATTGCCTTGAAGAAAGCCAGTGATGCAGCACGAGGAATAAAGCTGCACAGTATGTCCCACATGCACCCACGGAACACTCTGAAAGAAGCCCAGCTGCTACGGACATCTTTACCAGTGAAGATCAAAGACTGGTTCGCCACACTTCTGTTGGGTTCCTCATCCAGACCTTTCCTTTCTATTCCTATAGATGAAACTTAGGGAGATCAAGCTGTAAGACTAACCATAATGATCAGAATGTTTAAGTACCTGCACCGTGCAGATACACCATCTGGTGATTCTGCCAGAAAACACATCAGTTCTGAGTACATCTGACCAGCCTGAACTGTTAATTTTACTTAACTATGGTATGTTTACTTCCCACTCAAGTGCTGCCAGCCACTCAGCAACACTTCAAAGTGAAACTTAACAATGGAAGAAGTTATTAATTTATTGCCCAGTGCCGAGGCTGGTTGGCATCCCTCCAACATAAATGGGATAAAACTATGTATTGTGTGGTTGTATTTTTACACAGTTCCTGTAGAGCTGTAAGATTTGACATTTCTAATCAAGTCCTGATGGTACAGTACAGCGGAGCAGAGAAGAGATGTTTTCAGAAGTGATGCCAAAATTCTTTGGTGATAATACCTTATTTTGACTTGGTGATGTTGAAAAGGGTTTGAGAGCAACTGAGATTAATAATGAATATTATCTGTCCAGTCTTACCTTTTTTATGATGAGGTTTACAGATGTAAATACATCCTGTCCAGCAGGCTCAACACAGCAAACAACTCAGCTCTGGTCTCTAGATAGATTATGATTACATTTTTATAAAAAAAAAATTTCATTTGATGGTCTTCATGTGTTGTCAACCAATAAATGTAAACATAGAATTGTATTTTATTTCCCAGAATGCAAAGGAAAACAATAAGAATGAAGGAATGGATGAGGAAAACACATGAAGCTGATTTTAATAGAAAATTAAATTTCCAGAACAAAGCAGTGCTCCATAAAAAGTGGAAATGTCCAAGTTTGCTGGATATGATAAATTCAGATAGAGGAACACGTGAAAACTACTGATCATCAGATTTAAAAGCCATTCTCTGCGTCTGAATATCATGATCAAAGGAATGTTTGTACCTTCACCAATTCTCAGCCTTTATATCAGTCCACCAAACAAATTAGTCACGAAAGACAACCAATAAATCTACTCCAAGCAAATTCTGGAATGGACATCTATACTGGTCTTCTGCATAATAGGGATAAACAACAGAATTTCATCTTCTGAACCCTGAAGAGGTATTTAGAGCATAAAAATAGTAAAATAATGGTGATTTTTTTTAACAAGAGAACATGAAAATATGGAACATTATGCATTTGAATATCTGAACCAGAACTGCTTGTCGGGCTGTTGATATCTTCTCTATGTTTCTTAGGAACTCTAACCAAAACATAGCAATAGGAAACACAGGAAGAGGGAAGACAGAGCTTGGCTGATCAGAAGGAATTTCCAAGTCATGATTCTATCAATTTTATCAACCTGGGAGGGATGTGAGCAGGATGGATTTGCGTGTTTAGACTGCATACCCTGTCTCTGGAAGAAGGATGACGGATCAGTGGGAGCTCCAGTCAGACAGCAGGGTCTGTGAAAAAGTTGATGACAAAGACAACTCCCTGTGAGGAAGGGAGAGTCATGAATAACTGACAAGTAACAAAGCCTCCAGTTTGGAATAAAGATTATTTTCTCCTCAGGATGATCTCTTGCACATGGGAAACTTTTCTGTTACTGAGGGCCAAAGGTGTGGTTCCCATTTATTTGGCAGTTCACAGAACAACGTTTACCTTAATATTACCTCACAGTAATGTGAAGGATAATAAAGCCAGAGATGAGTAATGTGTGAAATGAAGTCTCTGGCTGCGTGTAGGTTTATCCATAGATTTCCATGTCTCCTGGAGTTTTATCTGTTAACAGGGTCTTATTTATTCTTTCAATGGAGTGCATGAGGAAGAGGACCAAGAGACCATGGCAAAGGCATGGCTATATGATAGAGACCACATTTCTCAGCTTGAATCTAGGGAAGTCTGACTGATACCTGACTGCAATTTGCTTGGAATAGCATGCCTACCTCTCTCAGACTTGTTTGAAAATCCCAGACTAAAATGAGCTTTCTGTCTCAGCTTGCTATGTGTGACTCAGCTCCTTGCTCCACCCCACCTCCATCCCCCCTTCTTTCTGGCTGAAGGAGGATACTCCTTTGGAAAGGGACTTAGTTCTGTTTAGGAATGACTTAGCAAAGCGGGATGCTCTCTTCATTCATGTTTCATGACTAAATCACCTTCATTCCTTAACTCCAACTGTACCTGTTCCAACATAGGCATACTGGGTAGGAGTATCTTGTCCCCTGGAAGGTGAGCAGAAGGCCATTTCCACATCTGTGCTAGAATAACAAGGATGGAGATGCTCACAATAGCACAACTGCTCTGCTTTCATGGAAGAGATGCCATTAATGCTTTTTAATGGAAATGAAATTCTGTGGCAGCTGGTGATCCAAACTACTGACCAAAAAAATGGACTCTAATGAACTGTGCAATCCTCTTAATTTAGTTAGTTTACATAATTACATTTCTACCTCCTACTCGGCTCAATAATTGCATGGATGCCCTAACTTGAAAACCCATCTTTTTGCATTAAGGGAAAGGTTTATATTATGCTGACCCACTATGTTAATAATAGTGATCGATAGCAATAATTCACCTCTGTTTGGTTTTAAAGCACTGTCTGTGTTTTTGGGTTATTGTCCCTGCAATTGGGATCTACTTTTGCCATTAGCACTTGCAGGTGTTGCAGAGATGGGAAGTATTGTTTCCAGTGTGACTGCTTGGGACGGTTACAATTCTGTTATCTTGCCTTTTTCTTTTGCTTCATAGGTGGGTGAGAAATCAATGAGCAATCCCCTGTTGTTCTGTAAGTGATTCCTTCATAGTTGCTTAAGTTTACAAAGTAGTAGCTTGAGGCCAACCAACTGGTTAAAACAGCTCTTCCCATGCCACATGGTGACAGGTGGAGGCGACGGAAGGTCACTGGTCTGTAACAGCTGAGTACGTAGCCTTATAAACCTACTGATGCTTTTGTCTACCTCGTATCTGTCTTCTGGTGCCAGGCCTATGACCAACAGCAGTGCACAAGCACAGACAATAGTTTTGTCTTTGAGAAGGGCAAGGTCACAAAATCATCTGTCCTGTTCAAGGAAAACACATTTTGTTCTTGACCTTGGACATGTAGGCTTTTTTCCAGACTGTTTCATAACCAGTGATTAAAATATGGAATCTAAAAGGCGTTTATGAACCTGCAGACGTAATGTGCTCTGCAGGAAATGTTTATAAATACGTGTCATCTTAAACCACTCTGCATATATTATCAGTCTTATTCCCACCACCGCCCACTCTGTTCAAGCAGCAGATCCCCAGCAACGGGAAGATCACAGACTGGGATCACACAGACTGCAGTAACTTTTTCTGTTTTTTTTTTAATTTACAAACAAAAGAGATTTTATTATTTTTAGTGTTCCAAGCCTTTGAAAAAACTTGACATATAATAATTCATTTACAAAAAAAAGAACCTGTTGAGCTTCTTGTTGAGTTTTCCTTGGTGTTATTTTTCTTTATTATCCTTGCTCATCCTGCAATGTTATTGGAGTTATCCCTCTAAAAGAAGCCAGGAAAATATACTGCTAATGTTAAGTCAGTATGCCATAATTCCTTTCCAGTCTCCTTCATATTACTTGCTAACTCGTTCACTGCCACTGAAGTTCTGTTTTGCTACCCTGGTTTGGCTGTTGTCCCTCTGTCATTCTGGGGTCAAGTCTCTGCCTTTTGACTTCTTCACCCAGAGCTGAGCTGAGGGTTTCAGTGTGGATGGGGATCCATACAAAAGGATCGGGTAGAAATTCTGTCAGCTTTCTTCTCAGATATATTTGTAGTTGCCTGAGCAGACCAGACAATAGTTTATGTTCAGACTCACTGCCTGTGAAAGCAGGTGAATCACTAGCACACAGAAATCTCATCAACAGAGCTTTGTGGGATACTGTGGAATACTGCAGGAAATTCCTTGCTGCCATGGGAAAGGTGTTGAGGGTTAGAGATGGAGTGCTCTGACAGCTTTCTTTACTAAAATTTGCCGTTATTGGAACAAATCCATTGGTTCTCACAGGGTGGTAACGATGCTACAGGTCCTTGGGTGAAGATGAACTTCCATCACCAGATAGCTCAAGTATTTTTTGAACCATGAATCTGGGCTGTCAAACCTAATCTCAAGTGGAGGCTTGAGTTTCAAAAGACAAAGATGATAAGCATGCTCAGGAACAGCCCAAGGTAGCTGCAGACAATGGCAAACTGCTTCTCTGGGAGAGGAAAAGCACAATATTAATTTCAAAGCACGAGGAGCAGACACGACTCTGATTTGAAAAAGAATTGCCTCAAGATGCGGACAGGAAAACCAACAGCTTTTTTCCTAACTTTTCAATGGATAGAGAAGAACATGAGTGAGCTTTTCTCTATTGTTATGCGAGTGACCAGGCAGCTGCTTGAGACACTCCCTTCTATACAAAAGGTAATTCCTCAGCTTTGAAGTATTAGGTAGTTGACCAAAACACAGGAACGGCAGAACATCTCAGGGGCTCACCTTACTGCTGCAAATGGCTGGAACCAGGCTCAGCAAAGCTTCTGTGAACGCTGTGAAGCACAGCAGCTACAAAAGCAGCCCCAGCTATGTCAGATCACCAGAAATATGGAATACAGCTGGTTTCAAGGGAAAAGAAAAACAAATATGTTGTTCTCATTAGTAAGTGCAGCCCCAGTGATATGAAGAGGCTTGTGTTGACTTATTTTGTAGATGGACTTGACCTTGCAGTATGCATGCTTGGATGCTAAAAAAAAGCGTTAGGTTTCTCCACGGAGTGTATAATTTTTGCAAATTTTATACTTCTTTCAGGCTGATGATCTCCTGATTATGCTGTGTCTTTTTGCTGCAGAAGTTGTTGAACTTTGCAGGAAAAGAAAAACAAAACAAAAAAAATCCACAACCCAGACTGAAGTGTTGAAACTGTGATTCTGTTATTTTTTGGTGACAGGAAAGATCTGTCAGCACGCGGGTTTATTCTTGTGTGACATGTAATTGCTCAGAAGCTATTTTTAAAACCAAGCTGAAAGAAATTACAAAGAGGATACAGAGAAGCTGTTGTTTGACAAACTTGCCTATGTTTATGCAGAGAACCACACTGCAGCTTCTCAGGCAAAAGGAGGGAGGGGAACAGAGCGTCGTCTGCCCAACCCGCTCGGCTGGTGTCAGTGACTAAACCACCCTGCCTGCAATGTCTGCAGCAGGTAAGGGGCTCACAGCTCCAGAGAAATTCTGGCAGAGGAAGAGCTTTCTGGATGCTCTGTAGACCCGTCTCATTGCTTCTCACTGCAGTTTTCTGACACTGTAGGCGTTTATAGATCTCCATAATGCCAGAATTAATCCCTACTTTTAAGCCTTCCATCGCTAATGTTCTTAGACCATGACTACAGCAACATTATCCCCACTACATCATTTGTGTTTGCAGTGCTTTGTGCCAACAGTTGCTTATGCTACTGGCAGTCTAAACTAGGAGATTTAGACTAATGACCTTTTAAAAGCCAGGAACAGAAATGTCCCTATGTCTGTGTTTATTCTCCACTTTCCAGGCTCTCCATAAAGTGATCCTGTCCCACTGCAGCACTGAACTGTTTGTAACCTCCAGAACTGAAGACAGCAAGCCTGAGAGAGAAGCCTCTCTCATATAGTGGCTCCTGATCCATTGCCCTCAGGAGGGAAAATACCCAAGGCCACTTCCATGTGCTGGTGTCACCACTCCACCAGCTGTCTCCTTTTGTGGGACACAAGGCCATGGGTTATGCCGCTGAGTCAGCATGTGCACAGCTGGGCAATGTATGCATTATATTATATCTCCATTGGAGTTCCCTGGACCCAGATGTCTTTGTTTATCCTCTACTGTGTCCAGCCCTTCAAGATGCGAAGCCTATTCTTACTTTCATGCTTAAGGAGCACTTTTTAGCTTTTCATATGAATCCAGCATCCACTACGTTGTGCTCCCCATTCCCTCCACAAAGAGTCGATGTGCAGATCCAGGTATGCAGGGTTCAAAGGCAGATACTCTGTTTCTCACACTCCGGGTATCGCAGCTGGGAAGAAAGAGTGAGAGGTCTGGTAAACCCCTGCTTCAATGAGAACTGGTAATGTCTAAGTAAGATAATTTCTCTGTCCTGTAATCTGTGAGTATTGACATGACAGTTAAATATCTATCCTGGAGCCCCTTCAGCGTTCGTCAGAGCGAAATGTGTTCCCTCATCAAGTGACCATTGCAGCTATATGTTCAGGCATATGTTGGCTCTGGATGAGGGTGAAGAGCCTCAGCTCTGAGAGTCACCCACCACATTAACAAGAAGCTCTCTGTGCCAACCCTCATTTTGCTGAGGTAAGGGGTTTTAAATAACTTTGTTGATATTATACTTAAAGAGGGAAGATTTTGGTTGGCTAAGTCTAGCCTGATGCTCAAAGTTCCCTTAAGCAATCCTGTAGGTGTTTTAGGGGCTGTGCAAAGTACACAGAGCCCTCTTCTGCTGGTGTGCCGTTTACACAGTAATCCATTCCTTAACATCTAGAGAAGCAAAATGCACTTTAGGTTGAGAGCTGCACTTCTTGAACCACAACACAATATCAACATGACCTTTGCCAGAGATCTGGCACTCAACAGGAGAAACTTATTTCAAGGTGCACATTGGTAGCCATGCTGATTTCACATGTCTACCAAGCAGTGTGTTGTATTTAGACATTAGGAAGAAATTCTTTAGACGTTAGGAAGAAATTCTTCACAATGAGGGTGGTGAGGCACTGGTAACAGATCTCCCAGGGAAGTTGTGGCTCCCCCCTCCCCGGAAGCGTTCCAGGCCAGGCTGGATGAGACCTTGAGCAGCCTTGTCTAGTGGGAGGTGTCCCTGACCATGGCAGGGCGGTTGGAACTGGATGGGCTTTAAGGTCCCTTCCAACTCAAACTATTCTATGATTCTATGATTCTGTTTCATAATGGCAAGTTACATTAGCATATGATTAGCCTTTATAAGAAGTAAAGATGCCATCAGAAGGGTTGCCTTCTAAGCATATGCGCAGGTTTCCTATGTTCAGTCAACCATGATAACCTATCATCTAGGAGTTCATCTGGTAGCAAACAAGCTGAACAAACATTTTCTGTAAGGCAAAAAACCTCTGATATAACTAAAAACTGCATTATTATTTTTATCCCTGAATATTGATTGTTGTTAAAATTTTCAAGTTCTTGAGTTTTATACAGTTTGCAGTACTATGCACTTATTCACTTCGTAAATTTTCAAATACAAGTATCGTAATGCATTGAAGAATACTGTAGAAGTGTACTAATTCTGTTTGAAGAGCAAGCAACTAATCCTCATAGAGCTGTGCTTCTATAATTATGTACCTACAATTTTGGAAAATCACAAGTAAACCCGGGGAAGAATGTTTGGTTATATCAATTACTCTGATTTATCATTGGTATTAGGACACTCCCCAGAACCTCTGAATGATAGGTGATAACTTACTGTGGGTTTCAATGTCCTACATAACAAGAGAGTCCTCATCCAAAATAGCTTATTGTCTACAAGAGTTTCTGTTAAAATATTGCAGTTTTCAGACACTCTTCTTTGAAAATTTACAGAAAATATTTTAAAAGCTTATTTTATATTTTCAACATTCTTTACTAAAAATTCCTTTTCCCTACTTGGCTCTGATGTTGAGGCCCTGCTATTTAAGTAACCAGCAGAGCTCCCTGAAAAGCTGCCACAAGTGCTTCAACAACTGTGTCCATGCAAAAGGAAGAACATCTCAAACTCATTTCCTACCCCATGCAATCAATGGAACGACAGCGAATATTCATTAAATTGCTTCTGTGCTCTCTAGGAAAAATAACATTCCTGGGAGATTATACTTCTGTTGTTTTTAATCTAGGTTGGACATATGATTGTAGAACAGATAATACACTAGGGGAGAGGAAAAAAACCCTGTCTTTACCTTATAATTAGCAATGAATGATTGCATTGGCCTGGGGAAAAAAAAAACAGTGTGCCAAGCTTTTGTGCCAGGAGAGTTTCTGGCACAAGAACAGTTCCCTGAAAGAAGGCAATGTGAATTTTTTTTAAAATGTCTATTTGTATTTCCTAGACCATGCTTTCTCCTCACATAAGTTAGAGCACCTTGAAGACCACAGTAACCCAGTTTCTTGGCGTGCAGATGAGCTCTTCTGGAGAGAGAAGGCAAGCGATGTTACAGCAGAACCGTGCACCTCCCAGGAGTCGGGACCCCTGAAGATGGGGCAATGAACAGCTGCGTTTGCTCTGCGCTGCTCAGCGTTTGACCCGTTGCTGAAGGGTTTTCTGCAGAAGATGACTTTACAGCCTCTTTGTGCAAGAGAAATGGCAAAACAGAGGCTGTAATACAACTGAGAACTGGGCCAACACTGTCCTGGAGCCCTATGAGATGGAAACTGTCTGGATTTATGCTTATATACAGCTGCTTCTTGTTGCTCTGGGAGTTATAAAATGTGCTCTGCTTTTGCTATCAAAGAACCTAATTTAAAACCATATTCTTTAGGAACTGTAGAGGCTGTAAAAAAAACCCACACACTGCAAAAATACAGATGAGGAGAAAATAGTTTGTGCCCATTTGCCTCTCTCATTGAGTTAATAACTCATTCTTGTAGTTCAAAATGACACAGCATTTCAGAGATCATAGCAAGTAAGGATTTAAGTGACTAGCTACAAGATAGAAGACTGTGACTTGTAATGCACTTCACTTTTGGTGGGGTATTGGACAAAGCATTCTTTGAATTTGTAGGAATTCCCTTTTGAAAAGGCACAGACAATGCCGCTCTAAAACTAATGCAAAAAAGGGCTGTGTGCTTTTTTGTGAAAGTTATTTTGCATGAACAAAATGACCACGAAGTGACCTTGTTCTTATAATCAGCTTATGCTTTGTGTAAAAATGCAGCCTGCCTTTGTGCTAGTCATCTAGGAACCTGCAGAAACTGGTGATGTAGTGAAATGCTGACACAAAAAGTGTCGGGAGGGAAAAAACTAGCAGTTTATAGAAATTTCCATGCTGCTAACACATGTGAGAGTCAGTTTTTCACCGAAAAAAAAATTAAGTTTTAAGCAAAATTTAAGACTGAATCCCGAGTTCCATGTATATTCTGACAGGAATGAGCATTTCCATTTTCTTCCAGGTTCCTTACTGTTGTAGCCTATGAGACCAGCATCTCTCTGTAAGCTGAAATAGTGGTACAGGGCTTTCCAGAGGAACCAGTCTCCCACTGTGTCCTTACTCTGCATCTTTTCTTGGGTTTTCCATGTTGACAGCTCCTCAAAGCTGTGGGTGCGGTGTTTATTGACCACCTCACTGGTTTGAGATTACAAGGTAACCTAGCAGAGAACTTCTTTTTGAGGGGAGAGGGGTCACTCTCAGCAGAATTAGGTAACTTTCCTCCAAGTTTTTTGGCACTTTTCTGAGATGGATGCGACAAATCCGGAATATCTTTCAACAGCACTTTAAGTCCCACAAACGAAATTGAATGCTGGAGAGGAAAATGGTCCTTAGTAAGACTGTTGAGGTTCTTAATGTTAGGAAAGATTGCAATATTATTGTTGGTGCCCGTTTAATGTAAAATGACTAATGGCAAGACCTGTTTGGACTGAAGCAGATGTTGATCAAAATTCTAATACTTCATATATCACTGGGGTCTTTTGATAAACCCTGCTAAGGCTCTTCTGAATTTAGAAAGAGAAAACAAAGCTGTGTTTGGTATCTCTGCTATTCCTATGAGCCACAAGCTGTGACCAGAAACAGAAACACCACTAACACTTTCATTCCTTAAAATACAAAAGGAGAGGAGACATAATTTCAATAGTTTAACATAGCTTATTGAAGTCGGCTTTAAATATCTTAAAAGCTGCTGTAACTTAGGTGTTTCTGATTCCATTGCTTACCTCCATTAACAGAGTGAGTGCCTTGTAGAGAGCACTGCAGCTGGCACAGCTTTGAGGAACATATGTTAAGGAAACATCAGTTTGCCTAGGAGCTGATTTTAATGGGGTAGTTTTGTGGCTGATAGCAAAATGGGGAAAAGATTCAGAGGTTTCTTCTTTAGGCTATTTTTTTGAATTGCAAACCAAATTTCCTTTTCTTGCTTTCTGAAAGGTAGATAGAAACCTCTGATCCCAGAGGAAAATGCAATTTAATAAGATTACTTAATGTTCTCTGTTAAAATAAGGGAAAGATCATAGTGTTTCTGTTCTTTTCTCTGGGCTGTAAGGAAAGACTCAAGAAGAGAGGATCAGAGATGTGGAAGGAGAAGCAAAAAGACCAAACAACTATATAGGTAATGCACCTACCTACAAATAAAGAGATAATTTATTCTCAGTAAAAGTGAAAGGGTGACAACTGAAGCCTTAGATGTGGTAGACTGAAACCACTTCAGTAAAGTGTTTGGAGACAATATTGTTATTTGTACAGAGGTGAAAGAAATGGGAATGTTATTTTTCAGCAATTCGTGGAATAAGCAGGCCATCTTTGTCCACTGTAGCCTAACCCATGATCAGATACATTGTCTTTCAGAGAAAGAGTAGATTAAGTCTGTAGAGGCAGAGGAAGCAACATCCTGTACCTAGGATATGTTTTGGACTCAGGAAGGTGGAAGACTGACTTATGGGGGTCTTTATTTCTATCTTATTCCCCTCCTTTTTTTTTCATTTTCAATGAATTATCCATCCTTAAAAACAGTCTCTACTTGAAAACCACTAACCTCAATTGTGCCCTTTGATCTTTCTGATGACAGAGGGTGAACCGTGAGCACTTGCCAGTTTTGAGAAAAAGTTACTTAGTCCTTTTAAAGTAGCTTTACCAATGCTGCCACAGGATTACCATTGGACAGAGCAGCAAGGCTAGATCTGTGCTGTCATCACCAGCCTGTTTGATGCTGTCATTACAAAAACTTGGCACCCTGGTTTAAAAGAACATGATATAATCAGTTATGAGTTATCACCAAGTACTTAAGCTACAGCGTGTGCCGGAACTGGAGATCCAACTAATTGTTATAAAAATTAATGCCCTTTAGTTTTAAGTCCAGAACCGTGAGTTTAGTTAAGGCCTCTTTCAGCCTGGAGAACAATCCAAAGGTACCTGCTTGAACAAAAGCTGTTTAAGGATATAGAAATTTCCAACTATGTTAGGCATTTGGAGATTACCATTCCATATGGAAAATGAGCAGAATGAATGTGAGAAGCCCTGCTTTGCAGTCATTTGTACTGTGTAAGAGTGCAGACAGTGTCCCTGTGCTTTATTTAGTTTCTAGAAAGATCCTGAGTTTTGGGGAAGTGTTTGCTGATCCTACTGGCAGTGCAAACAGAAATAGACAGTGACTGATTCAATTAAATGATAAAAATCTGTTACCTCCATGCCAAAATATCTACTTGAGGTAAATATAATAGCACAGAGAGAGAGAGGCCGATGGATAGCTGTCATTTCTGTCTTTGACAGGTGCCCCTAGATTCTCTCTGGTGCTTCTGTAAGCAGAACTAAAGGGTGGCAGCGTGAAGGGGGAAAGTGATTTATTCTTCTTAAACACCTCAAGTGCTGAAATTTCAAAAGCTGGAAGTGTGATTTCTGCACAGTTTCTCAGCCTACATCGAAAGATCTGAGGAAATCTCCATTTTACATAGCTTCCTTTGAAGAATTTTTATATGTGAAAAATTGACTATTATGGGGACAATGAATTGATGGAGCTCACCAACATGGGACTGGAAAGACACTTTCCTTCTTCCTATGTGGTGTGGAGTCTCTAGGCTGCTACTATAGTATACTGCAGAGTTACTAACAAATTTTTCTCTTCAAATGCAAGAAAAATCATCCTGACAAATCAGAGACGAGTCTAAGATTGCAGCTAGGCAAAATAAAACACAGCAAAAATACGGATCCAAACTTGAGACAAGCAACAACAAAGAGAGATTCCCAAAGTTGATGAGTCTAAATGAAATAGTCTTCCCTAATCTATAAAATGTTTGTGAACTTGGTAGCATATGAAGTGGTGAGCAGAGGCTAAGGTGCTCTGTTGCTGATGTGAGGATATTATTGCTCAGGCAATGGAGTCTGTTTACCCTGGTAATCACATGGATCTACCCCCCAAAAGCGGAAGAGCAGCAGAACTTCTCAGTATCTCATAAAGACTGTCAATTAGATGAATCTACTCGGGGATTTTAATGAAAACTGACACTTCTGGCTGCCGTCTAACAGTCTCTCTTTAAAATATTTTTGTGGAAATTCAATATTGTGGTTAACTTTAGCTGTTCATATTAACTTGTCCAGAATGAGTTTTACAGTGCACATTTTTTTTCTTTCAGAAACAGGATAACTTGTCCTTTGAAGAGGGAAAAAATGTAACTATTAAAGCAAAATTATATTGACAGGAAAGGTGTATGTTAGTAAAAAGTTGTGGAGTTTTGGGCATGTGATTATCAACAGGACTTGAGTAATCTTCCATCCCACTGCTTTTAGAACATGTTTATTAATGTAGCCTCAAATTGATTTGATGTGCATGTAGCAGAGGTGTACATACATGCATATACACATAGCTAGTGCAGAAACCTGGAGTAGCTGCTAGAATTAATTTTACAAAGGTGGCATGCTAAAAATGTTTGTGGGTTTTATTTTAGCTGCAAAGTGGTTAAGAAAGGTTGAATTACAAAGAAATTAATAAGAAGAGTAAATCAGTGGGAGATTTTTAGACCAGCTGAAGGAAAATACGACCCTTTGGGAGAGTTAAGGAGAGCCAGAGAAAGATCTTTACATTCAGGCTGTTTGTGGAGAAACAGCAGCGATCAGCTCCAGGTGTCTCGCTCACTAAAGGCAATTACAGGTGTACTTCCCACACTTGACATCTCATTTTCTACGTCTGTAAAATTAGGATAGCATTTAGTTTGTTATCTCCCAGTGGTGCTGTATGTATTGTTTTTTAGCTTTTAATGAAAGCTAGGCATAAAGCCATAACACATGCTAGGCCTCTCCAGTGCAAGGAAACAGGATTTATTTTTTTTTTACAGATCTCATAGCTGCTATATTTTAATACACTGGAATAAATAGGACTGTAGCCTGTATGAGAGATAAGGGGAAAAAAATTTGGTATCAATATGAAGAAGTATAGGATAACGTGGCTTTATAAGTCTATTACAGCCACTCATGAAGGAATCTGTTGGGATTGGTATCTTGTGCTAGACACAATACACAAGGCACATCAGGAAGGAGGGGTGTTTTGATGAGCAGTGATCCCCCTACCTAAGTCATTGGCAAGACAGAGGAAAGAAAGGAGAATTCCCTTGGTACATGCTATTCGGTCTTCCTTTTTTCTCTTTATTAAGCTTCTTCTTCCCTGTCACAATGTTTTTCCCCAAAGTCTAACACAGTTCTGACACACTCACACACTCACTCATTCTTTTCCTGAAAATGGTGTGATATTACTAGTCACAATTTCTGGAAAAAATCTAAAGGGTGTTCTTTTCTTCTTTTCCTTTATCTGCCTGTCCTGTTTCGTGTTTTTTCTGCACCTCAGGAAACTTGAATAAAGTCATAAGTTTAGAATACCTTTGTAGAAAGCTCACTGAGTCCCAGAAGAAGGCCTGGAAAGAGAGATGTGTAGGAAGAGAAGCAGACATGTATGCTAAAAACTGGAATAAAGAAAAGAAATCTAAATACAGTTGGGACCTTCTTAAAACTTCCCTCAAACAAAAACTATTCACTAGATTACAAAAAAATTCAGATCTGCTTGGTAAGGAATTTGAAGTCTCTTTTCCGTTTCTGGGTATATAGAGATACAACGAAGATATCTTCCTATTCTGACAGGTGGAGTTTCTACCCAGACTTAAGAGGAGAAGATCACAAAGTATCGTGGAAAAACTTCTATGTATAAGACTCTCAATATATTTATTGAGCCAAGAGGATTTCCAGTAGCTTCACTGTAAAACATGACAGTAACATTTGAAACTAAAATATAAGTGGTTTTATATGGATAAGTATCTATAGCTGAGAACAAAGCATGGATGCATGAAAAGCTTGATGGGGTATTATGAATGAAGCAGAGCTGAGAACTTCAGTGTCATTTTGTTGAAGTAAGAGTGAGCGCCTAGGATGAAACCTCATATGGACGGCATGGATACATAGGAACCAGGAGATACAGCTGCTTCTCTATATTTCCCTGAATTACAGAGGGCTTTTTTTCTGCTACTGGTTCAATGCTGCTTGGGAGCAACTTTTTCATCAGAGTTGCAGTCTTAAATAAACCGTAAGGTCAGATGCTTCTCTGTGAAAGAGTTTTATATCATGTTCAGTTTAGATCTCTTGTGTTAGGGCTTTTGAATACTACACTGGTTTTATTGCTGCTTGCACCACCTTTTCTGTGTTTCTGAAATGTGTGTGTAGTTTCTGTACAAAATGGGCATAATTAAGGATGATAAGATTGGTGGTTTAAGATTGAAATATGGGTGGAGGCACCTCTGAAAGAGCACTAGGAGGATAAGAAATCTTGTAACTTGTTCTAGAATACCAGGCAGCTTGTTCTGTGGCAAGGAAAGGAAGTGCAATCAGGAGAAAGACATCGAAGCTTTCTGCATCAATTGATTTGTGGATGTCAAGGTTTCTGCTCAGTCTGAGCAACTGCAAACATGTTAATAGCTCTAATTTAATCTCACACAGTTAAAATTGCCTCCAAAATTAGAAGTTAATTCTCATATATGTTAAATAAATCCTCTGTATCACGATTCACTTTTTATCAACCAGAAATGTTAAATTGCAAAAAACTGCAGGAAATTAGAACATGACAACAGAGCTGAGACTGAGGAAACACATCCTTCAATTAGTTTATTCATGCATGTACTGTTTTTCTACTAGTATGCTACTGATTGAAAAATATTCTTCCCTGGAGGTTATTCTACACCTCAGTGTAGTTGAACATGAGTCATAGATTAAAACCTTAAAGAATGAAAAAGTAGCAAAGTTCCTACCACTGCTGATGCATAGATCAGTCACTAGGAGCAGTTCAGTCTATGTCAATAACGCCACTTTAAGTAATATGAAAATTGCACATTATCCCAGTAGGTATAGGTGAAACAAACAACATCAATAAATAAGCAGACTATTTTTGCTAAAAACCGTGAAAGAGATTACACAGAAGTGGATTTAAGATCCTCCTGGAAATTCACAGCACGGTCTCCTGGTCAGATGGCTCTAGTCTTACTGTATCAGAAAATGTTTTTAGTGAAGGCAGTAAAACAATGCTGTTAAATACTAGATAAGGGGCTTTTCTCAGTTTAGGTATTCTCTCTGTTTGCATGGCTCTTGGAGATGAAAAACAGAAAATCACAACTGAGACAACAGCATAGGACGTCTGTGACCATCGTGGTCATTCCACAAGGGCCAGGTAAATCCTAAGTAAGGAATGGTCTCTGCCCAGAGCTGTTGAGCACTGAACAGCACACAAAGTCTGGAAAAGGCAGATACCTTTCCTTAGATTTTCATGCTTTTTCAGTGCTTACCATTGAATGTCCCATCTTCATTTTTTCCCCTGATCATACTTCTTGTGTTCACATGGCTTGTGCCTCAGCTCCCAGCTGTGTGTTCAGTCAGCATCTCTTTCTTAGTCACTCCTCTGTAATAACTGCTGCTCTCATCCCCTTACTCCACCTTTGCCTTTCTAGTAGGGCACTTTGATCCATGTGGTGGGTGGAACTTATGCTCTCTCTCTAAAACAAATCTTGTTCTCTCACAAGGAAAAATGTACCCCTTTGACAAGGCATTTTCTCCACATAACCAAGAAAGGCTGATGTTATTCCTACATGCGTAGAAGTGACTCCAGCTCCCCATGAGCCTGATTTAATATTAGAACTTCTCCAGATAGGTGGGGAACAACAATTTTCCAGATGTTTAGAGATTTTGTTTTCCTGCGTGTGGATCTTGCTGTGCTACATGCTGTGGTAACTGACGTTCACACAGCAACTGTCTGAACATACCTAAACTTTTGTTTTATCTACATGTGAGAAATTGAGTTTTGATTTTTATCTCTAGAAATTGTTGGAAGGTCTGGGTATACCTGTTAAATTAAGGTATTTCAACACTTGTGTTCACAGAATTCTCCATGGGAGGCAGGAAGCGCTGTTCAGTGTTGTGTTCCTGGCTGGCCAGTGGGTGGTAACCAGCAACTGCTATTCCCACAGGAGACATTGGTATCTTGTAGGGATATAATTTGAATCATAGAATCATAGAATCGTAGAATTATCTGGGTTGGAAGAGACCTCCAAGACCATCAAGTCCAACCCTTAATCCAACACTATCATGATTACTAGATCGTGGCACTAAGTGCCACATCCAGTCATTTTAAAAACCTCCAGGGATGGTGAATTCACCACCTCTTTGGGCAGGCCATTCCAATGCCTGATTACTTGTTCTTTGAAGAACTTTTTTCTGATATCCAGCCTAAATCTTCCCTGGCAGAGTCTAAGCTCGTGCCCTCTTGTTCTGTTGCTGGTTGCCTGGGAGAAGAGTCCAACCCCCCATCTGTCTACAACCTCCTTTCAGATAGTTGTAGAGAGCGATGAGGTCACCCCTGAGCCTCCTCTTCTCCAGGCTAAACAACCCCAGCTCCCTCAGCCTCTCTTCATAGGACTTGTGCTCAAGTCCCTTCACCAGTTTTGTTGCTCTTCTCTGGACCCTCTCCAGCACCTCAGTATCTTTCTTGAACTGAGGGGCCCAGAACTGAACACAACAGTCAAGGTGTGGCCTCACCAACGCCGAGTACAGGGGAAGGATCACTTCCCTCGTCCTGCTGGCCACACTATTCCTGATATAGGCCAGGATGCCATTGGCCTTCTTGGCCACCTGGGCACACTGCTGGCTCCTGTTTAGCCTCCTGTCAGTCAGCACCTCCAGGTCCCTTTCCACCTGACTGCTCTCCAGCCACTCTGTCCCCAGCCTGTAGCGCTGCATGGGGTTGTTGTGGCCAAAGTGTAGGACCTGGCACTTGGCCTTGTTGAACTTCATCCCGTTGGACTCAGCCTATCTCTCCAGCCTATCAAGGTCCTTCCGGCAGGTCGACACTCCCTCCCAACTTGGTGTCATCCACAAATTTACTTATGATGGACTCAATCCCCTCATCTAAATCATCGATGAAGATGTTAAACAGAACCAGCCCCAACACTGATCCCTGAGGGACACCACTGGTAACCGGCCGCCAGCTGGACACAGCCCCGTTCACCAGCACTCTCTGGGCCCGGCCATCCAGCCAGTTCTTAACCCAGCTGAGAGTGCACCTGTCCAAGCCATGGGCTACCAGTTTATCCAGCAGTATGCTGTGGGAGACAGTGTCAAAGTCTTTGCTCAAGTCCAGATAGACTACCTCCACAGGCTTCCCTTCATCCACCAGGCGGGTTACCTGATCGTAAAAGGAAATCAGGTTGGTAAGACAGAACCTGCCCCTCACAAAGCCGTGCTGGCTGGGTCGGATCCCATGCCCATCCTGAAGGTGCTGTGTGATTGCACTCAGGATGACCTGATCCATAACCTTTCCAGGCACTGAGGTCAGGCTGAGAGGCCTATAGTTGCCCGGGTCCTCCTTGCAGCCCTTTTTGTGGATTGGCATGACATTTGCCAACTTCCAATCATCTGGAACCTCCCCAGAGAGCCAGGACTGTTGGTAGATGATGGAGAGCGGCTCAGCAAGCTCTTCCGCCAACTCCCTCATCACCCTAGGATGGAATCCATTACGTCCCATTGATTTGTGTAGATCCAGGTGACTCAGTAATTCATAGACTATTTCCTTCTGGAACACAGGGAAGCCATTTGGTTTCCTGTCTCTGTCTGTGAGTTCCGGAGGCCAGTTATCCTGAGGGGCACCTCTCCTACTGGTGAAGACTGCGGCAAAGTAGGTGTTGAGTACCTCAACCTTCTCCTCATCCCTGGTAACTACGTCCCCCCCCCAGGGGGGACACTGTTTTCCTTGCCCCTCCTTTTGTTGTTAATGTATTTATAGAAGCGCTTTTTGTTATCCTTAACAGAAGTAGCCAAATTAATTTCAAATTGTGCTTTTGTTTCTCTGATTTTTCTTCTGCATGTTTTAACTATAGTCCTATACTCTTCCTGAGTAGTCAGTCCTGCCTTCCACAGTCGGTAGGCTCTCTCTTTATCTCTGATTTCTTTCAGTATTTCCCTCTTCAACCAAGGTGGTTGTCTTCCCCACCGGCTTGCCTTTTGGCTAATTGGTATAGCCTGTTCCTGTGCACTCAAGACTTTTTCCTTGAAGCACATCCATCCCTCTTGTACGCTCCTGTTTTTGAGGAGTGTGTCCCAGGGTATGCTCCAGACCAGTCTTCTGAACAGGTCAAAATCTGCCCTCCGGAAGTCCAGCACAGAGGTTTGATTGGTCGTCCTCCTTACATCCCTGAATATTGAAAACTGTATTATTTCATGGTCACTGTGCCCCAGTTGGCCTCCGACCACTACATCTCCCACCAGACCCTCTCTGTTTGTAAACAGCAAATCTAGTTGGGCCCCATTTATCGTAGGTTCATTTACCTGCTGGAGCAGGAAATTATCCTCCATACACTCTAAGAATCTCCTAGACTGCCTCTTCTCTGCTGTGTTGAGCTCCCAGCAGATATCCGGTAGGTTGAAGTCAACCACAAGAACAAGGGCTGTCGATTTTAAGACATCTGCCAGCTGCTTGTAGAATAACTCGTCCCCTTCATCATCCTGGTTGGGTGGTCTATAACAGACTCCTACCAGGATGTCAGTCTTGTTATCCTTCCCCCTGATTCGGGTCCACAAGCACTCAACCCTATCATTGGTGACCTCAAGTTCTACAGAGTCAAGAGACTCTCTAACATACAGAGCCACCCCTCCACCTCTCCTACCCTGCCTGTCCTTTCTGAAGAGCTTGTAGCCACTTATGACAGCACTCCAGTCATGCGAGTCGTCCCACCACTGTAATGTTTTTGTAATGGCAACCACGTCATAGCTTTCCCGCTGCATGATGGCTTCCAGCTCCTCCTGTTTATTGCCCAAACTGTGTGCATTAGTGTACATGCACTTCAGCTGGGATGCTGATTTTACTTTTAATTCAGTCTTATCACCCCTGGGTTGAACTTTGGAAAGCCTGAAATCAATCCCCTCCCCCTTCAGACCCAGTTAAAACTCTCCTGATGAGCCCTGCTAACTTATGGGCAACAACCCTTTTGCCCTGCTTAGACAGGTGAAGCCCATCTGATTTAAGAAGACCAGGTAGCATGGAGTTTGCCCCATGATCAAAAAAACCAAAATTTTGACGGTGTCACCAATCCTTTAGCCACCTATTGATAAGGTAGGTTTTCCTAATTCTCTCTTCATGCATCTCCCCATTCATTCCAGCCACTACAGGAACGGAAGGGAATACTATCTGTGTACCTGTCCCATGGATTAATCTACCCAGTGCCCTGAAATCCTTTTTGATTACCCTGGCACTTCTATTGATGTCATCACTGCCAGCCTGGATTACCAACAGTGGATACTAATCTGAGGTCTGAATTAGCTCAGGAAGTCTCCTAGCATTGTCCCTCACCCTGGACCCAAGAAGACAACAAACCTCCCTTTGGGTTGGGGCCGGCCTACATATAGTGCCCTCAGTTCCCCTCAAAAGGGAGTCACCAAGTACAATTACCCTTCTTTCTTACAGCTGTTGTATTTATCTGTCTGGAAGACGGGGTGCAAGAAGAGGGTCCTCCAGACAGATCTCCCTCATAGCTGACCTCTACTAGACTAGCTGAGTCTAGGGCCTCATATTTGTTTTTTAAGGGCACCTGAGGATGTGATGGGTGTTGAGGGAGTTCTTCCTCTCCGAACAGGGACCTGTTTCCATTCCCTTCCATCTTCTCTATTGGTTCTATCTGCCTGATGGCAAGGAGGGGCAGGGCGTTCACACTCTCATGCTGATTTTCCTTAAAAAGGGTTTGACTCCACCAGTCAATTTCCCTCTCACTATTTCTGATACTCCGCAACCTTTCTACCTCTTCCTTGAGCTCCTCTACTGTGTATAGCAAATCATTCATCTGCTCACATCTTGCACAGGTTCCTCTCACACTGTCCTCTGGAGCTAATGCTGCCAGGCTCAAACAGTCTGTGCAGCCAGAGACCTGTATGACTGCATCCTTCTTGTAGGGTTCCGTTTGTGTCGATGCACTCCTAGTGCTAACAGCAGTGACATCTGTCTTTCTTTTGTAAACCATTATCAGCTTTAGTCGACATAAAAAAAAAAAGGTCACCTGAGAGACTAACTAGGTGGCTGCTCCTTGCCTGTTCGCCCTGCCTGAGCGAATTGACGTGCCACGCCCCTGTTCGTCGCCTTAACAAACTGCGGAGCCGCGCTCCCCTGTTGAGTCGCGCTCCGGTCGCTGGCGCTCCCAGGGAGACGTTTTAAATCTCCCGCGGCTGCTGTCGGGACCGCCCGCTTGCGCCGTCAGCCACCCACGTGACCGCTGCCGCTTCTGGGGTTGCGGAGATTCGAGTACCCACGGTTGTCTTTTGAGCCTTCCTCCTCTCGGGAGATTCGTTGCCCACCTCGAACAAGCACCCAGCTGCAGAACTTACCGTTCCTGCCCCCGATCCTCGCCGGATTTGGAGCATTGATATTCAAGAGGAAGGGAAAGCATGGAAATCAGTAAAGTAATACTGAAAAGAAGATCTAGAAATAGCCAGCAGTAAATTAGATATGATTTTGTAGGATGACATGTTGGGGAAAAAAGCCCAGTAGGATATTATGCTTCAGTGTAGGCTTCTCAGCACGCAGCTGTGACTTACTTATTCCTCTTTCTTTAGCTCTAGGGTGACTAGAATAATTCTCTGTGTTCTGAAAATGGAATATACATACATTCCCAAAGGAAAAAAACAGCAACCCTGAAAACACCAGACAAGAAGTGTATTGCTAAGACTGTCTGCAAGTAAAAGGCTAACAGAAGTCCGTGTATTCGTAGCAGAATTACATGTGGACAGAAAAAGGCTACGGAATCAAAACGTAAATTTATGTCAGAAAGATATGAACGCACTAAAGAGGGAGGTTGGGAAAGTCTTTAATGTAAAGAAATATAGAGCTGGACAAGTTACCAGAAACAGTCAAAGAGGAGGTAAGGGTATAATGCCCAGTTCCTCTGTCTCCCTTTTTTTGTATTTTTGTAAGTAACTGAGCAACAGGTCTTTCTAAAAGAGACCAAGAAATAAGATCTTAGTAAACATCCTTCTAAAATCTTAATTACTTGACCTTACATAGAAAGAAAAAGCATTTCTGAAAACTATTAGCACTCACCTCTATCTTCTGCTGAATGTACATCTGTTCATAAAGCAATCAGTGTTAGATATTATGGCTAGATAAGATGTTACTTCAGCATCCCTTGTGTTCATACATATCTCTTTTTCTGAGAAGGGAGAAATCTGGTCCCAGTTAAAAATGGCAAGGACTGCCCCTGATCCCAGAAGAATAGTATGTAAAACCACAGTTCAAAGCACCATGCAGAAGGGTGCTAATCTCAGAGCTTGTAGAATCCAGTCAGCCTTACAGAATTTAGAGAATTTGTGGTTTGCCTGATGTCACTGAATCAATAACCTACACTTTAACATGTTCTCACGATCATGCTTTAAGTCCTTTTGTGGCTCCAACTGCACTCTTTTTGGTTGTTGTGTTGCTTGTCTTTCCTTCATCATTGTTCTTCTTTCACTTCCCATCTTGTCATCTTCCCCTTTTTGGTTCCTCAAGGCGCAGTGTTGCAGCCAGCAGCAGTGCCTGATCCAAGGCTACCATTAACAGTGCACTGTTTAATTCTCCTAGACATTTCCCTATGGCAACCACCCATAAAAATTTGTTTTGCTGAGGGCAATTCATGTCATCTAATATAGAAT
This sequence comes from Dromococcyx pavoninus, assembly GCA_033558185.1. Taxonomy (NCBI): domain Eukaryota; kingdom Metazoa; phylum Chordata; class Aves; order Cuculiformes; family Neomorphidae; genus Dromococcyx; species Dromococcyx pavoninus. The sequence continues at coordinate 527,081 of JAUMJL010001019.1, forward strand.
TGCAATAGGAAGTCTTATTTTAAGGTAAGGCAGCTATGCACACTCCCTACCATAAGCATGATGTTATAACTCATTTAGATTATCACAGATTTTTAGTTCTTTTCTGAGATTATTCCTGGCTCTCATTTGAACAGAGATAATTTCTGATATTCTTCTGTCAATAAAGTGAGGGAGTCTGATGAAAAAATTTGTTTTACTCCTAAGCTATGCTCAACAGCAACATTCCACTTGTCCTAGATCTGAACCCATCAAGAAAACAGTTTGAACAATACCCTCCAAGACAACTGTCTCAGTAAGAGAGAGTGGAGCAAGAGTTGGCATTAGCAGTGGAATGGATCTCAGAAAACATGCAGAATAATGAAATCTATTGTTAATGAATTGGCAATCCCAGCAGAATAAGCTTCCATTTACCCCTCATCAGGGTACCAGAAAACTGTTCTCAATTTCCATGCCTGAACATGATTTTTTGTTTGTATATTTGTTTGTATTTATGTTTCTCCTTGGAATATTCAATAGTTTCCAGGAGTATTGCCTGTAGGAATCTAGGGCTATGGTGTTGTTATTTATTTCCATAATTCAAGACACCTACTGTGTATCTTGGCTACCCGTCTAGACTATTGTTTATAGCTATTGAAAATAAACAATTCCAAGGCATAATATAGTCCATCCTAAACAGATACCTTTAACATCTGTTCTTATGGGCCTTTGCTCAGGAGTGGGCATCTTATCTCAGAAGCACACATCCACCTTTATAGACATTTACCTACTTTGAATCCTGTCCTATGTAATTAGGACTGTTAATTGCATTCATCCTTATGGTAAGACAAAGCGGGCTATGAACTGTTTCAAAATTCTGTTTCTGTTTCATTTTTCAGGTCATATGATGAGTGCTAACATGATGTCCTATTGAGCTTTATACATGTCAGTGCACATCAGGAACTTTGTGAAGAGCTGCTTGGTTCATGAAGTTAGGGAATCATGGCATTGGATAGATCATTCTTTTCAATTTGCTTTTGGCAAAAAATAACTTCTGGGAGGTTGAAATAGCATAGGAATAAATGCTACAGTGTTTATTTCATTATTAATTCATCTTCTATAAGAGTCAATATACTTTCATATGGAGCAACTATAAGCATTTTTCTTCAGTTGGGTAAGGGGAACAAAAATGTGAAATAGTTTCTTTCTGGCCAGAGAATAATCCTGAAAAGAATATGATGTCATAGAAAATTGTCTCTCAAACATGGTATTATCACCTCAGTCTTCTCTTAGATTTTTACAGAGACCCAAATCAAGAGGTCAGGAATGAACGATTCCACCTCTTAAGTTTGTGGACAAAATACATCCCAGCTGGCACAGTTTTCCACGAGTGCAACCTAAGTTTGTTGATATGAGGTAATTATCAGGCACTCTCTGTGTCTGTCTGTTTGTTTTTATTTAAATCCACACACACATATATTCTTTTATCTTTTGCAGTTGTGAAGAAAATCTTGTAAATGTAAACCAGGCATGATAAAAGCCAGCTGCCTGTTCCTGCAATGAAAATCAGTATGGAGAATTGCAGCAGGTTTCCCAGGCAAGACAACTAGTACTGTAGGCTTTTCCACTATTCTGTTACTGCAACTTGAAAAAAGAGGGACCATCTGTGACATGGAAATATAAGATAAACAACCGGGTAGAAGGAATGGAACAGGGCAGTAATGTGGAAATGGAACTTCATAATGAGGGCATGGGACTTTCATTTGGAACTGAGAGCCCAACGTTTTACTTTCTACTTATAAATGGGGGTTTTGTTCCCTGTACCATGCAAAGGGCAAGACTGGAAGACTGTTCGGGGTTGGTAACTGAGCACATACTGGGTTGTCAGGGTACAGATTTCTCTCCATTGGTGACTGAAGGTAACCAGGTACTCTGTTTATCTTAGAGGGGTAGAAGTCATATAAACATCCCTCTCTTGGAGGTGAAAAGGCTAAATCTGTCCATTAATCCAAAAAGATGGACCTGCGGTGCTGGTGAAGGAATACCTCTTTCCTTCGGTTGAAATTTATGGTACTCTTTAGCAAACTGAGCTTGAAAAATCCACGGAACAGCAATACAAAGGTAATGAGAGGACACTTTCACCCCTGCCTCGTGGCCCAGCTGGATTGGCTGGAAGTAGAGGGTACTTAGGATGTGTTCAGGCTGATCTCTTGTTGTGTATGGCCCTACTGTCTTAATGATTTTACCTAAAATCACCCATTTCGTTCACCTTAGCACACTTTGCTAGATTGTTAGTGAGGTAGCAGCTGCATAACCAGTGTGAAGATGTAAGAATTATTTGAACTGAGTATATTTTTTTCAGTAGATACTGGATTTGATTAATGTAGCCTCTTCGTCTTTGAAGTGAAAGTAGCGTCTGTGTGCAGATCACTGTCTGACCGAGTCTCGTTCCTACATTAGTTCCCATCTTGCAGCACACATACACATAATTTTCTCATTATTAAAATTTACTTGGCAATTCTATTAAATTTTTTTTCATTTTCTTTGGCCTCGTTATAAAGAAGTCATTATCTACACATAGCTTGCATAACTAGGGGGTCTACTAAAAGATATTGAGGCTTTTTCAGAGAAAATTGATAAACAAACAAAATAATAGAATCTCATAAAGTGTTTTCTTTTTAATCCTGTCCACATGGGTCTTCCAAAATACTGACCTCTAGCAATTTTGCAGCTTTATGTTAGGTATTTTATATGTGCATTCAGTTGTCCTCAATTCATTAGATTTTGATTCCTTTAATGACCTTTTGGTCAATAATTTAATGTGGAATTTAGCAAAAGCATCCTTTTTTAGATTAAACTGACATCAAACAGTGCCAAATGTACGATTGCTTTCATTGCTCTAACATAGCTGTAATCATTAAGCACTCCAACAATATTATAATTCTACAATACTCCAATATATCTGCATCAGCGTTTGTCCAATCTGATGGATATTTAGAAACGAATAAAGAAATAACCAAACCGGTGATATTAGGTGTCATATAGCTGCTCACCCACACATCATCCTGCTCTCAAAAGCAAAGCTTTGTGGTTTTTTTTGTCACGCTTGATGCTTCATTTACAACTAACTGTCTGAAATTGCTTCTGTCAACAATTTTTGAATTTGCTTTCTACTGACAATCCTGCAAGTAGCATTAATTTTCTTCCATGTTTCCTGGAAAGCCATTGTAGATGGAGCACAGACATAGCAGAAGTAAAATTATGCTTACATGTGAAGAATTGTTCCTCAAAAATGCATTACCTAGCACAGTCAGCCTGGCAGTGACTGTATGGGTGTATCCACTAGGACGAGCCTTCATTTGCTGTTGGTTTGTTATCAAGTGTGCATTATAACCTGCTGTACCTTTACAGGTTCTTTTAAATTTGTAGTATTTTCTAGAGTTCTCATTTCCGGCTTATGATTTTACATAGATTCTTTCTCTCTTTTAAGTACTGAGCAAAGTGATTTCACTAACTGTTGTATGAGGCAGATGAACGTATCTGTAAGATATCCCATTAGTCTGTGTTTCCTATCTTAGGCATGAAGCTGCAAGTTTGTTATTTCTGTCTTAGTATTTAAGATATTTGGTTGTCTTTCTGTCCACCAATGTTGACTGGAAATTGAGGAGTGTTATTTGTTTGCTTATTCTTTAATCTAGGAGGCAGCATTGGTCAGTACTTCTTGTACTGTGTCATGGGTTGGTACTTGCCATTCAGGAATACTGGTTTCATCTGTCACTACATCAGCCAAGGTACTACAGGACTCTCAGAAAGAAAGAGATTATAAGGTGCAATAGTGGTTTGCTGGTATGAAATATTGAAATACATTTTAAAACACTGCATTTTCCTTCTTTAGCTTTAATTTGATAATTTCTTTGTTTTGGACAGCATAAGTCTCATCTTCAGCTGGCTTTCTCAGTTGAATGGGCATTTGGGCAAAATGGCTTTGGCAAAGCGTTTAAAACGATATCTTGTAACGTCACTTAAACCTTTTCCCATCTTTGCCATACAAGATGGTCATCTGTTTCATGGACCAGAACCTTAAATTGACTTCAGACATTAATTGCAGTGCAGTTCACGATAGCTGTAAAACTCAATCCTGTTTTTCCTCCAGTTCAGAGCTGCTAGATTCTTCCCTGGCAAGAAATATGACTATGATGCACCACTTCTCTTCTAGCTAGCAATGTATCTGTCCTGTCTTGTTCCTTCTCAGTTTCCTACTGTACTTCATGAGCAGAACTGACTGGAAATCTGGGGAAGGAAAGAATATGTCTCTGACAAACTCAAGAAGCCAGATTCTAAATAACCCAAAAAAACAGTAAAGTACACAGGTCTACTGCACTTCCTGTGACTTGGATTTCAAGAAAACGGTTAATTATGCGACAACAGGCATTTCACCCCTCGGGTTTACCAGAATATTAAGGTACTCTTTCCAGATCTGTGTCATGCATCTTCTTCTGCCTCTTTGCCTCTTCACTTCTCCGGGATTTTGTATTAGCAGAAAAATATCAACTCCCTTGGATTAATCTTGTTTTCTGCGAAGAAAGACCCCATATAATTAGTCTTAAGGCTACATAATCAAACTAAAGCACGTGAATACAAGGCTGAAGGAATCCAAGGTTTTCCATAGTAACCACCCTTTTCATCTTGCCTACTCCTTAAAATCAGATGGCTTAGTTAATCAAATTGCTGTTTCCCAAACAGATACTGCCTAAGAACAATATAGCAAAACTTGAATCAATGGGTTTAAATGTAAACAAAAAACCAATGTCATTTAATGGACATTTCTAAAATGCTGAATGTTGTCAAACTTTTCTATCAGCTTGAATGACCTTTTCAGAATTCCCTGACCTGTGCGTCAGCAAACATAGTGCATCTGCCCAAAGCATATGTTTTCTAGGCAAGCTGTCCCATCATTAGGATGATCTCCTCAGTGCTCAGATATTCCATTGAATGCATTGAATTAGTAGAATAATCAGTTTTTAGCTTCCAAATCTCAAAAATACTATTTCGCCTCTGATTGATATTACTGAAGAATGTAGACTTGTTCCTATAAGAGAGCCCACATCATTAAAGTTCTCCATTTGTGCAAGGTTGGAGACATAAATTACTTGGGATAAAATGGAACTGTTTTTTTCGCTGCGTCATTGTTTTTAATGGTGACTCAGTAATCTCATTACAAGGCAAATGAGAGCAGTCTGATGGCCAAAACCAGACTCTCTGTAAAGGCTAAAACTTGTCAGTAAAACTTTATAATTTTTTTCACAATGATAGACAACATCAATGGTTTACACTTAATAATACATAGGCAAATGCACCAAAAAGTGTGTAAACACCATCATTTTTTAAAAAAGGCTTCAGTATCATAGAAATTATCCACTTCTGAAGAAATACAGTTTACATAACCAGTCCTAAAAATTTTTGTTAAAGGTTTTCCAGAGGGGCAGAAGTACATATTTAATGATACAATATGAAATTGAGTCAATATTGCATTAAAATATTAAATTCCCCTTTCCTCCTGTACACTTCCTTACTTGTAATTCATCAACCTATCTTCCCAGGAACTGTCTGAAAGACTACACAGTCAAACTGCTGAGTTACTGCACATACATCTTGGTAATCACCACTCATAATTTATAGAATACGTAACGTGAATTCTTAGAAAATCTAGCATTAATTAACTAAAGAAAGATTTTAATAATTCTATTAAGTTCTAAATGACAAATAAAATGATAATATATTTTTTTTATCTATTGCTGGTGCCCCTTATAATTCCTCTCCCACACTTTGTCTTATTTTTTTATCTAATGTAACAACATTAACATTATTGTTGTTATTATTAAATGTAACAACATAACCTTTACACACATATATATACTTCAGACTTGACTTTGTATAAACATTGTCCTTGATCTTTTCTCAGCAAGGATTTCTTGGTCTCTGGGGTATGATTACACTCTCTCATGTATGTCAGTTAAATTTGTCGAATCTTGAGAACAATGGCAACATCTCTATTCATGTTTCATTGCAGATCTTGGGTGGAAATAAACAATTCACACAGCTTAGCTCCCAGGAATCAGAGGTCTTCACTGCCAAATATTAGTTGTTACAGTGAAGTCTTATTTTATAGCTTCAGACAGAGTGGCTGTGCACACTGAGGGCTCAGTTGTTGTGGGTTGTTGACGGCTCTGCCTGACTGTAGGGGTCAAGCAGAGCAACCAGAAATCACCCCAGCCATTGGTCTGGGCACTTAACACAGGCAGATCCTGATGATGAACCCAGAGAAAAGAAACAACCCCTCCACAGAGCTCTGAATTTAGGCTCCTTTAGGGCACATTTCCAAGCAGCTCCCTTTTTTCATCATCAGCAGACAAAGCCTATAGCAATTAGATTTCCAGCACTGCCACTGAGCTGTGGAACACCTCCCTCTATAAACAACACAGACCACGCCTGCCTATGATTTGCTGCTCTGCTTTCCTTTTGGCCAAGGCAATTTGATGAGCATTGGATACGCTACCGGCTTTCATCTGACACAACCGATGGCAACCATTTGACTGTATGGCCTCTGACTTAGATCTATATGTCGATTGTTATAATCCCACACTTTTTAAATCCACTGCTAAGGAAGGGTTTACAAGGACCTCCCATCTTTCCAATTAAGTTTCTGCCCCCAGACTGATAAAAATGCTGACAGGCTGCCAACAAATTCAGTTCTCTGCATTTTCATTGTTCTCTGCTGTTGCTTTTAAGACATTTAAAAGAGCTCAAATCTTTAGTGGGAGGACTTATTTTTGCTTCTACTTTTTTGTGTTTTGTTTTGGTTGAAAGGCTTAATAGCTTTAGGGCAGATGTCTGCAATATTTTGTGATTTAAAAAGTGACTTCTATTAAATAGCCTGTGTTATTTTTTCCCCACTTCATTCAGTTACCACGAATAAAATGTCCTTACACCAAAAGAAAAGGTTATCTTCCCAAGACATGTCACCTCTTAACTGATGGCTCATGATAGTCCAGAGTCTTCACCGTGAAACTTAGTTTGTCCAGGGTTTGAGCATGTGTCTGGTTAACTGGTATACTATATTTTGGAAACAGTTAATAATTTTTGTGTCATGTATGGCATTTAATGGAACTGGAAAAATGACTGCTGTGGTGCACAGAATAGCATTTAAATCTTGCAGATTCACGTATAACAGGCAGTCATGTTTAGTTCTTGGAGAATTCACCATGAGATTAGGGTACTTTTGTACTGAACCTTTTCTTGGCCTGCAGAGTTTGTGATCTCCTGGAACAGGGCAGATGGGGTGGAAAGCCTCCTTCTGTCCTATTGGACAAGCAAGTCTGCAAATGGAAGGCAATGCTAGTCCTATAGCTGGGGTGCCAAATCTCTATAGAAGATATTTCTTCATTTTATGTGAAATAATTGCTGGAAAAGAAGTAGATACAGAGGACAAACCCCGTACTTACCTGAACCACGACTATCTTCTCTCTACAATGCTTATTTTTTACAGTAGTGTTTGGTCAAAGTATGTTCCACCACAGAGAAAGTGAAAACTGAATTTCTTAAGGTGCCTGCCTACTTTCTGGCTACTTAGGAGCTGAATGTGCAGCTCTTCTGGCCAGGGCCAAGTGGCTGAGAGGAAACTCAGAAACCCAGCTCCTACTGCCTGGAGGAAAGCGTGCAGTGAGTTTTGTGCTTGCAGAGCTGAGTAGTCCTAGTGCAGATGTTTTTGGAGCTCTTAGGTTCTGCATTGAAAGACCGGAGCTGTTTTAAATTTGTGTGTCAATATTGCTTTTTGAATCTGCCCCTGAGTTGCATTTGGGAATTTTGACAGAACCAGCATTGCCTGTATTAAATACTTGGCAGTAAGTTAGCACTTTCTGTGCAAGAATATTGTAGTGCTTTGCAAACATTAATTACACTTTACGACCCCTCTGAGGAAAGACAGAAAGCTAACTCTGGTTTTGGAAGACATGCTGATTTTTTTTTTTATTGGCTGTATGTTAAAAGAAATGTAAAATCAACCTTTCTGTTGCCCAAATATGTAACCAATGTGACATTAAAACAAAAATCAGCAAGATTCCAAAGCCTGCTGCTTCAGTGCCCGAGAAGAGGAAAGGAAAATCAGTTTGTGACTAGAAAGGAGTGCTTTGATGACGGGGTATCTACCTTTACATATGCTACCTGATGGGTCACTTTTTGTCAGGATATGTGACACTCATTTGTCTAATTAGCCCTGACTTTTCTTTTGAACTTTATTTTTGTTTTGTATATACACATTGGAGAAGAAAGCTCTGACAATCCCTGGGAATCATGTTTAATTCAGAGTCATTATTAGCCCTTTGATGAATAGAAAGCATATTTTAAACATAGGTACAGAGCAGTGAATAAAGTCAGGAGGCTAAAAAAAAGGAATGCTATTAATGTGCTCAGCATATCGGGTACAGATCTGTGTCCTTATGTTCAATAACAGTCTAAGAGAAGACATAATGCACTAGGGTATTAGACAGTGTGAAAGAAAAGAGGAAGCTCATAGAAAACCCTCAGAGAAGCATGAGAAATCACAAGATCTTGTCTGAAATTGCAAGGTCTTGTCCAAAACCATCTTCACAGCCATCTTGCATTCAGTTTGCGGTGTGGAAGGTGGGTACTGGCAGTCCTGTCGTGCTTCCCTGCGGGCCTGCACCTGAAGCAGCTCCTTCCTTGCTGGTTGCTGTGATCCCCATTTCCAACCTGTGCCAGTGAGAGATAACTTCATCTTTAGTTTCTGAATACAACAGAAAAACTGACAGGTACTATTAAGGCAGAAACATCTTTTGAATTATGTGTCTGTTTATTCATTCTTTTCCTGTAGTCCCTTTTGCAACATATTGTTCTCTTATTATAGTTTATGCATTTCTTCTAATGATAATTGAATCCTTTTGGGTTTTCAACATCTGTGCGAGGGATGTGCTTAGTAGTTTCAAATAAGAGTCAAGCTGCTGGAAAACATCTTACTTGAGATTGGATCCATGTTGTGCTTATAACAGAAAAAAAGAGCCCTTTGTACTTTTATGTTTCTTTACTTTAAAAAAGGACAAAGAAAAACATTACAGAGCTAATGTGCTATTATTTTACTCTGCTAATTAGAGATGAAATAATGCATTGGAGCAATTAATATCAGTTAATGCTGAATCAGTATATCAACTATTTTAGATAGTCCAAGTAACAGTGTAACACAAGAGGTGATCGATCTGGATGATGAGTCTAACAAACAAAAAACATACTTGATCTATGTAATGAGGACAGTGTAAGGAAAATGGTATTTTTGCTCATTTTTTGACTGTATTTGTTTGGTGCAAGGAAAGGTGGTTAATCATAGAGTCATAGAATGATTTGGGTTGGAAGGGACCTTAAAGATCATCCAGTTCCAACCCCTCTGCCATGGGCAGGGACAGTTCCCACCAGACCAGGCTGCTCAGGACCTCATCCAGCCTGACCTTGAACACGTCCAGGGAGGAGGCATCCACAGCTTCTCTGGGCAACCTGTGCCAGTGTCTCACCACCCTCATTATGAAGAATTTCTTCCTGATCTCCAACCTAAATCTTCCCCCTTTCATTTTTAAGCATTCCCCCTCATCTACAGGCCCTTGTAAAAAAATCCCTCCCAGCTTTCTTGTAGGCCTCCTTTAGGTACTGGAAGGCCGCTATAAGGTCTCCCCAGAGCCTTCTCTTCTCCAGACTGAACAACCTCTCTCTCTCTCAGCCTGCTCTCAGAGGCTTCAGCCTTCTGATCACCTTTGTGGCCTCCTCTTGACATGTTCCAACAGTTCCACATACTTATGTTGGGGATTCTAGGACTGCACACAGTACTTCAGGTAGGGTCTCACAAGAGCAGAGATGGTCATGGTAAAAATACATCTGTGGAGCTGGACAATAATCTGTGGAAGCACTTTCTTTGTACTGTGAAACATTACAATGACAATAGTTGAGTAAGGTTCTCATGTTGTTTTTTTTCCTGGTAATTTTGTGCCAGGTACTCAGACCTTTATATTAACAGCCTAAGCAAACACTAACACTAAAGAAGTTGAAGCAAGCCATTCTCTGTGAAATACAAGGTGTGTCTAATAATATAAACTAAATTATGGGATTGCCTCCCTTGGGAATTTAGTAAGTTCTAAACTGTTAAATTGGAACTAGTTCTTGTTTTTCTATGTTTGTAAGCATAGCCTGAAGTCATGATTTCTTGACTGTTCAGACTGGATTTGCAAACTGCTCATCACCTCCCAGCACAGGCCTCATCCAGGTCGAGCCTCCTGCAAAGCTTATTGTGCCTCTGTGCAGATCCCAGAAGGACAGAGGAAACCTCATCCCAAATTAGGGTTAAAGTAAAAAGACCTAGGGTACTAGAGATGACATGAAGTGTACTGATACCCAGAAAACCCAGCAAAATCTTTGACTGTTTTAGAAGGAGCAGAATGAGTTCAAACAATATCAGAATGTGGCTGTGCAGCCCTGAAGTTTCTGTGTTAGGCTTTGATGTCCTATCAACAGCTTTTGTGAATCCTCATACCACATTTCATTTATATTGCTGTTCACAGGACTTTGAGTTTTTAATACCTTCTGAAGCAAGACTTCTGCTTGAATTCAGTGGAGAGTTTTGAGCATTTGTGAGTCACAGGATGGGGTTATTACGAGGCTGAGAGTGTAAACCAGGGCTTTTACCTGCTGCGGTCTCTGTTATTGGAACACAGAACTCATCCATGGTTTTCTCAAAGTCAAAGCAGAAGGAGTATAGCTACAGGATTTACAGAACAGCAGTTTCTCCCAGTTTATTATTTGTAAGGTTATAGATGATAATTAATGAGGAGAGCGACACTGAATTTTAATTGGGCTGTAATTATAACATGGCAATTTATATAGTGAGACTTCCAAAACTGTTCAGCCCCTACAGCATTTTGTTCCTCAGCTAAATGTAACTATAAAAGTTAGAAAGAGATAAATAATTGGTTCTGAAACATCCGTATCTTAAGTGCTCTGTGTGTGTGTGTGTGGTGCCATTTATCATAATTTACCTAGGGGAAGCACCTTTGTGTTAGATCTGATAGACTGGAAACCAGGCGAGTTATGGCATCTACAAATAAGCAGGAAGAGCTGGTGCTGGAGCAGTACTGGATATATCAAGAGTCAGGAGTCACATCACTGAATTCTGTCCATCCTCTGAGACACATAAAGAATCTGGATATGACCCCCCAAACTGCTAAGAATATGAGAGGGATCGATGCAGGGATTTCCTTCCCTGAAACGTTCCAAACTCCATCTAAAGGACAATTCAGTCTGTTTGAGCTTGGATTAGCCAAGTCAGAAAGAAAGGATGTTGATGTGGTTCTGTAGATTGTAGTATTCTTAACAGGTCCTTACATGTCAAGAAATGGCAGATTGAATCTCTTTACCTTATTTGGGTCGTTGTGTTAGCAGTATGCATGGTGGTGGATCTTAGCTGCTGCGAAAAGGTGTCTGAACATATGAATGGGAAAACCCCCAAAATGTCCACTACTGGGCTGGCTCAACAGCTAAGATACTTATTTCAAATATCTAAACATTTGAAGTAGATCTTGATCTCAACTTCTCTTATGAGATGTCTAATTTTCCTTGCTTCCAACTGAGAGAGAAATGTTAGAAGGTCAGATTTTCCTGTGGTGTGGAAAAAAGATTTAAGAATTGTGCTACTGCTTGCTCTTATCGTTATTCGTGAAATTCTATCTGCAAATACTCCTTTTCCTCAAGTAAAGGCAGTTTCTAGAAGAAAAATCAAGCTATGGCCAGCTGATTCTTGCAGGAGGAAGGTACAAACAATTACCTGTCCTCAATTAAAAAAAATGCCAGGAAAAAAAATAATAGCAAAGTCCATAATCCAAGTTTAATGATGAAATGGGTCAGGTCCAGGAGACTGTAAAGACCCGTGCTTTCAGGTAGCTCATTACCAGACCTCCTGTCTCCCACAGGACATTTCTCTTGTTTTCTAAGGTTTCAACAAGTAATGGAGTAAAGTAAATATACATATAAAAATACATAGAGCAGGATTTTAAACCTTGCCTTGTAAAAGCATGTGTGGAATTCCATTACTGCAGATCTTTTAGAGCGGGTTAGAATAATATCTGTTAGGAACAGAATAATGGATCTCCCTTTGGAAAAAGAGAGGCTAAACTAGGTAATTTATGAAGGAAAATACTAGCTCTTCTTTTCTATATTTTGTGGTTAATCAAAGCTTTGTCACTTCATAAGCTGTATTTTAGATGTAACCATTATTTTCCACAAGCAATTGATGATGAAGGGATTTCTGGCCGAGTTTTTCTGGAAAGTATTGTGGTCTAGTCTGGGGAAGTTCTCAAAAGAAGTGGGGATGCAAAAGGAAATACCTATAAATTCTTCAAGGTTGATTAAAAGAATCTCATTTAAAATTCTTGCCCTGCTAGGATTGCAAGAAGCCTTCAGGAAAGACCTCCCTCTCTCTTCACTCACACACACAAACTTCCACCAGTAATTCTGCATTAGCCATTTCTGCTTCACACAGAGAAATATCCCATTAGGAATCTGCATGTACCAGGGGCTGAAGCTTTGGGTACATGGAAAGCAATACAGGTGGTGGTTCCAACTCTCATTTTGAACAATTGTATTTTCTTGTTATTCTCACAGCACCGAGTCATCTCAGTATAATGTGGAAGTCAGAGGCATCTTTTCTATGCGAAAATTGAGAATATCTTATGTGAGTGATACTTGGTGGAAGGAAAAAAGTATAGAACACGAATCTCTCGGAGCTGAAGCTTTTAACTCATGAAGAGTTTTTAGTAAAGAAAAACATATTTATTTTGTGATGCTTGAGTGTGTTTTCCTCTATTGTAAGATGACAGAGGGGGGTTGATGCACATTGTTGTTTCTGGAAAGGAGTTCAACCTTTTCTGTATCTGTAACAACGAAATTGAAAATTATCTCAGTTTACCATGGAGAATTTGATGAATTCAAACTGCATAAACAACAAAGTCTTCTGTTTGTTTGTTTTGTTCGTGGTGTCATGAAGCTATCGCTATTCTGGAAACTAGTGAGGCTGTGCAATTTGGCTGCTGATAGAAGAATTTTCTTTCATTATGTTTCTTTTCTCTCATGTAGAATCATTTAAGTTATTGAAATTAGCAAGAATGCTTTAGTTTGTTTGTTCAAATGTACCAGTTAGCAACAACTCAATTTGTAACTGCCAGTCATGTTTAACCAAGCAAGTGAGCAAGTGAGCCAAGAAAACAAGATTGTGGTTGCCTGCGCTGCCTGGTTAAGATACACAGCTGGAAGAAACAGCTCATAATCAGAAAAAGGATTTCCTTAACCAGCCCTTGCTACGTGACCAGCTCCTGTTCGTGTTCTTATTGCAATTGCTATTCTTATTACTTCTGAAGGAACTCATTAGGCATTGACATTCTCATATCTAGGTGTTTATTCCATCAAAAGAAAAAGCTTAATTAGGCTGCAAGTATCAGCAACATGTATTCCATCCACATTGCACGTGACAGAGTGTCTTTGTGTAGCTCTGAGGCTCTGGATGAAAATCAGGAAAAATCTGAGCTTACACTACCTTTTATTATGACAATAAGCACATAACAAAAACATGCAGTATAGCCAAGTTTACAACATTTTTTCTTAGTAGGGCTTTCAGTAATGATATCCAAGCATCGGGCTAGGTTGAAGACTCTGCACTCAGTCCTGAGGAAAGCATCAGCTCGCTGAAACACAGATTAATGTGCTCTAGGACAGCCATATGGCTAAATGGAGCTAGATGCAGGGATGCAGTGTGAGCCAATAGCCCCCGGAGTCTGCTCCTAGGGAGATTAAAGCTTTGATTAGCAAAATGAAGCAAGGTAATAGGATTGCCAGAGGTATTATTAAAGAATCCAAAAATACTGCTTGCAAGTGGTATAAAATCAGGCCTTAAAAATATTTGACTAGTAAGTTGTGTTCGACTGAGAAACATAAAGACTCTTTATAGGGAGTGAAAGCTAGGACAGGAAAGCAAGTATGAACTGAAGTTGAATAGTAGACATCTAAAGCCATCCCACTGCTAACATGGCCTCAATCTTTACTCTCCAAAATGTTGTACTATTGAAGTCTGCAGTGGTTATAAACATGGGAATACTGCTACTTGTAAGCAATAATCCTTCTGCGTATTGCAGAATCGATACTGAACACCTTTCAAAATGCATGTACAGGTAAATATAATATTCATGTGCATATATGGTACAATTTCTAACCAGATTTGTTTGTTCAGGTTTGTATTTTTAAGATTTTTCTTAATGTTGCTTCGTACTCTTTACAACTCTATAACACTTCATGGGAAAGTTATCAACACCTTTGGCTAGTTTAATGAACATAGTGTATATGGAAAATCTAATATGCTGCGCTTCTATGCAAGAAAAGAAAGCCAGTAGTAAAATCTAATACCACGGTAACTTTCTATCAGCAGAATATCATCAAGAATTTTCCAGGATTTTTGCAGAGCTCTGAAATGGTTGGTTAAGGAAAGATCTCGTGACAGTGAGGGTTTTTTTCTGCTGATTTCCCACAGCGGTAATTTCTTACTAGAATATTTATCTTGTCTGATGGGATTTTTTCTGGTAACGTGGCTATGAGAAAGTGAGAGTTTACCTATTCTTTTATAAAACAATATTCTGGAATACTGGATTTGTTTTAATGTGCAAACTTAATGTAATGTGAGATTAATCTCTGGAATTATAGTGACAATATTTTATATGTCTTTGTTTTTACTATTGTATTCCCTAGAAAACATTGTAGTGTCAATTTTGTTTGAGGGCTTTGGCATCTTCAAGGAAATTTCTTGTGGAAATGCAAGTAAAGAAGACTTAGGCATAGGAAGTTGTGTTGTTTTATAAGAGACTATATGCTAATATACTGCGGCTGATCTATAACTCAAAAGAGTATAATAATAGGTGATAGATATATATGTAGATGTGGTGCTTAGGGAGATGGTTCAGTAGTGGGGTTGGCAATGTTAGGTTTACAGTTGGACCTGGTGATCATAAAGTTTTTTTCCAGCCTAAAAGATTCTGTTATTCTGCAACTCATTAGTATAGAAATGGAAAAAAGTTTCCTATATTTTGAGGTTTTCAGATCACTACCATGAGTGTTTGGGGTTTTGTGTTACTATTTTTTTAAAAATTCTTTTGTTTTTGTAATGAAATGCAAGAGTAATTTGCAGTAATTACTTTACTGTAGTGATAAGTGCTGATATTGGTTTGCCATAGAGGTACACATATGATGTGTGTTACCAGAATTGGAAAAACTAATATACGGATCATGTGCAAGACTGGAAGTACTTGAGAACAGAAATAATTGTGTAAAACTGGAGGTATGAAAAAGAATATACGAAGACATGCATGGGGTAGAGAAATTTTAAAGATTTCCTGAGGGCAATGTTTTTGTGAGAAGATCTTCTTGCTGTGTCAGGTCATGCTAAAAGTAAAGAATTCATGTCAAAACCATGATCGAAAACTCCTTTTGTTTTAATCGTAAAAGATTATTAACTTTTTCTGGAGTAGATCCATAAGAACTCACAATAATTTGAGGGGAAACTCAGAATCGAGGTTAGTAAAAGGATCAAATGTCATCTACATCTTCTCGTCTCTCAGTCCAAGCTCACAGCCTGCAAGGCTGTTATGTATTTCCCAGACCTGAATATGGGGCTGTGCATTACTGGAACACATGGAGCTGATTCCTCTTGGATGAAGGAAAAGAGAGTTTACTGCATTGTACTGTTTCATTGAGCTGCCCTGTACATACTGCAAATTAATTAAGGGTATAACCAGTTTGGCACTGAGTTATGTGTCATTACAGGAGCACAATCAGGTTCCAAACAGCTTGTTTCTGTCCCCAGGAGCTGTGTTTCCGGGTACAACACAGAAATCAGCATATTTGCTTAGGAAATTACTTCAGGTTTGAGCAGTAGTCGCATTGAGCTTATTGTAAAATTCTGCCATGAGTTCACGTTCTTGGAATTTAGTTTAAGACTCTGGTCTTGGCAGATCTAGATGTGAAGTGTATTGTTGAAATTCGTAAAGAATGCGTCTTTATCAGCGCAGCTAGAACACACAAAAATAATCTATATAAAAGTTTTTTTACAATACAAACCATGAGATAGAAATAGAAGTTGAGCCACAATGCATACGTCAAAGCGCTCTCACAAAGCTTTGACTCTGCCCTGGTTTTGAGCAGGGGTGTTTCATGATCCTGTTCCTATAACAGATTCCTCGTATATCAATGTAAATAGTTCAAGGATAGATTCCCCTGTAGAATGCATGCACTCATACTAGTAGGCACAAGGAAAAGTGGGGAGAGACTTGTACACTCCAGAGCTCTTGATGTATCTGTGACTCACATTTGCCCAGAGTGACTCAGATAGGTGTGAAAACCCTGTGAATGAGATCTTCTCTATTTCAAGATTAATTTTATATAATTAAAAAAATGAAAAATTAAACTCTAGTTATTTGTTTATACTGGAAGAGTAATACTTTCTGCAGTGATAGATTTTGTCGTGAAGTAAAGAGAAGCAAAGACTCTGAAAATACAGAATGGCAATAAGCTTTGAAATCTTCAGAGCTCCTATTGCAACATCTGAAAATTTGATCTCTTTTTTCAGCAATTACTGTACTTTAGGAAAATTAAACAAGCCCTATCCTGTAACAGGGCTTGAGCCTCAGACATGACTCAGGTACTTATGGTGATGTGCACTCTGTGCTGTACCACGAAGCCCCACATCAAGTCAGGGCGCAATTGTTTGGGAACAGGGACAAAGATGGCAGAGGCTGCTAGGATACAACAGAATTGAAATGAAGTAAGTTCAATGAAAAATGCACAGTCACAGCTCACAATGTGCTTAGCAAGAATCAGCCACATTGTAGTAACTGGGACTGACTCAGCAAATGACCCTGCAGCCTCATGTTCATAGGTGGTGACTAAGAAATCTTTTTAGAAAGGCTTATTAGATGAACATGTCAAAAAAAAAATCCACCCTCAAAGTTGGTCAGCAACAATATTGAGATATTTTAGAAAGTTTTTCTAGGTCCTTCAATACATATTGAATGGATTGGACCTGCAATTAAATATAAAGGCTTATGATGCGCTTTACACAAAATGCTAGATCCTGACCAGAGATGCTCATAAGACACGAGCTGGAACATACTCTTGTCTTCTACCTTAAGCAGGTTTTGTTCATAGCTGTAAACGTTCCCATTTATTTCTGCTTGCTTTTTAATTTTTTCTTTTTTTTTCGTTTAGAGCAAGAAGGAAAGTTCAGTAGCTGTAATTCAGTAAACATATTTTTTATGCAAGGCTTTTATATCTACCCTAGAAGGCTCTCATTTGTTTCTTTCTTCTGGAGGCATGAAAGATTATTTATTAAATATAATAATAATAATAATAAAGTAGAGATAAGCTTTCTTAGCTGGCATTTCTTCAGATTCTGATGTATTTTTCCCCAGCCTCACTTCATTATAGCTCTATTTGGTAGAGCATAACCAGCATGTGTCACACTGAATGAAGGCTGGCTTCAGAATAACACGCCAGTAAGATGATTGCTCTTGGAACACATGGTGCCCTTACTCTATAATTAAAAGCAAAACCTATGTGGAAAAAAATGATGCTAAAAGTCTTAGTTTATGCTCACCAGAGACTAGGAGTGCAGAGACAAACACCGTTGTACAACCTTAATCGCGTCCTCTGTGTCTGGTTGTGGGAGTTTTGACACTGCGATACTCCTGCTGGGGATTATTGAACCGGGATCTGAAGTGGATGTGGGGCTGAAATTGTGCAGCCAGGGCTCAGCCTGCTGAGAAGCTGTGCCAGAGTGGCAATCTTGGCTTCCCAAAGGACAGGGGCAGGGAGGAAGGGTTCGCTGCACCACTCTTGGAGGGGCAAATCTGGCTTTTGGGGCTCCCTATTCTTCCTTTTCATCTCCCTGGCTGGTTCCGGTTTGTGTTTCCTGAGCAGGAGTGCTCAGCCTCCATCCAGACTCCTCTCCTCAGAGCAGTGATGTTCACTCCTGGCTGAGGAAGGAGCAGTCACCCCAATGCATGCATGGGTATGGCACCAGGCTGACCATTTATTTTTCATCCAACTTTTAAGACTGGTCAAAATTTCAAACTTCAAAAATGAAAAAACGTTAATAAAATACCATCCTCTATTTTCTGTGTGGCAGTAATCAATCACCTTCCTGTTAAACTAAATTTTTAATGGACAAAACTTAAAGGGATAATACTTAAACAATTTCATTATCTTTAAGAATACCAAAGCCTCAGTTTCCTAGAAAGGTGTTTTTAGACAAGTGCATTTGGAAAAGGTGTTCCAAGATAGGAAGAAAAAAAGGCAGCACTGCTGGCTATCAGTGGTGTCCATCTTTTGTACATTTCATTTCAAGCATGCTGATAGATACCCCCATGGAATCAGTCCAATTTCAAGCTGAATGCAGAAGATATTGTAATATTCTCCAGAAGTAAAATGTGATTTAGGAAAGCTTGGAACTTTCTGAATTTCTTTAGATTTACTTGAAGAAATCTGAAAAGAGTTAAATAATTCTAAACAGTGGTTTCTAACCCGACTTTTCCAGCCACTGCATCATGAACATTTAGATAAGTGAACTGATTTTCTACAAGGTGAATAGAATGCAAATATTTTTTTAAATTAAAACTGTATCACAATTTTCTCTTTTCAGGTTTCCCTTGACTGTCCCACAACCTTCTTTACTAGATGTGAACAAAGTTTGTGTTCTTCCAAGACAGCTTACAGGCTTTCAAACCAGAAGTTCCTGTCTTTCCTTCCCTGCAATGGTCATCCATTTTTCCTTTCTGATGTTACCTTCATCCCCACCAGCTCTTCCATTTACTCAGTTCTCATAAGTCATAGCCACATCATCCTTCAAATCAGTCCAGCATTTCAAGACAGTAAGGTGCAAGCTCCTTAGACAGCCGACAGTATCTGTTTGTTGGATATACTTTGTGTCCTCTCTTGAACTGGCTCCACTATTTTCAGAGCCATATTTTATTCTGTCTCCTGAGACAAGGCATTCACTTTTGATCTTGTCTCTGTCTTCTTTCTTCACACACAACTTTGGGTCTCAGAAAGGCCATCTCAGTCATCTGTCATTTGGAGGAAGCTACTTCCTTCTAGACTTAGCTTTAGAGCTACACAGTAATAATTTATACAGCAAAAATAGTCACCCTACTCACCACCTTTGTCAAGATCAAGACATTGTGAGACATTCAGTGAGAGGTTTTTTCTCACACTACGTTTTAAAATCTTTAATTTCTTTTTTTCCACTATTTTAAGTTGAGGAAGTCTAGTTATGTACCAGGTCTAGCTCATAAAAGACTGATGTACACTGAAGCACGCAGTCAGTAGGAAATGGGTGGATTTTATCAACAGATTTTTTTGGCTGATGAAAATAACAATGAAAAAAGAAGTGTGAATTTTGGCTGTGCTTCACTGCTATCAGCATTCATTTCAGTTTTGACATTAGAATACTCTAAATGCCCAAGAGAATGTCCTGATAGATACAAATTAAATGATCTGAGAATCTCTGTGACGTTGCCCAGATCCTTTTGCTCCGTTTCCTCCCATCTCTACAGAAATCTGCAGTAAAGTTGTGTGAATGGCTGAGCTCTGGTAGTCTTCTGGGCCAGGTTAGGTAAACCTTAAGGGCCAGGTTTTGACTGGTCCTTCAGCTGTTTTTCACCAGTAGGAAATAGTGCAATTGGTGATCTGAAAATCTAGCCAAGATATTTTTTCACTACCACTCCAGGGTATCAGTCAAGGATCTTCATTCCTTTCCCTATAGGAGGTCACCATGATGTAGAGTAACTGGCTGAGTTTTATCCCATTTCCATGGAATCCTGAGCCACTGCAGAACCCAACTGGTATAGACCATATGCTAAGAGGCTTTCAACTAGGTTTATCAGCAAGAGCTCTTAAAAGCTCTTACGGAAACCAAGGTGCTGTGAAGTAAAAGGAAGGTACATTATGGTTTTAAAAATGTCTAAAAGTTGGGAAAAAAGTGTATGAGTAAATGGTTGGGGAGGGGAGTCTCGTCTTCATAAAGGGAGTCTTGGAGATGTGTGCTGGTATCTGTACTACTCAACACACTGGTAAGTGATTTATAAAAGGAATGATTTGTAAGATGACAAAATGTGCTAATGCTGCTAAGCTGCATGGGGTGAAAAGATGAGGCCTGGCTGCAAAGAACTGTTTGAGGCCCTTAAAAGAGTGGTTATTAAATTAGCAAGTAAAATTCAGTGTAAATAATCGTCAAGTGATGCATCTAGGGGGGGAAAAAGTCAATTCAGTGCTCCATAGCAGCCAAAAAAAAAGTAGTGTTGTTGGAAATTAAAAGGATTTAATTAGGAAGCAAAATAGAGAACATCATTATGCCCTTGAATATTACCCAGATAAGTTGTACCTTCAACACTGCCTTCATGCACGTAGTCTTGGTCTCTGTTTCGAAAAGGATAATGTGAAAGTGGAAAATGAATGGATTGTTCCATAAAAATTTCCTGTCTACCAGACTGTGAGGAAAGTTGTTCAGATTAGTTAACAGGTATTCAAACTGAAAGCTATCTTTAACTATTTTCTATACCCCAGAATATGGTTTCTTCCCCTCTCTTTGACAGTCAGGAATAGGTTTGGAAGCTTCTAGACCTGTCTGAGGGCAATTTCTGTGGTCAGACTCAGCCAGGATTTTTGAGTGCACACACTGCTATTCGTTTAACATTTTGGCTCAGAGGTCAAAATGTGCTGGGGCTGCGAAAAGAAAGGAAGTACTTGTATTTTACATCTCAGACTCTTCATCACCTGTACATCTCTAACAGATTTGTGTGAAAGCTGCACGCACACTAGAGGGGAGTCTTCCACTGATATCCAGCAGCATAATATTTAGGTAACTTTGAGGTTAAGAAATGCTAAAAAACTTTTTGGGGAGTGGAGGGAACAAACTTACAGACAGCAATATTTAACAGAAGTGGGATTTACACCACCTCTTCTGTCTCCTTCATAGTTTTTTTCCACTCAGTAATAATTTTTGGAATGTTAAAATAATGATGCCAAAGGCTTTAGACGGCAGACATAGTTGTCAGATAACAGGAACAGGACATCGATGCTGGACTTTCGGTGGGCAGATTTTGGATTATTTAAGGAACTGGTCAGGAAAGTACCCTGGGAAATAGTTCTTAGTGGCAAGGGGGTCCAGGAAGGCTGGATGCACTTCAAGAATGAAATCTTGAAGGCGCAGGAGCGGGCTGTCCCCATGTGTTGTAAGAAGAGTCGTAGGGGCAGACGGCCGGCCTGAATGAGTAAGGAGCTTCTGAAGGAACTAAGTAAGAAAAAGAGGATGTATCGCCATTGGAAAGAAGGGGACGTAAGCCAGGTCATGTTCAAAGATGTTGTTAAGTCATGTAGGAAAAAAATCAGGGAAGCAAAAGCCCAGCTGGAGCTCAAATTGGCCACTTCTGTTAAGGATAATAAGAGTTTTTATAAATATATCAATGGTAGAAAGAAGGGCAGCAGCGACCTCCACTCCTTATTGGATGTGGAGGGAAATATAGTAACCAAAGATGCAGAGAAGGCTGAGGTACTTAATGCCTTCTTTGCCTCAGTTTTCAACAGTAAGGTTGTCTGTTCGCTTGCATAGCTATAGACTTGGGACAGAGTGGCTGGAGAGTAGTCAGGCAGAAAAGGACCTGGGAGTGCTGGTTGACAGGAAGCTCAACATGAGCCAGCAGTGTGCCCAGGTGGCCAAGAAGGCCAATGGCATTCTGGCCTGCATCAGGAATAGTGTGGCAAGCAGGACCAGAGAAGTTATTGTCCCCCTGTACACGGCGCTGGTCAGGCCTCACCTTGAATACTGTGTACAGTTCTGGGCCCCCCAGTTTGGGAAAGATGTCAGGATGCTGGGGGTTGTCCAGAGGAGGGCAACGAAGATGGTGAAGGGGCTGGAGCACAAGCCCTACGAGGAGCGACTGAGGGAGTTGGGGCTGTTTAGTCTGAAGAAGGGGAGGCTCAGGGGAGACCTCATTGCTCTCTACAACTACCTAAAAGGAGGTTGTAGACAGGCAGGGGTTGGTCTCTTCTCTCAGGTGACCAGTGACAGAACTAGAGGGCATGCTGCCCAGGGAGGTGGTGGAGTTGCCGACTCTGGAGGTATTTAAGGGGAGACTGGGTGAGGCACTGGGTGCCATGGTTTAGATGATGGTTGGTGTTAGTGTTGGTGTTAGTGTTAGGTTATAGGTTGGACTCGATGATCTCGGAGGTCCTTTCCAACCTTATGATACTGTGATACTGTGATAAATTATACATTTGTACCTTGGGAGCAGAGATTAGTACTGTACTGTATTTATTACAGAATTGTAAATTTTTTCCACATGAGGAAAAATAGGTTCCCTGTCACTAATATCAATAATACAGTTCATTTCTATTCCACAGTGAGTGTTATCCTTATGGCTTTAATGTCCTAGCAGCTCCTCTCAGATTGCTAGCCACTAGAAAGATTTTTCAAAGGCTGCATCACCTAAATTTTTCACCCGAGTCTCTGTGTAGTCTTTGTAATAAAGGAGCTGGATACCCACCAGCTCTCTTGAAAGTCAGCTGGATGCTGTTAGGTGATCAGTCCTCTTAGGAATTAGTTTGGCAGCTTACAGATAGATTCAGGATTTGATAGAACACGAAAAGTCTTCTTTGGTTAAACTTGGCCTCTTCCTATCCAGTCAGCAACCAGCAGAGAGCAATATTGCACACATCAGCGAGAGATCAGTTCGCCACACTGTATTATTCTAGGGGGAATTAACCACTATAATTATTGCTTTCCTTCTCCAGCACTGCTGTAATGACTAAGCTATACATAAAGGAGTTTAGGCTTTGCTAATTTTTTCGTTCTTCTTACTACTTATTTTTTATCTTGTGTATAGTCAGTGTCTTGTCAAACCTGAAGCTAATTTATTTGGTATTATATATTTAAAATGTTTTATTCTTTAAGAACCCACTAAAGGGATGTAACATGCAAAAATTAGATTAAAGAGCTATGGAAAAAATCTTTTAATTAACTAGCTGAATGAAGCTTTCTGCTTCTGTGGTGAATTTATAAAGGCTCCCTATTTTGTATAAACTAATATTATTTTCAGAATTCAATTTGGATTAGATTACCACACCGGGGTCACAAAATGGAAATATGTGCTGTATGTGTACCAGCACTTCAGGATCTCCTTCAACTATTTTTTGCCTTGTTCTTCTTCAAATGTAGTCCCAATATTTCCTGATATAATATTTATGAGATATATAAAAATGTACAAAATTATTTCATTTCTGAAGTAAAATAGCTTATTACCTTAATACCTGTCCATAATCACAGTTTTTAATCTACAGTCTTCCAAGTAAAGAATGGATGATCATACTTTAATAATTTATCCAATATATCCTGAAATCTCTGAATATAGATACACACTAAATATATCTACATAGTTTTTATAATAAACCCTCCACCTGAATGACCCTCAGTGACTGTTGCCTTGTCTTATCCCACACAGCAGCTTAAATAAGTCTCTTTCAAATTTCAGATTCACCAAGGCAAAGTCCTGCACTTCCCTCTAGGGCAAAACAAGGCAGCCAGGAAAGGTGCTTCAAGCACCTGGTACTCCAATGGAAGAATAAATAAAACCTCAGTCCTGCACTGAGCCTTGGACATGGGTCCTTCTGTGTACCACGTACAGGATCAGGATTACCTAAAAAATGGTGAACCTCTAGGTCTACCAGTGTGCAGAGTGCCATCAAGTGAGCTCTGAAGTGCACCTTCAGGCAGGTCAGAGCTGCAAACTCTTCCTGAGCTCCCATCACTCATCCTTTGAGCACTTCATTTTTGTGCCTTGCTGTGCAATGCAGACTTTGCTGTGAAAGATTAAAAATCAACTTTATAAAAAATAATCAGTAAAGCTGCTGCTCTTCTCCATCATTTCATCATGAATCTTTGATTTCCCGAAGGCTTTTAGAGGTGTTAGTAAGTTTGGAAGACAGAATTAAGGAGAGGAATGGCAAGGGATGGGGAAGGACTTGCGTAGTTTACCAGCTTCCTTAGTACATGAATTCAAAAGAAAGTCACGTGTCTATTCAGCACTGGGAAACGCTTCACTGGATAACATGCAATAACCTTTTCTACATGCCCTGGGATTGAAAAATGCATTCCTAATACTAATACTCAATATAAACGAGGACCTTTGAGAGCAAAATTCTGTGCTCCTTTGTATGAGAAAGTGATCATCTTCATTCCAATATATTTTTTCTTATAAATTCTTACAAGCTTCCTCCATCTATCTGTGAGTGAGAGATTCAAGGTACTTATCAATAGTATGATGGAGTTGAGTGTCCACAGAGGAGGTCTGAGAAACCTTGGTTCATTAGTTTAACATTAATTAACATTAACATTAGTTTAACAAATAATGCTTCTTGTTTTGTGGTTTTCCCAGATGTTTTACAGCAGAGTCATCAGAAGGCAGTATATGCTTCTTCCTCTGTCTCTTCAGTGTCATGTGTGTCATTTTGGTGTAAACCCACAGCTCTCTGCAGTGATTTAACTTCCCTCTTCCATGCCGTTGTGGAATCATCTTACTGTTGACAGGAGCCCACATACAGATGGATGCAGAAAACTTTGCCCCCAGGTGCCCTCTCTATGGGCAGCTGATGGCCAAATCACTCCCATTCATACTGCCTGCTCCCCTCTGCCAGGTGAGCCCCCCCCAGGGACTGCTCGCCCCAGACACATGTGAGCAGAGTGGGAGGAGATGTCAGGCTTTGAAGAATGGAGATGTACAGACCATAAAGCAGTATTTGTCTTCTTTTGTACATCTAATCTGGAACAGAAATTATTCTGAATGAAAAAATGCCAACATCACTCCTTGTTTGGGTCCAGATTGTGCAAATGGCCTCTGTCTTCATGATAAGTATTTAAGGTCTAGCTTTAGGATGCTAGCATCTGCTCCTAGGAGCTGAAAGCCTGTCCTTTTCCTGACAGGAATAACCTTAATGAAATTAAAGAGCAATAAAATAAGCTACATTGCTCAAGATTATTACTTTCTGCCACATTGCATATTCATACTATAATTTACCTCCACAGGAGATCATAGGAACAAACTCTGGATTTTACAAAGGCCTTTGAGAAGTTAAGGCTGTAATCAGAGTAAGATACATCAACTGCTGTAATGAGGGCAATCAAGCCCACGCTTCTGCATGCCACCCAATGCCTGCAGAGTCCACACCAAAATGACTCCCCTCCTCTTTCCAATCTACCCAGTAAAGAGTGCACAACTGGTCTTCTGAGTCACATGGATCTAGGATTTTATTAAAATGTCAATAACCAGGTGCTCCTGGAGGCGAGGGAGAAGATTAATGGGCTAAATGTCCAACAGATCCACAGCAAAATTTTCTCTGCTTTGGGAATGCATGACAAATTATTGAAAAGCTATTGATTTAACTGGTCATCCAGGAAGAACATCATTGTGGCCTTTGAAGGAGAGACAGATACAACAAAACGGAAAAAAAAACCCAAGGGAAATAGCAAGTATAGGTCTTTTAACAGAAATAGATTTTACTGTGTTTACACTACTCCCATTAAAATCTTTCACTGACTTCCATCACATAAGTTTTTCATCTCCAGATTTCAGGTGACCCTTTCCAGCTTCCATGTGTTGAGACTTATCTAGCAGAAGGGTCACCAGCATCTGGATACAAGGCACAAATCTCACATTGCCCCAGAACATTTGGCTTGCTGGGAGTGGAGGAAGAGGTTTCTTCTTTATAGAAACAGTCCAGCTCTCCCAAAGACATACCCAGGTTTTAGACGTGCACAACCCACTGAAAAGAACAGGGTATCTCTCTTGGAATCTTCAAATCTGGGGAACAAAGCTGAGCTCTGATGACTTCCCTGGCCATCCTCATGCCCATTTGTGACCCCTTCTGAGTAACACACCTGATGGCTGACTTCTGCTCATTCCATGGTCGACAATCTGGATCACATCTCTGGATAAAGACAGTTCAGTATTTTGCTCTATTTGCTCTATTATTCAGGCTTTTCATTTTAGACCCTGATCTTTATTAAATTTTAATCTTCCAAGACATGATTGATACAATGACTGGAGAAAAAAAAAGAAGATTGTAGATCTTCCCTCTTAGGTCAAAAAGCTGTGACAGTATAGCTTGGTAATGCAGAGTAGCAGAACTAAAAAATATATTTCTCTCTCATTTCTCTTTTTCTGTGGTGATCTGTGTCCAAGACCCTTACTGTCCTCATCAGCCTGCCTGAGTAAAGGCCAGAGATGTAGAAACACCCCAGGTAGGCACGATGGACACTAAAATTTGAGAAACAGGGTCATATGGAAGAAGACTCACTGCGCGCTCTCCATCATGTAGGCTTTCCCAGGACGGTGTTGGGAACTGACAGTGTCTGCATAGTGGTTGGAAGAAAAGGGGTGCCTGAGCTATCTGCCTTATTTTACTCTGAAAGTCCATGCCTTTTTGTACCAAGTAGTCATGGTTCTACCTCTTCCCCAATATTTCCTTCTAACAAAAGGAAATATAACAAAGGCTATTCCTAATGGTTAACAAGACAAACGTGAACAGGAAAAGAAACAAAGGGCTATCTAGCCAAGTCCTCTCCCACTGTAGAATTCTGTCTTTTCTCTCCCTTTTAAAATAGCTTGATCATATGCCGAGTCCTGCACTTGGGGCACAACAATCCCATGCAGGTTTACAGGCTTGGGGAAGACTTGTTGGAGAGCTGTCTGGCAGAGAAGGACCTGGGGGTATTGATTGACAAGCGGCTGAATATGAGTCAGCAGTGGCCCAGGTGGCTAAGAAGGCCAATGGCATCTTGGCTGTATCAAAACCAGTGTGGCCAGAAGGACAAGGGAGGTGATTATCCCCCTGTACTTTGCACTGATGAGACTATACCTCGAGTACTGTGTGCAGTTGTGGGCCCCTCAGTACAAGAAGGACATTGAAGTGTTGGAGCATGTCCAGAGAAGGGCAGCAAGGCTGGTGAAGGGGTGGAGAACAAGTCCTACGAGGAACGGTGGAAGGGACTGGTGTTGTTTAGCTTGGAGAAGAGGAGGCTGAGGGAAGACCTCATTGCTGGCTACGGCTGCCTGAAAGGGGACCCTGGCAGAGCGAGTGTTGATCTCTTCTCTCAAGTGACAGGTGATAGGACAAGGGGAAATGGCCATAATTTGTGCTAGGGGAGGTTCAGGCTGGATATTAGGAAGAATTTCTTTACTGAAAGGGTGGTCAGGCATTGGCAGAGGCTGCCCAGGGAGTTGGTTGAGTCACCATCCCTGGAGGTGTTTAAAAAACAGGTAGATGAGTTTTTGAGGGACATGGTTTAGCGGATGATGGTTGAGGTTGGACTTGATGATCTCAAAGGTCTTTTCCAACTGGAAGATTCTATGATTGTATGATTCAATGATTTGAGGAGAAAAATGATAATGAACAACCAAAAATAATGTGGGATGACTTTCTAACAATTCCAATTGATGAACAGACCCAAGACTAAATTAAGAAAAAATTTCCAGGGAAAATTGATCTCGCCAAAACTATGAGAAAAATGTATTTTTCAAAACTTTTCGAGAATTTCTTCCAATAACATACCTTTTGTTTGTCCTAGTTTCCACCCAGATCATTACATAATTATAATAACCTTAAATGTCTGGCGTTCAGCTCTGTCCCTAAATCATTTGAACAGAAGCCTCTTAAAGAAGTGCTGTAGCCAGCGCTGATTTGCAGTACGTATGGAGACACTTTTATATGAAGAAAGGTCAGGTCCTGTGTGGTTTGAATATTCCCAATTCACATTTTGTTCAGAGGGAGTGAAGGTTTCTCAGAGCTAAACGAAAGCCAAGCACTCTCAGGAACATTTAATACTATCACTTGACACTAGCACTGCCTCAGTCTGAAGCCTTGAGTCTGTCCTCATAACTCCAGTGTTTTGAAATGTGTCTTCTTTCAAACAGGAGTTTGTGTTCAGTCTGAATCTATTGTGGGTTCCCACTAAAGAAACCCTCAGGACTGAGTGTTCAATGCTCACAATGAATTCATTGAAAAGGAGATGAATGTTCACATCACATCACAGTCATTAGCAGTGTTTTCCTGACCTGTTCAGGATGCCTCCTGTGTGGTGGCTCTCTTCCCAGCAAGTCTTCCCACCCCTCTGTGCCACTCAAGCAGATTGTGATAGCTGTGAGCATTCGTAAATGCACAGAACTGGCTCACTATGCCCAATTTAAAATAAATTGCTGAGCAAAAAGCTAGTCACTTGGGCTCTGACCAGCATTCAGGACCTACTTTGACGCGATTGCAAAACAAGCAGCAGAGATACACTGTTATTTCCTTCATGTTCTTGGCTTCTTTTTCCCTTGTATATTTTTGGAATTGTGCTTTAACGTAGAACTGCTTCATGCTACAGCTTCTCCTTGCCTCCCAGGAATCTCCAGGGGCTTCATCTAGACAAAAGCGAAAGATTTGTACTGTGAAGGTCTAGGGAGAGTAGAGGACTGACGTTGTCGCTAAGCACCTGCAGAGGTGACAGAAGCAAAGCTCAAGAAGCAGAGAACATCCCCAGCATAAAAAGAATGAGAGAAAAAGAGAGATGCTGTCCCCAGCAGAGAAGCTGTGGGAATATACTAGGGCAGGAGAAGAAGCAATCCTGAACAAATTTCTCCCTTTAGCTCATGGTATTATAAACAATTATTTTGAATTCTTTTCAGTTTTAAAGTCATTAAACTAATCAAATGCGACCAACTGGTTGAATAAGTAGAACTGTGCTGCTGTCATCTACTGAAATAAAAAAAAGTACCAGTTTATTCTGATGATCACCTGCGTATCAGTGTGAATAATAGCCACTCACAATTAAAATCATAAGCCCAGTACTTAAACTATAGGAACTGCCGTTTATTTTTCTGGCTCCCCTTAGGCTTGCCAATCCTCTGAGAGAAATCTCCTGAGCATCTGTGACTGCTTCCTCCATCAGACAGACAGGCAGGGCTCTGTCGACAGCGCAGCCCAGCTCTGTCCATATGCTCTCATTTGCTCTCAGTGCAGGGCAGTGGTTTACCTTGTGCACTGGTATTCCCAGGCTGCTGCAATGATTCCACAGCGTCTGCTCAGAGCCTTAATACAAAGAGAAGAGGAAGGAAAACAGCTGCTGCTGTTGATTGAAAGTTCCGTACACACACGCGTTTTTACTTAGTAGCACTATGACGTCAGAAGTCACTTCATTTGCCAAAGTGCTATGGGCTAATATGTGCATGTACAGCCTGTACATATAATATAGATACATTATAAAGGACAAAATAGTTCAACACAATAAATAACCAAACTTAGGATCAAAATAGTATTTGAAATCCCTGGGTATTAAGAAGCATGGTGATGATTGGCTCTGCCATCTCACATTGATTCATCCCATTAACTGCTCATAAATTCACTTAACATTTACGCACACTTTTGGTTTTGTGGATTCCCATAGCACTTACATTTTCATTTAGAGGAGGCACTCACAGGCTCTTACCACAGCCTGTGTTTATGACAAGAGTAACATGAATATGTAAATGTTGCTGTCTTCTTTCTAAGCCCGCGTGGTCACCACACACTAGAGAGTTCTGCAGTTACTGCAAAATATCTCAGACTGAGGCTGTCTCAGGGGCCAGAATCCAGAGATCAGTGAGGAGAGCATAGTCATCCTTGTGTAAATGTTAACAGAGGGCAGCTAGCTGCAGCCAGTGTGTGCCTTTCCTGGGAACGTGGAGTAGCTCCAGCTGCCGTGTGTATCCACCATATGGCAGAGTGCAGCATGGCCATTGAAGGCGGAGCTCCTTACGTTAAAAACAATGTGCCTGCCCTTGAATTGGTTCACGGCTGGTATTGCTGTCATCCTGGACTGCTAAGAGCCTCTATGCGCACTTCTCTTTTTTTGGGGGGTGCGCCACTATCACTGTTAGTACTCTGGAAACATGTAGGCTGCATACATACAATTAACCCAAAGCCAAATTAAACAAATGGTAGTTGGGTAGAGCAGGGGGGTGATGTGGAATGTCGGCACGAAGAATGTCAGGTTGCAGCATGTGTACGTGCGCACTCTGTTCAGCAAATGTGAAGTCAGGTCCTATCACTTCAGACTAATAACTCATCTTGTTTCTCTTAGGAAGTCATAACTTCATCCTCCATTTAACAGTGGGGTCCACAATGGAAATTGCTATAGTGACATAAAAAATAGAATGGTTTTGCTGTTTTTGTTATGGAGGAAGTATAGTTGTATGAATGCACTCATTTACAAAGAATTCTGTGTGTAAGGAAAGTAATACAAATAAGATATATTTTCCTAATGCTTTGGGCAACATTATATTACAGATTTAGTACCCTCAGATTGATCCATAGAATCATGTATAAAAACTCTTTGTGCTTATTTCAAATATATTTTTCTTGTTTTCATAAAAGCAAATACATTGTACACTATACAATTTGAATATTATATATTGATAATTGTTAAACTAGTTAGAAAGGTTTACTTTAGAAAAAGATAATTTTGGTATAATAAAATAAAAATATGTGACGTTTTTACATTGCAAATACGTTTTCCTATTTTATGATACCTGTTAATTCATCTCAGCAGCAGGTAAAACAAACAACAGAGAAAAGTTTGGTATTAATAATTGCCAGAGCAATTAGTTAGGAATAAGGAAGTTTTAAGTTCCTTATGTGCCATGTCATGTCGGTATGACATTTCAAGGTAATTTTGATTGCAGGCTTTTCTGTAAACATTTTGAAATACATTGCTAGTTTTATCCACCTCATGGGTGGAGTAGTTGTTGCGTATCACAAAGAATCCCTTTCCTTGGAGCTCCCTTCCTCCCACAGTTAGAATCCTTGATGCTCCTTCCAGTTAGTTCAATTGTACGAAGAACAGATATGGAGATAAAACAGATCTTTCACCTTCACCATTTCTTACAGGTCAAAGCTAAAGGATTTTAGTGAAATCTTATAATGAAAAAAAATCCTGCTAGCTAGGTATATTCTTAGGTGTGGAGAAACAGAGGTTATCATTTGTTACTGCCGTGAATCTCACGTCTTCTGAAAGCGTAGTTCTGTTTTAAAGGAAAAGCAAGTATTATAGTTTATTATGTCCTGTACTTTGCATTGGTAGTGATATATGAGTCTTACTAGTACATACAGATTTATGAAAGAGCATACAGTCCTTGAGAAGAAAAATCTCTTAAATTATTACATTTTACCTCTCTAACCTTTGTTCTTATGCAAGGTCAAACTGCATATTTAAAATGTGTACCTGTCACATACTGTCTTTTAAGATTAAGACTGCTGAGGGTTAGGCTGTGCTGAAGTTGCCACCGTGAGCACCCCGAACACTGAAAGCAGCGTGAAGGATTTGTCAGGTCATCGTTCCAATTTGCCAAAGAGACAAGAAATGATTGCTTTTATGGTACTCAGATCCCATCTCCCTTAAGGCAAACAGAAACTTTATCTATCAGACGCTATTTAAAAGTTAAGCAAACAAGACTGTCTACTGCTTCTCTTTAAAAATTTGTATTTCAGATATCAATTCATAACAATGTTAGAATGACATTGAAGGAAATTTAAGTTTAATCTAATTTTGACACATGGTAATTAGACCCTCCCCAAGAAGCAGATGGTTCTGTATTGTAATTATAGTACTGCCAAATGACCACTAAAACAATACAAACAGTTCCTCTGTGACGTCTTTACAGATTCATAAATTGGAGGAGAGAAAACTTTCCTGGATCTCTTACTGCTGTGGTATTCTTACATTTCATTTGGAAAATGCACTTGTGTGTATACATCAATGACTTTTCCTGCTAGAATTCAGTTATTAGAAGTGCCCTGCGAGAGTAAACCCTTATATTTTTCCTCTCAGCAGGCACCTGAGACCTGGGTCTGAACGTGCAGTGTGGAAGGGGTTTCTGTGTGCAGGGCACGGTGCAACAGTTTCCAAGGAGACGAGTATATTGTGCTTGGGGTAATAGAGGTCTTGGGAGTGGGAGACTGGGTAGAACAATCCTCTGTTTATGAGTTTCCTGGTGGCTATGGCAGTGGCAATGCACAGCACCAGTGTCAAGCAGCTTTACTTCCAAATTATTTCATTGAAAGGGCTCTGCACTTGGGGGCTCTTCACATGTTAGAAATTATTGTGGCATTTGCCATCAGGATTAAGAAAAGCTCGAGATGTACCTTGTCTCTGTCTTTGCCATCGACCCTGACACCAGCAAGAAGAAGGATTGCAGTGACTGTACTTCCCAGACACACAGAGCCACTTCCTGCTCCTGTGCCACTGACCCAGCTTCAGCAGAGAATAATATCTACTTGTGTAAACAGCAGTAGGTGGCAGGGCCTAGATCAGCAGAACAACACTGGTATCTGCCATCAAGACTCAGAGTAAAACCCTGATGTAGGTACAGCCCTTAATGCAGCAAAAGCTTGGGATGAAAATCCCCAGGACAAGCCCTGGTAGTGGACTTAGAATAATCTTACCCGAAGTGCTGTCTAGACACCTTATTTTGAAATAATCTTGTATTCTGTGAATATTAAAAGGATTTTCTGTGAAATTTAAATGGATTTTCTACACAAATTACAACAAGCCTGAATTTAATTGTGTGCCTGTGAATGTATGTATTAAACAAGGTACAAAGGTGGAAAACTCAGCTTCAAATTGTGCCTAGCAGAGACACAACATAAAAATCCAATGCCTTTATAATTTTAGTGACCAGACATAACACAGCTAAATGTAAACTTTTTGTTCCTCCTGAAAAATTGAAGTTATTTGTATTTTTGTAGATGTGACTGAAGGGAGTGAACAAAACTGTGCACTGATAAAGCTGATGGGTAATAGGGATGCAGATATGAACTATAAAAGCAATTACATTCCCATTACATTCCTAAGGTAGGTTGCAGAATCTGGATCTTCCTTTACACTGTGAATTCAAACAGTAGCACTGTCTGGAGCAGATCAGAAAGTATCTGTAAAATGCACATTCAGTACCAGGTGCTGCTTTTGATTTCTTCGATGTATTATGTCTGTCAGATTATCTGTTCTCCATTCATATTGCCCTCCAGAATCCTGCTGAAGTGTAGATAACATAGATAGTCATGGACTTTTTTTGTCTGTTCATAGATAATAATGTATTTATGAAATTATTTGTAAGAAACCAGACCTTTCTGATACAGTGGTTTAATAGAGAAGGTTAGCATAATAACTCAGTTTCTTATACGTGCCCAGATGACAATGCTGTGAATGCTCTTCTCTCTCAGCATAATTTGAGGATCATTTCCACAACTTGATTTACTCTTTTACCTTCTCCAGATGCGTTGATTGAGGTAAGAGACGGACAAAGAAAAATAAATTAGTGCTCACATCACAGCAAATGCAATATTTTGCTCAGGCTAAATTATATGCATTACTCTAAGTACATCTTTCTTGCTAGGAGAAAAATAAATGGAAAAGGCAACCCTTTCTGAGTTGAGTAGCTGTCTAGAGCATTTTCTGTGGAAGATTCTACAACTTCTAAAATTTTGCAGAAATTGCTCCAAAGAAAAGGCTACACAAAACATGAGAGAGAGCATGAGAGCATGAAAGAATGAAAGCCTCTACTAACATGAAAAGCTAACTCATCAGTGCTTATGGTTGAATACGGGTGTGAGTATGTTCAGATGGTGTTCAGCTCTCACTACACGAAGTATCATCTTTCTGTATTAGGAATATCAGGAGACACTGTACATGGATCGTGGGCTAATAGTGCCTACAAAGAGCATTCATTCTAATATTAAGTACAGGGAATATTCCTAATGTAGTAAACACTATAGAATATGTGAGATGTCTGTATAGGGAAGAGAACAAATGTCATGAAGGGAGAAAGATGAGTGATGTATGAGATGAACATCTGTATGTGAACGGGAGAATGGAGAAAAGTAAAGGGAACTTTCTGAATGAAGTACATCAGAGCACGTTAGCAGGAATTTATTCTGCAGTGTTCGTGTTCTTTTTGCAAACATGCTGAGGCAGCTAAGCATGTTTTGAAATCCCATGCAGGTTGCTATTATGCCTTTTGAAAACCTGCTGATTTGGAATGCATATGGTCATTTCAAAACCATAGCTTTGGCAGAGCACTGTGATCACAGGAGGACAATCATTACTATGTTTAGAGCAGTTACTGTGCCAGTGTGATACTGTATGAGATGGAAGTGCTGAATGTAAGTATTTTATAGACGCATTGGAACAGCTTTAAATAAAAGGATGATTTGAACAGCATTGCTGTTCTCAGGTATTTTGATGGAAAATGTCTTTCCAATTGCATGAAGTATTTCATGGCTGCAGGTTGACTTTCTCAGGATTTCATTGAGGAAAAAGACAGCATTCCTGCAAGATCAAACATTACAGTTTAGCATTGCAAATCACAGCACTTTAAATGGGATAAAAATTAAATATTTATAACAAGAAAAGGAAGAGGCAACATCAGAAGAAAAAAAAATGGAATGTTTGGATGAGACGCAAACATTCCTTCATCACTGCCCCTACTCCCATCTTTGGGAAACACCCTCATGTTTGACCTTATTTTACATACTCGGCAGATTTTATATGTCCTACTAGTAAAAACCTCACGTATTTCTAATTACCTTTAACAAGAAGCTGATGTTTATTTCAGTGTTTTGAGAGTGGTGTCACTAGCCTAATCTAATCTATGAAGATAGATTATTTTGTTCTTAAGCAGGATTAAGCACTGTATCGTCTTCTAATCCTGTTCTTCTGAAGTGATGTTCAGCAATCTAGATCAGGTCATATGCGTGCTGCTGCAGCTCAACATTTATGTGTTCAAGGTACTTGTCAGTCAAGAGCTGACTTTCCTGATAAGCAGGACTTTAGAATGGTATGAAAGTGGTATCTTGTGATGCAGAAGAGTGAAAGGTGTCAGGGTTTCTCTGGCTGCTGGAGCACAGGCCCACAGTCTCCCCTGCCTCCGCTCAGGTCCAGTTCTCCGCAGCGAGGCCAGACTGGGTTAAGTGCTCAGAGGGCAGCAGGGCAGTGGGTGGCCTTCTGCCAGCTGGTGCAAATGAGCAATCTCCACATGAGTGTAGTGAATTCGTGAAGAGATCCCCAATATGCAAAGTTAATCAAGTTCTGGCCTAATTAAACCACATTACTGCTGTTCTTTCTTCCTTCCTGCAGTGTCCAAGACAATAAGCTACAGTAAAAGAGGTCTGGTTGTGCAATTTTATGCATCTCTTAACAGGTCAAATAACTTTGATGTATGGATGCTGATCATATGGAGACAAAAGGCTAGGATTGACTTTATTTTTCTGCCATGTTAATTTTAGTATCTTTTTGACAGTGATAATAAAACCATACTGCATTCTCTTCCACTGTGTAGCACCTAAAATACTAACAAACAGAACTATTGAATAGCTGAAACCTGTTTAAAGTCACTTCTACTTTGTCATCTACAAGCTTTTGTGATGAATGGAGCATTTGAAAGTCAAAGGAAAAGATTCTTTTTTAAAGAAACTGAAATGTGTTTATGCTGTCAATCTCTACAAAATCTCCAATAATCACCTAAACATGTTAAATACCATTACACTATACTTTATTTGTATTTCTTCTGGCTTTGTAGAGGAATAGAGACGATTCTGCGGTGTTCAATGGCTGATGTAAATATATCAATGAATTTTCCACTTATTCCTTTCAACAGTACTGTAGCAATAACTGAACTGTTACCTCGTAATTAATACATCAAATACCAGAATATCTAGTTACTAAAATTGTACTCATTTCTTCCTTTAACTTAAAGTCTTCCCTCTCCTACGAGAACATCACAAAAAAACCCCCAGGAATGAATGACCTAATATTTTTATTGGGGGTCAGTAAGAACTGAACTTCAGTTATTGCTATAAACAATGACTGTCACAACGTAAAAATAGTTAAGAAAGCGATGTAATTTTGGACAAACATAGAAGTGACAGACAGAATTCATTAGTAAATAATAGTTAATTCTTAGTTTATTTCTACTGAAATAAAACTCAGAACTGAATTCCAGCTTTCTTTATATCACCAGACAGTGTAAAAACATAATGTTGGCATATCCTGTAATTTTCTTATGAGTTTTCCAGATCTGATATTTCTCAGATTTTACCCAGTATCTCAGTTTGGTTTTCTTTTGTTTTCTTTCAAGCAAATCTTTGGCTTATTACAGGAAAAATCTTGAAACCCAACTCTAACTTCTCAACAGTGAACAGACTAAACAATCAAAAGCACTCAAAACAGAGTTACTTTTTCATATTGTGATGTCATACATTGAAAATAATCTTGTTCATTTATTTCCGCTGTTTACATTTAACAGAGTAATACAGACAATGCAAGACTAGAACTATTTTTTTCCTTTGGTAAATGACAGAATAGTCCTATGTCTGGAATTCTTGTCCAGTTTTGAACCCAAAAACATCTTGGAAAGAAATAGGAAGTGCCTCAATATATGGACCGGATTATGGTGTTGTATTAAAGTAAACTGGATGCAACTAGTTTGAAAGCAAGAGAATAAAAATTGTATTAACTGTTATGAAAGCATAATGTGGTACAATGTTTTCATTCTCTCTGTGGTGTACAAAGTATGTCATTTCTCATTTCTGTAATGCATTTGTTTTAGTAACAATTGTTACCTCGTAATTAATACATCAAATACCAGAATATCTAGTTACTAAAATTGTACTCATTTCTTACTTTAACTTAAAGTCTTCCCTCTCCTACGAGAACATCACAAAAAAAACCCCAGGAATGAATGACCTAATATTTTTCTTGGGGGTCAGTAAGAATTCATGCTCGTTCTTGTTAATCACTCAGGAAATAGTGAGCCACTTTCAATTATCTAACTGTTGGAACCACGAAGCAGAACGAACTGCTACTACAGAGCGTCAGGAGATTTCTGGTTACTTCCACTTTGGGCTTCTGGCACCAGAGGATCCTGAGAACTTTGCCTTCCACAGAGCAGCTGCTCAATATTTTGATGATCTGAAAACTGTCTAAAAAAACCTCTGAAAGCCTGATACCCAAAAAAGGTACCTTCTGAGAAATGGGAACTCAGAACTGAAGGCAACTCAAAACAGGAGTCACTTTTCAAAAGCTTAGGTTCCATACAGCTATTTTTAAATATTTTACCCTGGCAATTCCATTTTCAATTTGTCCACAGATTTTTGGTATCTGAAAGATATGGAGTACAAGTGTGAGAGTCTCTGGCAGGATCTCCATAACGGAAAATTATGGTTTCACTGATGATCTACAGACTGGCGTCACCTGAGCAATTTGGCCACTGAGGCCTATCTAAAATCTCTTTCTTGGTCCTGCAGGATCCACCTGAATTTTTGCTTCAGAAACACTGCTCCCCATATCTCTGTCTTTGTCTGCTCTGGAATCTGGGATATGAAGTATCCAGAGTAGTCCGATGAGGGAGGAAGGGTAGGAGAAGAAATGGAATTCTGTTAATAATCAGATGAATTCCCATTAAAAATTCCATTTCATGTTTGTTGAAACTTCTTGGACAGATAGAGTTTCCTAGTGAAATGCTTTTTATTGATTAAACACAGACTAATCAGAATATTTTTGACCATCTAATTAGCCAGAAGGAGAGGCCATCAAAAGTTGAGGACTAAATCTGATAATGAGAATTTGCATTAAAAGGCTTATCAGTTTCATAGTGGCAGAAAGAAGTGTGTATGAAAGTCATGACAATTTAGCGTATTCAAGTGACATATAATTTTAGAGACAAGTGTTTTTATATCCTTTACTGACTAGTTTTTTGATGATTTACTAAAGAAATCTGCCATCTCTAGTTACACCACATGTCCATTTATATGTCTGTCAACTTCACTTTGATCCTGATTCCCTGACATTAGGACAGACTTCAGACAACTCTATTACTACCAATGCACAAAATCCCATGTGCCCAGCTAAGTTCATGGCCTCTCAGAGGAAGGGCTGTGATGTCAGCTCAGCCCTATTAGGAGACCCAAGAGAATCAGCTCTTGAGAAACCCATAGACAAGTAGCCTATGTAAACGCTGCTAATCATGACACTGCCTTTTTCTTGTCCAGATTGCAGTCATTAATTAACAGATATGATAATCTCAAACTTCTAAGTTTTGCACAGAAAGAAGAAAGACTGCAAAGTGAAAAGAAAATCCAAATCAACTGACCAGATGCTACAGGCCCCCTCCACTATGTAGGGTATAATAACACCCAACAGCCAGTTTCCAAGACTTGGCACCTCTGCAATGCCATCTTGTAGGCACATTTTGATCAGATTGGTGGCTCTCTTGACAAGTCATGTAAACCTTGCAATGCCACAAGGGACTGGATATTTGTTGTCAGATGGTATTTCCTTTTCTATTTCCTCCTCTCTTTCCCTGTTCCTTTCTCTTGCTATCTGAAATGACAGTGTCAGAAATGACACAAAACTACATCCCACAGGATGTTTCCAGAGCAGGAAAAGATGACTGAGGCAAGATCTGGTGGTCTGAACTTCTAAGAGAGCATTGTCACATCTTGTTCAATCCCTGATCACAGCTGCAGAACTAATGAATTTTCCTAGCACTGTGGTTTATTTTTTGAGGGAAGACTCATTTGAATGATGATAATAATAATACAAGCACATGAGTTTGGACATGCTGAACTGAGCTGTTTGGGCTTCTGATTTATTTTCAAGAGATATGTGTATTCTGGCTCTGAGTATTTTTCCTTCTGGTGGAGCTCACAAAAGTGTGTATTTGAACTGGGCAGCTCCCTG
The DNA here is from genome assembly GCA_033558185.1 of Dromococcyx pavoninus. Taxonomy (NCBI): domain Eukaryota; kingdom Metazoa; phylum Chordata; class Aves; order Cuculiformes; family Neomorphidae; genus Dromococcyx; species Dromococcyx pavoninus. The sequence continues at coordinate 566,001 of JAUMJL010001019.1, forward strand.
TAGCCCTGTATCTCAGTTTCTCCACACCAATGTGCTATTGCACTGAGACCAGATACAATAAGATTCCTCTGCTCCCTCTTTTTCTTTGCAATCTACGGTAGGTTGGTCAGAAAACCAGGATTTGCCTTTATGACCATAGAGTCTGACCTCAGGCATGAGACAAAGCTATTGCCTTCCTACAATAACACATCCTTTCTCTCACACGAGTTATATTTGTTGCATCCTTACTTTATTCTGTTACACATATTCTTTCTCTCTTTTATCAGCTGTGGTTGTTGCAGCCTTCCATAGGCTAAAGGAAAGAGAACACAATACTCACTAAAAGAGATGTCATGGCCCTTCCACACCTCCATTCTTAGGTAGCTTTTGTGCACGAAGTGAGTAAAGGGCTGTGGTTTGTATAGAAAATACATATGGTGGGGGAGTAGAGGTAGCCACATGATTCAATACCATTTCCTCAGGGAACATTTTCAAATCAAGTGGATCACAGTACAATCTATAAGAATACACATCTCAAGGGGGAAAGAAAAAAATGCTGCTAGAGTTATACTGTTGGTTTTCTTATCGATAAAAAAGATAGCAAGTGTGCAATGTTCAAGTGGACTGAGGAAGTTCAGTAAGTCTGTAATAATAGGTGTCTGAAAGTGTTATACAGATCAAGTAAACCAACTGGACATGTTTTATAGATGTTATTTCTCATTCCTTGAGTCTACTGCTTCTGAAAATAGTTTTTGTTCTGCAGCACATGAGGCAAGAGGCTGCTGTCATTTTAAATAACCTGAGGAAAAATAAGGATTACAAAAGTAAAAAATTAGATTAGGAAAGGAACGTAGAAATAAGTCAAACTTTCATTTAGATTATGGGCCCTTGTTCTCACTCTGACTGTGAAGGTGCTCCAGAGAAGTCAAGGTGTTGACGAAGCAAGAAGAGGCAATGCAGTCATTTTGTTTCATATTTTACCTTCTTTGGAGGTAAAATAGTCATTTTGTTTCATATTTTACCTTCTTTGGAGGTAAAATAGTACAGTGATTAAAGGAATAACAGGAAAAATAACCATAAGGTTATAGAAAAGCGTTGAAGATCACCTCACAGTTGCAGTAAGCTTGGACGATGGGTGGCAAGGGTAGCAGACTGTCATAGGAGGTGGAACCTGTGAGCACTCCTTCTTCTCTTCACTGCTCCCAAAGATGCAGGCAGGGACAACTTCTGACCCAATTTTTTTCTGCCAGTCCTTCTTTTTCTTCCTCATTCCACCATACTTCTTCTGGTGAGGTTTCTGTTGTTTTCATTACTGAAGCCTGAAGGTGCTATAGGCCTGGGTCAAAATTTAAGAAAGTGCATCTACAGTGCTGCAAATTTTATGTAGTGGGTGCATTTGCAAACAGGAGTCCAGGAGCAGGAAAAGAAGTAGTGTAATATTTAAAAATGGATTTAAAAGAATTGATTGGAAGACATGCACAAGCAACTTTAAAAAATGAGCCTTTAGAAACAAGATATTCTATAAACCAGTGGACTATGATTTTCTATGAGCTCATACTTGATACTCTTCTAACCTTTATACACCTTCTACCCTTGCTTCTTATAGCTAATGTGCCTGTTGGCTTTTGGGTGGATGCTGTGAGGCTTCCTGGCTGTTTCCTGACATTTGCAGGATGAATCTGCACTGAGCTGTAACTGACTGTCCTCCAGAAATTAAGTGATTCTCTCTATTTGACACAGTTGCTAACTGATATTTATTTAGAGACTGGATATATTTGAATGTTACCTTTGTCAAATTTGGATTTGAAATTGTCCAAATAGTGCCAAAAATTATGAGTGAACAGAATGGGACAGACACACGGACAGTAAAAATTTTGTTATCAAGACATCATTTTAAAGAACTGCCATCTTGGGAAATGCTGATTATCTTCTCTCATGTCAGGGCTTTCCTGTCCAAAAAGAAGAGACAAGTTGTTAAAAAGTTTGCTTTATCTTGCTCATCATGTATATATTTTAGATAGGGGTTAAAATAAAATATTTAAGGTACCAGAAAAACAAGATGAGTTGTGGTGGCTGTTCCCCCAATAGGCTTTTTCCAGACTGCTCACATATGTTAGTGAAACAAAGTGGCACATTTGCTGAAGTAAAAAGACTTGGTGCCAAAAGGCTGTAGGACACATTGCTTCCTCTCATAGGACTGCAGGTACCTGCTGCAAGATGTGTGCATCACTTCGCTCTCCCTTTCCTTAAATTATAAATGTAATTACTGTTGTCTCCTGGCCTACGTGGATAAGACTGGTGGACTTTCATCTAAGTTAAGGTTTAGAGGAGACTGATGGATTTAGTTTCAATGAGAGCTTGCCAATCATCTGCACTATGTGTATTCCTAGGATCAGACATTACCCAAGACTTGGATTTTCAGTAAAATCATGTACACATTTTACCTTGAAGGAAAAGATGATTCATGTCAGGAATAATTTTTTGAAATTCAGTTTGTCATTTATCTTCTTTTTGTTGCCAGTCATCTGTAATAAGTTTGAAATTATCTTGAATGCAATATAATTGTTCTAACTATTGGTTGAGTAATTTCAGTGAATAATTCTTAGTTTAGGATTTGTTGCATTTGTGAAATTTAAACAGGTGAGGTAACTGTCTCTTCTCTGTCCAACTAAATTCTTCAGAATGTTCTTCCTGCTAAATCCAGGTAAAAGCCCAAAAATATCTCTCTTGGAGTTGTCCCTAATAATTGTTTGTGATACATGTTATTCCCCAACATAGAAAAGGTACACAAGAAGTTTGAATGCATTGGAAGTAAACTCGTGTGTTCATGTCAATAAATAAAAACCCCCATCATTCTTTGTTGTGTCTTATGGTTTGTTTATAAAAATATGTGGCGTAGAAAACTATAAGAGTGTAAATTCCTGTTAAAATAGTCAAATCAAGAACTGGATGGTTTAGGGGAGATATTATTGAGTTAAATGTAAGGCACTGGGCTCTCTAAAAGAATAACTTGATTAAGTGAGATCAGAGCAGCTGGTCATGTGTTGTCTCCTTGTTTAAAATCTTTTGATATAGCTATGGCATAGGTACAGTATACACCTATATAACTGAGTTATGTCTTCCACTTAACTTCCCAATGGTACTTATCATTAATGAGAAAAGGGCAACTAGATTTTGGAGTGTTTTCTACTTTAAAGTAGCAGAGATACCTATGCACTTTTGCAGCCTGTCTATAAATACAGTACCTGTATGTAGTAGGTACAAAAATTCCCTAAGTTTTGAAGCTAAAAAAATAAATTTGTGGCATGCTACAATTAGGAAAAGCTACCATTTGAAGATACTTAGAGGTTTGGAGCATTGACATTAGTTCTGGGAGACAGGAATTGCGATAAGGCAATTATACATGCTAGCTAAATTAATGAATCCCACAGCTTTATCACACAACTGATGTTTTTGAGAAATAATTTGCTGTATAAAAAGGTTTCCTCTTATTCATCTACATATGGGATTTTCCATTCAGGGTTATGGCTGAACTGCAGTCTTCTCAGTCTGTTCAAAACCAAGATAAGAGTACCAGAGATGGAAAAGTGGACAAATACCCATTGAGAACTAGAAGGACAATGCCAGGGTGTGCAGAGATACCATTAAAAAAAAAAAAAAAAAGCTCGGTTCAAATTGAAATTGTCCAGAGTCGTCAAAAACTACAAGAAAGGTTAAACAGGGAAGGTGAATTTAGGCATCAATAACCTTGAGAAGGCAGAGGTTCTCAACACTGTTTTTAAGAACACCTTTGGACCCTGAGAAAAAATAATGCAGGAGTCTGACACAGGGTGGGATCTATCCAGCTGGGAAGCAGCTCTGTGGAAAGGGACCTAGGGATCCCGGTGGACACCAAACTCTATCTAAGAGCGTGCTGCTGCAGCAAAGAAAGCCAACAGAATGCTGGGTTGCATCAACAAAAGCATCACCAGCAGAGACAAAACCTTTATCCCAGCCCATTCAGCACTTGTCAGGCCATACTTGGAATACTGTGTTCAGTTTTGGTCCCTGCTATATAAAAAACATATGGACAGGCTGGAGAGGGTCCAGAGAAGGGCCACAAAAGTGATCAAAGGACTGTCAAACCTGTCCTATGAGGCATGTCTGAGAGACCTAGGTTTGTTCAGCCTTGAGAAAAGAAGGTTTAGGGGAGACCTTGTCGCCGTGTTCCAGTATTTAAAGGGTGGCTACAAAGAAGATGGAGACTCCTTTTTTACAAGGAATGACAAGGAAAACATTGGGCCTAAGGGGTACAAGTTACTCCTGGGAAGATTCTGATTGCATACAAACCAAAATATTTTTACAATGAGAACAATCAGCCATTGGAATAATCTCCCCAAGCCAGGTGGGGGATTCCTCAAAGTTGGATGCTTTCAAGATTTATCTGGACGGAGAGGTGGGCCATTTTGTCTTGACCATACTTTTGCCAAGAAAGATTGGACCAGATGATCCTTGTGGTCCCTTCCAACCTGGTATTCTGTTACTCTATGATATGTCTTGCTTAATGTTACAGATACGGAAGATTAAATTCTGGGGTAAAAGCTTATCTATTTCAATACTGTTACTTTTGTTGTGTTTTGTAAATATAAATTACAAAAAGCAAATATTTGTATTGTTCAATGGACCTAATACTTTCTTCCAGTTGCAAATTGCCACAATAAAACTTTAAAGTCAACTTTAAAGTAAACTTCAAAATGGACAGTTCTCTTTATATAAACCAAAAATATTTTAGACAGATTTGTGGCTCTTTGATATGGAGTTACACAAAGATTCAACTCAAATGATGTTAGGCATCCAAATACCAAGAATTTCATACAACTGTCTAAGATGTTTAAATCTCAGGTAACTTTCTAGGGTTGACTGGAGGTGCTCAAGCCTCATAAGTCTGTGCAACACTTGTGTTCCTCACTAACTTTAAGGAGAGCCTAGAGAAAAACTACTTCGTACAGAAGTCTGCCCTAGCAGAGGGAAAGGGGAGTTCAGATTAAGGCACTTAACTTCTTTTTACAAGAAAGAAAAAGAAACCCAGGATGATCTATGTGGACTGTACATGCATATTTACAGAGAGATATATGTATGCCTCTGATACGTTTGCCAGGTTCTGAACCAATTTACAATAGTTGTACTTTACAAAGTAAAAGGGCTGGGTTGGTATTTGGGGTTATGACATACTGGCACTTCTCCCAGGCTGCCAACACGTACAATTGAATCTCGTTTTTCATTTCCGCTCCTGCTGTGAGAAATCAGCTTTAAAAAACATTTATTGAAGTGCACGCTGATGCAGCAGCATCTACGCACATTTGCAACCTGAACCAGTGCCAGTAAGAGATGTGAACTGGTGTTTTCATTTAAATGGCTAACTCAGAGGTTATATGATAGTTGTGCAGAAGTCAATATTAAGTGCTACTTTGCAAAAGAGTGGAGCAAAATCACATCAGGAAGATTTACACATCTGTCTCTTGAGTGGCCTTTCATTTCTATGCAGATGGAGCTAGATAACAGTACATCTCTGTCTTAAACTCATAAATAGCATCTCTAAATCCTAGTGCATATCTCACTCATCCCACACATTTTTTATTCTATGAATAGATGTAAAGTCTAGGTTTCTGTTTTGTTACACTGTTAGTGCACTTTCTGCATCAGCTTAGTATGTACAGTGTTTTTACCAGCTTTTGAATGAGATTTTTTTCTAGGAAAAAGTTCTATTTATCTTGGTCTAAATTAAACTTTCATGCCTTTTCAGCTTGCATACATTTTTTTCATCAAGAGTGATACTGAAAATATCAAGGAGTTCTGTAAAAATTATGATTAATTAATTTTATGACTATAGCACTTAGAAGGCCCTGCTGAGACAGGAGACCCATTGCACCGGGCACTGTAGGGACACATAAAAGAGTGACTTTCTGCTTCAAAGAGCTGAAAATTGAACTAGAAAAGACATGTTTCTTTTGGCTTCAAGGGAAACTGAATAAGGGCTTTTGTGATATTCTTGGGCAAGCTGGAAGCCCCATGTTATACTGAAATCTTTTTCATTCCACAGTTTCAAAAAAATGTGTAATGAATGAAGCTGGATTCAATTTTCAATTAAAAGGATCTCAGACTGTCTGCTGCTCTGTCTCCCCACAGCCCGCTTCTTTTACTTTCCTCAGCCTTCCTGTGCAGGACCTATATATCAGCTCTGCGTTCCCTGTTCAGCGCACTCTTTTTCAAACAGCTACATTTGTGTCTTGTCATCACATTTCTAATATTGAATTTTCACATTTCTAAAGGAATTTTACTTCTCATTTTTGTTAGCTCTGTGGTTATATTCAAAACTTTCAAAGTAGTGAGAAAGAAAAGGAGCAAGGAGAGAATGGCCTTCCCTCTCTTATTCTTCTTCCTACTGGATCTATTAGCAATAGAGTTAGGAAAATGCTGTATGAGATGTGCAATAGTTAAAGACTATGCTCTCTCTTACCACTAGCCTTGAGTCATTTTTTTCTTCATTATACAATAGGAAGAGGAAAAGGAAGGGAGCAGAGCTGAAGGTTATTCGCTTTGTTGATACAAAGGCAGAGAGAACACTACCTTGGGTATCAAAGGAGAACAGCAAGCTACCAAGTTCATAAAATAAATCTTGCATTGTACTTGGATTTGGCCTTATATTTATTAAGTTTCTTCTCTGCATCTAGTGAGATGTCCCTCTAAGCTCTCTCCTACCAGCCTAAGAAGTTGGGAAGAAGTTGAAATGAGAACAAGAGGAGGGGTTCTGTGCACCAGAGGGTGCCCAGCAAACTGCAAAGTGACTGATTAGTGCAGACAGTGACGGAGCGAGTTCCAACCAAACGTGATTGTTTCTAAGAGGAAACAGCTTTGTTGCAACTTGACTATTGTTCCCTGATAATCTGCGAAGCTGGAGTGGAATTCAAAGCAGCATTGGTATTGGTGTGAGCATTAATCTAACACACAGTAGTTCCTTGCAACTTGCTCTCATGTCCAGTGCCTTTAATCTTGCAGTACATTTTGATTTGGTTTCTCTCTATGATATACCTCCCCAAGGAGATGGCAGACTGAGGGAGGAGACGGAGATGAGAGAAGCTGCCCAGGCCAGCTGAAATGCCGGGGGGGCCTGCTTCAGGCCATTGTGAAGACAAAAAAGATAGGTTCTCAGACTTTCTAACCTATTTTCTCCTATGAAAAACAAGCTGGTGGTTTTAAATTGAGTAAAACAAGTGACTAAATCACTATCTGAAAATGAACTACTGAGCAGGAACGCAATCTCTCCCATGAATTTCTGTAGACGACAAACCAGTTCCCTGGAGCGTCTCTCTGACACACAAACCTGTTATTTAGTTTTCTGTGAAACCCAGTGAATTATATTAGCTGACTCAGAAACTCCACAAGGACTACTCCTGTCTGCTCTAAAGCACCTGGCTTTCAGGGGTGTAATCCTCATTTGTCACTCCAAACTTGAGGTGCCACAGTCTTAAATCAGTTGCAATGCTCATGATGCTCAGGCAGACTGGGACTGGATGGTCCAAACCCAGGCAGCAGGACTCAGAGGAAGCCTGGGTGTAACGTGAGAGCTAGCTCCTTCCCCAGATTTCTTCTTTTCAACATCTACCCACTGCTTCTGGGGGAAGCTGAACCAGATGAAGCAACCTTTGATCTGCATGAGGGGCAGCCCTGGCTTTCCCACAGCTGAGTGATGCTGCCTAGTGGCAGAAGTGTGTCTGTGTCCCACTTGCCTTCGATTCAGCACATGCTGTTAGCAGCCTTGTGTTTTACTGGGTCTAGTACAAACTAGGGATCAGTTGGGGTTGCCACTTCGGTGTTTTCTCAGGAAACATAAACCAGACAGCCTGTTGCCAGCTGCTCAGCTAAGGAACCAAGTGCAGCCTCTGAAAATATTTTAGACTGTGTGCAATTCTTCCCCATCCTCCAATGTTGAGAAGATAAAAAAAAAAAAGGAAAAAAATCCTTTTACATGGATTTATGTTGCTGTGATATGTTTTTAACCTTCTATTCTTATTCTGTACAATTTCAAAAAAATGAACAGTTCCCTAATGGAAAATTAATTGGAAACATTCAACATTTTTTAAATGCTTTCACTGTTTTTCTCTCTTCAGTATCAGGAATTTTATTATAATTGATATTTTCCATTTCTGTTGGGTGAATTTAAGTATTTTTTACAGAAAAAGGAATGAGAGAATCTCTGACTATCTTGCTGATAATTATAACTGGGTTAACCTGTTGCTGCTATGCTTGTAGATTATTTATCAAATAGCACAGCAAAATGGACTGCTCCCAGCTACTACTCAAATAGCTTGGCAGTACCTGAAGTATGCAGATGAGCCCCTTATGCCAAACTGCACAGCCATTTAAGTACGCTGAACACCTGTCTCTTCATCCGTCCTGCAGCTCCATTTCCCTGCTGTGTGGATATGTCAAGAGAGTCCAGTTAGCTGAACCACCAGTCCTGGTTTTGACTGGGATGGAGTTAGTTTTCTTTCCAGTAGCTGGTGGAGCACTATTTTTTTTTGATTCAGGATGAAAATAATGCTAATAGCACACTGATGGTTTTAGTTGTTGCTGTGTAGCCAAGGACATCTCAGCTTCTCATGCTGGCCTGCTAGCAAGAAGACAGGGGTACACAAAGAGATGGGGAGGAGGGAGAGAGCCAGGAGAGCTGACCCAAGCTGGCCAGAGGGATATTCCATACCATACGATGCCACGCTCAGTATAAGAACTGGGGATGTGGCCAAGGGTCAGTGTTTACTACTCGGGGACAGGCTGGACATTGGTCATTGGGTGGAGAGCAGTTGTATTGTGCATCATTTGTCTTGTATATTCTATTAGCATTCTTATTCTTTTTATTATTATTATTGATGTCCCATTAAGAAACCTTTACCTTAACCCACAAGTTTTACTTTTTTCTCGTTCTCCTCCCCATCCCGCTGTGGCAGGGATGCGGGGGCATGAGCAAGTAGCTGCATGGTGTTTAGTTGCCAGATGGGGTTAAATCACTACAAATGGTAAATTCACAGTCAATCTTTTGATAAATAGGATAGTAAAAGAGAGATGTCTGGATTAAATTTGAAGTGAAGGTGAAAGCAGGAGGTGTATTTCAGGCACAGGTGGTGAGAGTTGCAGAGGAGGAAAGGAAAGTAGATGTAATAGTGGGTTATTTTGTTCATTTGCTTGCTTTTCAAATGCCTTAGACGCTTCATGTTCTACTGTTTCCAGCTTCTTGGTGTATGCCTTAGTTTAAATTTTCATGGTACTCATTTCACCGCTTAGCCGTGTCATGTTGTGTTACCCTGTAGCACCACACATCAAAACTTAATAATGGAACAAACACAACAATCACTTTAAACTAATGCTGGCCCTCTTTCATTATTCAGTGGGTTATATCATGGGCTGCTGACAAAGATTATCTTGGAACTAAATTTAAAGGCGTGTTTACGTAAAAGCTATGTGTGTGTAAGTTAGTCATTTTGGTGATCTTTTTAGTGCAGTCTGTTCTACTCTTGGGGGATAAGAGTCCTCATTCAGTACCTAAGTAAAAGGATGAGGGAACAAGCACAAACATGAGTTCTTGAAGAAGTACTGTATACACACCATACAAATCTTTAAACCCTGCTGCTTTCATTTTAGGAAGGTTTTTATCAACCTTATGGTTAGTATTGCCTTATTCTAAAACTGTAATTTGTAATATCATTCTACATTCATAAATAAAGTTAGCCTTCTTGCAGTGACTTGGAGATGAGTTAAAGCAAGATTGTGCTGTTGTTGTACAGTGAAATATTTACAGTTAGTTGGTGCCCTGATTTAGGAAAACAGCAAGAAAATTTTTTTCTTTCTTCACACAAATGCTGAGAGAACCAGTGTGAGAGGTAGAATTTGGCAAATTATTGAGCATGGAAATGAGCACAGTAATAAAATAAACAGGTAAGCTGAGCACAATATGAATTCATATTGAACATTTGGTTGGCATGTGCGAGTTTAGTGCTAATTATTTATGATACTTCGTACTGTGATAATGAATATTTTTCAGTATGCTTTGGAAGGCTAATGAAGTTCTACTGCAAGATTGACACCTTTATTTTCAATTATCTATGCACTATCATGTACATGACCCCACTGACTTAAGGAGTAGTGTATCTCTGAACATAGGAGAGAGAAACAGATTTTGACTCTTAGAGAAAAATAAATTGGACATATACGTGACATGGGACAATCTGGATTAATGAAAGGTTTTGCACTGATGTTCTATAGAAGCAAGAGATGTATCTATTTTGATTTCAAGAGGCGTCTTGCTGGAAGAGGTTATAAAAAAGAACTCCAGCAGAGGACACAAAAGCATTTAGAAAAGGCGCAATGAATTTTGACTGCCTTTGAATGTATTTATTAAAGCCATTGCTGTTCCCATTTCAACGCAGGTGGAACAATAATAAATACCGAACAAAGCAACACAATCTGTATTCAGACCATTTCAATACGTAGCAAGATAAATGCAAAAAAGAAAGCAAGCTTGCAGAGTCAGACCTATTGACTCCTGCTACTTCTGTTCCTCATTGAAAATGAGTGCTGGATGTCGCACAAAGATCTGCAAGATCTTTACATTACTGCCATTAACATATAATAAGAAGCACATTCAGTAATGTGACTATTATTAAACTGAATCAATAGTCTTTTGCGTCATAGGAACATAATTCAGCTTCAAGCCTTGGCACTTTCTTTCATTTTAAGTGACTAACTTTAGCTGTCAATTTTCAGATGCAGTGGATTCGTGTTATTTTCTGAGCTGCCATTTATCCCTACAGGAGGGCCACAAACAGGCACTGTATGATAAAAATCTGCCTCTTTGGTTGAGCACAGGCAGTGGGAAGACTCCACATTAAAGTTGTGAGCCCTGGTTTGCACAGGTGCCATCCCCTGAGCGCAAGCAACTATGGACCAGCAGCTCTTCCACTATACCAGTTCTCATTCATCATCTTTTTAGGAACATAGTGTCTGCACAGACTTCCTCACTTGGATTTTTCTCCCACTGTCACTATATTAGATACTCAAATAAAATCAATGGAGTAAATTTCTCTTTGGTTAGCCGCAGCGGCCACCCATGCTGAAGCCAGCCAGGCAGCCAGCAGAGGCTGTTCTAATGAACTTCCTTCTTCAGAGGCAGATTAGATTTTGCACAATTCCTACTTCAACCAGAAATCCAAAGTAGGTCCCCAATGATATGAAAGGGAAAACAAATTAAAAAGCTTGAATATACTGGATTGTTATGAAACAGTTAAACACCTGAAGGACATCACAATATCACAGAAAAAATGACCAATACTCAGTTCACTGCTACTGTCTGAAAAATAACCAAACCAAAACCAAAAACCAGACCCCCCCCCAAAAAAACCCTTGGTCCAGAATTGCAGTGGATATGTCTTCTGGCCAGACCTAAAGTACTCTGAGACCAGTGGCAGAAATCTCATTGCCTTCATTGCCTCCTCTTCCTTTGAGTCAAGTCATCCAGTGTAAAGGCATCTTTTCTCTACAGGATTAGTGCCTTGGTGGCAGATGATAAAAATTCAGTATCTCGCTTTCAGCTTGAAATTTCCAAGGCTTAGGGATTTTGTCTGATTTCACCTGGGTATTCAGCAAACAGCCTAGCACATCACTGTTTGCTTTTGGTCATTTGATCTGTCCTTTGGGCAGTTGTGCAGGCGTTTTTCATTTCAGACCTCCTCATTCACAGTGCACTGCAGCACTTTCCAAAGCTGGTTCAGACCCTTAGAGCAAAATGAAGAGGTGGATTTTAATTTTGCGTTGCAGCTGCTGTTGTCAAAATTCAGTGCATTAAGCATGGATTTTGTTTCATTGCACTCTCATAACACCAGGAACTACATTAACTACAAAAGATACATGCTTAAAGTAAGTAAAGTAATGGAGAAAGATATTATTCTTGTTATTTGAAATGTCACAAAAGATCTGGGGTTCATTTTAGCAGCGCATTGAAACCAAGCTGCAGTTTTCACAAAGACATGATTTTAGATGTTTAAAGTGAATAGATGAAATGCTCTTTTGTTTTCATTTGCTATTGCTTCATAGCAACACAACATACCAGTGCCTCCGTGTTGTAGCAATGAAGATCTCTGCCTTCTTCTAGCTGCCTTTCATTTCATGGGAATTCGGGGAAGGTTTAATGATTCCCCCTTGTTTACCACCATGTCCCTTTTTTCAATTTTATATGCTTTCTATCATCTTTATTTGACTGTTTTCTCAGCTCAAAAGTCATTACACTACAACTAACAATGATATTAAACTAGAACTTGAATAAAATCGTGCAGGGAATGGCATGAGTTAGACAGAAGCCCTCATTGTAAGTGGTGGCTTGGGTATCCAACAGATGTGAATGCAGGAAAAAAAGGGCAGATCTGCTCACCCTTGAAAGGCTGCCATGGGTACAGGCATACACGCTCTGATGTCGGTCTCTTTCTTTGCTCACCCCACCTTATTGCATCTGTTTGTATTTGTAAAATGTTCATCTTTTCCCGTTTCCAATGTTTTTTCTCACCCTCTTAATTCCTTGGCTGTGTTATTGGATAGATGAGACAATACACAAGACAATCTCACTGCCTGGCTGGAAGAAAGGAAAAGGAAAGATTGGTGTTGCTATGGAGCAATGTTAGGGTTATTTCAATCCCTTTAGTATCATTTTGGCTGCAAAAGGGTTGCAGGGGAAGGAGCTGCAATAATCCCAATATTTTCTTTCCCCCACCCTTGACTTTAAAATTTAAGTTCTCCTTAAAAAAAACCTTTAAAAAGCACTAATGTAAATTATTGTAAAATTCACTCCCTGTATCTGACTGGGCTCTTCCACAGGGACTTACGCAATGCAGCCCTTTCTGTGAGCACATACATCAGCATGTATGCACGTACACCATTGTGTTTGTACCTATATACATATTTATTTCACTCATATCTTTTACGCATGCTGGTAAAAATATCAGTGTATTTATGGAGAGACAAGATCTCAGCAACCTAGTGAAGCTCTCACTCATGCCCATGGTTATTTGTAGCCATGCTGCAAGGGACTGTAGACTTTTAAGAGAACAGCAAGTTCAAGCTAACAGACCTCTCTGCACGTAGAAGAACTTCAGGTCACCTTTCTCTGTCCCATGGTTTGTAAGCTGCCTGCACTGCTTCTATCCTAACTTTTCCAACCTGGTTGACTTGGATAGTTGTCGACAGGTCATCAGCGAGACCATGGTGCAGGCTCGAGGTGACATACACCCCTGGCTGAGCCAGTGCAGTTCAGAGGGTCTCCTTGGCTCACTCCTGCACTCTCTGCAGGAAGCAGAGCTTGACTCTTCACTTCCTCATCGCTGACATTGTGGCAGCCAGTGATGGCAACCTGAGCAGAACCATGCTGAACAAGAATGTTGCTGGCAGACTTTCATCTAACTGACTCTCAGTTAAAAGCAAAGCCATCTCCATGACCAGAACTATAATAGGTATCAAAAGGACGTCACCTCCACCCATCTCCAGTGGCCATTTAAGACAATATTATGGAAACTCTTTTCAAGTTTAAAATACCATCCTGAGTATTCAGTCCTAGGCTCTCACACAATTACATATCTAAATCTTGTTAGGGAGGGAGTCCTTTGTTACAAAAAAAAGAATTAATTCACTACTTGAACTACTGGTTACAAATGATGAAATGGGTATTAGCTTATTACTGAGCAGAGATTTGTAATCAAATGATAGTTCTTTTTATGTCTGGTTAAAGAGAATTCCATGGCATCAAACCAGTTCCTAGGAAGCAGATGTTCATGAAACAGAAGACAAAACACTTTTACTCTTGGCATCCTTGTTGGAAGGCTCAGTCCAAAAGCCAAGGAACAGATACAAAAGGCAGAAGCACACGAATGAAGATATGGCACTCACTAGTTCCTCTGCTATTTCTGAACTAAATTTTGAACCTAGTCTGGCTCTTCAATGAATTTCTTCAGCTGTAGTTATGTAGCATTCACCATGATGCCCTGCACAACTCATGCCTAGGACTGTGGTTCATAGTGTTACCAATCAAGCAACATAAACCAGCTTGGAATATCACTCACAGATCAATTAACCCAACAATTCATTAATAAAGATCTAAAGCTTGACAAACTATGAAAAAGCCCTGTGTCTCACACTATCCCTACTTATTGTCCCAATCACATGAAGTGTAGAAACTGCTCTTCAGATTTCAGTGAACCACATGGTAGCAAGAGGAGTTTCTTCCTTATAGAAGATTTTAAAGACTGTTGCCATGGGGTTGAGTTCATGACATTTTCATCTCCGTCTCTTCCAAATACGAAGGTGCATTCCCTCCTTAAGTGTTTGAAAGCTTTTTTTTTTGAAAGCCTCTATTTCCATATCTTTGTTTAGCTCTACCTTTTTTCCCCCCCCCTTTAACATTTCAGAAGCACTGTATAACCAAAAAACACTTGAAGGCCATAATTGACTACAAACTCCCCTCAGCAATGTATGGACTTCCTGTGAGCTGACTGCATGAGAGCTTTCAATGAATAATGTCATCAGTCTTCGCTTGCTTTTATGTTCTTTCCCAGACATAGAAGTCTGAATAATCTTCTTTTAACCTGTTCCCAAGGTTTGCTTTAGTTTTGACTGGTACAATATACATATATCCTGTGGAAGTCTGTCAGCATCAGAAGTTTCTCACTATCCTACTACATATTATAGACAGTTTATAGTCTTTTCAACCCTGAATTTTGGCACCTTGGAATCAGGATGTTCATTTCATACAGGCAGGTTTTGGAAGCCTGAATTCTTTACTAATGTGATACTTTGATAATGCTAGGGAAGTAAACTACTCCAGAGTAGTTTTTCCATAATTAATAGCAAAAAAAATCAAATTTGTGGTATGATGCAATTGTCTCAGGTACGTTCCCTGAATGTGAGGCACATGATGCATGGAGACAGAAACTACATAATGCATGAGTTGAAAAAGAATAGTTTTCACTTAAAAGTAAGGTTGAGAACACCTGCACAATGTTTAAGAGAGAGGGAAACATGCCAGTGGTATTGTTTTAAGGCTTTTCTCTTTAGGTATTTCCTAACCAGATTAACAACACTGGCACTAGTTAAAATAGTGGAATGTAAGGCCACTGTGCATCAGTAAGCCTGGCAGAAATGATGGCAATTCATCACTTCAGACTGATGGTAGAAAATGTTGAGCTCTCTACAGGAAATACCTAGAACACTGTACTCATAGATGAGAAAGGACTTTTGCTCAAGCTGCATATGTACAACTAATATTACCAGTCAACTTGCATGTTATGGAAAGATAATCCAGTCCATACAATGAGGATAAACATAGTTTTTCCTCACATTTAGATCACCTTTGTATTCTCAAATCTTTCCTTTTCACTATGATAAATAACATCACTAATAACAAGTTGAATGTGCAATTTTCCCATGAGTGGGTCATTTTATTGCTACAAGGAAAATATGATAGACTTAAAAACTGAGAGTGGAGAAGCATGGAATAAATAATCAGATGATTCTAAAGGCTTTTGTGATGTTGGCCACTCTTTCAGATGCCGTATGTTCAGCATCATCTGCACTCACAGGAACATTTCTGATATTTCCAAAGCTGTCTCCTAGCTGGGTTTGCAGCACTGATGCTGTACTTTCCCTTGGTATCACCATTGAAAAGTATGTTTGGAGGCAGAGTAACAGCTCAAGATCTCTGAAAAGTTCAGATTGTTTTTTCCTTTTCCCTCTTTATCCGTTTCATGGTCACAACTGGTATTTGTTCTACTGTAGAACCTGTGGCAAAGGAAAGCTTAGATGAAGACCAAGAGGTTACGTCTACTTCACAAGGACAAGGATAGACTTGGTGGGCAATTTTATGGGCAATACAGCCCATAAAACCTCAAAAATCTCATGGGTTAATCGTATGACTGTCATTTAATTTTAGATTTGCAATCTACTGAGCTTACGCATTATCCCAGAAACAGTCAGACAAAAGGTTTACTATTCATGTGTTTGACTTTTGGGACAGTGTTGTGTTGTTATCATTTATTTTGACCTCATATCTAGTGTTGCACAATGATGGTAAATAGACAGTGAGAGTCTTGGTAGTACAATTCGTAAAAGCACATCTTCCAACAAAAATGCTGTGCATGCACGTGTGAAGAAAGGAACATTGGGGTGAAGGGAAGATGGTGGGAAGTTAATGAAAACTTTTCTAACTTGAGTGGAAGAGAATAATTCTAGACGTGGGTTACAAACAGGTTTCCACAGCAATACGTAAATTTATCCCCTGCTTCTTCTTTCCGCCACCTGAACCCCCCAAAACTACATGTGGCACTGGAGGTTTATATGATAATATATGTTAAGAAAAATCATGACTGAGCAGTCTGCCCTGAGCAAAGCTGTCAGCATTCTGTTGCTGTGTGGTCTGCCATAACAATTTGATATTTTTTCTTCACAGTTACAGTGGCTCCGTTGCTAATAAAATAATTTTTTATTACAACATGAATGCAGGTTTTATACGGTAGAATACTTTAGGTGGATTCGTATTTAGTCTAAATCTTACGAACTCTATTAGAATTAACCCATTTTAAGAGTTGTCTCATACTTACGTATTCCAGCGCCTGCTTTATGGCACCATACTTACTAGTGAATTTTTCCTTGGATTTCTTCCTGCCCTGTGCCACTCCTCCTAATGACAAAACTGGTTATTAACATTTCTGTGATATTTTTTCCCCTCTAAGTTTCAAAATGCCTTAAAAGCAAAAAACATCTTCATATGTGCATCACAACTGGGAAAATAGAAATGGAGAGGAAACATTTTGTTTGTGGTCACAGAGTGAATCGCACAGAGATTGGAATATACCCCTATTTTAAAAAAAAACAGCAATAAGACTTAATGAGTTCAGGGCTGTGTTGTGCAGACACAACCAACACTTCCAACATTCTGAGGGTGCCCTGTCATCGATTTTAAATCCCTCCTTTCTAATGCATAGTCTTTTTTCCAGCCCTGTGTTTGATAACAAACACTGTAACTGAACTCACGTGTCTTGCCCACTTCTATGAATTAAAAATATTCTTAACTATGAGTAATAATTGCATAACTGGTTACAGAATAGAAAATATATGAAATTTTGCCACATAGATTAGAAGGATAAATGAAGGTGAAAAGGAAAGAAAATAAATAATGGTTACAAGAAAGTTTCATTTTTTTTATTTTAAGAAATTTAGATTTTTATTCACATTTGTTATTATTCATCTGTTACTTAGTGTGTCACAGTTGTTCTTGAGTCCACAGCTGCCTTGGATATTACTGTCTTCTCATGTTTTCAGTTAGTAGAAAAAAATCATCTCTTTTCTTTTATGTATTTAATGGTTGTTCTTAAATTATATTGTTTATTAATAATTTTGAACTATAATAACAGTAATCAAATACTAATAAAATTAGGAAATGTAACACTGCAACCTTTGGGAGATGGGCCATCACGCTTATAATGTTTAGCATTCATGAGAAATATCTGTGTTTGGAATAAACATTAGTACAAACAATATCATAGTAGCAGTCAAAATGCCAGCTCTTCCCTCTGTACCGGAGGCTGATTTGAGGTTTTCCAGTGCTTGGCTTCATGTGTGAACTCTCTTACCAAAAATGGACCATCTGGAAGAGGATGTTTAATCTTGCTTGAGGTACTACCTCTGGAAAAGCAGAAAAGATAAAGGACAGCCTTGCTGAGACAGGTCTGATGGTGAAGTGGAAGGAAGTGATGGAGTGTGTTTTATTCAGGGCTTTCTCACAAATGCATTTACTAAAAACCAACAGCAGCAACAATAAAAAAAGAAAGAGAGATTGGTCCAAAACAGAGGGAACAATGGGAGAGGGAATAGTACTGCTCTTTGCATTTGAATCCTGCTATTGTCAGGGCTCATAAGAAATATATCCTTGGTCATTACCTTTTATGAAGTGCTGATTTCCCTTTTGGCTTCCACCAGTCTATCAGCCCTGCGGTGAGGACTGTCTTTCTGTGCGCAGCTGAGCCAAGTAATTGCGCAATGTAATCCTTGAGTACAACATTTTCTCACAACCAAGCTCTCACCACCTACCTAATAGCTTTGTGACAGCCTCAGTCCGTTGGACTGAATGACCACTAACGACCCAACTGTTCTTAGGAAGACATAGCATGGTTTTCTCCCGAGACTTAAAATGTTTCTGTTAGTACTCATTGGGCATACAAAGCAGTGTAAAACAAGCACAAAGCAGACAGATTCTCAAAGCCATCTTTCCTTCCCCTACCTTGTATATGAGATTCAATAAAAAAAAAGAAACTGTGCCTGTAACCGTTTATTTAACAAATTAAGAAAATCAACTATGATCACCTTCAAAATCGTTCCCTACTGAGCTGACACACAGCTGCATTCGATGCTGCCAGTATTCAAGGCAATTCCACATGTCATTTTATGAAAGGCTGTTGAGGTTCTCTGTCGGTTTTGCATTCAGCTCTTCTACTGACAAAAATGGGTTCCTTTGAGCACCAACGTGATCTTTGGAAAGAGGTAGTTATTAGTTGATAAATCCTTCACAGACAAAGCATTGTGAACTGGCACATTGCCTTGATATTAACTTGTTGTCCACTCTTGCACACTGACACTTTCTGACTGAGGGTAAGAAAATGTCTCTATTTGAACCCTCGTTCACCCGATTCACTCAATTGAGTGAAGGAGTTGAGTTGAGCCTTGTCTTCTGTGACAGGTTAGAACATGTTTTATAACAATCTCTTTGTCTCTCTTCTCCCAGTCTTGGTTCCTGAGCTATTTTTTTTTGTGTCAGACTTTGTATGTATTCTCTTCATTCACTCTAAGTTACCTGCAGCTTGTGCACACATCACTTTGAAAAGTATAAGCCAGCACCGATGGTGCTCTCTGTTGCCGTTTTGAACAGTTATTGAATGTGTTGGTTTTCAGAAAACAGAATGGTTCTAAGATGAGAAAATTTGACCTATCCCATGTTGGATTTTTTTCTGACTTCCCAGTAGAACACAAGGGGGTCTGAAGACTGAAGTGCAGTAGTAGAAATCACTGCCTTTCACAACTTCATAGCTATTTCATAATTCACAAGTTATTAACTTATTGGGTATAGAGTCTAAAGTATTGAACCAAACAAAGGTTCATGCTAGGTGCTACTTTAATACACAGGAAGAGAAAATTATACCCCTGTAGACTGCATTCTATACAGAAGGGTTTTCAATAGCTCTTCTAAGTGACCAAGACACAGAGACACAGAATGACATGTTGACATTGGCTGAGGGATTCAGTGCCAGAAAATGGCACTCATTTGATGATTGGTGGAGGGATTAGGGATCCCTGTGTTGGACCTTCTGTGTTATCACAAAATGCCCATGCAAGGGAGCACCCAAGGAAGGCACAAGTTTCTAGAAAGGAAGTAGGGGATTTTCCAAAGTGCTTTTATATCCTTAAAAGAAAAGACTTTAAGAAAGTCACCAGACCTTTTCTTTCTTTTTGTCACACCATGACGTTTAAAATCCCAGTTGGGTGGCAACCAGTGTGACAATGAGTAGAAAGCGAAATAAGAAATAAAGAGGCAATCCTTATGGCTAGAGTGCACAGAATTGTTTCTAATACTGAACAATTAAATGTAGAACATTAACTGAACAATTTTCCCTCAGCAAACTGGTCAGCAGTTTTTCATCAAACATTGCAAAGAAACATGGATTAAAAAAAATAGATAAGGTAAATATACAGATAATTGTATAAAAAGGTATGTTTATTTAAGTTTCTAGAAAAAACTGGGAGAAAAAAGAGAAGCACGTGTTTACATAGTATGGAAATAAAATGAACCCCATGGAAGAGATTATGTTTTTAAAGATTTAAATAAATGTTGTCTCTCACATTTTTCTCTTTTTTTAAAAAAAACCCTCAAACTTTAATTAGGTGTGCTTTTTCAGTTTCTCCTTGAAGAATAAATGAAAAAGCTATCCCTTTTTAAGACAGCACTATTTTTGCATCTTGAGTGCTCAATTCACTCTGTTGCCTGAATGCTAAAAAAAAAAATGCAAAGAATGTAGTGCAGTAAAACTTAAATGAACTAAAAAGTTTTCCAAGCGATATATTGCATGGAGCCTTCTGCAATAGTAAAGACATGATATGAACTGATTTACACTCATTCTGCACCATTTAGGTGCGCCATTTCTGTGTCCCCTCGTTGCTGAATGTCACTGCACATGACCAGAACAACATCTTTGCTTTCTTCCTGTAATAACTGCCAGGTGACTGTACCTCTGTATGTAATAGAGCAACATATGAAAAGATATTTCTCCAGGCTATATCAGCCTAGAAAGGAAGCAATTCATCTCATGCCTCTGATGAAAACCTCGAACTGAATGGCCCTGTCTGGAACGGGGAGTTTTTCTGTCAACCTCTCCTCAGGAAACTCAGCACCTTGGGTTTTTTCTCTTTACAATGCTGTCCTCACAGAAAGAGTAAACTACCCAGGCACTTGCTGCCAAGGAGCAGCAGCCACAAAAGTACTGCTCTGGGGAATCTGGCAATAGATTTTTTGAACAGAGAAGGAATTCAGTGATGCTAATAATCCTCCAGCAGCAGAGAGAAGCTGATATTTTAGTAAATGTTCTCTTTTGATACAGACTTTTTCCATCTCCTATGTTAGGAGTATTGTTTATATATAATAACAAAGAAATCCCGTTTCCGTGTTTAAAAAAAAATTTGTTTTCCCTCTGTGGGCCATCAGAGCTGAAAATAACCCAAGCTGGCTGCCTCTGGGGATTTATTGAACTTCAAGTGGTCATGACTCATTCCATAATTACAAAAAAAAAAGAGTACCTTTTAAATTTGCCACATGAGAGACTTAAACAGGGATTTTAATGTTGCTGCATGGCAGGACAGAGGAAGAATGGAAAGGCTGTACCAACTCCAGTATAAAACGTGGCTCTCTTTTACTTCCCTTGCATTCAGTGCCCACTGAAGTCAATGGAAAAATATTTTTAAAAAATCTTATCTGCTTTAAAGAGGAAGAATTTGAAATTAGCTGTGCATGCACTTCACAAGACTCATTCTCAGAAGGAAAATGAATGTTTTATGTGCTGAATGTAGTGGATGCAAAAACAAAGATGCTATTAACAGATGCTATTTGGAATACATATGGAAAGAACAAGATGAATGGTGAGATTATTTCATCCTGGTTCTGGTGAGAATTGCTGCTAGGAGAAAGGAGATTGAACAACATGCTGGGAGCATTTCCAAATGGAATAGGAAGGGTTCCGCAGAGAAGCAGAGTGCTCTGAGTGCCGTGCCGTGCCATGCCCTCCCCTCCCTGCCCTTGCCACTGAGGAGTTAACACTGTTTCTCCACTCCCAAGGCATAAATTAGGATCATAGATGGCATAGGCCTTCTTTAAATGCAGCCTTCTCAAACTAGCTGCCTCTACTGGAATGGAAATAGGATCTGGCTTAGCTGTGAGTGCCCTTACTTTCAGAGTCTATTTTTTGCACTCTTTCTTGTCTCTTCTTTTTTAGTGGTTAAACAAACATCTCTTTTGTTTGCTGCAGTCAGGAAAACCTCAATCTCTTCTTCTGCCTGAGAATTTGTGATGGTGGTGTTCAGCTGTTTGCAAGCTGTGGGTGATATCTGCAGGTACTTCAAAACTGTCCCAAGCCTTGCAAACAGCAGATGTGACGCTGCAACAGTTCAATGTGACTGAAGGCATTAGAAATGCAGAGTGAATCTACCAAGACTGTGAGAGAGGGCTGCAGTTTAGAAAGAGAACAAACAAGGGAGTGAGAGTAATAGATTTAAATATGGGGCAAGCCCATATTCTGCAGTGAGAGATGTTGCCTGATAACCAAGGCCTGCGTCTCCTCTTGTGAGTTTATTTGTAGTTGTTTACCTGTGCATGAGGTGGTTCCAGTATAACTTTCTAGTAAGCAGGCAGCTAAGTCTAAAAACCAATGCACCAGTAAAACAGATAATGCAAATGAAGGCTGCTTACTTACATCCCTTGTTCAACCAGTCTTTGTTCATTGCAGCAGGAAGCAACTTACTGAGAAAGTGCAGGGAGCCAAGTGGAAAGAATTTTGATGGTATCGGACTTTAAGAGACAGAATGGCTTATATTTTATGCACTACTTATGCATTTTTAGTTTTCTGGTAGAATTATGAGGATTGATTATTCAAAAATCAGTTCTTAAGGGAATTAATAAGCAATTAATAGCATGATGATCATCTGTTTCTGTATTTCATACTTCCATACCTCTTAGTGCCAGCCTCTGCACTGTTGAGTGTGATGCCCTACAATTTACCCCACTGTGCTAAGCGTAACTTGGCCCCATAGAAGCTAAGGTGGGCCAGTGGGGAAGGTGCTATTTGTCTCTGGCTTGGTCAGCTTCTTTGGAACTCATGGGTGTCTGGGGCTCAATAAGTTGCTTTGGGAGCACAGGTGATGTGGGTTACTCCCGAAGAGGTTAATGTGACTTCTTTTCAGTATAGTCATGGCTGTAAATTGATTTGGCTTTCCTAAGAGCCCTTGGACCTGTTCAAAGGAAATGAAGAGTGTGGAAGGACACTTACAGAGTAAGAGGAAATGTTAGCAGTAACGGCCTGAGTTTTTATCTTATTTTTTTTTAATGAAAGTGTTCTTGATCTCTCAGCTGCTCTGCTTGATGGGGATGGGAGGTAGGAATTGTGCTCTGCACCCTCTGCTAGAAAGAATACAGAGGAACAGGAAAGAAGGCATGAACAGAGAGGTGGATAATCTGTCTAGTGCTGCTGACAGTATCCATGAGTATGGATGTCATCTATAAAAGATTGGCCCAAAGGATATGGGAAGGGCTGGAAGAGAAAAGGAAGAGATGTTAGAACTGAAGTTTCTTCTTATTTGCTCCAGCCTGGTTCCTGAATCACCTGAATCAAAGATTTTTAGCTCTACCTCCTTTCCTATCTTTTGGTTTTGAAAAAGTCACCTCCAAGAGACAATATGTTACAGTTTACTAATAGTTGATCCAATGGGATCATTCCTTCACAAAATCAGATCCCTCATGGGCCATTTGCATTGAGCCCAGCATCTTAGGGTAAAGCCTATTCCCCAGAAGGCAGTCTGGTATTCATCTGAAGACACTGGACAGGACAGGACATGTCCTGTAATTCTCCAAGTATTTTCTTTTCCAGTTTAAATAATGTCTATAGAATCTGCTACATAAGATATGATGCATCTGTGATAAAAGAAATCACTATTTCTGTGGAATTTTAGAGGAAAATGCAAAGTAGTTCATGAGAAGATTAGACTGGAAAAATAATTAAATGGAATTAAAATTCAGGTCTAGTTTTTTCCACACTTCTCTCAAAGTCTGTTGTCATAGCTACTGCAACATAAACTACCTCAGTATGTTCACTTTCTCTTTAAAGACGCATTCACCATTTTAAGGAACTTGAAGTAACTTCAACTGAACTGGAAAATAAAAAAAAGTTGTCCTTTGTGCATCTGTAATTTTATCATGAACTATTATTTGGATGAGGGATATTCAACCTTTATCAGCTAAGGTCTATTTATTCTTTAAGGCCAGAGACCTAGGAAACCATTAGATGCACGTTGAAGTATGCTATAGTGCAAAAAAAGTTGCAAACTTCAGAATGGTCAAAATTCAGCATGGCTACTTCTCCTGAGTCTCAGTTTCTATAGCATGAGTTATCTAAACACACAATGGTCGCAAAGGCTTGGTTTCCAGAAGCAGTGTAACACTTCTATCTCTGCACTCAGGAGGGACTCAAAGTTTAGACATCTCTTTCAAATTTGCCTTAAAATTTTCAAGAGTGAAGTAATTTCAGATATTTCTTATATGTGCTGCTTATCCTGTAATCTTCTTTTACACTGAAATATTTCTAGATTTAATTCTTATATTATCGGCATTTCTTAAGAATTCTATTTAGATGAAACATTTTTCTTTGCTAAAGACATGGTGTTTAGGTTAGAATGGAAGTTAATTATTGCTTTGTTGCTGGTCAGGCATATAATTTATCTTTATCACATCTGTCCAAATCAATATGGGTGTCTGGCCTATGAGTTCTGTCCTCTGTCTTCTTCCTCTTGTGGCTTTGTCCCTCTGTGTAACTTGGGCTGTCTTGAGCAAGTTTTTTCACAGCTTAGCATAATACCTCTTAGGGTTTTGCCACCTAGCTGAGACGTATCTGGTTTGACTAGGTTTGCGGAATTCCCTCTGGTCAAGAATTGCTTCATATCCACAATATATCATGTAATAGAAACCGGCTAATATTTTCTCTATCGTTCCTGTATTGATCTGACAGATGACTTATCTCAAGAAAATGTCAAAAAAAAGGAATGACTTGTGCAGATAGGAAATATCTCGAGAATCCATGTGTCATCCGTAAGTTGATAACATATGCTGTTTCTGCTTTGCCCAGTGGCAAGCAGATTTTTCCTTGCCTGGTGTTTTTGAACTCCAATGTGGACACTTTGAAACATACTTTTCTCAGATTTTAAGTGTTCCTAAATCCATTGTTTCATACATGTGATTTCCAGCAGTCTGCAGTCCCGATAGCTCGGTTTTTACCAGGGAAAATTGTTTCAATAAAGCTGACTGAGAAATGAGGAGAAATGAAATGGGGTGTTAATCAACATCAAGATGGTTTTCCAGAATTTCCTACCAGGCAATTCTTTGTCAAGAGGCAAGACAATAATTGTGCAAAAATTTGAGTGTGCAGAGAATTCTGAGCATATGAGAAATCAACTGTTGAAGCTGAGACCCATGCTATATTTAGCTTTATACTCTTTGAACGTGTTTTATGTTGTTTGCTGTCCATAGGCTTGCTCACTGGCTTACAGATATGCATGTGCTTTACTGGATCTGAACCTAATTAAGCAAACTCAATCTGGTTTTGCCCCTGGCTTTTCTGGCTGATAGTGATGTAGTAATTCACATGGACTACATCTTCCCAATTTTTACTCATTTCTGAAAAATGAGATAATTAACTGTGTTCTGTTGTGTACTCTTTCAAGGCACGTAGAATGGTTCTTCACATGATCTACAAAGACATAAATTAATGTTTAATGCAGCATTTTACGTATGACAATAATTACATACTGCATGTTACCAGTTCTGAAATAATGAAATAACAGTCTACAAATGAAAGCTCTTTGAATTTCTCAATTATAATGTTCTCCTGTTCTGGCACTTGGTCTTCCTTAAGCACAAGCCAAGAAGTACCCTGCTGGTTAACTGATTAGGCTATACTGCTGCAAATTCTTTTGTCCGATATAGTCCCTTGTATAAAGGCTAAATGTACCCTGTCGTTCAAAATTTTTATTTTAAAAGGAGGAAGACTCCTGTGAAAAAGAGGAATAATCAGTTTGATTTGTGTGATTTAATGTAAGGGCTTGTTGTTAAAGTGATGTTTAATGAACAAGCTTTAAGAGAGGAGTTGTGAGCTGTGGCATGGCTGGGTGGTGTTCTACTGCATGTGTTTGTCTGCAAACACCCAGTGATGCCGCAGTCAAATTTTGTAGCCATATCAGTTTTTTCAAACAATCAGCTTTTTAAGGAGATTGATTATGAGCCATATTTTCAGATAAAAGCAATAAAAATGCTTCGTTTATACCATTTATACCTCACAGACTTTTTTTGTGCCTAGCATAGCATGAATGGGATGATTTTCCATACATCTGCCTGAGATGTGGGCAAGGGAATAGGTTTAGCAGCTCAGATGCCCTTTCCCTCTTCTCTGTTCCTTGTTAGGCAATGCCTCTTTTGTATGTAAAGAGCTGTATCAGCTTTTTCTGAGCTCACTTTGACTGGGTGGAAGGCTTTCATGGCAGACTCAGCTGTAATGTGACTGAGAGGCCATGGTGCGCTCTCAGGAGGATGAGGCTAATGGAAATCCAGCCAACCCAGAGAGTAGCTTGATGTAAAACACTTGTACAGCACAAAATGCTTTCACATCACCTGCAAATAGGGCTGTAGAAGTATATGCTTGACTGGTGCAGGATGACACTGGAAAAAAGACAACTGTGCACCAGGGGCCCTCAAGGCACAATGCAGCCAGACTCCTTTGTTTCTGCACATAAGCAGGTCCAGGCTGCAGTCAGCAATACTGGCTCATTATGAATAATTTGCACATAATACTCACATGTACTTTATAAAACCTGTAATTTTGTTGAAAAATCTTTGAAGTCAAGGTATTGAGGAATTTTGCTTGTTGACTGTCTCTGCGTTGCTATGAAGTTAATACTGTCAGATCATAAAACCCTACTAGATAGCTGTTCAGATCTGAAATATGATTTTTTTTCATTCTCCAATTTCTTTTTTGAGTAATGCTCAGCATCCCTGTCACCTCTCTGAAACAGCTCCCAGGGACATCAATACTAGCCATTTCCCAGCACTCCTAGGCGATAGATTGATCCATGAGGTGAAGAAATGCTGTTTTGGGAGAGAATCTCTTCATGATGATACTAGGGTAGGTTTTTCTGCTATCTTAGCTTTGCTTTCTCCTACAAAATGAGATATCTAGAAAAAAACTGGGACTGTATCATTTTGGCCTATAATTGCTTGGATGATCCTTGAAGCAAAGTATAGTTGCTACGGTAGTTTCCATGTTCTGCCTGATTGAGTAGCAGTAAGACTTTGCTTTATACAAATAGGAGTAATTTGGAGTAGACTTGGAAGGTGCAAGACAAAGCTGTCTATGCTAGTAACTGCATCAGGTAAAAAATGATTCATTTGATGTGTTAGGTACTTCCTGGAGTCCTGGCAGAGACACTTACTTCAAGCAGTTGTACTTTAATAATTTTGTCTGGCCATTCAATCCAATATTTTGGGTTTTGAACATGGCAACTTCCACTGATGTTCCTGTTTGTCAGGAACATTATCTTCATGAACTTTCTTTCACTGTTTTTTCCAACTAAAAATTACTCCTAACTTTGCCTAATAGGTGTTTATCAGTCTTTGCTGTCAAAAATATCACGGCAGTTTGCTCCCTCAGCTTGCCTTGCCTCTGGAACCTTTTGCAGTGTCTCTGGATAACAAGTATGAATGTTTAGAATTGTAGACATGATGCTATGACCTATGAAACATGACACATTTCAATTGTCTGTTCAGAACTGGGAGTTGATACGCTTTTAGTACTTTTGATCACAAGCGCACTCTCTGCTTTTCCTTCTGCCATCTTTCTCCAAAGTTCTACTGCAGAACATTTTTTATGTTCCTATCTGTCAGGTTGAGAGCTGCGTTAACCACTCTGCAGGTGAACAGGGCAGATCTGCCCAACAGCTGCCCCCAGTCATGTAAGAAGCACCAGATCTTCTTTCTTCTTGAGAGCTGCAGTTTTCCTCTTAGCTACTAATCCCTTATGCTTGCAGCAAAAACCTAAAAAAACCTAATAAGTTGGGAAAATGTTACCTGATGTGATGGAATATTGCACCTCAGGCAGCTCCCTGCTTCCTGCACACGAGTTACATCAGCTCGAACATAACCAAAGCCACTACTTCTGAAAAAGTCAAACTTTCTCAAATCAATCTCTCTACCTTAACCGTTCAGAACCTTAATTTGAGATCACATTTCTGGTGTGGAACTTTTATGATGAAATGGTTAAAAACAAAGTATCATCTTGTGATTAGCAGGGCTTTTATAGAGAGATATGTTCTTTTGGAGTGGTGGAGGGAGAAATTCAGTTTTAGACATGCGAGTGATTAATCCACTAGCAGTTTAATAGTATCAGTCATGATAGTTGCTAAAGTTGAGTATTTGAAGAATACGGCTGAAAGTCTTTCTTGTTAGTTAAAAACTGCTTTTACCCCAGGTATTCTGAATTGCCACTTGGCAACCATCCTTGACAACGTAGGGAGTCTAGACTAGTAGTTTAGGTACCAGAGTTAATCAGCAACAGCTCAGCAAGTACTCATTGATATTTCCAGCAATAAAATATTCTTGAATGATTTTATGTAAGATAGTTTTCAATAGTGATTTATTATGTCATAGCAACATCCAGGAGGTGCTCATCAATTTTAAGATAAACTGCTCACTTTATTAATATTTTGCATGGCTCTTTCCCATAAATTTAAATTCTTTGACATATCCTAATATTTTCTTTTTTAATCCTTTAATATATTGTGCAGGTATTGTTATTTGACTTATGCATCCATTAAACACTGAGTGGTCAGTATATATGAGAATATTCACCTACTGTGGTCCCTGCAGAAGTGTAAAACCGTTACTCTGTACCAGTGACAGAATCACTGCTCACATGTCTGTTTCATTTGCTTTAGATTTTTTTATTTTTTAAACACAGAAGTGTTTCACTTGTAATTTAGCAAAAAAAATCTGTGAACACAAACATCACCATCTGCCTCCCCAAGCTAGTTTCTCTTCAGAAGTTCACATTGGGATGTACCCCAGGGTAGTGACCGTAGATGATCTCATAAACCATCTCAGTGAAGTAGTCAGCTGCATGTTACTGAGGTGTGTGTTATTCCCTAAACAGGTATATTTCTTCAAGTTATAATGGTTTAACAGCTTGACCACTCTCTAAGTGTGCAGTGAGTAGCACAGATGAGACATAAGTGTTTAGGAAAGTTGTAGTAAAAGCCAGCTTAGATCGTCCTGTCTTCTGTTAATCTCTATTGCTGGTAGGTATCTAAATCAAACCAGTGTGGTGTGAGAAGGAAAAGTAGACTGTGGCATTCGTGTAAATAAGGCAAAAAGTGAAACCTGTGGATTTTTAACCAAAAGCATGGCAGTGAACAAAACTGTGTGGAAGGGCACTGACTGGTCCCATCCTGAGGCAGGTGGGTTAAACTCTCAAAGGGGTCTACAAGGAAGGAAAAGGGTAGGCACGGTCACCAAACAAAAATAATTGCATGACTGCAGGTGAAGGGAAGTTGAATGTTGAAATGAACGAATGAATTGGGACTTGATGCTCAAGAGTGGGAATTGCTGGTGTCACATCCTGGAAAGAGGAATAATTGGACTGGATCAGAACAAACAGAATAAAGTAATTTAAAGCAAGAGTTCTTTCTACTTGCTCTTCTGGACCTTTGGAAATCGAGTTAAGAATTATTAAACACTATTGATTTTACACTAGATACGTAGAAATCATAGCACTTTTATAAGATATTGGGAAGAAGGTGGTGGTGGGGTATCTTTAAGAAGTAACTGGGACCTAAAGAAGACAAGACTTTATGAAGAAAACTAAGGTTAGAAAACAAAATGCTAAAAATCAATGTTTCAGAAGCAGCAGCTGGAGAAGTATTCTTATAAAAAAAACCCTCTCTGGTGGCACTTGGCTCAAGAGTGCAGATGTCAGCTCTGCTGTCCTTTGCTCTTGTCACTGGATGTCAGAGATGTGTCAGAGGATTGCAAGGGGAATATGTACTGTCTGTCAGAAAACTCACAAAAATGTTCTCAACACTGCTGAGATTCTTGTGTTTGATTTTGGTGCCACAAGGGTGAAGCCTAAGGTACAATATTGTCCTGAAGAGAATTTCTAGTTGCAGATCAGCTTGTGCACTGTTTCAGAGCCGGAAATAAAAAAAAAAAAAACCCAAACACCTAGAATAAAAGATAAAACATGGAAGACTCAAAGGAATAGTGAATGAGATAGTGTAACTGCTCTGTATAAAGATGCTACTGGTAATATCAAAGGAATGAGTGTTTATGTAATCACCCTGAAAGCACCAATACAGACAAGATTTTCTGTACCATTACATTCATGAGATGGGATACTATTTTCAATATAAGTGAATCTGCACATGCACCTGAAGTTTCAGTGGATTTTCAGTTCATCCTTCCATGGGCTAACAGAAAGATAATCCCATGGCCCAGCAAAGCAAGTCCTGAACAAGGCTGGATATGATCAGACCCTCTCTTTGTGTTGCAGAGCATTCAAACCTCACCTGTGCAGTCAGAATTTCACCTTTGCATCTTGATGTCTTGAGCACAGTGTCAAAATTGATAGCATCTGCAAGTGTCTCTCCTGATCCCCAGCATTACAAACCATACAAATCAAAAAGTGGTTGTGATGAGGAAGGTAGTAAACATCCTTTTATAATAAAATGCCAAAACTCTGAAATTTCTGAAAAGAAACTTCATAAGAGGGCTGGAAATCTGATGTAGCTGGAGTTCAGTAATCAAGCTGTTGAATTCATGTGAAGTTAGGGTATAAGCATCTCCTGAAGTGACATGCCAGACACCTGAGAATTGTTCTTTTTTTGCACAGCCACACCTGGTGATGAGGCTACCTGCCTGAGGTGCTGAAAGAGCCAGTGAAGAGAGCACCTGCTGTGATCTCAAGGAACTGTCACAAACCACCCACTGTGCAGAGAGCAGTCACCATGCAGTTACAACTGCCACTGTATGATCTGCAGATCCCACTAATGGCCATGTGCACAGGCACAGGCAGCAATGCCCCCTGCACAGTCTTGCCTAAAGTGTGAAAGCCTTATGATCCTTCTACATAAGATTAATATGCAGCTTCATTAATAACAACATCTTACATGCTTGTGCGCTGAGTGGATATACTGTATTTATGTCCACTGTGACAACTACAAATTAATGTAATCGGGTCCTTGTTTTTCTGTCTCACCTTTAGATCAGCCTTATTATGTTCTGTAGCCTGGCATCAGCTCACTAACTGTGCTGAAGGATCCTGTGAGTTCCAACTTGCTTATTTTTGAAAAAGGTAGTCCTCACACACAAACAACAATGTTGGCTTCCGTGGGAGCAAGAAGGTTCGTGCACAAGGAAGTGAGTAAAACATCTGTACTTCATTGCTAACAGACTTTGCATATTGAGTGTCCTTCCCAGTCATGTGTAAACTCCTGGAAATCATTTCTGCAGTGTTTTCAAGTCAGTATAAGTTTGCAGGGCAAATTTGGGAAAATGGGAAGTAAAAAAATGTAGAAGTAAAAATGAAGAGATTGTAACAATCAGAATAGTGAAGATTCTACTACTGCAAAGAGTAAGAAAATACAATTTTTTTTACAAAAGACAAATTCTGTTCGAAAGGAGGTTGCCTGTATCAATGTCTGATATTTTGGGTGACATGTAATATAGTTTTTAAGTAGCGATATCTAGGAAAGCAAGTAATGTCATTAGGGATAGCTTTAAGAGGCAGGGAGTGAAGAGAAGATAAGAATCTTGAATTATGAAAATTTAGATATTTCTAAGATCTTAGGGCTTCAGCTAGTAGGTTTATGAATATTTATTGATAGCCTGATAGAAAACCTGAAAATTTAGTAGATACACCATGGGCAGATCTAATTTAAAAGACCTACCTCCTCCTTTTCTCCTGCCAGCTTTCATTTACACATACTGAAATCAACCCTCCCACCTCATAAATAAATGAGTAAATGAAAGGGCTTTCTATATAAGCAGAGCCAGTAAGGGGGTGTTGGCAGAAGTAGCTGTGTGTAAAGGGAAAGAGAGATAACCTTTAGAGATGAGAGTCTTCTCTGAGGCTGGTTGCAGGGCGAGAATGACTTTGGAGTCCTCGACCATCTCATGCTGAGAAGTTCAAAAACAGGAAAAGGGAACTGTTGGGAAGTTAGTGGGGAAGTGGTGAACTGTGACTGGCTGCACTATGAGTGCCACAGTCAAACATGGAGAGGGACTGAGAGGTGGCAGCTGGTCCCAGTGAAGACAGGCAATACCCTGGCTGTTGAAGCACATTTAACCTGCAGACTTAGGATCTCTTTACACTGGGATCAGTTGCTCCTGTTTCTGTTTGTAGTAAGCTAACCTGCTGTGACACCATCAGACTCTCACTCTCTTTTTCCTCGCCTGGCCTTTGAAGACAGGGATGATCACCTACTAAAAAAAAACTCTGAACAATGAAGTCCTTGTTTTCAAGTTAATGCCTTCAAAGTTTTCCAGACCGTATACTCCATAAACAGTCAAGTGTCTTGGGCATGGAAACGAAGGAACGTGTAGCATACAGGAGTGCACTGCAATTCTGACTTTTAGAAAAAATGTTACAGGTTGAGTTTGTCATTTCCTTGTACTTGAAATACTTATACTCGTATTTATTTCAGCTTCTCCTTTCTCCTGTTAGAAAATCATTTGTTGTCTCAGTTGTAGCTCTGCAGCTGCCTAAAGCCGCAGAAGTTTGCCTCATTCAGCGTAGGCTTCCAACCAGTTCACGTTGCATGTCTGAGTCACTGTAGGACATAACTGAGCTAAATGCTTTGCATTGTTTTTTCTAAGTTCTGATATTTTCTCTCCAGGTTAAGTATAACATAGGTTGTCAGCATCCAGAAGATAATACCTGTTTTTTCAGCTAGCAATAAACACCCTATTAAGAACAGTTCTTAGTAATGTCCAGGTACATGTGTTCCGAGATCCAGGGCAGGTGAACCTGGAAGCAGGTGTTGTTATGTGATTTTGGTTTCATTTCTGTCATTCCTCAGGGCTCAGTTGTCTTGGTTTTGGGTGATTCCCCACCTCAACTTGGATTTTTTCAGATGTTCGGCTCATCACCTGCATGTGCCTCCCTTCTGACATGTCTTCTGATGTGTTGCGTGGGGTAGCGATGGCAGAAAACATGACATGTCACAAGTACTTTCAACAGTTGTTTCCACTTAGCATCTCCCATGGCATTCTTTTCCTTAGTGGTGTTATTCACTACACAGACCGTTCCTGTTTCTGAAGAGCCTGACTTTAAGTTTTACAGGAGACTTCTTGGCAAACTGTAATCTCTTCACATAAAGACTAAATCCTTAGACCTGTGATCATGGTTGAAAATGGCATTCTGTCTCAGTCCAAAAGCACAGATGCGTTTCTTTTTAGGGAGTTGTGTAGGCTCCCAAACTCATAAGATGGTTTTCTGAACTTCAAAAATCCTTCCCTGTTTTTTTCTTTTTTTAACCTTTATTACATGACTGAAAAAAATAGAAGAAAAAACAAAAGTCCTTGTGTCCTTTGCCTTCAGTAGTCCTCAAAGGATGCCAGTACAGGGTTATGTTAGACTCCCAAAGACTAAGTGTTTGTGTTTGTCTTTTGTTCCCAGCTCTGGCAGAGCTGTTAATTGTTCCAAGGTTTTCCTGTTTGTTGATTTCCATTTGGAGTGCCTTCCTCTGTTACGCTCCCAGTGACAGAGTCAAAGTGCCTGACAGAGGTTGGCTTCATACAGTGGCTGACCAGCAGTGCGTAACGGGAGCCTCTTTCCAGTGGAATAAGCATTTTCAGCTGCCTTTTGCCAGAGGCATTAAAAGCACAGCTCTCTGCAGCTGGCATGGTGAGTTTGATAAAGAGACAAAGCCAAGATTGAAGGGAATTACAGAGACTGGGAACATTCACAGAGGGAAGAAGTAGTTTTGCCTGGACTACTAAGAGGTAATAGACTCCACAAGAAGCTTATGGGCCCTCCAGCAGTGAGTGACCATTCAGACTCAACGCTTTATTGGTGACTAAAGTAATTTACGAGCTTAGCATGTCCTTGCAGCCCCTTCACACTGGCATTGATTTACCTCAATAACTGAAATGAACTGATGTGGCTGTCACAAATATCTTTGTACTTGCAGCTTGGAGTTAGCCTAGCAGAATTTAAAAAGACATTTTTCCTTCCTGGTGAGGAAGTTCTTGTTCTCCAAACTGACTCATTAGCTTCTGAGAACCAAGATCCCAAACCTGGCATGAAGCCAAAGCAATCAATTTTATCTCAGGTCACGAGAACTACTTAGGTGCCTCCTCTAGACGCATCATTGAGAATAGGTCCTAGAGCTTGTAGATCCAAAGTACTGACAAGAATTTGATTTCTGATGGGGGTGGGAAGGAGAGAAATAATTTAAAATATCAGTAGTTTTAATTGAACAGCCAAGGACTGAACTAACATCAGTACTGTTTACCTCGCAGAGAAGGACTGAGGCGTATTGGCAAGACAACGTGCAGAGACCTGGCTTGCGGTCTTATGTTTTGGCTTGTGCAATGCTTGTAGTGCATGACCACTTTATATTTATTACTACCTCATGCTGCCAAATGATGCTAGTTAATTTTTTTATTATTTATTTTTTTTAAAATTATGGTAATTTGTATATTTTTATTTGTAGTCTGAATATTAGTTGATCACCCTACAGATTGCTTATTTTCTAATTCATAGCATAGAATGGATTGGGACTAATGACTTCAGGCCAACCCTTAGAAAACCACTGTTTTGAAATAAAGTTTCAATGGGAATCTTGTAACAAAAAATGCCTTTATTGTCAGAAGAGCTCTTTAGTTAACACCCTAGGTTTTATTCTGTCACTTGTCCCTGTTTTTCTTCACTCTGGTGGAGAAAGACATTCACGTTTTCTTTGTAACAAAATGAGGAGTGACAAACATATTAAAAATGATTCAATTGTGTTATTGTACAACAGCTTAAAATTCTTTGACATTTAACAGTGTTTACAAAGAACAATATTAACAAGGTAATGTTTTTAAATAGGATAAGTAATTCCACAAACTGAAATTTG
Organism: Dromococcyx pavoninus; assembly: GCA_033558185.1. Lineage (NCBI taxonomy): Eukaryota > Metazoa > Chordata > Aves > Cuculiformes > Neomorphidae > Dromococcyx > Dromococcyx pavoninus. The sequence continues at coordinate 600,516 of JAUMJL010001019.1, forward strand.
ACGAAAAATCAATAAACAGTAATATATTGCTATTTAACAATATAACTATTCAACCGTAATTAGTTATACATACGATTAATGATCACTTTGAAGAAAACTTCTTTTAGAAAAAGTATGAAATCCATGGACACTGTTCTCTCTTCCTATTTCCACTTCCTAAAATATTAATTTCTGCATTGCAAGAAGAAACATTAAGCTTGTAATCTGCATGCAGTCAAAGGGAAAACCCTGATGAGAGACAAGTACTTGCCATAAATTAGTAGCTTTATGAATATTTGAGTTGGTTGCATTTGTGGAGCATCCTAGTGGGTCAGGTCTGCTGTCACTGTCGCTGGGGTTGTACAATTATGCTTCTCTGTGATGTGTGAGTGCTGTGAGAAATGGATCTGGGCTGGCTGGAGGCAGACTTTCCATACGCTGATTATTATTCTGCACATGGAACTAGGGGAAGATTAAAATGAGGATAAAGAATGTTTTCTGTTAAATTATAAAAGAGAAGCATGCTGTATGAATTGCCCTCCTGTAATCTTCATTGTGTATGTATATAATGAAATAATGCATGTTAATCCTCATGAATCAATCAGGAATATGTCAAAATTTTTTAACTCATTTCTTACTGCTGTGAGCAGCATTTTTAAAGATTCCAAATACCTAGGACATATTTCTGCAAAGGGGTAAGGCTTGGAAGGATTACAGCTGTGAAATCAATGTACTGTTACAGATACTATTTTCCAGGTTAAGATCCTCCTTTCACCTAAAAGCCCCGAGTAATTTACAAGGACTATTTCTAGGGCATGAAAGTATTGCTACATCACCTAGAGCAAGATAAGGAGCCAGCTAGGCACACTGGTCACCATCAACAAAGTCACTGTTGTTTTCTATCATGTAGACAGATATCTCTGTTTTTAGAATGAGAGGCAGATGACCTGAGAAACCCAGTATAGGAAATCAGTGTTCAGTTCTCAGGGGTACACGTGGATTGCTGTCTTGGGGATTCTACACAATTTCATAACAACATAAGACAGTGAAGCTTGCTCCAAAGCTACTCTTGAGTGACTGGAAACACAGGTTCTTGTCCCAGAAGGAATGAGGAAATTCAAGAAGGGATCCTAAGTCGTCTCATGCTCATTTCTGCATCACCAAGTAGTCTCCTGGTACTGCCAGAGAGCTCAGATCCCAAGAACATCTATTAACTAGTCCTTCTGTAACCATGTTTGGGGTACCATGGTATATTGTTTAAAGAATAATAGAAAAGTGTTAGGTTTTTTGCATGTGTAATTAAAGCTGATAATATAATGAAGGGGTAAAATTCTGTGGAAAGGGGTTTGGGAGACACTAGGAACCTGAAGAGTAGAAAAGTAGAGATTTTTTTCATGGTTATTAGTTGCGTGAGCCCTAAGAAACCATTTTCCCCTTTCAGAATATTGGATTTTTTACTAAACAAAGTATTAGAGTGTGTAGGCAGTCTGTTTCTGCCTCTATTGTTGTGCCATACTGATTATATAGTGAGTCTCAGGATTGATGGTGTCGGTAAAAGGAACTTCTGCAGGAGAGTTGCGTTTGTTTTGGGCTTACTTCTATCAAACTAGCTGCTACTAGTATAGGTCTCTCTAAGTCTGGCAGATTTGTTTACCCTTGTTTCCCTAGAGCTACTTACATTGCATCTTCTATACTGGGTAGAGACATGCATAATTCAAAAGACATCATTAGAAAATTTAATATAAACAGTTTGGGATAACTATGTTAAGAACACTGAAACTGTTATTGTAACAACATGAAGCTGCATTTAGCCTGCATGTAAGGTTGTTGGCTTAAAAGAGAGAAAAGAAGTGAACTAACCTTGTAAACTAGTCACCTCTGGGACTTCCTGTGGAACCAGTCAGCCTGACACTGGCATTAGAGCTTGGTTCTGAAAGACCTTTCCAGATAACTTTCTAGAGGGAGAGCAGAAACAGCCATGCGCAGGATTTCTAGTGTGACTTGTATTAGAAGGAAATATGTTTATGCAGGCTTGTAAAGCACCCAAGTATTTACTTTTTGGAAAAGTTTTTTCTCTGATAGATTTCTCCCCCCCCCCCCCCCCCCCCCCCCCCCCCCCCCCCCCCCTCCCCCCCCCCCCCCCCCCCCCCTTAAAAGCTCTCAGATTAATCCTGATGCAAAATGGGAAATCCTGTTTATTAATAAAAAAATCTACAGAATGGAAACCCCATTTTCTATAAATCTTTATTAACCAAACCTTCTCAGTGTAGCAGAGCTTTACTTTCCATGCCTCTTGACAGGTCCCAGTTTGACAAAGGAAGCTTAGTTATAAAAGACGTTACTACAAAAAGCAGAGCCATTATTGGGATCCTAATTAACACTTTGTCATTGTATTATAGAGCTGGAGGTGTATGAAATTATTCCCCATGAGTTCACCACCACTAGGATAGGTGATTGATTCTGCTACCTGTAAAAAGTAATAGATAACATATTAAGTAACGCAGGGTTGGTTTGTTTTATTCACAGTAAGTCAAAGACAAATTTCATCTTCATTTTAATTTTTAGATGAGAGGCAGCACCACACAGAGGCACAGCTGCAAAGCTCAAACTTTTGCCGCTTCATGTTGGGACTCCAATGAAGCAGAACATTAATCTGTAGGGCAAACAAATGACTATCATTTGCATAATTACATTTAGTCACAACTTATAACATATTCATAAGTGCGTGAATGAGAATGATGCATTTGCTATGTAAGAGAGGGAAAGAGTGGATTGGCTTTGGCTTTACCAGGACAAGTAACAGAACTGATTTCCCAACCTATTGGAAAACTCAGGTTTGCAGTTTGAGTCCAAACAACAGTTATTTATCCTTTCTAGTCTTTTTATTCAGATGTGGTTTATTTCTGTGAGTGTTTGCAGATTGAGGCTTCTTTCATGTAAATGTGTTTTAATTCTTATAATGATCATTGGGGGAAAATGGAAAAAATTATCTTTCTCAAGAAATGTTCCTTTCAACAACTCATGATTTACTTGGAAATAAAAGAAAGTGAATAGAAATTGGAGGAACTTCCAATAAAACTGTCTTGTCTCTCTAACTATCTCTTATGGCTACCATTGTTCTCCTACACCAGTGGTTAGATAGAAGACAGTAAATCTTCCATAAAGTTTATGTTGAGCTTGAGTTGGTTTCTTTCCCCAGAAGAGTAACTGCTAATAATCTTAGGTATCATTGTTATTCCTCCTGGATTACTAATGCTTGCTTCCTCCTCTCTTACCTTTTTTTTTTGCCTTACTTTTCTTATTTCCACCTCTCCTTTTCTGTTTTGTTCTCCTTTTTTCTCTTGATTTTTACAAGTCAAAGAGGGAAGCAACCATCTCGCCAGTAAGAGTTGTTTTAAGCAACTGCTATGGTACTTCTAGTGGTTCCATCTCGCTCTCCCTATTTCACATCAACTTCTTCAATTCTATCATTTTTATGAGCTACCAGGCACATCTATTTCTTAGATTTTTCATGATTAATTTCACCTATTTCTCTGAGATTTAGGCTTCTCACAGCAAGGTCTCATGGCACTAGTTCTGTCATTCTGAAGAACATTCAACTGCAACTCAGGATTTGGAGAAAACTAAAAAATAAAGCCATGATGTAAAAAATACCTTATCTGATACAATCAATTAAAACAAAAAGGGGCATCATTCATCTTAAAGCAGTCTTTTGTTTTCTTATGGAAATAGCAGCTCTGTCAGATAACCCTCTGAAGAGAAAAGAAACAACCTCCTGTTCAGATGATTTTTTTCCTTCTTTAATCCTGATAGCTTGCTGGGAGATTGACATCTGCTCGAAGAGCAGCAGAACAACAGCACAGCCAGCAGCAGCAGGATGGAGGTTTTGCTCCTTGTTCACAGCTTTGCCAGGACATACAGCTGATAGGGTGCTCTCAGGTTAAGTTCTCCATTATGGAGATTTGAAGGGTTCGTTGGCAAAGAGAGAGGAAGGGCTTGCAAATAAGTAACCCTGTAGTGAATTAGAACTGCTTAAAAATCTCTGGGATATGGTATCTTGATTTAGACTGTATGTGATTTCATAATAGGAAAAACTTCTTGACTGAAAGAATGTGAAGTGTTGGGACAAGCTGCCCCGGGAAGTGGTGGAGTCTCCTTCCCTAGAGGAGTTCAAAAAATGTGTAGACATGGCACTTCAGGACACAGTTTAGTAGGTATGGTGGTGTTGGGCTGATGGTTGGACTGGATGAGCTTACTGTGGGTGGTTGTTGTTTTGTTTAGAAGATCAAGTACAAAAAACTAAAAGCCAAACAATAAAATTACTAGTCAAGGTTTTCAGTTTTCTGCAGTTGGTAGATGTTGTTGTCAATGCAACCTTTTGTGGGAGAGCAGAGAATAATTAATTTACCATGCAGCAGAGTGAGTAATAATATTGTGATGAGTCAGTCATAATTTATGCAAGTGCTGTGGAACCTTTTTGCCATCTGAGATTTGTGAACACAGTCCAAGTTCAGCAAATTAGGTGAGCTACTCATCAGTCAATGCAGCCATAATCTTTGGTTTATCGAATCTCTGGGAGTTAAATGGGAATTTTAAAATCGAATTCACTATGCTGCACGATGGCATCAAAAATATATTTTAGGATGTCACCTAAGTCTCCCATCCTTGTCACTTCAAGGAAGAGTCATCTGTTATACACCTTGCCCCTTTACTCTATTGCAGCTGTGCTTTCTGACATATCAAAAGCCAGGGTCATTTCCCTCCTATTTGCAGAAGCGGTTCAGATCACAGTTACTCAAGGGCTTCACACTCTGCTTCTGACTCCCTATTCCACAGTTATCTTTTGGGATCTACAACACTTTGGAAAATGGGTAGAACTTCAGAATTCACCCTGATATTCCAGGCTGTCTTTCCTACAATGAGCCATGCAGAGAAAAGGACCCAATGATTACTCCTTTTAAAGTAACACAGCTCAAAGCAGAGTATCTGGTTCCCCTCAGGACACAGTTATGAAGTGGTTATCATGATTAGTGTCACAGCTTAAAATACATCTATAAGAAATCCTGGCCTGACGTGCCATACGCATTCGTTGGAGCTCTGTCCTGGCGGAGTCCCTGACCTGTCTCTGGTTATTCATCTAGTCTGTGTCTACTTAGACACATCACCAACTTACAATGTATTTACCCCAGGATCATGTCTTCTTTGTGTGTTGGCTTTGGGCTTTGCACGTAGCCTGCTCTCTTTTTGCAGTATTTACCTTTCAGGTCTCAGTACTGGGAAGACACATGAATTATTCAAGGAATGGGTGTATATAAGCAGCTGCAATAATCATAAACCTCTCTTCAGAAGTAGAACACCTTTTTTATTTTCTTGAGTTTTGACAAACTCTAAAAAAGATCTTATCTAACAAGTTGGCACAGGCAACACTATATGCAACAAAGTAGTAATTCAGCAACAGTATAATACTAAAACAAATGAGAAATATTTTATAGTAAATGAATATAAATCAGTTAATAACTCTAAAGGTCAAGTGACAGAGGCTGATGGAAGATGCCACAGTATATTAAATGTTTACTGGTCTGTGGTCCTGCATCTCCTCTTTTTTCTGAGACTTTCTTCAGCCCCAACAGGCAGTAATTGCTATTTTCACAAAGTTCAACTTATTAGATGATCTGAATGGCTCAGGGCAGTGGAGGGAACACTGCAACTGAAAGTTCAGTGACAAAACACATTCCTGGGCAAAATACCCTGTAATTGAAAAGAATTACTAGTTAGATATGAGTCTTTTGCCTTTCCTGGGAATTAGTAGGTGTGATTGCACTTCAGGCCTGTGGTCATTCCACTCGCGATTGGCTAATAACATAATGTTTGCTCACCATGATCCCATTAAACCAGCAAAAAATGAGACAGCAATAATTACGATTTTTGTGGATTTTGTGTAGTGCTTCTCCTTCGTGTCCTATTCAGAAAGAGGGCAGCAGGGTATGTATGGAAATTGGGTTTGACCATTGATTTTTGGAAGAAAAGAGCTGATTTTTTCATGGTTCAACACCTGAATTTTGCATCTGGGCAATAAAATAAGTCAGTAATGAACAAAAGAGAGGTGGTGTGCCTGTCCAAGTGTCAGGCTAAGCCAAGCAAATTGCAGTTCCACAGAAGTTCCACAGAAGTGGTAAAGTGGCCAGATTTCCTCAGGGAATTGCCTAGAGATGATCAGGTTCTGCAAAAGGTTTGCCAAGTCCTCACGACACTGGTCTCGGATTCAATATCCCTCTATTCCTGTTGGCAGAGATCTGGAGACAGACATGTTGCTATTGACTGAGAGTAACATCTGGCCTTGATGCTATTAACCTGAGCCCTCCTCTTCATTCCCAATCCTTCAGTGCCTTTTACAAGTCTAGCTGCAATACAAAAACATCGCCCTTCAGCAGACCTTGGGAAAGCTCAGCAGTGAATGTGTTTTGTATCCAGCCTTGAAGAATATGCTACCTTTTAATAAGGAAAGGGATGTGAAAGCTTCAGTTTGACTGTGGCATTTGGAAGGAGGAATGCCATAGGAAAATCTGCCATAGAGAGTCTCAGGTAGTATGCAGTTACTTGGGGTTTTTGAGGAATTTCTTGTGACAGACGTTATAGGGAGTTTTATTTTTTGACGGTATTGTCTGTAGAGAAAATAACAAAAAATATGTCAGCACAACAAGACATTCTTAAGGAAAAAATTCTTAAATGGAATTAGTGAAAGAGTTGGTAGTTTGGCTAAGAGGAGCACCAAGGAAGAGCACAAAGGAATGCATGTGGTTTTGCCCAAACAGTGCTTAAGGTTGTAGGGCCAGGGAATGCTCCTGCCAATAAGGAATGAAGACTGTGAGTCTTCACTGGCTGACTGGAGAACAAGCACCCCAGGAATTTAGCCAACAATGCTTGAAAACACAACTCCAGTTACTGTAATGTGTTTCCCTGGGAGCCGTTAACGATGCCTTTGCCATCTCGCCTCTGCTGTGATGTTTTAGGACTATCGCCAACAAGACAGGGAGACATTTAGCATAGATATTTCTCTGCTAAGTAGATTAAAGATACTTTCTTGTCAAAGTACCTTCCCTGATTCCCTTGCTGCAGCTGGAATTGTCAAACTGCTGCATTAAGCCTGTGGCACAGCCAAAACCCTCATTGAAAGCTCTGTTGGCTTAGCACAGAGCATGGCTTCCTATCGCTGCCTACCCAGTAGTGCTGCCTCACATCCCTCCTGCTTGCCAGTAGGAGTTTCAATGAACCACCTTCCTTCAGGCAGCAGTGCAGGAACAACCTTCAACTTTCCTTAGAGATTTATATTTTTGAACAAAAGTAATTCAAATGTAGTAAAGGAATTTTTTCCATTTCTATCTATCCTGTCTTTCCCAGAGCTGCCCGTGCATCTGAAAAACAACATCAGGATGAAAATTTCCATTCTTCAGTTCTTCACAATTTTATAATGACCATACAAAAAGCTTCTCCTCTTTCTTGGAGCCATGGCTTACATAGTTCTGTGCATCTAGGGTTTCTGCTAAACCCATGGCATAAGATGTGTTAAGTTTCAGCTTTGCTCATGTGTCTAACACACTCTGAACTCCTCAGCGCGTGTGCTTTGTGAAGTGAGGCAGCCACAAAAACACATGCTGAATCAAGACACAATAACTGTTGATTTGCTGCCCCAAGCATCAGACTGCTTTTTCTCTTAGGACCTCCATAGTTGCTCTTGAACATTTTCCCTTCAATATAGTGTGCACGTGAGGTCTGTGCCTGTAGCTGGTTTTATTGGCTGCCATTGTCGTTTCCTACAGTTGGTCTACACTGAAAAACAAAAAGAAATATGAAAGATTTAGGAACAGATAGGCATAAAAGTAAAGATTAGCAGCCTCAAAATGTATTGCTTGTGCACACTCCCAGGAGAGCATGAAGGGCACAGAAGACAGAACTGCAAGTGTGTGGAATATCCTGCCAAAGATGCTGCCTGTGCAACAAGGGTTCATGCAAATCTTTTGTTTTCACTTCAATATTTCTCTTGTTCTTAATCAGAAGTTTTACAACAGTTTCCCTTTTGATGTTGTCCCTATACCTGGAAATCATGACTCTATTTTCTATGGTTTGTTAATTTGCAAATATAGAGGGAGGCTTCTTGCACTACCAGGGACTGTACAGTAATGAGGACACCACATAACCCCCAGAGCATATTCAGCTGTTCTACTGGGAAAATACCAAACCTGCTACAGTCCATCGCCAGTGCACTCAGAGCTGCAGTTCTAGCACAATAATTGTTCAAATAATTATTTTAATTATTATTCAGTGGAAAATAATACATGCACAACAATCATAAGCTTTACTTTCTCTTCCCCTGACATCTACACCTTATTCCATCTGTAACTGAAAGAATATTATACAATGCCATGTTTTGATATAGCATAGAGGAAATCAAGTTAGAGAAGGCATCCCTGTAACAAGTGATTTGGACTTTGATGTTCAACTTCACAAAGAAACATATGAAGGCATTTAAAATAAAATAAATTTTCATATGCTTGCCTGCTTTTCTCCTTTCAGAAAATGACAAGATTTTGCAGTTTAAATAAGGGCTTTGTATCTTGATACATTTTACTTCTTTCTGCGGTATCTGTTTTTGCTGGTTTACTGTCCTTGTCCTAGTCTGAAGTAAGGGGTTTACAGACTTAATCACTCTTTTCAATATTGAAAAATAAGGCTAAGTGAAATGCAGATAATAGTAAAAGAATTTTCTGTAGTTTAAAAAAGATTATTAAAAAACCCCAAGAAAGGTGTTTTAATCTTCCCTAAATTTTCAGCTGTCCTTCTGAGCTGTAAAGTGGATGTACCTGTGCTTTCTTATTAATTCTAAAAGGCCAAGAGTTAGTAGCCTTCTGGCTATTAGTCTTTACAAAAACAAGGCAGAAATACTGTCTTATTGCCATTTTACAAAATTATAGCAAGTATTCTTGCTTAGGCACACCATCAATTTATCTGTGCATCGCCCGAAAGATAACAACACTCAAGTTTCCTGTCAGTGCATGCTATTTGCTCTGAGAAGGCAGACCTTGGAAATACTGATGCATATGCTCATTCTTTCCATGTTTCTCAGTCATATTCAGTGCAGGAGCAAAGCTGACAGTCCACTGGCAATCTACTCAAAATGCTGATGAGGAATCAGAGGTGGATAGTATAATGTGGCTTGGGTAGCTGAGCAGCGAAAAGTGCTTCTTGCTCTTTTGGAGACAGAGCTTCAGAAGGGAGATGCACACCCATGTGAACGCTGCCTGTCTGCTCATTTTCTGTTGGAAAATCAGATATGAGTTGTTGGCTGTAACTCAGGGCATATCAGCATGTCAGAATGAGTTCTCCCTCAACAGTCTTAACCTTGTGTGCACTCAGCTTCACCGTAAATGAATTTTAGCAGTATAACCAACTTATTTCCTTTCCCCACCAAAAAACTTTTGTTTAAGAAACTTGTTGTTTCTTTTTCTTACACTACAAGCAAAGCTTGACGATATGCAAATAGGGAAAAGTTACCTGAAGCAATAGCAGGAGGTTCTACTGAAACTGGTCCTCTCCTTCATAGAATGATTTGCGTTGAAAGGGTCCTTAAACACCATCCAGTTCCAACTGGACACCTTCCACTGGATCAGGTTGCTCCAAGCCCCATCCATCTTGGCCTTGAACACCTCCAGGGATGACTTCTCTGGGCAACCTGTGCCAGTACCTCACCACCCTCACAGGAAAAAAAATTCTCCCTAATATCTAATCTAAATCTCCCCTCTTTTCGTTTAAAACTGTTCCCCCTCGTCCTATCCCTGCACTCCCTGATAAAGAGCTCTTCCCCAGCTTTCCTGTAGGTGCCCATTAGGTACTAGAAGGCTGCTATAGATTCTCCTCAGAGCCTTCACTACCCCAGGCTAAAAAAGCCAAACTCTCTCAACTTGTCTTCATATGGGAGGTGCTCCAACTCTCTGATCATCTTTGTGGCTTACTTTGGACTTGCTCTAACAGATTCTGCTGAAGATATGAGGAGTGAGATGTATTTTAACCCATGCTCTGTTAAAGTTCTATGTTTTGGGTTTTTTTTTTCCTTTCCTTAGGTTATCTATCACACATTGAACCAACACTTTGCTGAAAGTTTTTTCTGGAAAAACAGTGCTTATTGTTTCCATAGTTTCCACAAGATGTGAAGTGATTCACAAGGTTAACAAAATAGTTTATTTATTAGTTTACATCATTCCAGTTCCTAGTGGTTTCTTTTTGTCCTCAGTATCCCAAATTCTATTATTTTTAAAGTCTTTAACTAGATATCCCATTTTATTACATTTTATAGTCCATTAATTTCTCATTTGTAACCAGTAGCATGCACAAATTAGGTAAATACTTATAAAAAGTATAGAAGTGAATCTGATATAAAAGCAAAAAATGGGCATTATGTTCCGCATGGCATATTCCCTTGAGGAGCACTGAATTTCTTTACAAAAAGTCCTTCCTTTCAGACTAGGATAAACTGTAAGGATTTGGACCTGTGTTCTGATGCACGTTTTTTAAGTTGACTCTTTCCTCTGAAAATATTTTCCCTGCCTTTCTGTTTTGTTTTTTATAGTGTGTTTACTTAATTACCGGGCCATAATTAACGTTTCATTTTTGTTTTCATTAGTTATTACATTAGCAGCTGCTTGGTTAAAATCTTCCCACACAGTGAAGTGTAAGTCAAAATATCCAAGTGAAGTGCAGCTCAGCTTTTTTTCTGTTTATGTTATTAAGAATTGAGTCTTGCAGGCAGGAGGTAAATCTATTTGAGTAGGCTACTGACTCATTGCTTCCTAAATATAATTAACACATGACAGTGAACTTATATGGTCAAATTAAATTTTTAGTGCCAGAACATCCAGTGTTAGCAAAATTGGAGCAGCTGGGTTGGAGCTTTCTCTGGCAAAATCTCTTCCCAGTTACTCTGTCAAGAGCAACTTTTAACTTGTGTCTAACTGGGAAGTAAAGTTTCCTTATGTCTAGTGATTTTGGCAGTCAGATGTACATGGATAATTTAGTGTCTCTCCAGGTATGCCTATGTTGGCAAGTAGTGTGGACTAATATAAGCAGATTCATAATGTGGATCACTTGGTGTTCACACAATGGGCATCTTAGGGACCTGCAGTTCAGATTAGGTCTGGGCTGATCCTCTGGATTGTCTGAGGGTAGAGGGCATCCAGAAGTGCTCCTGGACTGCATATTCCAGTTATTCTTATTACAGTTATTCTTATGCTCTAGAAATCAACCTCAAGCAAGATCACCAGATAAACTTGTACGGACTTTGTTACTGGACATCTAAGAAAGATGTAGTGAGTGATTTCAAATATTTATTTTTGGAATTTCTTCTGGCCTTCTGTTGAGCATGCTTTACAGTCATTCTTTCATAGATTAAATCTGTATTTTCCATGTGCCATTTGAGTGAGGAAGCCTCCAGCCTCCCCTTGGCTGGAGCATATACTGCAAATGTTATTTCTGGAATTGTTTTCCAGCCACATTTCAGTTTTCGATAGCACTGTCTATTGGCTTGCATTGTGTCAAACTCAACTGTGACGAGGTATCATTCAGTGAAAACAAACAAAAGCCTCTTGCCTTTTTTAAATACATATTCAAAGGTGAGAATAAATGTCACAGTGTTGCAAATTGCTTTTTTTGTGAAGGTAAACAAATAATTTAGTCATTTGTAGCAAATCGTTTGGGGTCAGTGACTGATCTTACTTTGTGTCTGATCCTGCTTTGTGTCTGAACCTGTATTTGATGGGGAAAGCATTTTCTGGTATGTAGCTGGGATAATCAAATATAGTAACCTTTGGTGTGCCCTTACTTAAAAGCATGTAAATCTTCCATTTCTCCTCTATCAATGAAGTTTTTTTCCTTTGGCTCCTCTAACAGTTTTGATATAATATTCCTAAACATCTTTAACTTTGGTATTCATCTACATAACATCTCCTCAGAGCGCTGGTCTCTGTCCTGTGAGAACAAAGAGAAGAAAAGCAATTCTTTTCCTTTGACTTTCTAACAGGAATTCTTGATGAGAGCACTGTCTGAGGCCGAGTTCTTGCTTTCCCTTGTAATCTCTTCTGGTTTAGGTAATAAAAGCTTAAGTACTGCAAATCCATTGCCCAAAATTACTTCAGTCACTATTTATTCTCTCCCAAGGAGAGATTTTGGTAGAAGAGAGTTCTGGAGAAGTTGTTACCCCTTCCTGATGCTCAGGGACCAGCTGTGTATCTTTCTGTGAGTCAGAGTACTGATCAGACCACTCCTTTCTGCACCTGCCTGTTGCATGATCTTACAGGTTCTGTGGGCACCACGTAGTGCACATGCAGTTTCTTCTCCCCTCTTGTGATGCTATAGCAGGGTGCCAGCTTTGGATTGACTGTGAAGGGGGAGTGGTGAGGTTGTGCAGGTAGGAACTGCAGAGCTTTTTTGCTTTCTGGAAGCCTGCACAGACATAAGGCAGCAAAGCAACTCGTTCTGTGCAGTTATGCTTTTTCATAGGGCATTGTGGGTGTGTTATTAACAGCATTTAGAGACACGCCGGCTTGCTTTTTAAATAAGTATTTTGGATAAACACTTGTTACCCTTATAAGCTTTCCTCTCCTTTGTGCCTCATGTCAATGGATAGGATGAATTTCATTCTGAAAATGGGAAAAAAATATATTTGTTTCGCTTTTAAAACCAACAGAAGACAATTTATGCCAAAACAGTTGAACGATTTCTGTATTTTTTTAGAAAAAAGAAAAAGAAAAATCCCAAACTTCTCTATGCTCTGCAGTTTTTCGGTATAAATAAATAATAAATTCTGTAGTAGAAAGCTATGATTTTTTCATGAACTTGTCCCTTCAGTTGTCACTGTTGACTTTGCCTTATGATTGCACAGTGTGATAGTCGTCTTCCCCCCCCATTTGCATCGATTCACTTTCACATCTTCTGAGACAACATGTGAAACTTCTGCTTTGTTACTTAGTTAGCAAATACAGCACTCTAGAGTTCAAGCAACACTTCTGCTCCAACAGCTTTCCAATTCACTGCAGATACCCACCACTGCAGAAGTGAGAGCAGAGGGGGGGTGGTTTGTTTTCTTTTAGATAAAGCAAAGTGTTCTGTGTATATATCCTACCAGTTAGAAAAAGAAAAAAAAAACTGTTTTCCAGTTGTCATTTGTTTCCTTTTTCTATAAAGTAATTTATCTTAAAATAACAGCCTCCTTCCCCAGGGAAGAAGGGAGACTGTCTTCCATGACCCATCAGATGCAAGGAAGACACAAGCCTCTCTCTGTTTGCCCCTTGTTGATTGACCTGAGAGCGTGTGGGCTTTGAGCAGGGCTTTGGGCAGTGAGTTTGCATGTCCATCCTTGCCACTTGTTGCTTCCTGAACAAAGTCTCAGAATTGATACAAGTAAAAGTGCAGTGACACAGGGGAGAAATTCCTAAGTAAACAGGCCTCAGATACCCCACTGGTTGTGGAGCAATGTGATTCCCTCCACAAGTTTAACAATTCTATGTGGTAGCACACAAACACTTTTTGCATATTGCCTTCAAGTGACTTGCAAGTAAAGTAGTTTTATAAATATTCAATGTTTACGGTTAAAAAAAAAAAACAGATAAATGGAATACCATCTTTGAATGGAGCTTTGTATCTACTTCCCTTGTTTCCATCCAGACCGCGATGGGACAGGTTGGATGAGATCTCAATTGTCTTTGTTCAGGTGCCTCATGGTTTGCTGCAAAAGCGACAGCAGTGTGGTTAGAGGATCTGTCAGGCAATGGGAATGCTTGCTCTTCCCTAAACCCATCTCATTATTATCCCAATGTGCAGCACTGTTGAGGAATGCAGAGTGGTTATAACTTTTCTTGATTTATGTTTACAAGTATAGAGAGAGAAAGAGAAATAAATTTTTGTTTTCAACACAAAAATGCACAGGGCACAGTTTATCAGTTTTGTGATATTTTCATATAGATACAAAATGTGTGTGTATACATAAATATGTATATTCAGATACATGTATATACATGTATATACACATATATGTATACGTGTCTATGTACACACGTTATAGATATTTTCTACCTTGTACCACTTCATGACATGCCTCCATGTCACCTGAGCACCGGTTAAATCATCTGTCTAACAGAGAAATTGTTGTTAAAGAGGTTTTCTTGTTTTATACTTGGAGAAATGAGGGGTAGAAAGACTGAGGGCTGCAAACAGATCTCATCCTACAGTATTAAGGCAATTTTGTGACCATGTTTTCATGTACTTTGGATTTAACAGTCAGTTCTTGGTTTTGGGGGGTCTGTATATAGGAGGTTTTCCTGTTAAAAAAAATTCCTATGGAAGAGTTCAGTTTTCAGTATTTGAAAAGGAAACATTAAACTCTACATATGTTTTCATTTTAAAGATCTATCTGCAACTGTAAAACCAAATTTGACAATAAAGGGTGGGTTTCTGTGCATCTCTTCTGTTCCTCTGACCTAAAATTTTTTGGTTTATGGAACCTGAAGGGCAATGGAGTTGTACAATTCAGTGTGTGAGTGTACCTACTCAGAGTGGGATTCATTCTGGGTTTATACCTGTTCTCCATCTGTAGAACTACTTTGATTGCAGCAGTCACAGCAGCAAGTGACTAAAGCACCATATTTGTATAAACATTGACTTATGTAAAATAACAGTTTGGGGGCATGAATTTGTATGGATTCTTTTCAGAGTGAGATACAGAGCTCCCACTTTGTGCCTCCTGTTCCTACAGAAGATATCCTTTTGGCAGTACTGGAGATATAAGATAATAGAAAATGTAGATTTTTATAAGGGCTATTGCATGTCCTCTGGTAAACGAGTTTCAGATTTGTTCTGGGGAATCTGATAGCAAAAGAGGGCTCAGCAATGTGCTTGTGGCCCAAAAGTCACAGTTCCTGAACCTGCAGCTGTTGTAGCTGTCTCACGTGGGCACCTGCCTGCTGGTTCCTCACTGGCGTGATTTCTTGTGTTCGTGATTGCATATGAACCTTTTCTGGGATACTGTCACAAGAGGGTGGATAACATCTGTGACAGGCACTCACATCTAGGATAGGGCCTGAAATTTTTGATTGCAAGTGCATTGACATGATATGGAATGGCTCTGAACAATGCTAAATTTCTGTTCTCTTTTGTTAACTATGTGCAGCCTCCCTAGGCCCATGAAAAAAATATTTTTTGTTTAACAAAGTGGGAAGTTTTTCTTTTTTCATTCCACGCAGAAGTATGCATTACACGTGGGCAGATATCAAGAATAATAGAGACACAATAACCGAACAAGGGGAAAACAAGGACACAACCAGTTCACACTCACAGCTAAACAATTTTGACCAAGCCACAATAGCCAGAGAACTTGGGATGTGAGCAGAGAGCAGTGACCTACTTGCTTCACCACGTTGCTAATCACACCTTACATTTACTCTGTCAGTTTCAGTAACTGATGGATATCAAACTTTCCACTTATAGCTATTTTAGATTACCCTGAATCATATTCTATCCCAGCCCTGGGGAATATTAATCACCATTTTATTACATTCGTCAGGAGAAGCTGAAATTCATCGTAATTTTTAACTGCACATTATGGAGTAACAATGAGATTGAACTAACATACACTTATTAATTAGCATTAATGATAATTAGGAGGAGAGAAAAAACAATCTGCCAGCAATAGATTTTACCATATGATTCTGAACAGGGTAGCATTGAGCCCTCTGAAGCACCTTACTTTGAATACTTTATTCAAAATTATTTTTCAACATTTCAAAAGCAGAAGTCCTTTTACTGTGAAATACAAGTCAGATTGTATCAGGTTGAAAACTAATTTAGTGTAGTTCCTACTACTCCCCTTAATTTCCCAAAGCACTGTACAAAGCTATATCAGGAACCAGTAGTGTGATACACAAGCAAGTAAATCTATAACTTATTCGCAGTGGGCCAGTTGCAGGCTTGCTGTTTGCTCAAGTAGCTCCCCTGCAGGTGCTGGAGGATGTGAGTCTGATTTATGCCTGCTGGGATTTGGTCCAAAGCCAGAGAAGCGTACGTAAAATGACAAAGCATATGCAATATTATTTTAAAAGAAAAATGAAAGATTAGCCAGGAGATCCCACTTATTCCTCTTACTTTCTAGAGCCTCTTGATCCAGCACCTGTAGAATTTAATAAGAAGTTTTGGCTGAGATCCCACACAAGCAATAAGATCCAAAATTTTTGTTCTGAAGGATGCTAGCAAAGAGTCAAATGAGGTTTCATTAAATGTCCCATCCACTACAAGACAGTTTTATACAGAAGGTATACTGCAGGTGCAGAAAAGCATATGCAAAAATGTGTGTCATTATGTGCTCAGAGGAGAGAAGTGGAAATACCATATTGATTCTAAAACTGCTTATTGTTTGCTAACTTAATAAATCTCTGACATTTGGCATTCTAGGTGAGAAACAAATGTGAGGACTGGAAGCTGGTGTATCTGAGTACTTGCCTGTACCTGTGGTCTCACAGTTCTTGCAGACCCTCACTGACAGAGATCAGGAGTTCCACGAGAAATTGTTCCCTGACACCACATTTTTTTGCCTCTCTCCTTTGTAACTGTCTTTTCCTGTCAAGGGCATCAGCCACATTATATATGGCAGGTGCCATTAGTATATGCAGTCTTCGGGGTCCAACTTTAAAGAACCGCTTAACTTTCATAATGGATCAAAAGGCTCATGGATCACAGCACTATGTTCTGACTAATATTAATACAAATCCAGTTGCCACTGCAGATAAATCAGGGTTTCCAAATTGCTTGTGCATTCTTTTTCACATTAAAAATATCAATTCTGTTTAAATAGCAGCTTCTGAAAATCCTGTGCTTGACCTCCGTTGCTGTTGATATCGGAATCAAATGCCTTACACTTATTGTTTGCCCCTTCCACTTCTTGATGACCGTAAATATATTACAGAAAGAAATATTTAGGTATTTTGTATAAAGTTTGCGTTGCTTTAGACTTCTTTGGTGTTGTGTGTATATAACAATTTCCCTTCAGCTGTACTTTGGTTTTGAACTTTCTGGTTGGAAAATAAGAATAATATGATTTCTTGTACACTTGTATATTTTCCTTATTTATGTTGAAATATCTTGGAAAAGGGAATTTCTTTTCATGGTGCTTTTTTCTTAATGCTATCATGGTCATTCGTTTTCTACACTGAAGCATTAATTTAAAAACAGTTTTCTTTTTTAACAAAAGTGATCTTTTTGTTAGACTTTTCCCTTTTGTACATGTAAAATCTGTGTTTGAAAATACTGACTTTTCAGTGAGCTTAGTTTTTTTTAATATCTTTTTAAAGCAGCTTCCAGGTTGTTAACTTTTTAATACTTAAAATCAAAAAAAGGCACTGACTGTATTTGAGCTATGTTGACCATTGTTTTGGTGCTGAGGGATGTTACTGTCATGCAAAGAGCAATTCAAACACGATAACGAGAGGAACAAAAAGTTTTTTCTATTCTCCAAGACTCATTGAATGATGAAAAAATAAAATAAAGCAATATTTAATGGGTTTGGCAACTTTTATTAGGAATTTAACAGTGTGACTTCGACAGAATATCTCATACAAATACAGTTGGTCCTCTGGACTGAGTAAAATGAGATAGTTTGAGTCCAGCTTAAGCCAAGTCAATGTCAATACATTACTGACTGTCCTCACTATGAGGGCTGGATGTGGATATGACATAGGAATCACCTGCTCCCTGGCAGACACCTTCTCTGAGGCTTGCGCTCATGTATATTTATGGAGTCAGCTGAGACCTTTCATATTTTCTTTCTCTCTGAAGACGTGGAAGGAATAACATGCAGATGATGTGGACGTGCCTTCAGCACCATTCTGAAGCACCAACCACTCTGCTTCTCAGCAATAAAGGCTACCTTGCTGTGTGTTTGCATTCAGAAATTACCAGTTTTCATTCCGGAAGTTCCAGTGCAGTTGCCAGGACAGGGCTTAGTTTCACACACATATAATATAGATATCACAGGTTTTGTTGTTATCTCTCATTGCAGTCAACTGTTTAATGATATGGTCTCCAGCTTTCCAAGTAAAATTCTATTAGTACCTGCCTTCACCAAGCTGAAAATGCCAACTGATTTCTCCAGCATTTCAGCTGGAGGTTTTGGAAGTGCTGATTATTTTAGTCTCTCCTTTATCAAAATGTCTACACATTTAGACAAAAATATGCAGCCCTAGATCTACAGCACTGTTAGCTCTCTAAGGAAAAAGGAAGGGAAGGCATCTCCTGTGGGAATTCTTCATGAACAGGCAACAGCAGCCCATCAGCTATTTTAGCTACTTCTTTGCAGATGGTTTGACAATCTGTTACAAGGTATACCCCAACATGCAATCTTGTCTGTCTGTTTTTTTTTTTCCAAGTGATAATGTCTCTGGGTATCTAGCTCCAAAAAATATTCCCCTTCGATCCTAGTGACCCTCTCTGTCTGATGAGCTTTCTAGAGGTGCCCACTGATTGGCAGGATAACTCCATATTCCATTATAATCTGCCAGGTAGAAACAGATAAATCTATTAGCCCAGACTAGGCTTGTTTCATCATTGTGACAGCCTCCCATGAGCCTGCATTCATCAGATTCCCTCGAAACAGCCAGCCTCCACGTCACCTGATAGCTAAATTTTCATGACTGGATTCTAGGTTAATACATCTTTAATATTAATTTAATTACTCTTTAAGAATCCAAGTCCTGATCCATTCTTCCCTCCCTTAGTTTAAATTGATTACTGGGTGTTTACTGGGAGACCAGACTGATGGCTACAGTTGCTGCCGTGCTTGTTTTGGAAAGAACTTCCTGGCAATTTTGTCAATCGAATTAAAATAACTACCAAAAGGCCTTTTGATTCTTATTAAAAGACACTGGGCACATTCAGTTAAATATAGCAACAGGTTTCTGTCTAACAGAGGTGGCAGAAAAATGTCTATGCTATTATACATGCTGCCACAGCCACTCTGGAGATCACATCAAACACATATAGAAGCACTCTCTCTGCAGATCCTGACTTGTGAATTATCAATCCTAAAAATGGATGCTTCATTATATTTTCAGGTGTACTAGTGTAAATCAGGAGCAAAAATATAACAAGGGAAAAATAAGTAGAGGGAAAGAAGACTCAGACAGTTTTGATATGCCATAATTGTCATATTTCTGAGTTCTCCACACTTTTTTCTGCAAAGAGAGTATTACTGGAAGGTGAAAATTTCTCTGGTATTGCAGTTAAACTGATTCTGGTTCTAATTTTCTAATTTTTCAAAGTTCTTTGTCAAACTATGTGTCAAAGGGAGAAAATCTGAGAAGAGTGGAAGCTGAGGTAAAGCAAGCTGAAGGGAGTGTGACCATTTCCATCCCAATCTAATTTCTTGTGCAATCAAATCATATTAAGCCTGTATTTGCCATTCTAAATATTGGATTTGTTCAAGTTGCCTGAATAGGTATAGTATAACTCTAATGAATGATTAGAAATAGATAACAGATAAAATACAACATATGTATCAGGTTTCTGCATGGCATCCATGTGAACTTTCCCATCACCCAGCACTAGCAGACTCTCCTGGGAACATGCACTGAGTTATGTGGTGGCTTTAACCCTCGTAGGGTCAATTCTTTAGTGAGTATTTTAATTCCTCAGTTTTCTCTCTGTCTCACTTAAGTCAGTCACATGCCGTTTTCTATCTCTTTTTCTACTATTAAATTCACTGAAGTTGGTTTTCCATCTTCGGTTTGCTTTGTTGAAGAACTGTAAAAAGTAAAATTAAATAAGTTCCTTTAGTTCTTTACAGATGGAAAGATGGGAGATGTCCAAGCTGATAAACAAAACATCATCGTGCCTCTTCATTGGAATCATGTATTTAGCAGAGTTATGTATTCCTGTGCACAGGCAGCAATAGTCACAGCATCTTCGGTCACAACTCAGTGTCCATGGTCTTGTCCCAGCTTTGCAGCTTTCTGCAGCTGCAATTCTATTAATAATGACATAAGATCATTGCAGAAGGCCAGACTGAAGTTATTTCAAGGCAAAATATCTTACCTCCTATGGTAGAAAACAGTAGAATTCTAAGACAGAACAATATTTTTAATGTGTGTTCTCTGAATCTCCTGTGAATTGCAGCTTAAATCTTAAGACACGCAGAGTGCCTGCATGGAGAGAAATCTCCGTGGATTTTTCTTCCAGCTTGTTTTGCAGTTACTTTTTGAATGCATGTAGACTTTTAACATCTTCAGCATCCTGTGGTAATGAGCTTCACAGTTTTAAGTGAATTTTGTATGAGCTTCTTTTTTCTTATTCTTTCTAAAATTTGTCATCTGTCCATTTAATTTCCCTTAATCCTTGCATTAGAAGACAGATGAATAATTGTCCTCTGTGCACTTTGATTTTATAGACCTGTATCATGTCTTCTTCACTTATCTCTACTGCAAATTGAAAAATCTTAATCTTCTTAGTCCTTCCTTATGTTGGAGAGCTGTTCCTCACCCTGCTAAGATTTCTAAATTGGCTAGCCACGTAAACAGAGATTGCAGTATGTCTAAAACACTGGCATATTTCTTTGTGCTGGCTGTAATGGTAGAAAAGAGGTAACAGTTCCATGGTAAACATTTGTCTTTGAATGGTTTTTAGTCGATGTCTCTTAAATTTTCTGTGCAGTGCGGGGAAGTAGTAGTTCTCCCTGTCTCCAACTGTTGCATAAATATTTTTCCAGCCCCAGGATCCCGAATTAATTGAATGCACAGCTTAGTGCCTGTTGCTCTCTATGTTAATCTATAGATCTCATCAGTTATCACAGTCCTCGGGCAGGAAACTTCCATGGAAAACAGGATGTGGAAGAAGCATTGGGGATAATTAGCTCAATGACAAGAATATCAATTTCTTCTCCATTAAAACCAGTGTTTCTTTGCAGCAACAGAGGGAACTGCCTCATGAGCAGCAAAATCTGAGTCGTGTTTCTGGCATTTGTCGTTAGCTTATGGCACTTACTTCTTTCTCTTTTATGCACCAATTCCTCAGGATCTGGCTGCCATCTCACAGTTTTCATCTCCTCTAGCGAAGACCCATCCTTCCTGACACCATCCCAGAGCAGCAGACTCTGGCTTTGCTCAATCTGCTCACGGGAGCATATCAGACCAAGTTAATCCTTTGCATAGCTCTCCAGAAATTAATCTGGTCCATTTAAAGCCACAGCATCTTTAAATGAGATCAGGACATACATTCCAAAATGTGAGCTTTGCTTTTTCACTCTGTCCAAAGGCAGGGTGATACCAACATGTTACAGTATTCCTCACAATTATAGTCTACCATCAACCCAGGAAATCAACTGCAGCTTTTGAATCCAAACTCACAGGTCTACATGGGAAACTGTCTACTAGGAGAAACAGGATTGTATCAGCTTTCTAGGCTAGCCACTACACAGCAAAACTCTTATAATTCTTCAACAAAACTGTGTCTCTACATGAAGATGCAGAACAATCCTCTTCTGGATGGAGCTTCTGGGCTGGGCATTCCCTCAGTGGCATTGCTCCAATGGGCAGGAGTTTGTCCCCAGCTGTCCCATAGTTCCAAACGCTGGATGCAGAAAGGCATTCAGCTGTTGGAGCACAGGGATGCTCTCTGATTCGTGTTTCTCTAGGAAACATCCAGTGATATGGACTTCATGTGGTTGGCGTCTAATGAGCTCTTGGAGCATAAAGGGACAGAGATGGGTTTATGAGCAAAGTGGCAGGGAAAAGGCATGGGCAGTAAGTCACAGAGAGACTATAACATATGAGAGCTGTCAAGCAGATAAATAGAAACTGATAAAAAAGCAGAGTTAGCTTTCTCTATTATCTGCGTGTGAGAAGGAGAGTCTCCAATATCTTCACAGGGCACATTTTTTTCCTCCTAGTTTGAGGGACTGAGTTCTCCTAAAAATGAAAGACAGCTAAAAAGAACAAACCCCTCCCCAAAAAATCATAGAACTAGACATAGATCAAAATAATAATTAAAAAAAAAAGAGAGAAGAAGAAAAATTTATACCAGCCAAGTGGTAGGGACAATACTCTGCCTATGCCTTTGAAATGTGCTGCCCATGTATGATCACCCTGGCTTGAACGTCTCATTCCTAGCTCTCCAAATGTCCACCAGAAACTTCAGTGCTGATATGAAGCACCAAGAAGACTGCAGTCCTGGGCATCCCTTCCGTGGATCACACATTTAGTGAGGATAACACATAGTGATTAAAGACTCTGCACTCATTTTCACTTGTGACTTGAGTTTGATAGTCAATTTAAATCTCAAAACTGGCAGTTAAAAGGTGCCAGTCTAACTGCTTCAGTATTCAGAATGGTTTCCCTTTCATTACCAAGCAAGTGTTCAGATTGATTTTTATTTTTAATTCCAGATCACTGTGTCTATCCTGTTGTGAATTACAAAGAACTTCCCTGGCTGGTTCCAATCCATTCTAATCTGTCACTCTTAAGTAGAGACTACAACTATAGGCACTTGAAATTATATTAGTTTCTGCTAAGACAAAAAGATATTGCCATTTTGTTGTCAGCATCTATTTCAGAATTTGGCTTTCTGAGCACCACTGGGATGTGGAATTATCTCTTTAAACCCTCTAGGCCAACCCCTCGCAACAATGCCACAAATTTGCTCCACCTCGAGTCACATCTGATTAGCAACAGGATTAGACTGATCCATTTGGCACTGCGGTTAATTCATGTCACTGTTTCACCAGCATTATCATGTACTCACTGTGTAAGGGAGAAGCGCAGCTGCCCAGTATCTCGGTGGCTGTCAGGATGCTCTTTGCGTGGGTAGTGTTTCATTGTGGTACCCAGACCCTTTACCCAAGAGTATTCTTTGTCAGTCATTGCTGCCTTCTCCCACGATCCTGAAAGTCTTTGCCTTTTGACTTCCATGGTTTGCAATGGGATGTATAGCTCTGCTCTGGATACCTAAGCCGTATGTTTTATCTTCCTTATGCTGTCTGGTTAAATATCTCAGGTTTAAATCTATGATTGCTCAATCAAGGGAACAAAGGAGAAAATGCTGACTTCATTGTAAAACTCTCTGAGCTGGGAGGCTCATAGATCAGCTTTATTTGAGCAGTAACACTTTGGAAAAGCTACTGGCAATATGTCCCTGGGTTACATGCCTGCTGAATGTAACAACCCAGTACTGTTAATAAGCCCTTCCTCCTGTAAGGACAAGTTGTTCTCTTCTTCCTCATGCTGGAGAAGCTCACTTATACTAGCAGTCCTTTCAGTTTCAAGAGGATTTCTGGGACTAGAAGACACAAGTAGGTAGTGAAATGCAAATTGGCATAGAGACAGCAAAGGTTATGTGCCTGGTCAGCAGCCAAATTAATTACGATTATATTTTACATTTCACTAACTTTTCTGCTCACTGTTGTGTTAAGCTGGCATGGCTTGTGAGAAAATAAAACAAAAATAAAAACAGAAAATAAAACTGGAGCCTGACGTTTCGAGCAAACTCAATCATTTGCCTCTGTAGGAGATTGCCATACCTGCTTGATGACAGACTGCCATCAGAAAGAAATCAATATATCTGAATCTATTTTTTTTCATATGACTGGATCTGTGGCATACAAGGAGGAAAGCTGAGCAGAGAGGTGGCAAGCCAAACTGAATTATTTCTGGATGAAAACTACTTGCTGTGAACAAATGAAAATATTCCTTTTAGCACTCTCTCTCTGGAAATGCTGCTCATTCGAGTTAAGATCCTGTTGTAAATTGAGGCTTCAGTGAAGTTTAAGACAGTGGAAGATTAAGAAACACTGGACCAGTACACACAACCTAGAAATAAACAGTTCTATCTGCATGAAATTGTGCCTGTATTAAAATAAAATATCATAGTAGG
Organism: Dromococcyx pavoninus; assembly: GCA_033558185.1. NCBI lineage: Eukaryota > Metazoa > Chordata > Aves > Cuculiformes > Neomorphidae > Dromococcyx > Dromococcyx pavoninus. The sequence continues at coordinate 624,444 of JAUMJL010001019.1, forward strand.
AAGAAGATTTAACATAGTAGAAGAAAATCTTGGGAAATTTTGAGTTGGATCTGTTGATATGTCACTCCTAGTAGACATTTCATATCCATAAACATTGCCATGCAAAACTGCATGCATGTTCGTTCCATGCTCTAAAATGTGGAAGAACATTTATGACTCACAGAGAACAGAAGAAATCTCTGGTGTCTCTCACATGGTTCTTTTTCTGCATGGGACGTTTGTTCTATATAAGCTAATCACTTAGCAGCAAAAATTGTGTACAAATACATTATGGCTTGCTGAATTTCCCTGCCTTCATCCAAGTAGTCTAGTTAATAAATATTTACTGAAGAGTAAACTATATTCAGAGTGAGTTCAAAATACTTTAGCTGCATTGAAATCTGAATGAGATGAACACGCTAAGGTTTGGCCCAGTCTTGGATCTATTACAGAGCTCTTTTGTTAAGCACAGCAGAAGACAATTTGCATTACTAAAATGCAAAGTAGAGAAATTAATCAAGGAACATATTTTCTGAATAATATTCTACTGGTTCAACTTATGATGGATCTGTTGTTGA